>JAUMJJ010000467.1:1880000-2506666 GCA_033556795.1 Tapera naevia | reverse complement strand
GAATTATTTAATGGGATGGAAAGTGATACGATGATACGCTAATTTGGCTGCTGATTTGGCCAGTGATGTTAGAGGATCCATAGAGTGTTACCTCTTTGAAAAAGAAAAGAATAATTGGGAGTTCAGACCCGTCTAATCCCTGTTTTGCCACTTATCCTGCCTGCAGGAATTTTATTCCCTGATTGTAAGTACATTAACATCTAGAGCAATTAACCCTGTGGTTTTCTGGGACTCCATTAATTTCAGTTTGTTTTGAATTAGATGTACGTGGTGACTTGTAGATGCCTATCTAAGTCAGGCTGAGAGCCCTTGAAATCCTCTGACTTCAGAGAGAAGTGGGAATGCAATTGTTGCCAGGACTGTGGGAGCTCAGCTTCAAAAGCATGCTTTATTCTCCCTTTCCTTGACCTTCCACAGAGATCATGCAAATTAAAAAAGGAGCAGGTAAGAAGTGAAAACACAACCTGTGTTTTCCATCACCACTGTGGAGGGATCTGAATGCAGAGCTGAGATTTGTGAGTAGTGTGGACTCCACTCAGAGCTGGACAGATGCACATATTCAGTGCAATGTTCCTGCAGGAACCCCCCTACATGAGATGTTGGTGGGTTGTCCAAGGATATGGTTTGCTTTAACTCTAGAAAGCTGAGTATGAATGTCGGAGACACATCTGGGACAGACCTGTGGTGTTTGCTGTCTTCATCTCCTGGGCTAGAGAAAGATTTGCTCTGACCCAACATAAACAGTCCTGTGATCCTTCACTGAGCCACAATAAGTGGGTTGTCATGCTTCAGGCTGTTCTCATAAGCTCATTTGGGACCTAGACAGGTCTCAAAATGAGGAAGGAGCAGAGTTCAAATCCTGTGTCATAACTGTTCTGCCCCTTGGCTGATACAAACAGCCTCTGCGAATGAGGGAGCGTTGTGGCCTTGGAGTCCACACAGAGAATGGATTTCACCTTGTACATTGTTTTTTCAGTCTCACTGAAAACCTAATCCTAGCTAATCACCTTATGAAGTAGTTGAATCAAAGCAGTCTTTCTCCAGGGGCTGTTGGAGTAGTATCACAGCAAAATGAAGAACTGAATTTTCAATTCTTAATGTAACTCAGCATAATAATTCTTCCTGTTCTCTCATGGTTTCCTCTCTATTTCCTTTTCTGCTTAGAATTTTCTTTATTGAGAGTCTATCATTGATGACAGCAGAGTGATAGAAGCAGCATACTTGAAAAATATGTGGCATTATATATATACATTATATATTATAGTGATATAAATAATAGAGTTATATATTATATAATTATAAATATATACTATCAGGAGCTATATGATGTAAGTATGTGGAATTGCAGGTATTACAATATTTGGATAGGATGCCGGGAACTGTTTTTTCTATTTTAGTAATAAAATGGTTGTGACTTAAAGGGATCATCCATTCCACACACTAAGAAACATTGACATGTACTCAGGTCAGCATGAATAGGTGTATTCAGTACATTAATGGAAAAAAACCAACTTCATTTCCAAGCAGGAAATGGGAAAGCAGGTTATTGTGGTTTTTTGTATGTTCATTTTTAAGGAAGCTTAGATCAGTTGTTCTATGAAACAGCCTTAACTGAAAATAAACCAACTACATGAATATGTAAATTCGAGTGCTAAAAATCCTAGTGTATTAACACTTCTGTATTAAGTATAACTATGAAATGGTGCCTCAAATCTTGTCTTTACATCCTTTATTTTACAAATAAAGAGCAATAGAACCTCCAGAAAAGTAGGTATTTTGTGGATTGGTGAGCAACTATTATGAGAATAAAAATGGGGGGCAGCACTCACAAATTAGGGCAAGTCTGAAAAAAAAAAAGCTAACAAAGTTGAAATACACAGGTACTGCTGAAAGCTGAGTGTCACAGGAGATTGTGTAATACAACTAAACCATGAGATTATTATGTGCACACTTCATCTCTTTATCCTTCTCCTCTCATGAAGTTTAATTTTGAAAATGATTTGCAGTGGCTTTTCTTGGAAGAGCAGTTGTAACTGGTGGGGAATGTACAGCTCAGACTAACTTACCTCTCAAAACTGCAAAATATTTGAAATGATACCACAAAAGTAAGACAGTAAATGCAGCTTTAAATAAGGGTGTCACAATTTACTGCCAATGCATAAGGAATTTGGGCTACTTAAAAAAATTGTTTAAAAATGTCTTTGATGTTTGTACTCATAGGTCATTAGTTTGCTGTGTGTTGCACAGATGTTTGCTAGAAAGGTTTCACTTGTATAATATGAGCTTTGATTTTTATTTGCAACAATTTTATCTAACTTGTAGGGTTTGGGTTTCCGAAGCTAGTTCCTGTTTTTTCAGTTTAAGGTTATTTCCCAGGCTTAACCTCTAATTTTCACCCTTTATAAATTAAGCCATCCTGCCTATCAAGTAGAACTACTGGAGTGTTGCAGAAGGAAAACCTACTTTTCATCCTCTCTTCTGGTCAGAGTCCAGATTAGTAGCCTTTCAAGAAGAGCATAGGCTGGCAGAAAGCATAACATCATTCAATAAAAAGAATACTTGTCACTGTCAGCAGAAGAATGAGAGTGAACTGGGCTTGACAATGAGAGGAGAAAGTGGGATTTAAATGGAAAAAGGAAGTATTCTTTGTTTCTTTACTCAAACTTTGAATCTTTGGCGCAGCCCATGGGATACAATTGTGTGCCCAACATCACATCAGGTTTTTACTTCAGAAGAGGCTGAGTGAAAACACTGATAACAAATTAAAAGTATGTGAAAAGAGTAGCTTCTAGATGGTGAGGAGAGGAACTGAAAAGGAAGAACTAAATGTTGTTCTGCTTTGAATTTGATCTGGCATAATTTCTTACATGTATGATATCTTTTCCAAAAATAAAGATTTAATTTCTCAGCCCATAGCATATACCATACGATGAGAGTTTTTCAACCCTTATTGGCTTCCCAAGGAGTAGTTACTTGCTGCTGAAGGATAGCAAAATGCAGCACTTCCCCTCTGTTCTTACCATGTTGTCACCTTTTTTCTGGATCATGGTGCTGATATGGGGGATGTAGAGAAGACCAAGCAAGTTAGGCAGGAAGGGCATTGCTGGTGCTTCTGTGATCCTGAATCTGATGCACATGACTAAATGGGAAGTGCTGAGAAATGTGTGTTTAGACTCTATTTGATAAGGAGTCAACAAAAATTGTAAGCTATTTTGTAGTCAGTAGAGCAGCAGACAGATCTCAAGTTCTGAACCTCCAGAAGGATTTTCAAAATTTCTATGCTAATGTCAGTTAACAGATGGCTTGCGTTTTATTGCTGTTTCATCCTAGTGGAGCCTGGCAAAGCCTATACAATGGTATCATCAAACACTGGGTTTTGAAATAGGATTACACAACTGTCGTAGACTTTCTCTGAATTCAATCTGGTTGATAATAAGATGGAAGCAGGAATCAAAATCAATCCTTGTGGAGGACATGGCAGTCCTCACAAGCCTGCTGAAAAAGCAGGGGAGAAGCAATTTTGTGGCAGGTGAGCTTGGCAACATCTCTGTCCTTGCAATAGCTTGGAGACCTCCCTTGTCAGTTCAAATCCTTCTGTGGATGAGGATCAGTTACATTCCTGATGGACAATCCTCAGGATGTTCCAAGAGTTTGTAATTTAGGTTTTGGGACCAGGGGCCATAGTAGTTCTCTCTGTTCTTAGCTGCTGTGGAAGAATCTTGTTTGCTAGCCTGTCCTTATAACCTCGTAATGGTTGCAGTCTTGGAGAGTCTGCTGAACTAGCTCCTCTTTAGCAAACTCTAAGCACCTCATAAAGTTCATTAAAGTAATAGACCCTAAACCCATATTGCTCTGTTGAAAAGCGATTGACGCAAGAACATTGCCAGCTGCTTTGCAGAGTTGGGGCTATGGCCTTAGCACTGTTTTTTTGCTATCCAGCAGTGTATGCTCTGCTTACTTGCAGAGTTAAAACAAATGGAGGTAGGAGTTAGGAACAACATCTCATCTCTCAAATGTTAGCTTAGTTAATCAGCTAGTTTTCTAAACTCCTCTCATTCATTAAAAGCAAATGATGTCCCACTAATAAAATCTGATCCTTGATTACATAAATTTATTCTGACACAACCTTTAATAAATTGGAAGGAGAAAGTGCCAAAAAACCTCAGTTATGCACATCTCTGCTATACAATACTGATACACTTTGACACCTGCACATTTTAGTTTGCATCAAAGGTCACTTTAAACTGGGAGGGAAAAGGAGTTTAGCATAAAGTCAGCAAATGTACTTTAGTGGGATTTTTGCAACTAAAGAACCTTTGATTTATGAAATCTTTTTTTTTTTTTTTAAACAAAAAACAAACAGCAAAACCAGATAAAAAGTAGTTTGACTTTACTCAATCTAATAAGAATGGTGTGAAACTTTGACTCTGTATATGGCATAGTGGCAGTGGCACTTCTGGTTTGTTTATTAGCAGGATTGAACCTTGATTGAGGAAAGAGTTGGAAGCTTTTATCTGAACCCGCAGAAATCTCTTCCACTTAAAGTAACAGTTAAATTCCAACAGGGATTAATGATCATTAAAGAAAGATGTATTAAAGTTTGTCAAATGTGTCCTGTAGCTTAGGACAAGACTCTTGACTGGAGAATGTCTAAAACTGGATCAAAGCTAAAGACAAAAGCAGAGTTTCATGTTGCTAAAGCACTTGTATTCAGAAAGTTCTTCATAAAAATCAATTTAAATTTAATTTTATAGCCAATTGATGCATTGAACAGCATTTGAAACATCTCTAGTATCTTATTAATTATAAATACATGTTGATGTTGGAAGACAATACAGTATATTATGTCTGCAGAATGGCTTGGAAATCCACTTCTTTTTCTAAGATAAGGAGTATAAAAAGAAAATTTAAAATAAATAAAAATACAGCTCCCTGAGTGCTTATCTCTGAAGAGAGATGAGTGAAATCTTTTGTTGGATGAACCATTTTCCTGTTGCATCTCAGATTTTTGTCTCTAATCCCGAAGTATTTAACTCCAGGTTTTGTGATCTGTATTGTATTTTAAAGCAGGAACTTGTGATATAAAGAGTGACTGTGTTCAAAGGCAGGACTATAGACATTTTTCTACTTGCAGCAGCTGGAGACTGCAAATACAAATTTCTTTTTCTGAACACAAACTGCTTTAAGCTTCTCCTCCAATACTACCATCTCATCTGATTCCTGTGTTCTGGAGCCTCCTTTCTGCCTCAGGGAGAGCTGTGAACTTCCAGCTTCACTCCTTGAGCCTACTTAGGACTCTTTGGAGAGCTCTGCTTCTTTCTGTGCTGAAAGTCTTCGCTTGTTGCAAAGCAACAGGGTTAGGCAGTAGCTGTTGGCATGGTGTTGGCTTACACTGCTGCCATCAATTCCTATGTCAGAATATCGATTTATTAGGATGGAAATGATGGAATAATTTTCAATCACACTTAAAACCCAGCAACCTCTTGTTCTGGATGTGCTTTCACCTTTGCTGAATCACAACTCATATTGCTTTGAACTATGCCTTGGTTTGTGTGACGCAGCTCTGTAGAGAGGCCATGTGCTGCCTTGTCAAACTGACTGCCTTTGGTGGAAGGAGAGGCACTGTGATCTTAAAATGCTGGTTGTCACTAATAGAGCCTGACAGATAGAGACTGGTTCAGGTTTCCATGCCCTGTACCTGATGGATTCAGCAACTCCCTATGCTTACTGATGAAAAGCTTTGAGATGGGCTTTTGTCCTGCTTTTGACATTCACCCTTGTTTCTTTAGCAAGCCATTAGGTTGTTGACCTTACCCACCCCACTAGTCTCATCTATGTTTAATGGGATGTTGTTAGCTCGAGCTTTGAAGTCTATAAGGAGAGTGATCTACCCTTTTTTTACCCAGTAGTTTAGGCAATTTGTATTTCTGAGGTGGTCTGGATTGTGATCGCTATTAGTTTCTCAAGTTAAACTCCTCCTGTCTCGTTTCTGTACGTTTAAAAAAAAATAAATTCAAATGTGGTTAAGAGTGTGAGAATGTTGACAGTGGCTTTTGTGGAGTTAGGATTTCAACCTATGATTTTCTATGTTTATGAAGAATTGCTACTGTTGTTTCGGGAAGCTAATGTAAAAGCAGAATGAAAACCAGTAACATTTCAAAGCTTCCATCTATGGTACGAAACTTCTGAAGTGCTGGACATAATCTGGGGGGATGTAATTCTTTAGCTAACATTGCATCTCCTGAACATCATATGATCATTTGTGTTTCATGTCTTCCTGTCTCTTAGAAACTCATAATACAAAACTGCACATTGAAGGAAATGGGATTACTCTTTCCTTTGGCAGAGTAGTAAGGACATGAAGACTTGTGCTTTTCAGGTTTAAAGGCAAAATAATTTCCTGCTTCTCCCTTTGGCTGCTTCAGGAAAAGACTGTAACATTTTAGCTATATTTTAGTGTTTTTAGAGGTCCAAATGATGTCATACGTCACAAATAGGTGCTTTATTTTCGCTTAACCTCAGTCAGAATGCATGATGTTTTTTTCCATCTCTAAAAAAATTGTAATTATTTTCTGACAAGTGATTGAACAATATTTTTGTAAACATGATCTGGGGATCACTGTGTCTGTATAGCTGAGCATTTATGTACATGGGAAATATTTAGGGATGTTTTGAAGGTCTCTGCATGACAGAAGAACTTTACCCTGAGGATTAGCTGATAAACAAAATTTGTGGTCTGTCACTTGAAACAGATCCAGCAATAATTGTAAATAACCCGGCTGTTCAGTGGTATTATACAGAACTTGAGAGATGTGATAGTTCTGATGCTTTTACTCTAAGTCACTTCAAATAGGCATCAATGATAAACTATACAGGCTGTTTTAGTCCCTCTTACTAGACAGTAGTAGCATTTTTGGTTGCACAACTTGGTTGATCTTGCAGATGTGACAGACATAGCAAAGGACGTTTTCTTCTTTACACTGTTATGAAATAAATAACAGCAATATGACCCCACAACCCATTGGAATTGCCAGCCTCTTACTCATTAGGTGTGACCTTGTATTTGCATGAGATGGATGTTTCTTACTACCTTCTGACTACTTTACAGTGAAAACCTACCAAAAAATTTATCTCAGAGACAGCAAAACTGGTTCCATTTTTCCCTGGCGTCACACACAGCACAGAAAAAGGTTGCTGATTGATTAATTTTTCAAGATTCTTCACCTTCAAGGTATCAAACAGATATTTTAAGCTGAATGAAAACCAGAGAGCATACGTGATACACCCACTTCCAGACTGCTGTAGAAGTGAAAAACTGCAATGAAATGTATTGTTTCAAAGCCTCACTTAGTACACTACATGCCTTGAGTCCTCACTGCTCTTAATTTTCCAGCTTCGTTTTCTGGAAAGCCGAAGCTTTAGATCAAGTTGATAGCAGGCCTCACTCACTTTTGAGAAATTTATATAATTTGTGACCTATATTTATATATATGATCAAGATGTTAGTTTTAGGACTTACATCCTTTCACATGGAGCTGACTGAGAATGCTTACATGATCTGATTGCATCTTAACTGTTTCTGTGCTTCAGATAAGCCGGATTCTTACTTTCTCTCTTTGGCACCTTATTTCAGCCTTTTCCCCAATTGCTGCTTGACTCCAGAGCACAGCAATTGAAACCTGAGTCTTGGTGCATTCTGGGACAAAATGGAATGTAGAAGGGAACAATGAAAACATCTCCTGGTAGAAGTGAGGATGGGAGTTTACAATTTAGAGCATGTAATCCTAAAAATATCTTGTAGAATGCTTACACAGGGTGGGGTGGAAATTGCTCAGAAAGCAAATAATCTGCATTAATGCACAGTAATATGAAACCATTAATCTATGGAAATGCTCCATTAATATCATTGTTGTAGCAAATATGCTACTGAAGTCACGACTGCAGTCGGTTCTGAAGAATTACTGGCAAGTTTTGTAAATCATGAGTAAATAATAGACTGCAATCGTCTCGTTGAAGCATAACCTTATAAAAACTCAACTGCTCTGAACTTGGCATATCAGTTGTGTGCTAAAGATAAATTGGTAAATAATAGAAGCATTATGTGGCTTCTCGCAGCCATTGTAATACACAGTGGAAACAAACACGTTCAGAAATGGCAAAACGTTGAGAGTAGAAAGGATAACCTCTGGCATTTGTATAGATCAATCTTTCAAAGTTTTTTGTCAATAGATTTGCTAGATATATCTAGATATATCTATAGATATATCAATAAAGTAACATTGAATTCTAGTAAAAAAGAAGGTGCAAGAAGTAAATTATCTTAAGGCAAGTAACGTTCAAATTCTGCGTGTCCTCTGAAGCCTGTGTGCTACTCTGATTCACACCAACATCAAATGGAGCATTCCCTGAGCAAAGACTGTCTGGACACACTGTAATTGCACCTATGTTCTCTTCAAGATCAAAGGTTACAAAGTGTGAGAAGTGTTCCCTGGGGTGTAATCCATGGCTGCAGAAGGGCAAAAGAATATCCTAGCTATACAGAGTGGACAAAGTCCTCAGAAGAGAGCCAGTCCTCACAAAGCTCTGATTGCATGAAAAGCACTTGTTTACTTCAGACTCCTCCTCATCAATCACTCAAGAGTGACTTACAATTTGAGAACACAATGGAACCTTTATTTCTCAGATGTTTTTGTTGGTTCTGGAAAGCACCTGACGGGTGGTTGCAGATCGTCAGTCCAGTTCTCGGGTTCTGTAGCTCGTACAGACTTCTGCTCCTTTGGCCCAGCCAAGAGACAGTCAGAGCACTCATAAACGATTCCCTTGATCTTCAGCTGACTAAGGACTTGACTTGGGACTCCTCAGGGGTCCCAAATCCTCTTGTATTTATCCCTTGTAAGGGATAAAAAGATCAAAAAGAAAGTACTAAGGAAACTAACTTGATATAACCACCAGTTGACTTTGGAATAAACCGCTTCTCTCCAGGATGCTGCTGGAGGTGTATAAGAGAAGGTAGAAACAATTATTCAGTTGTCAATACTTCAAGTGACTGGAGACTCTTCTAGTTTTAAGAAAGCTGAAGAGAAATTCCCCCTTGAGTAGATGTCTCATGAGACCTCCCTTTCAGAGCCCTTCCCTTTAAGCTATTTCTTAGCAGTAACCTCATATATTCTTTCATTTGAAGCCCAATATTCCTTTTCATTTGATTAAACTGGGAATTTCAAAATCTGCTGAGGGAAATATAGTTTACTTTAATTCTTAATGCTGGATGCAATACTAAAATTAACAGCATCTTCCACAGGACCTTTTGTTCTATCCTTGCTGTCATCAGTTCAAGTCCTTCACCTATTAATAATGAAGTGAAAAGCAACAGCGACAGCAGAAGTCAAGGTGCTGTTTAATAAGTCATCTGGCTGTAGAGCTGAAATTCAGGCTTCAGTGTCCTCTGTGAGTTTATAAAGCACAGAAGGTCTGTAACTCGGAGTGAATAGAGCCCTAAGCCTTTACATGTTAAACATATTAAATGTTTCCAGTTAATTTCATCTGACATTAATCAAAACTCCACTAAAATTACTCTTGGGGAAGGTGGTGGGGAGGGAAGGGAATGGCAATACTTCTTAGTTGGCTTTTGGTTCTTTGTGTTAAGAAAAATCACTGAGCACGTTTGCAAAGGAGGAAAGACCTGTGTCAAAACCTGTTCATTCTGAAGGCTATGTTACCTGCTCTGCTTTCATTGGGATAAGGTAGAAGAACAGGAAAAAAATGGAGGTTTTTTTACCATACTGTAGGATAAGAAGAGTTTTTCAAAACATGTGTTTGGGCTTTTTTTCCAGGCATGTTCAGATAAAAACACCATAATCTGATTAACACACTTGAGTCTCAGGAACTATTAAACTGGATAAAGTGCCTTGTTCACAACCTAAATTATAGCAAATTCACTCACTTGGAAAACAATTGAAGCAAAATGCTTTCAGTTGCCATGAGCTGTCCAGTTATCAACTGGGCAGTACTTGTAGAAAGCAGAAATTCTTATTTGGTGAATTATCTACTCTCAAATAAGGAAAAGAAATGCAGAAAGGAGAAGAAAGGATTTTTTAGTGCTTATAAAGAGAAATCAAGATGTATATTACCTTTTGATAGTCTGCTTTGTGGAAAAGATGAAACAACTGGTATGAAAATGTATTTGAAGTGTAAGGGAAGTGGTTGAGTCACTATCCCTGGAGGCATTTAAAAGACATAGATATGGCACTTAGGGAGGTGGTTTAGTGGTAGGCTTGGCAGTGTGTTAGGTTGGATTTGATAGTGTTAAAGGTCTTTTCCAACCTAAATGATTCTGTGACTCTGTTTGTCAAGGGTCCTTGTTATGAAACCGGCAATAAAAGGAGTGATGGAGGTCAGCTTTTCTGTGATGAACCTGGGGGAGGTTTAATGAGTTACACCAACAATCCTGCCTTATCATTCACACCATACAAAGAATGAATCCATACTTCCCACTGGTCTGCAGAGAGATAAACCTCCACTCTGTTCACAACTTTGAGTACTTTAATGGATTTTCCAATTTTCTTATCTTGCTTGTTGAACTCTTCTTTGGCCTGGGAAAATCCCCAGTGCCTTCTAGCCCACTAGCTAAATTAACCTGCTATCATTCATTCTGTTATTCCCCTTCAGTCTTCTGCGCAGATGGAGCCAGACTCTGTCCCCACACTGTTTAACCTGCCTCGGTTTCCTTCTTTTTTTTTAAGACTTCCTCACTTGAGAGAAGGGGCTTACGCAAGGGGGCTGGTTTATGATGCCTGGAGAAGAAAGCACAGGCCGCAAGAAGAGGCACCAGAAGGAGAAAAGGAGAGGAATGGTTGCTTCTTGCCTCATTAGTTGGTTCTTGTCCTCTTTTACTGCAACCACAGTCACATTACTCCATTACACTCCTCTCTGCAGGTGCCAGTTCCTACCTGGTTTTGCCTATATTTGATCTGTTTACTGCATTTACTGGAGTTGACAACCATCATGTCTTCTTGGTGCCTCATAGATCATTTTTAAGTGTTAAATGAGGTGTATAATTCTATTATGATTATTCCTGCCTTCCCTCGTTTTTTCCCCTAAAATTAAAATTGTTTAACAACTTTAATCAAACTCAACCAAGCTCTTGACTAAACTAAGAAATGCTGAGAACGTCTCATTGCACTTCGATTTAGTATATTTTAACGAGAAGTAGGAGGTACAGATGCTATTGAAAAACATGCATAAGCCCTGAGAGACTTGGCAGGATACTAACATGGGAAGGAAAGAGTTGAATGCACAATTCTGTAATCTATGCATTGCCAGAAGCAATGGGCACGTGCCACAAGCCTTCATGTGCAGCCAAACTCTATCAGCTGTGCTAACCGCTATAACTAATCCTATTTACTGTCATCATAGACCCTAACAAAAAAAAGAGGAAAGTTGCAAGGTCTGAGCCTCAAATTACCTGTATGTCTTGTCCTGTATCTTGCCTTTCCAATATGACTACGTAGCTGAGTGATGAGTTCTTTGCTAGATGTGTGGAAGAATTTATTTGAGAGGGAAGTATTGTCCAGTAATTCTAGAGAAAACATCAACATGCTTATTGGTGCAGAGAGAAAGGTCCTCTGCAGAAATATATGACATCCAAGCAGAAACAACTAAAAAGTGCTAAGAAGCTATGAAGGCTAAGAAAAACTAACCACTTTTCAACAGAACTGCTGATGCTTGTTTTCACTCTGAACAGTAAAACAGTGTCACTTGAGTCAGCTCATAAATATTTCAAAGGCAGGAAACACTGTGGATGTTAAACTGGGGCTATAATGCTAGGCATTTGTTTAACAAAAAAATAACCCAGTGCAGATTACTTAGCTCTGAGCCACGATGTATATAGTGTTTCCTATGGAAAAGAGAAAGCCTCGATCAGCTCTTACCTGCCCTAACAGATTCCTAGGAATGGAGAATATTTAGTTTTGAATTGTTCAGCTAGTAGTTTAAAGCTATGCAGAGTTTTAGGCTGCCTGTAGAAAGCTTTCATGTGCCTTTAGCATGAACAGAGACCTAGTAGCTCACTTCTGGAATGAAACCTGAAGCTACGGGGTTTTTCAGTCAAAGACAGGAGGAAGCAGTAGGAGAAATCTACTTCCAGGATCTGATGGTTGAAGGAAGCACCTTGCTGTGTTGATGTAGGGACATGCAGACTAGGAGTAGACTTGAAACCCAAAGGATCAGAGGATGGATAAAGCCCATTATCTGTGGCTAATGCAGGTGAGTTTTAATGTGGCCACCTGCAGGATCTGGAGAATTCATCTCCCCACGATGGGCCTGTGCCTCACTCCAACTGTCCTCCTGCAAGTGGATTTAAATCATCTGTAAGTGGGCAGCTGAATTCAAGGCACATGTGTCCTTTCAAAAGAGAAAAGAAATCTTTAAGTTGTGGGCAGATTGAGTGATACCTTAAACTGCCTTAAGCTAAATCTTGTCTTTTAACAACACAAACTGGATACATCATTTTTTTTGTTTCAGCCTTTATCTTCAGTGCAGATCTATAGCAAGGGAAGCTCAGTTGCCAACAAAGGGAGAACTTGCTCTTGTTCTGATAGGTTAAGTTTTTTCAGGGATTTTTTTCACAGTTTATCCTGCCTGATTTTGGAGTGTGCAATGGCAGATCAGGCTGGCCATCCTAATGGTGCGTTTGTGTCCTGCAAGCTTTCAGTCTTCCCTCCCAGTACATGTCTTAATAAATCAAAGTATTCTCATTGCTCAAGTTCAAAACATATTTGCTTTGTATATTGGGTCAAAGTCCTGATGTGATAATCTACTCTTCTGGCTCATCTCATTTAAATTGCATTCTAACTCATCTTATTTGAAGGGAAAATTATTTCTGACAAGTGGCTTCTCTTTTTTATTGTTGTCATTGGTGCAAATTTAAAATTTTTTTTGAATAATAACAAAACCACTGAAGGTCAGAAACAACCTCATCCTATAATCTATTTAATAGAAAGTAAGTATTCTAAGTGAAAATTTTAATAATTACCTTTTTGTTATTTATCACTGGCTTTTTCTCTTTCTGCATTCAAAAGTGTTCGAAATAGTCTACTGTTTGTGTAGCCTCTGAGTGAAACTTGTGACATTTCTATGCTCATCGTTTTCTCTCTTAATAGAATTCAGCAAATGGGCAAACAGACAGGGTTTCTGACTACTAAGTGGGCTATGCAATTGAAAATGGAACAAAAGGTGAAAAGCTGATGGGAAAAAATTAAGAATATGGAAGAAATGAGTAGGAAAAGAAGAGATGGAGAGAATGACTTTGGGGATGTTGGGAGGCTTTGTAAATATTCTAGAAAACTGTGGGGAAGAAGGGAAGGTACTTTTAGCATCTTCCTTTTGTTTGTTCCCTCAGATTTTTGACCCTGGCAGTTTTGAAGAAGTAGCAAGAACTGTATACACTTTCCGTAAACTGTGTGCACAGAAACTGCAAATCAGAGTTAAAGCTGTGTTGACGCCTTTGTTCTGATACCAATATTTCCCTGCATAAAATCTAAAGGCATCTAATTACACAAAATAGGAACAGCTTTTACTAAGAATCTTTTGCATTTATTTTGAATATTTTTCTTCAAGAAACTGGAAACTTAATGAGAGAAAAATTCTTCATGTATTATTTAAAACCTACTCCTCTGCCATCATAACAGTTCACAATACCCATCTGTTCTGCAGTATGCAAGTTTTACTCTGAATGCAAGTAATATAAGCTGTTCTGGTACATTCATTAACCCAATGAGGAAACAAAGACATTTTCCCAGAAATTGCCCCACTGTATAAGCAAGACGAAAAGCAAAACTGACGTTTGAAATCCCACTATCCTGTCAATATCCAAGAATTACACTGAAGCATATTTTTATTAATTTATGCATCTAGAAGATCATCCATATATGAAAAAAGCAACATATATTCACTTGTTCTTTCCAACAGATCAATGGAATAGCACAATAGATTACTGTTTTTTCTTCAGGAGAAAAGGAGTCATAATCCCATGTTAGTGGTGGGACTAAACAAGGAAGATCAAGATCTTTAGTCTATAGCGTCACATGAAATTTAGTGTTAATTTTTAGCCAATTTTGATTGATGCCCTGTAAGATTTAAGTTTAGGAAGGAATAATTTAAAGCCTGTCTATGCTTTATAGGTTGACATTCCTTGAGACTTGCAGTGGAATTACTTGAAGGAACCACTACTGGGACACGATGAGGAACATTTTGTTCCTTAATTTGATAGTTCACTGGCTTTTACACATTCATAAAGCACCGCAGTTCCTGATGAGTTTTGACTTAAGCTGTTTCAGACAGATTTAAAGCTTTATGTAGAGTAGAATAAATGCATTTTGTGATTCCTGTAGCAGAAAACCATATAATTTAAACAGGAAAGGATCCTGAGATTATTCAGTGTCTCCCTGCTCCCTCATTGCATGTTATATCTCGGATAGAGGTGGGATACAGCTACAAATATTTCTTTGATGAAGAAAATAACAGCCTTATATAACAAACTTTATAAATTCACAGTCACCTTCTGACTAAGAAGGAAATTACGAAATAAAATTTGTTCAGAAGAGTAAAGCTTATGTAGACATACATTTACTCTTTGAGGAAGCAATGACAGAGGAGACCTCTCTCTTCCTCCCTTAATGAGCCTGGTTACTTCACCACAATGCCAAACATTCAGATGTCTGCAGTGATCCAGTGTCAGATACTCTTTAATAAGATGAAGGACAAAGGAAGAGAGGGTACCACCCTGGCCTCCAGGCTGTCTAGTAGCTCAGGGAGCAGATATGCTACAATTTACCATCAATAATATAAACTGTTGCCTCCCACAGAAAAAAATGATCTGTAATAAGCAAATTAAATATTCAGGATCAGTAATACAAGTGATAACATTGTCTGCTCTTTTGGTTTAATAAAGAACTGTGAATTCCTCAATAAACTCCTCTATCTGATCCTGTACTGCTCCAACTCCTCTTACATAGTACCTGCACGCCCTTTCTTACAGACATAGGGGGTTTTCAAGCACCTGCTCTTCTCTGAGAATCACCTTGTGGGATCTGCAGGGGCCGTGCTGCTCACTATGGTCTACTCACCCATGCAGCAGTGAGAAAGTGTACCACAAGTTTACATGCTCATACCTGAGATGAAGGTCCATAACATGAATGTAATTCATTGATTCAGCATCCTATTTAAACAGTGAATCTTAATTCCTTCAGCACTCACTTTGTGACACAAATCATCCTTTGCTAACAAGGCACATTTTACTACATAGTAATTTACCAAGATTAATATTGGAAAGTTCAACTTTGTGCAAGCTGTTAGCGAGACAAGTTTTTTCATTAGTTTTAGTCAATCAAATTATACTGAGTAATTTCATAGTGCTGCAATGATTTAGATTAAGGAGATAACCTATTCACTGATGCGGACTAAACTGATCTTGAAATTAAAAGGTCAGAGCCTCAACTGGTACAAATTAGTATAGTTCTTCAGAAGACAATGTAGATGAAGTCAATGGAGCTGCACCAGTCCATGCTAGACAAGCCCACGGCACAAGGAATCATCCTTGACTGGGTCACGAGACTCTGTTGGTGGCTGGGGTTCAGCATGTCCTACCAGAGGCAAGCTGGAATTAAAGCAGACATCCCAGGGTGGTGAGTGGAAGGCTACAGGCCACAGCTTAGTGACTGTGCTTGAGCATGACAACAGTATATTACCCTGATACAAGCTGACAGACAGTTCTCACCCCCCTTTAAAGGTACAGGGTGTTTCTCTGTACAGGGATGATTTCAGTATTCATCCTATTTTAATTTAACAGAGAAGCTGCACATATCATTGGATCACTGTTACACTGTTGGGATGGCAGCTTACTCCACAAACACTCATATCAAAACCAGGAAAGATATCGAGGGGTTTAAACAAGTAAATGAAGATCTGGTCAGTCAACCCTGACGTCTGCTAAGCCTGTGGGTTGGGTAACACTTGCCTCAGGTATCAGACACTACGGGTGACTCATTACTCACAAGGTAGATATTGATCACAAACATCTTGTGAGCCATGCTTGGATGGATATTATTTAAGCATTCTAATATAGAATCATCTTTTGAGGAGTTTGTACAGCAGATGAATACTGCCTCCCCCACAGTTTTTTTTTATTTGTTCCTGTACAACTGTAAAAAACAAGCCTTGTTCCCTTGAGAGCTGGGTGCACCACAGGGCCAACCTTCACCCTTTGCAGGGATCAGCTCAAGCTCTGTTAGGCTGTTTCTTGTTTCGGCATTGCAAGCAAATCAAGCAGCTCTTGGTGGCTCTGAGCCCAGAGAAAGTCAATTTTTCTATTGATTTGGGGAAATCTGGGCCAGGTCTACATCTTACCATTGGAAATTGATAGAAAAAGCTGTTTGTTCTCCTTTGCTAGTCTACTGTCTTGGCAGAAACATTTTCTCTATCAAAGAAGAACCAAGAGTCTGAGTTTCAACCCAGCTCTCCCACTGGTTTCTTTTGGCAGAGTGGTCCTATTAAATGCACTGAGTGCAGAGACTCTGTGAACCTTTCTCAAATTACTGCTGACAGATTAATGTTCCTGTAATTACACTCGAATGTCTTGGAAACACAAATATTAATTAAGACTATTGAACCAATTTAGAACAGTGTTCAATAGTGCTGAACAGAAATACTGTAAAAGTTAAACAATATTGGGAAAATAATCAGCATTAGTCACAGCAGAAAAAGTAATTGTTATAGTAAAGTGATTTTTGGCCCAGAATTTATATCGTGGCTATGAAAATCTTGCTAATATAGATCAAGTAATATAGCAATAATAGTTTTTCTAAATATAGTTGTATGCTGGATTTTGAGTAGTGTCAGAAAGACGTGCTGTATTTTAACATATGGTTTCAAAGCTCTATGACCCTGCTTTTTTGAGCTGTTCCATGCATGTCCTGAGATTGAGGGGACTTCTGGTCAAGAAGTCCATAAATGCTGCCCATAAAAGATTTAGTGCTTACACTTGTAAATCAGCAATGGTTGGTGTCCTTTCTAAATACTAGGGATATTTTGTTCTCTTTTTATATTTTGTCCCATAGCTATCTGATTTGTGCTGGAAAGGATTAGGGAACTTTAGCTAAAGGGTCAAACCTCTAGGAAAAGGCTCTCATTTAGCCCTTCTTATCTTACCAGTTCACGTGCTGCCTGTTTTCCTGTTGCATAAGACCCTGAAGGCCCAATCAATCCCTTCTTATAGGTTCAAGCCACAAGAAAATCAACGTGATTTTTTGCCTTAGTGTTCAGTAACGTAGATATGACAGTACACCTTCAACTGAAAGTATTGATTGTCTTTTTCTTTCTCATGTTCCTTTGTGCTTTGAACAAGAAAATGTAAGCATGTTCTTAATTTTATATGAAGTATGTGACGAGGAGGATTGGTGGCTCTGCTCAATGTGAGTGCAATGTTGGCATATGTCACAGGCTAACTGGAGCTAGGAGTGAGCTGTGGCTACTCCAGAAAAGTACTCAAGAGTCTGTTTGGTCTAACACTTGTTTTTTTCTTAAGTATGTACTTAAGTACTAAATTAGATAAATTAGCAGTCTATTAATCTGCATTTTATTATATGTGGCCTTACTGTAGAGCTTAATTTAAAAAAAATGAGATCATTAACCATATTATAATGTCAAGATTTTTAAAAAAGTTCTCATGTGAATTATTTTGTTCATTTGCATGTCCTGAACATCCTCTCAAATTTTTAAGTTTGTATTCTGAATTCAGAGCTGTATCTTCCCCCATTTGCAGCAAATCTACAAATTTAAGAGGAGAAAATCTAGTATAAATACTAAAAATATTCCAGCATGACTAAAACAAATGAAATCACAGCTTGCCTTGAAACTTAGCAGCAGGAGAAATAACCAAAGAAATGCGTATTCTTATCTGGACTAAAACTTTGATTAAGACAACAAAATAAGCAGACTATAACATACTTTTCTGTGTACATTTTAAAAGTATAATCATACTTCAAATCAGAATATCTATGTATGAATTCTCATCAGAAAGGCAATTAACCTTATGCCTCAAAACATTTCGAATCTCCCTGTCCTTGAGAATTTACTGATGGCATATAAACTATTTACATCAGTTCTGAATAATTTATCCTGTCCTTCCATTATGCCAAATGAATTTATAATCTTGGATAATGAAGCATTCCTGAGTGAAAGTTGATATAAAACTGCACCTCGTACTGAGTACAGGTCCATGAAAATACTTTTTTTCCCACTGAACTTTATAAATGCTTTAAATTCTAGGATCAGACAGCTTGGTTTTGTGCAGGTTTGTTGATATAAAACAAGGTAATTCCATTTATCTCAAAAGAGCAATTCCTGATTTTTTTCTCACCAGTGTTAAGTCAGAAAGTTGAATCCAGAATATTTAACTCTACCAGAGACATATGGATCTCAAATTTATTCAGATGCATATTCTACTCCAATATTACCCTTCATTTCATGACATTTAATTAAGAAAGGTCATTTTTCTCTTCTTCAGAGTAATTGTAAATATTAAACTCTTTCCCTTATGTATAGTTTTTCCTGTACAAAGGGATTAACATCAGCCCAGTTAAGGTCACTTTAGCTAATTTTGTGCCAAAGAAAAAAGATCAGAGCAAGCTCCCTAGAATTAAATTGTCCTATGCAAGTTTGACCTTGTGCCTGTATTGGATGACTTATGAGTATTTAAAGACCCACACGTATGTCTTTCTAGGATGCAAAAATATGTGGTCAATAATTTCCAAACAGAATTGTAAGCCACAAGACAAGCAACGCACTTTTGTTATTTAAGTGTTATTGTTTGTAACAGCTTATTAAGGTTATAGCAAAAATAATACTGCCAATCTTACATTACCTATTTTTTGTTTTTTTGTTTTGTTTTGCAATAAAGCCTTGAATGGGATGTAGGCACAAGTATTTTCTCTTTATTGTACATATGCCAGTAGGGATGAATTCTTGATGTGGGTTGGTAGTACAGTTTCTAAGGCATGCAAGCAGATCCCTTCTTTCCTCGGTCTCTCTCGAAAGGAAGTTCCCTTCAGCAGTTTATTGGCCTGTTTGACAGAAAATCTTCTCTGTTCTCTTTGTCCTTGCCCTTATCTTTGTCGGGTGTGTAGTGCTCTCCTTCTTCTTTTTCCAAGTAATGAAAATGAAATAGTTTGCTTTATTCTGAGGGTTTGTGGGTTTTTTTTGGTCATTTACAGTTTCCTTCCTTTTTGGCTTCAAGTTTCCTTTGCTGAAGCACATTCTGTAGGTAAAACACCAAGATGTTCCATGCTGGTGGAAGCTCAATCTGCTGCTTCATTCTTATGGTCATAGGAATGATAATATGACATATAGAAAATTTGTCAGCAGTTTTCATCATCCCTTTCTGGAGCTTTTAATTTTCCAACACTGCCTTTGTATAAAGGCAATATTTGAGTTAAGGAAAAAGTGATATCCAGTAATATTGTAATGTAAGGGGAACAGGAATTTGGTGGCTGCCTCTAAGAGGCACCTCCTCCAGTGGGAAATATTGTTAAAGTTGTAAAAGTTGGCCAGGAAGACTGCTAAGGAGAAATTCAGAAATGCTACTTTTGGAAAATGATTTTATGTTTCATTTTATATTTATATTTTATATTTAGCCTGAAGTTTAGGAAAGATTGCTAGCAATGGAAAAGCCTCATACATTCCTATTTTTTCCACCTAGTATAAAACTGACTTTATCTAATTAACACATGCAGTAACCACACACCAAAGACAGGCAGACTGTTCCTTGCTTTTCTCTCTGTAGTACTTGCATTCAGACTTTCTTGTTATAAGATGAAAATTTGGATACACACCACATGGTACAATGCAGGACCACAGGCTTTAACATCCCCTTCCCATTCCTTTTAATTTCCCTTCCAGAACTAATGAACAATTCACAGATTTCGAAGTGCAACTTCTGAAAGTGCTGGTCTCTAATTTAAAAAATCTTCTTTTCTTTTTCTCTCTTACCTGGAAGCAGTGCACAAGCTGGGCTGTTCTCCATTTCCCCTGAACATTTGATTGTATCCACTGCTGGAATGCAGAGAAGGCTATTTGCCCTCTTTTACACTACTGCTGATAACTTCGTACTTTAACTCATAGCACTTGATGAAAAAATTACACAATACTACTTGTAAAGCCTTTTTTTTTTTTTTAACAAATGGTCAAATATTGATTCTTTGGAAACGGTTATTTTTTTTCTCTCCCTACCCTGGAATTCCTGAAATACTGTATTTTTGGTGTAACTGCAAAAACAAGCAGAAATGAGTTATGTGATGAAAAAAAATGATAAAACTGAGTAGAAAACTGCATTCTTCATAGCTGAAAGAAGGGATCACAAGACTGGATAGGAATGACAATGATGATGCCCTTCAGGAATGTGTCTCTCCATGTGATGTGATATTTCAGAACCTGGACTCATTTCACAGCTTCCAATGGGCAGTCGCTTGGATGAAACTTCTCATATGTGACCTAGAAACAGGTTATTGGGTGAAATAAAGGAAGCTTATTAAACATCACATTTGGTTTTCTGGGTACTTAATGAGTTACTGAAAATTTTCTTAAATGACTGTCCTAAATGGGGGGAAATTGCTGCCTGTTTAGTGATTCTACAGCATGTTGGTATTACGATGATATTTTAGGAATACAAATTGGAGGATGGATGGATGGATGGATGGATGGATGGATGGATGGATGGATGGATGGATGGATGGATAGATGAAAAGAGAGAGCCTTTTACCAAGAAAAGAGTATCCAGCAGGCTTTACGTTACAGTGATATTTGTTGCCAAAACGTTTTGAATGTATCATTAAGACTTTTCATATATTTCAAAACCACTCCATCTATTTCATATGAAAATGCACCTGTGAGGTTTTTTCTGCTGGGTAAGCCTTAGTCTTGCAACACAAGGCTTTTGCTGGAGCTGAAGGTACCCTAGGCCATAAGCGTGCTCTGCTATTTTCCATGAAATTTAAGATTGCAGTCAGCTGTCAGACTTCTTTTTCCTCTTTTACCAGAAGACATAATTCATCCTGTGAACTGGCTTAAAAGCAGAATTTCAGCAAGAGTGGACAACTTAGATTTGAGGATATATGCTTTCCCTATCTAAAAGGTTGATCTGTGCCTAGTATGCAGTCTCTTGTTTCTGTTCTTTGTTTCTTTGCAGCTTTGGAAAGTGAAATGCCCAATAGAATTTACGGAATTATGTAGAACAAGGAGATATGTGTGACTAATAGTTGTGATAATTATATCCCTACTATCATCCTCCCAGTGAAGTGTTTCCTGTTTACCTCTTTTTCCATTAACTCCTTTAGAGTTCAGACCAATGGATTATTTCATGTACTATTTATGTACACCATGACAAAGCCCAGGTGCTCAAAGTGCCTTAAAATTGTAAACTAAACAGACCAACCCTGACACAGAGATAAAGTTCTTTCACTCTGGAGAAAAGTCAGCTGCATTTATTAACTATTGCTATGCTGCTGAAAGGTTTTTTTTTCCCTACACTAAATGGTGAGAGACAACAAAACTTTTTGGTGCATACCTGGATCACAAATGAATGAGCCTGTACCGTTAGACATCAGTTCTTTATCCTTGCCTCCAGAGAACGTACGAGTGTGTGAAACCATTGGTAATATGAAAGATGTGAGGAATTAAAGGATTTCTTAAGAGAAAAGTTGGACCCTGTTAGGTGATTCCTTTTGGTCTGGGTTAACATTTGTTGTTATAAATAATCTTACTGATGTGTTCAAGGTTATTTGCAGCCTTTTTTTGTAGCAAGTGCCAGAGGGTAAGAACCTCAGCCCAAAAATTGCCCTGGGGCAAAAGAGGTGCCCTGGTAGAACTCTCTGGGGTGGGAGAGAGCCCAGCCTTCCCCCAGCCTCTTCTCAAAGACCCAAAGGATGACCGGTTGTTAAGAGCTCTGTCATGCAGAGCTGGCCTTGGGCACAGCCCCAAAATGCCTCTAGTGGGGGAAGGTTCAAGGCATATAATGATAGCAGGTTCATTGGTTTGCCCTTAGTAAAAAACACCAATAATTATGCCTTGTTATTCCTCTACTAACAAAATGGCCAACCTGGTGATATGCAATAAAAATAACTGCAGAAGTCAAAGACAGTGTTTCAAAACAATTTTTATAAAGGCAAGAGATCAAGTGACACAGTCTTTCTAGCCACTTCAATAAATATAGGGGGATGATTAGCAAATAAAACTGAGTAATTGTAGTTCTCTGCTCAACTCAGTATGATTTGCTTAAGTATCTATGTCAATCAAAGCTATATTTAGATTGACACTGTAGGGATATATAAAACCTATTTATTTCTGAATAAATATTTAAAGAGATTATATAAGCAGTAATGTCCAAAGCTCAGGGCTTTTCACTGAAATGATCAAGATTAGTTATTGATAATAGCCTAATATAAAACTATTAATCTATTTATCCAGAAGAGTGTAAATATTAAATAGATTTTTTTTGCCCTAAATTACACCTGATTAGCACAATAAAGTTCCTTGCTATGTGACTGTTCAGAGCTGTTTTCATTATCCCAAATGGACCTCTTGGATTTAGATAATACGCTTATTTACAACCTCACTTAAACCATCTGCTCCTTTTAATGTACTTTTTTTAAAGAAATTTCAGGATGAACTTACTGAGATATGAAAAGGTTGATAGTTTTAGAAAACCAGGAAATTTAGAAGAGATGTCTCCTCTTGCTCCTATTCAGTTTGCTGCCAACACCAGCCCCCAGGGCCTTTCCTGCAGAGCCACCTGCCTCAGCTTGTACTGGTGCATGAGGTTGTTCTGTTCCAGGTTTAGAAGTCTCATTTCTTCTTGCCGAGCTTTGTGAAGTCCCTGTCAGCCCATTCCTTCAGTGTTTGAGATCCTTGTGAAAGGCAGCACAACTTTCCTGTGCATCAACTGCTCTCACTCCTACTCAGTGTCACCTGAAAAGTTGCTGAGAGTGACTATCACCCTGTTACCTAAATTTTAGATGAAGACATCAGGCAACATTATACCTGGTACCATGCCCTGAGAAACCCTACTTCTGAACAGGAAAAAGTTAGACTGTAATCAATTACTACTATTGTTTATGTCCAAAGGTCTCACGTGTAGTCTGTCCATCCAGTTTGCTTGCCCCAGTTTGACAACCAGGAATCTTTGGAAGATCTTGTCAAATCCTTGCTAATGAGAGAGAAAATTGTGTACACTGATCTCACCTATAGAGCCAGTGGTTTTACAGCTGTTAGCCGAGCCGTTCTAGAACATTTTCCACTTGGTAAATCCATTCTGATTGTCTTGCAGTGTGAGGACTTGCTCTGCAATTTTCTCAAAAAAGTGAGGTTGGACTGATCCACCTGTAGTTCCCTTTGATTTTATTGAAGATGGTTTGCCACGGCTTTTCAATGATGATAGACATTTATGCCATCAACCAAACATATAACCAGCCTTGGATACAGTCTGCCCAGTTGCGTGGACTTATATGTGTGAAGCTTGCTTCTATAAATCCCTTACATTAGGGGTGTCAAACTTATAGCCCACAGGCCAAATCTGTCCTCCCCCCTTGTTTCTCCCCATTGGCAGCACTGCAGGAGCAGGAGAACATCAGGAGCTGTGAGTCTGACACCCCTACCTTACGTGATCTTTGCCAGTCATGGGTAGTACTGCTTTCCCCAGGTTTTGTTAGTAGTTCTTAGGAAAGAGCTCCATGTCAGTGCTTCATACTGTTAGTGCCATAGGGGAACACCAAGGCTGGAAAGCAGCCCTTGAGTTGAACAGCTGGGAGGAGACAGATGGAGTAAGAGGTACTAAATGTCTGACAGCCATACCAACAAACAAAGGATATACGTTATTTATTTTGAGTTGTTGATGCTGAAGACAAAGCAGATTTAAGTTTTTGGGAATGAGGCAGATGGGATGAAAGTGGCTTCCAGAAGCATGGGGAGAAAACAACATTTTATTAAATGCGTATATCAAGTTATATGCCAACATAGATAACAAAAAGAGATATTTACATTTACAATAAGTCTGTAGCAGCTTTCTGTGAGGTGGAAAACAGCTTTTTTTTTGTTGTTAATTACTGATGAATCAATATGTTCTTTTTACAATTGTCTGTATTTCAAAATTTCATTTTTGGTGCTGGAAGTAAACTAATAGAGTTAATAAAAATAACTACAAGTTACAGATGATTGTAATTCATCTTCTTTTAGAATCCAGACCTTGCAGATGTGAAAGATATAATTTTGGGCAACACAGGATGAATTCTAGGCATGGGTTGTGCTCCAGCTTCTGCCACTGCAACTTCTTATTGCTAGGTGGACACCACACAGTCTCTCTTGTTCCCCACTTTTCATTCTTCTTACCAGCCTTGGCCTGGACTAAACTGCCAGGTTCTAGGACTGCATAAAAATGCGTTATTTACCTCTAAAGTTAAACACTTTGTAGTAAGAGTAAGCAACCCATATTTCTTTACATCATCTATACTGGCTTCTTCCTGCTTGGAGAGATATGTGCCACATACAGAGCTCACCGCATTCTTCATTCGACTTTGCTGTCACCTTGGAGGTTAAAGGTTATTAATGATGAGAGAGACAAATTAATATTAATAATGAGAGAGAGAAAAAAACTTATTTGGATCAACTGATCAGTGAACGTTTGCATTAAGTTTTGGTGATTTGGGCTATAAATGAAAGTTTTAAAGGTCTGATGTGAAAAAAAGAGAAGAAATTAGCTGGTTAATGGTATGTAATGAGGACAGGAGAGAAGCATATAATTAGATTGAATAGACATAATACCAGCTCTTTAAAAACCTGCTCATTATTGTTTTAATAGTTGGAAAGTGCATTTGCTGTGGTGGTTGTGCACAGCTACTGCTAAATTATTGCTACAGTGAGGCTCTCATTCAAGTCTTTAGATTTAGTACTTGCATCTTTTCCTGATAAATTATTTTCTTAGTTTTAAATATTTGTGGGATTTGTGGTTTATTTTTTTAAGAAAAACAAGCAGAAGCAAAGGGAAACTGAAAGAAGTTTTCTGTGTTAGTAACAGCGGAATAACTTATAACTCCCTAAATTGCTCTTTTCCCCTGTAATTTTACAATATTTTGTGAAAAGTCAAAAGCACGTCAAGGGATTGCTACAAGCCAGTAAAAGGGTAACATAAGAGAAATTTTTAAAATGTTGTAAAAGCTGCTTTTAGACAATGACCATCTGACATTTATAAGGTTCTTACTGAGGTTTCATTCTGAGTAGCACATTTTCTACTTAAACTAAACCTAATGTTTATCAGAGAAAGCCATTTTCCTGTCTGTATTCATCGCAATTATACGTGCCATGTCTCATGCTCTTGCATTATAAAGAGCTGCATTTCCCCCTAGGTTTATCTTCCACAACTACAGTACAGGAAAAATAATTGATTCTCTCTAATTTTTTTATACAGACTACAGTCTTACACGTGCACTTGGATTTGTAACTAAACCTATTGTGCTGTGATGCAAGGACAGTAGTCAGGAAACAAGCATTGAGTAACTTATGAGAAATCAAGACATTTCCCTAGTATTTTAGAAGTAAGAATGTGCCTTTTGTTTCTCAAAAGTTCAGCATTTTTTTCAGTTTAGGCAAGTTCAGGAGTGTTTTGCCAACTTTTTAAACAGTCATTTTGTATTTGTTAACTTGATATTCTTTAGGTAATTTGAATTACTTCACTGAAGAACACCTAATGTTTTGAGGTGTAATTGCAAAGCAGTTTGGAGTCAGTAAAGCACAGCAGTTTACAAAGTGAACCTCCTAGCATCACATCAATCTTTTTCTTTCTCTGTGAGGAATCATGGTTTTGCTTCATTTAGGAAGAGCAAGAGCAGTGGGTCTCCATCTTTCTAAGACAGACGCCAGTTTAAAAAGGATGCATGAAAAGCTCCCTCCCTGTGCTTTTTAAACAAGTATATCTCTTAAGACAATAAAGTGTCTAAATCATTGCATTATTAATCATGTACCAAACCCCCCCCTCTTTCCTCATAGAATGCTCAATCATTTAAACTTTCTACTCTGAAATTATCAACAGCAATCTTAATGGTGCATCTGACTATAAATGGAGGCAGGTTGCCCGTGGCAATGTCAGATGGGATTGCATCAGGCTGAAGACCCTGGCAGTAATTCAGGCTGACAGCTTCCCCCATTACTGCTTTTTCCTCACTGCTCTATCCGCACGCAGCGAGATGCAAACAGACAGGGCCATGCGCCGTGTGCGCAGTCGATGTATTGGCATTGTGTGCTCTGTGCACCAGTCCTCAGCTCACAGAATTTCTGTTGTGAAATAGGGTAAAGAAATGACAGATTTGGCAAGGCCAACAAAAAGATAATTTTCTTTATATCAGAATTTAAATAAAAAAAGTTGGGTTTTGTAGTCCAGGAATGGTTGGGGTTTAGCTGTATTCTGACTTTCCAAGTGTCTTCCTTCTAGAGATGAACTGTTTTCAGGACCAATAACCTGTCAAGTCATTAAAATAACAAACAGTAGAGGTAACAAAACTTAGACAGTAGCTTTAGAAACATGGAGTAATGAATAACAATTCTCCTTTCCAATGAGTTTGTGTGCTTTTAACAGACACCATTCCTGTTTGTGGCTCTCCAAAGCTGCAGCACTGATTCAGCTGTACTGACAAAAAACGAACCCCACAGGCCTACTTCTCACTCAAATGTGCTTTTCTTTACATCTTCTGAGCTTTTTACTTTTTTTCCACATAAGTCTCAAGTACTTTATTACTGGTGTTTGTCTGCTTTGGTACCCTGAATATTAAAGTATGCAGATTTCTAGGAAACATCATGTTAATCAATAGCAAAGCAACATATTCAACTTTTCGTATTCGTCTGACACTTGATATTAACATTTATAACACATTAAATGGTAAATATTAGATGCTGAATAAATACTTAAAGAAAGGCATCCTCTTTGTAATTTGAAGAGAAAATCATGGAGAGAAATGGGAAAAGTAATGCTTCATAAATAAGGTCACAGCAAAATCTCTCTTGTGTATAACACTATGGTCTCACAAGTCAAAGGAAGATTTTATTTTTTTTTAAATAGAGCAGTATACATGGTAGGTAATACATTGGTGTCTTTGTAGGAGAAGGTTCTGTCATTATTTGTGAGAGACTTCTCAACAGCAATTACTTTCTTCCTCCCTCTCACTTTCCCTTGCCTTTCTATTCTCACTCCAGAATATAGACTGGTCCCTGTGACTTTATTTGTCCATAGTTGCATATTGATGGGACTCTGCTGAGTGTTGCAATCTAAAGTTCTGATCTCCTTCGTTCATAGATTAAGTACTGAGTAAATTAGTACTTAAGTACTAAGAAATACCAGCTCTGGATTTTAATGAAAATGTATTTAAAACTTGAAAAGAAAATCTCTTTAATATCAGCATTTATCCTATGATTTATCTTAGCACGTGTCAGAAATTGTCCTCACGCTTTCCAAACCATAAGCATATTTGTGGTGTTGGGAACAATTTTGCAAACGTATTCTTAAAGCTCTGAGAATAAAAAGAGAGCTTACATTAATAGAAAGCTTAACTTCATGAAATGCTGTCAACTTGTTTTTATGCTGGACATTAATTATCAACTTACTAGACAGGTGCTGTTAAATAGGAATGGATTTCAGTGCCCTGTGAGATGTCACTTTGTCTCCCTTTGTTTCACAGAACAGGACTTCCCAGAGAATCTTCACTCTTCATGTCCTATTTTAAGAAGGATATTTCTGTAAAACTTACTGTGATGTGGGAAAGTCCCTTTTGGTTGGAATTGAGGCACAATCAAACAGTCAGGACTTACAATTAGTAGCTGATTTATTTGAGGGGTGACTTAGAGCTCTGGTGAGCAGATACATTATGATTGGCAACCTTAGCTAATGAGACAAGATCGAAAAGATCATGCATTTATCTGTCCTTTAACTCAAGACGATAAATCCAGGCAATGATTGAAGCAGAGAAGTAGGTGTGCTGGAGGAGCTTATCTCATAGTTTGCCGTGCTGTGCTTCCTATCTGGGGATGCAGATAAGTCATAAATCACAAGTCATAGAGGAAGTCTTCAGGTGATACATGATACTTCTGCTAGAGCTTCCAAGAAGCCTCAAAGTCTGGCCATAATCTTTGCACTGCAAGCTGCCAAGCAAATTTGGCCACGAACGTGTGGAAACTAGTGAAGTCTGTTTCTCCACCCTTTGTCCTGGGGTAACAAGCGAGAGCTCTTCCCGGAGGTTAAAGATAATCTTAATGTGCCATTTGGTGAGGATCAACACAAATATCTGGTTTGACCATTTGTTGAGTACGAAAACCAATTGCAAAAGGGGAAAGGCGATGCAGAGCACATGCATGGTCACATCTCTTCATCAAGCAGTGTTGCAGATAGTCAGGATCATGCCATGGTATTTCTTATATCCACTAGAAAGCCTGCTCCTCTCATCATACCAAGACTTTGACCTCTGCCAGTGGCTGGACCACTCAAAGAAGTAAGTGCTTGTTATTGTTTGCAAGATAGAAACGTTGTTAGTTGTCTTTGGCAGTAGACAAGCCTGGTTTTAGTTCCAGGAGTGCTTGTTTGTTTGCAGCCACAGCAGAGATTTCTGTGGCTCTTTTTTTAAAAAACAAAAAAACCCAAATCAAACCAAAACAAAACCTCCAAAATCCAAACAGAAAACAGGAAATGTGGAGTTGTGGTGATTTACTCAGTAACAGTTCATGTCTGCTAGAAATGCATTACTGCTTACTGTTTTCTGGAGAAACTGCAAAACGGCATATATGTTTTTGCATGATATTGAGTAAAATCGATTACAGCTAAGAATGACCTTCTCAGATACGAAAAGAGATGGTCTTAGCTCACTAGGATAAAGATGGTAGACACAAACAGATCTATGGAGAGAGAAGGGTCAGAAGGGAAGAAATGTGGCTCTTAAAAGATAAATATTTTATCTGTTTTACCTAAATTTACATCACTCAAAAGCCCAGACAACAAACTAGAAAAATAGGGAGAAGCACAGCTCTGAAAATAAAAGGCTTTCAAGTCACTAAATCTTCATTTATTATGGGCTTGAGTAGTTGCTGAAATAGGAAAATGCTGAATGGTCAATACTAGGAAACATAAAGCAGGAAAGTAATTTTTCACTTACTGACTCCATTTTGGTTGCCATCTTTCTCCTCTATTACATCAACCACTTGAGCTCAGGCCAGGAGACCTCTTCCCTTGTACAGTGCCTCTGCGAGCCCTCTTGGCACTCCAAGTATGGCTGAAATACAGACAAGACCCAAATCCAACCAGTTTCTCCACTTCACAGAGGAGTGAATAACTCTTGGAGAAATACAGTGTGCTGGAAAGATGATGTGAGAGCAGGCAGGTCAGACTCACAGGGAGAACATGGCTCTTGTCATTAACAGCTATTCCAGACATTTCTCCCTGTTTTTAATGGAAATTTTATTTTAACGTTTCTTGAGTTTTTTGAGCTTCCTTCTGTAATAGTCATTTACAGACTTTTTTTTTTATCAAACCAAAGAAATAGTTTTTTGTGTGCTATCCTGTGAAGCCAACTTTGCTTACTTCTTGTGTCAACTGGGAGATATGGCATTAATATCAGAAGGAAATGTCAATAGCTGGATTATTAGCACCTAAGTGTAGTCAAGGTGGTGTAATTTAAAAACAGAAAGAGACTATCTGAAATGGCATCCATATATCTTATCAAGGTCACAGTTTTACATAAGAAATTATACAATGGTTGAAGTCCACACCATTAGAAGAGTAAAGGTTAAGCATAGTTGTGATTTCCATTTTAATGCCTCTTTCCAATTCATTAATATGCATTTGAAGAAGGAAAATGGGTACAATTTTATTTAATTACATGTGTGTGTGTAGGTGAAATGTATTTGCAATACGTTGAGTCCTGGCTGGGCATAACAGCACTTACACATCTCCCCTGAACCTAGTGCACTCCCTGAACAAAGTGATTTTGATCCTTTTAATCCCCAGGAGATGAAAAGCTCTATAAAGCAAAGTGAGTGGACGTTTTTTGCTTTCCTGATTTGATTTGAGAGAGCGATGTAATTTCACTGAGCTTAAATCAGAAGGGTATCTTTCTGGTGACCCCAGCTGGTTTTGGACAAGGCCCACTCAGCAGATTGATGAGATGAACTTCCCTGAAAAATATTATCATCTACTGGGGATTTCAGGATGACAACATTTAGCATCTACTTGGCAGTAAGTTCACGGGATGTATCTGGCTGGTTTCACTGGGTACTGGAGGGTGGATCACACCCAGCCTACCTGCAGCTCCTCCTCAAGCACAGTGCAGTGACGGGGGACCTCTCAGCTCTTCTGGCAGCCTTGGGAAGGGCCAGCCCATCTCGAGAACTTGCTTATCCAAAGGCTGAATGTCTGCTTGGAAAGGCAATGTTCTGACCATTTTACTAAGAGCTGGAATTCAAAATAAACTTCTTTTAATAGGTCCTGTTGGAGGATATATTTACATTCAGCTATCTTTCATATAGCTCCATAAATAATCCACATACAACAACAGCACAGAAACACATTAACAGTTATCTCTAGTAAGTTTTCCCATTCCCCCTCTTTCCCAACATCCCCTTTTAGAGGGTTTGGCAGATTAACCTCATCGTATATATATACATTGAGGCTCTGTGTGCTCAGAAAGGTTTTTCCCTTTTCCAGCATCATCTGTCGATCCAAGAAGGTGTCATCTCTCACTATCTCTCCCATTGCCATTGTAAATTCAATGTCACTTTATGTTCATGTATTCCTATGTCTAGTATTGAGTAAGTAGTGTTTATATATAAAATTAAAATAATTGTTTTTAAAATAGTTATAAATTAATTTTATGGGCAGTCAGACAGCAATTAAGTATGTAAAACATAAACAGTTTGCTTTTCTGTGGAGTTACAATTAGGCAGCTGACATGAGGATCTGCCCAGGATTAGACTGGAGTGCTGCAGTGGGAGAGAGAGGCAAGTGGTCAGTGTGAGGCTTCGTAGTGACAGCACTGGGAGAAGTGGGTCATGGCTTGTAGAGGACCAGAGAGATACAAGACAGCAAATGGTTAGGAGCCAGCTACTAACATAGAAAATTCTGGAGCCTGAGCTTGACTTTGATGTGATGATATACAGGGGGACTGAGGAATCTGAGAACCCAGAAGTACTATAGAAATTCAGCAATGGAATACAGAGGCAGCTAGGGAAGGGATGGGAAGACTTGGAAAGGGTAATGAGGACAAGTTAATGAAGTACATTAAAAAGTATATCCAGGTGAATTCAACAGGTGTCAAACCTACTCCTGAATATACCAACCCTTTCCTAGGAAAAATGAAAGCTTAAGGCTGCACATTACAAGAAACATGATGTGACAGTGGCACAGACCACCAGTGCACGTATGAGCCAGAACAGCTAAAAACATCCCGTGCATTTATTGGAAGGTTTAAAATAAAAGTGTGAACAGGCAGTGAAAAACCTTCTGCATTGCCACACACACAGTGCAGTGTGGTTGTGAGTAGAATCTGCTGAGACAGACTATTGATGAGATACTGGAGGAACTTGTCCTATCCAGAACTGACAGTGAAGCAAAAGCAGCAGCAAGGTCTGTCTAACCACAATGACCTCTCTGCAGCTCTACTTTTATTTCTGATGGCAAGAAACAATTCAATTTGAACCAAATCAGCCTTGTGACAGTGGATGTGAGAAAATATTTCAATAAAGAAAATATAACTGTGCCAGCACTTCCCTTGAAGTAAACACCAAACCTTCCCTGGAGTACCAAGACTCTTGCCATCATTCTCCATTTCCATAGGTTTGAAAGCATTTTTTTCTTATAATCTATAAAACCCTACTATGTGAGCTTAGATAAGAATTAAATTAGTGACAGAACAGTGTAAGTGGAAAATTGGCTTGTAGTATTTTACAGAAAGACTGGGCACTGCTTGGTGCAGGTTCAGTAGCAGGTTTATTGCAAGATGGCCACAACAGAGGGGTCAGGATGTTAATTGTAATGAGCTTCCAGTTTCCTCAATGAGTCTGTTTTATCCCCTTATGTTAAATTGTGAAATCCTTGGAATACTGTCAGTATTTTGCCTTCTAACACCATTGTGTGAATACGGGAATGTTTGAAATAAAAATTCCTTCTGCTCCCAACTTTTAACATCCTTTAGTTTCAGATGAAACGTAAGGCTGTTCATTGTGTTCTTTCCTTTAAAAGTAATATTACCTAATGCACAAAGATCTTTTTAATAATACAGTAGTGCTACAGCTAGGAATTGAAATCATGTAAACTTCCAACAAGCTCATCTGTTCCTGTATGGCAAACACAATACACATTTTGGAGTTCTCAAATGTGCTTTTTATCACTTGAAAGCTAGGAAATATTTCTGCAATAGTCATCAAAGGAAATTATGCTTCTGTAAATGGAACTCTTGTATCACTGTAAGCATTGCTGTGGATACTTGTTTGGATGTCTTTACTATACGTTTGTACACAATACCTGGCCTATTTAGGAAATCAGTTTTGTTAGGTTGCTGGTTTTATAGCTGAAGATAACACTTAACTTCACAATTGAGAATAGTGCTACATAATACTATGAGAAATGCTAATTTGAGGGAGGTAATGGTATTAGAAGTAAATAACTATTTTTTTACATCTAATGATAAAGTATAGAACAATGTGAATCAATGCTTCTTTGTGATTATTTTTTTTCTTGGAACGTTGCTAAGAATCTGACTCAATATCCTGGCTGTAGCAGTTACACCAACCAGGTTTACAGTAAAAATGTAGGCTGCAGAGCAATTTCTACAGAGAGCACTGATATACCAACTTCTTAAACTAGTACTTCACATTAAGGGAAGGTCTGTGCAAGAGGTGAGGTAGTTGGGTCTGCACAGATGCAACAAAATTCTGTCCTCTCTTGCAAATACCAGGACTCAGCATAGTGTTACTGAACAACACACAGAAAGGTCAGAACAGACCATTTACTGACAGTCTCTCCAGAATTCAAGAGTAGAAGGAGTTTGCAGAGGGGTTAGAGACATTTGAGGGCCTTGGGGTGATTATGTTTCATTTTATTTTTATGTATGAAAACTAAGAAGCAGTGCAGTGTTCTTCTTCTGGCACATGTTGACCTCTGGCAGTAGTCCTTCAGCAGCTTTACTTTTGTAAATTCCAAACTCCGTAGGGCCAGTGGCAGCACAAGTCCTGAACACATGCTTGTTGTCTCATGAGAGAATGAAAAAGTGGTCCCTCTTCAGAACAGTACTTTAAAGGTCTGATTTTAATAAGCATGAGTAAAATCCTGTTGTTTGTTTGTGCAGTCCAGATGTTAATTCAGGAAAACCTCCATAGTCTTCAAGGCAACTCCAGCCCTGAAATGCTTGAACATAAACGTATGCTGAATTCCCCAAAGCTCAAAGTAAAGCCTGTATTTAAGTTTCTGTGTGAGCAGGTTGCAGCGAAAGCTGTGGGGCTGGGGTTCCAAAATGCATTTCACAAAGTGCCAGTAATTCAGATCAAGCAAATGACCAGAGGATGCCCTGATACTGTGAAACCTGGGAGATTATTTCCTCATTCTTCATAAACTGTGTGTGTATCTCTGGAGTTTGGTTAGTGAGTTGATCTGTAGAACACAACTATTCTGGGAATTTTCTCACATAGTCCAAGAATATAATGGATTAATTCTGCAGAAATCTTTAAACCAGGCTCAGATTCTCTTCTCCCCATGTCAGCAAATTCTCTGTGATACTTAACCCTTTTGTCACTTAACTACTTAGCCCACTCAATAAAAAAAAAAGCAATACTACTTTGGAAAAGTTATTTATTGTAATTGGTTGCTGCTCACAATGACCAATGCATTGCAGAGCCAAACAACTGATTTTATTGTGTTAAGGTTCGCAAATGGTGCTCAATTATTTTAACAAATTCCAGTTCAAAATTAGGAGTTAGCAGCAGGCTGGAAAGTGGATCTATTTTCTTTGTTCAACAGAAAAGCAGTGTTGGTGAAAAATTATAGCTGTGGCTGTTCCCCTCAGTGGCATGGCAGTAAACTAGACTGAAATATCAAGTCTGGACTTTGATCTTCTTTAAACTTCAATAGTTTTAGTCCACCCCTGTATACATGAATGTATTTTCAAGGTACCTTTTGTGTGGTCTGGCCTCCATGCCCAGCTGTATCACATTCTCTGTGAAACAACAGATCAAAATCATCTTCAAGTGTCTAAGTTATTTAATTCCTAAAAGCTAAGCAAATAGAGATGTTTCTGAAAGTTCATTCTGAGTGTATCCTGAATTCATGGATTTGCAGATTCAGGCTGAGAGGATACAGTGACACTTAAACTGGGTATAATTCAAAATGTTTGTAGTATGAACTCTCAGGAGTCTTAAAAAATGCAGCATGTCTAACTCAAGCCTACCGAGAACATTTTAAATTCTCTGCCTCCAATCACTTCCCATTCCCACTGGCTTGGTAGATCTGATGTTATTCTTTGTTATCATATCAGTTATGCTTCATCATCCCCATCTTCATGGAGCTCTTATGTGCACATGGCAGAAAAGGCAGAGCATGAAGGCCTCTGCTTTGATCCTGAGCTGTCTGTGGCACTACAGCAAATTTCAATCTGGAGCAGGAAAAGTAAAAAAAGAGAGAAAGAGAGAGGGAGGAAAAAAGAGAGAAGGTTGTTAAGAGGAAGTGGGCGACCTGGATTATAACTGGTTATAAAAAGAAACTCTGTGTGGGCTGTATCTGGTGTTGGAGCAGATGAATACATTGCCAGGTTCGCTCTGCAGGTGGCCGGAGGAGTTTATGTGGCTGACAGGACCTCCCTGCTCCCACCTTGCTGGGTTTTCCAGGTGGTGTTGTCCCTGGTCAGATGGACTTCATTTAAACTCAGACCTATCTCTGGTGACACTAATGCCCTTCACCAACACCGCCCTGACCCATGGGATGCTCGCATCCCACACTGCACCAGCTCTTCCCTCTTGCACAGCTGCAAATCTCCAGCCACCCTGACCTCAATTCCTTTCACAGCATTACTTTTTTTCTTAAGTAAGTTTTTCTACTGAATGAAATGTCAGCAGATAACATCAGTGCTACTCCATAATTTAATAGTACCAAATAAGGGTTGGAGTCTGACTCAACATACTTTTCTAGCAGACAGTTTAATATTTTGATAATATTTGCCTATAACTCCCTACACTAAGGACTAGCAAGTACAAGAAACGTGACTTCAGATGCATAACTTACTTCGCCCCCCCCACTTTTGCCAGCTGAAGAGGGAACACTCTTGTATTTATGCCATATTCCAAAAGAGATGATAAGTTGGCTGTGCCTCTGGCTGAAGGCACCCATCTATGCAGTTGCTCCCTTTCTCTCCCTTGAGAAGTTCCTGCTTGTCCACACCTGCTGCCTTACTACTTCTGCTCAGCCACCTGAATTTCCAATGATTCACCTTAATGCTGCTATTTTCTAGGCTTCTGGAAGGATAACTGTAGTGAGTAAGTTAACTTGTCTTCCTCTGACAATTTTTTTAATATCTTTCTGAGAGGAGCCACACAGAAAATGGTTAAGCAAAGAGTATCTTCTTTTAATATTGCTGAATGAGCACGCTTGGTTAGTTGTCTTCTCAACCCTAGAATAGATACTGTATACTCTAAAAGAACAAAAAAAAAAGACTTCAAAAGCTGTTTCAAAGAGAGCTTTACCTGTATGCCTCACTCACAAATACCTAGAGAAGGAAGCATTCCTCAGACTTAGTATTTGACCTCCACGTTCTGGCCTAGGGACGACCTTGTCTTTATACTCTTTAATTTTGAATATCACAGTAATTATTATATCAGTTGCCAACTGTATTAAAAACGCTGTTGTCACAGGATTCTTAATAATTTCTCTAACTGCCTTTAGAAATCAAGCAGTAAATGTGCTATAATAAAAGTTAACAAGACCTAAATATTTTGCTGTCAGAAGACCCTGTTCATGCACTTTGGTGAAAAAACTTGGGTTCAAAAAGAAGTTTTTGGCTCTGAAGTCTGTAGTTTCCTTTTGGAGCAGCTGCCACAGGGCTGTAACAGCAAGACAGCTGCTGTCAGCAAACAGCAAGCGGCAAACAGCTCCTGTCCTGGCCCTAGCAAGCACTTTTCTCACTTGTGGTTTATAGAATAGAGTAAAAAATCTGGGTACCAGGGGATGGAGAAGGCCTCCTGAGGAAGACATGCCTCCATGAGAATGGGGTGCTCATAGTGGAGTGGTTGTATTTTCTAGATAAAAGGACTAAATGGATTTTGTTGCATACGAGCCACCCAGGCTTACCGTGAGCAAGTGTTGACACTGTAAATGTAACTGTAAGAAAATGAATTGCAAGTTGCTAAACCTTTTCTATCTCTCCTTTTGCATGAGACTACATTTTTACAAAGTGCAGTTTAACCTGAAACTTGACCTATCTTCTGAAGAGATTAGTTAAATAAATAACTTAGGGACTGAGGAAAAACAGTGGAACTTGCAAAGCTGCTTTGAAATTCATTTTCAGTGAGGTGAAAGCTCATCTTATAAATTGAAATTTCTTTCTGATTATTACTGCAGGTAGAAGATTAAAAACATCTCCTGGTAAGATTGCAGGAACTTGTAAAGAGCTTAACAATATTATTTTATTCTCATCATCACATTAGTGTTTCCATTAAAACTTTGGCACTTTAATCATGAAGAGATACAATTTTAGTGTTAATTGAGATTAGAATTATATTTATGAACTGAGCAGCTCGTTCTGAAATGACCTTGGCCCTTGTCAATCATGATACTGAATTTATTCCTATTTCAATTTTTAAATAGATACAAGGTTAATATCTTTTCAGAATTTGTTTTGATGCATTCCTTCAAACAGCAATTTTTGCCAGAAATGGTAAAATAAGCAGGTTTTGTAGAGGTCAGGGGTTCATGATGTATTTTGATGGCCATGTGGGGCTGGAGGAAGCATCACTGACTGCTGGTTGGCTTAGTGACAGTGTGCCCATTTGGTGTCTGAAAGGGGATGTAGTGCAAGTGGAGAATTCATCTTACAGTGACAAATAAGTATTTAAGATCCCTTTTTATCATTCAAGTCCTCAGGTACTTCTTTTTTTTGTGAGTAATCTTACCATGGATTAACCACATCAAATCCACTTCAGGTAATACCAGTATGCCCCCTTCTACCAAGATGATTCTTCCCATATAACTCACACTTTTTCCTTCCTGCAAAGTCCTTCTTTATGCTGTTAACGCAGCCTAATAAGTGTCTGCATATCCATGTAAGTAAAGTTGCTCATACACGGCATGAATGTCAAGAAATCTGTGCTCCTAGTAAAATCTCTCAACCATTATAGGATTTGCTTAGATGACAGATTTTATGTGAATGGAAGATATTAAATTTATGCTTCAGCATAGTTGAGTATTTCTTAAAGAGAAAGCGGTGAAGCATGTCAGATTATTTACCAAAGTACTGTAAATATCACAGGCTGCAATTATATGAGTGCAAAGAAGGAAAATGCATTAGTGATGTCCTCTTAGCCAAAACCTCACATTCCCAACTGTATGCCATGCATTTAACATGGAGCTCATTTAACACACTTAATAATTGAGTTCCAATTTTGCAATCTCAGTTCCAAAATTAAGGAACAGAGAATATGAACTGTGATGGCAAACTGAGGGATTAGTTCTCTCTGTCTCTACTTTCTCTCATTCTTCAGCATTGCCTAGTAGTTGTAGCTACCGTACAAATCAGGGCAAATAGGTTTTAGTATGGGGAAATGACTTTAGTTATAAAAAACATGCAGCTCACACACCAGTAGTTTAAACTCTGATTCCTTGGCTAAAATCAGGAAATTTGACTTGCACTGTGACCTGCAAAAGATTAAACTTCAGCAAAATTGGAGTGATTCTTCACAGCATAAGGCAGTGCTCTTCTGATGTTATCCCAGCTGGTTTTGAGCCAGCCCAGCACTCTGCCTGGCCCAACACTCCCTGCTTCTTAAGTAAGGTATTACCATGGATAAAAGTTAATTTTGACATGCTTTTGTGCCTTATGGTTCCCATCCAAGCTCTTATCAAGTAGGATCTCTGTGTGTGCTGAGTGGATGACAAGCCCATGTGATTCAGCTGTTACGGAGCAAGAATGAGACAAAAGCAAGTTTTCAGACTGAACTGAATCTTCTGAATAGTCATTGATGGTAGCTCTGCATCTTTGAGGAGACAAATGTCCTCTAATACTCTGCACAAACCAGGGGTACCCAGCTTTATGCCAACACTCCTGGGTAACCAGCTCTAAGTAGCTCTAATCCTTGAAATTATGCTGGCCCATTTTTGTGCTATTGTTTTGACACTAATAAGTCATGGCTGGACTTTTTTTTTGGCACTCACACAGTCACAGGAAAGAGTCTGTGAATGGTTTCGGGGGTCTGTAGTCAGATGATTGTACCCAGCAATGGGAACGTGCCCCAGATGTTCAGTTGTGTTTGTTGTGAACACAACTTGGTGGTTGTTTCAGTCAAGCCAACAGACGCTGCGTGAGTGTATCTTCCAAAGGTAGTGGGGAAGGCCAGAGCTCCTGGCAGAGGCTTCTGCCTCTGCTCAGGTGCCTGCTGCTGCCTCTCCTCAGTGTGAGCAAATGTGTTTCTCCTCAGGAGCTGGCCCTGATGATAACATGCAGCCTAACTGCTGTAGTGATGAGGCCTACAAAGCTTGTGCCCACCTTCAAGAAATGTGTAGGCCTACTGTCTTGTAAAAAATGCCTGGATGAAACCCAGAGTCTTGGACCTTTTGATGCTGAACTGGAAAAAAATGAACCAACAGATGAAAATCTAAATGGTCAAACACGCAACAGAGCTGAAAAAGAGGAGTTGTCCTGAATGCCTTCTCCAAGACACGGACTAGCAATTTCCCTAGAGAACACTGGGTCAAATTTGCAATATTTTAATTTTTCCCTAGAGCCGCTTTGTCAAATAGAAGTAGATCACACTTCTGTATAATCCATTGATTAAACAAGGTGAAAGAGCTGAGCACAGCTCTTTTTCATGTTGGCTGGAAATAGCTGCTCAGTATTGGCAGAACCAGTTCTGTGTTTGCCTGGCAAAGGCCAGGGTATTTTCTCTTGAACCCTACTTGCTCCTGGCAAATGCCATGCCAGAAATGAGAAATATCCACGTGCTCTGCTCTCCAAACCATAATTCACACAGGCAAGAAGTGTTTACTGGTCTAATCACAAATGCCCTTCACAGGTAGCACAGCCACCTTTAGAGAAAATATATTCTTTTGAGTGTTTAAATGCCAAAATCTAAAGGCTGCTTGGAGAGCGCTAACCAGTTCTGTGCATGTTTTCTTTTTCAGTAGCTGGAGGCAGCCGTTCCTGAGACACAATAATCCTCAGCACTAAAGACATTTCTTTTCCAGAAGATGCTGTATTAGCTACTATAATTATAAACTTTAATAAAACTAAAAATGGTTTGGAGAAGATTATGAATTATTGTGTTTTAATAGGACCTCAACCAATTATTACGTAAATTTTTCTAACTCACAAAGTAGTGAGTCTTAAGGTCCCTGTGCATTCTTATCTCTGTGTGGGATGCCCTAAATGTGCATCTTCCAAGTCTATAAATGTCTCAGAATCGCTAGAGAGAAAACACTTAAAGCGCTGATGGATTTTCTTTTGACTCTTTAATGAAGCTAATAGATTTGTAAAAAGCATTTGGTAAGGTGGGAGAGGGAAGGAGTTTTAAAAAAAGCTTTTTAAAATCTAACATCTTCAGAGTTTTCCCCTGAGGTACTTAGAGGTTTCCTCTGTTCAGAATCACACTGTGGAAAGGGCATCAACAAATTAAAGAGCATCAGTAAACAGACAAAAAACTGTTCACAAAGTAATGTCAGCGCAACTTGTGAGCACTTCTCTGGACTTCAGTTCATGCCTTTAATACTGCACAGTAACTTCAAAAGTTTTCATTATTTCTGCTGGTTGCACATACAGCAATTTTTTTTTTTATTTTTTAATTTAATGTTTCTTATTCTTCTCTGTTTTAGACTTTACTTTAAGTTGGGTAAACTAGCTCAGGTTCTGACAGAGTCCAGATCACAGACAGGTATACAGAAGCAAAGGCTTGCAGCTCTGGAGCTCCTACTTTTCTATAGTAAAGCTATCAGATGTATGACATGGACTTGTGTCTTTGGAGAGCAGACAGGCATGCTATTTGCCCAAGGTCACATAAGAGCTGAGCCAGCCCTCAAGGGCCTCCCCAGGCTACAGGCTGCAGGCTGCCACATCATCCTGTAGCGCTGACACAATGGGGTGGGGGAAAAAAAAGAAAGAAACGACCAAAACAAAAACCTATTTACACACCTGATGCACTTCAGTTTTTAGAAAGAAGCAGAAAAAAAGGCAGAGCAAGCAAATCCTAGAAATGAAACACAGAATCGTGGAATGGTTTGGGTTGAAGGGACCTTAAAGATCACCCAGTTCCAACCCCCATCCAGCCTCGCCTTGAACACCTCCAGGAATGGGGCAGCCACAGCTTCCCTGGGCATCCTGTGCCACCACCTCGCCACCCTCGCCATGAAGAATGTCTTCCTAATGTCTCATCTACATCTTCCCCCTTCCCATTTAAAGCCGTTCCCCCTCGTACTATCACTCCAGGCCCTTGTAAGGAGTCCCTCCCCAGGTTTCCTGGAGCCCCTTCAGGTACTGGGAGGTCTCCCCGGAGCCGCCTCTTCTCCAGGCTATAGGAGGCAGCTTGAGCTGAGCATCCCCCGCCGCTCCTCGCTTTGCCAGGCTGAGGGACTCCGGCAGAGGGGAAAGTGTAAAACGGCTGTAAGGGGATGCACTGCGGGAGCGGCGGGGGATGCGCAGCGCGGGGGGATGCGCAGCGCGGGGGGATGCGCAGCGCGGGGGGATGCGCAGCGCGGGGGGATGCGCAGCGCGGGGGATGCGCAGCGCGGGGCGGCCCCGGCAGGTGCCGGCGCTCGCCAGGTGGCAGCCCCGCTCTGCCCGCTGCCTCTCCGCTGGCTCTGCTCAATTAACGGGTCCCTGTTCAACCCCCCGCATCAAGGCACCGGATCTGTTTCGGAAACAGCTTAATTCATTCGGTTTCTTTAGGAGTAGTTAAACCACTTCACGAGCAGGACTTGCTGTGGTTATGAATGAGGCAGAGAATAATTTCCCCCTTTCGTTTTAGCAATGCAAATTTTAACTAAAGCAGTCCAAGAGGTGAACATGTTATTCTCCCTCTCATCTTTCTTATTCTTTCTGTCTTCCTCTATTATCATTAAGTATAATTTATGCTGCCATACTGTAGATTGCTTTGCTGCTCAAAGTGTGGTTCCTGAATGATTACTTCGTTTCATCTTTGCATTTACCTGTTTTTAATTGCTCCACAGGTTGGTAGGCTGTAGCTGTAGAAGTTGTCAGTTTTTCATACTTTCTCCAATTATTTTTCAATACAGTTGAAAATCTTGCAGCTGGATATTTGTTTCTTGGCAAATTTCTTCCATTTAATTTTTCTAAAAAATAAGTAAATAAATTTATTTCAGGTGTTTCAGTTATTCATTACTCTGATTTCTGCTCCAAGCACCTCAGCAGCTGATTTCCACTTATTATGTGACTGGCTGTGACTATGAATAACATCTCTAAAACAATATTCAGCTCCATAAACACAGCAGAAGATCAGTTTGGCTGTATCACAAATGTTACTTTTCCTGATTTGCTGTTATTTGATCCTTGACCTTTAGGTTACGCTGGGTAGAAGGAACTGGGCAGATAATGGGTATTTAAAAATTACTAAGGTAAAAGCATTTGACAGATTGCCATGCAGGAGATTAATGACTGAAGCAAAGAGTTGTGGATGGTGAAATGGATGGTAACTGGATGCAGGCTCAGGATGAGAAATCAGGGTTTGTTAAGGGATATAAAACTTTTAGTAAATAATCTTCAGGCTTGTCAGAGACATTTTGAAATGCTCTGGATCTCACTCCCGACCATCAGGCAAAACCCAATAGTGTGTTTTTGCACTGGGTCATACACGTGGCCATTGCAGAAATATAATCTTCATCAGGGCAGCTGTTCTTGCTCTGACTTCCCCAGGCCATGAGGCAATGTGGAAGGAGTGATTTCTACCTAAATCATAAAGCTGTACGCACAGTGCTGCCGAAGTAGCTCCCAGAGCCACGTGTGGTGCTGGCAGCAATTGAGATGGGCTGCTCTGGAACTGTGTGCTCCAGGCTGTGAAGCTGGGGTGGATTGCAGGCAGGAGCTGCAGACAAACCCCTTCTGCATGGGCCGCTGCCACCCAAGTGGAACCTACGCTGCGTGCCCCCCCCACCCCGAGAGCAATGCCAAGTACTCAGAGTACTGGCAAAGGGCTGGGCTGCTTTGATCCAAGTATTCTACTTGTTCACCAGACCTAGAAGGATCCAAGTTGTCTACGAGGTTGTCTTTTTTACGTGCTGAAAATTAAAAATATCAGGGAGGGACTGAAGTTAGCTCTCACTCGTGACCCATGCAGTATGTTGCTGCCTGTGCCACTGACCATGATCTTTAAATTGCACAGTACCAAACATACATAGGGCAGATTAATTTTCCACTATCTCTGTTTATTTGCTAACAGTGTGATATAACCACCAGGAGCTCTTCTCAATTCATTAGGTGATGTAAACAAGGGTTTTCTGCTAGATTTTCTGAACAATGGTATATGACAACCATTTATCTGCTGTCTTCTAGACTTCCATGCTTGCCTGTGTCTGGTGTGAGAAAGTGGTATGATGAGTCCCAGTGCTGACAAAAACAATATTTCTCTGTTGAGAAATTAGACTGCTGGTAATAAACAGTGCAGGAGGTAAAGCCTGCTCTGTTTCTGGGATGCAGCCAAACTTGAGTTAATGTGGTCATAACAAGGGAAGATAATCCACGGTGTAAACCTTTTTGATATACAAAACTTCCTGACAGTTCATTTAAAGAATAGGAAGTTTTGAAAACTATGAGAGCACTATAGGGAAGAGATAAAATTCCCTTTGAAAGATTCCTCAGGAAACAGTTACTGTTTTTCAGTCAGACCTACATATGCCTTTGCTGTAGACTATGTTGAAGGCATGCGCATAGGCAATGATTTGCCTCCTATTTATAAATGGTATAATAGTAATTTATTGAGGTCCTCGACTATTGTCCCAGCATAAAAATTAAAAAACCTTTTGACTTGAAAATGACACCTGTGTACATTAATTTTGCTAGGGCTGTGAAGAGCACTCTTGTTAGATTATGTGAACTTTCCTTCATCCAATGAAGATGTCTTTTGCAAAGACTCCAATAGCCTTTTCTGGATATGCTCAAAGCCACGTTACTAGAGATTACTTTTTATAATGGCCCTTAAAGATTAATTTATATTGAAAAAGGTTGAAATGAAATTTCTTCTCCTGTGTTATGAGCAGCTTTCAATTCAGTGGTGAATAAGTCAGTTGCCATTTGACACTTCAATATAAAAGCTGACTTACTTATAACCTCTTTGTTTATTCTAATGAAAGGCAGATTTACTGTAACCTACTGCTCATTACAGTATTTTTACTTCAGTCGTCAGAGCTTGAAGCCTTGAAGCAGATTTCTAAGCATGATTTCAACTTATTTAAAATCTGGTCGCCTATGACAGCAAAAATAGCAGGCACGTTTGTCTTTAGCATGGATTTCCTGAACTATTAATACTTTCTCTAGTAAGCAGGCTGCTCCTCCATTGGGACTGTGGATGACACTGAACATTAAAACCCTCTGGTCTACTGCAGTCTAAATTCCTTTACTATAGAAGTTATAAAAAAAGATGCTGCTATATATTGTAACTGTTTTGACCACTTAAGAAAAAATCCCACTTATCAAATTAGATTAATCTGAGAGTAAAAACACAAAGATGAGATACCACAAAGTTAGTCCATGAATCATTGTTTAAAGTCTTACTTCATACAAGAAGAATACAACATAGCAAATTGTACCATAGCTTTATATTTTATGGAACTTTTCTATTTAAAATACGTTACATATAAATATCTTCGTGCCTTTGAAAAATCAGAACTTCCTCTCAAATTAACATCATTCTGAAAATACTGTGACACATAAGATAGTAGGTTTCGTATATGCTGGAGCAAAATCAGTGCTTCATCATCTTATATTTCTATTCAGGTTATTAGTCATAGCTAATATCATTTTTTTATAGAACTCTTTTCAGATTCCTTTTCAATACTGCAAAATTGAGCCAAGTCTAATGAATATATCTTTGGGAATTCTTGATAACGGAACCTGAAACAAAAGAGAAAAGTGTTTTGGTAACAATTTATCTGAAGTCAATTTATCTAGAGAAGAAAAATTTGTTTTGATAGCCACATACTGCAAAAGAGAAAATTATTTTAGACTTGTATGAGAGATTTGCTTCTCTGATGAACTGCCAAAAGAAAATGCCATTTAAGCTTATTAAGGAGCACTTACAACTTATTTGATCTGAATTCTTTGATATTTTTATTATAATTAATTTTTGACTCATAATGTCATTCTTTAGTCCACATATAACATCTTCCAGAAGCAGAGTTGGCTGAAGAATGGCCATTTCTGTTTGTGACATCTTTTGTAGAGTTTCCATTTTTTTTTGTTTCCATGTCATTTTCCACTCATGCTTTTAAGTATAATTTTGGAACAGGATTCTGTCATAGCATTCATTCTCCCACTCAAGAAGGTCAGACATTTTATTCACAGACTTCTTTTTTTTTTTTTCCTGAGACTGGACAGAAAAATCACTGTAGTCATCATAAATCTTCTCATAAAAAAATTTAATATCAATACCCTCCTTTGAAACGGTTTGGCTTTAACAAAATAACTTATTCAGTTGAAGAAAAAAAAATCAACACAGCACTGATGATGTTGCAGCCAGCTGTGTCCAGAAGTACTGTAGATGACAATTTGTAGAATGTAGAATAGCTGGTGATGGCAAATCAATCTTTATATGATTATATGGTGCTAAAAAGATGATCTGACTCCATCTGAAATGCACCTTTCTGTGTCAGGAAAGAGTGAGCCTGCCAAGCAGAGTGGGCCCCATCCTGTGATGGGTACGAGTCTCTTTGGCCCCGGTACTTGGGCAGTAGGCTTAGGAAAAGTCCCAGTCTAGGTTTGGGATGATTGTTCCTCCTCTAATGACTTGTTTGGAGTCATTTTGTGGCTTCTGGATTACACATCCCACTGGTGTGCACATGTTTGCTCTCAGGCACTCTCACCAGCTGACGGAGATTGCAAAGAGCAAACCAGCACTTGTATAATCCTGCTGTTTTCTTGAGACGACTGCAGAAAACTGTTGGAGATCTTCTCAGACTTGAAATGTTTCCTAAGTAGCAGAAATCCAGCTGCACCAGAACAACTGTGTTAAAATTTTCATACATTAGCAAAGCTGATAAGTTCTCGGCCAATTGTAGGTTCGCGTTCCTTGAAAAGACTTTTCTGAATGATGTGATTTGCTCCCAGTGTGATTACTGGTGACTCTCAAACCTGCTCAGCTGGGAGTTGGGGTATGGAATTTGTGATTAGTTTTTAGTGGGCTCCCAGAAATCCAGATGGTGACTTGGACAAGGTTATATTTTTAGTATTATGACTAAAAGAACTTAACGGTCAGTTCTGATGCATTTTACTCTTTTTATTTTATTATTATTCATACATTAAAAGAAATCCTCTGTTAAACATCTTCCTTTTACAGAAATATTTGCTATGAGTTCTTATACTGCCAACAGTTCAAAATACTGAGATCTTGACATTGGTTAAAATAATTTCAAAAGATCAGGTTATGTACTAGCTGACAAGTACTGGTACTAGTTGAAAAGTATACAGATAAGTGTGAGATTGAGCTGAGGCTCTTGAATCACACAACCACTGCTATGTGGGGATACATACTGAAAACAAGATATTCTTTTCCAAAGGTTTCCACAAATATTTCAGAGAATATTTCTTGATCTGAAAGGTAAAAAAAGCCCATTAAACTTAAATCAGTTAGATAGTTTGGAACCTTTTATTTATTTTGCTGGATAATGCAAAGAAATGGGATGAAGTAATAGCTGGTCTCTCCGTGACTGCTTTCAACTCTGACTCTTTTTAGCTGTTTCATTTCTTTAGCATGCATAGTGGCAAAATATTGTGTAGGAATTACTTTTTGTAATTAAAATCCAGTGATTTATAGTTTTATGCAGTCAGTGTTGCATGCTTATGAATAAACAGATTAAAACCAGCTTCTGAACCTCTTTTGAAGAGGTTGCTGATGGCAGGTTGATTTCTGTCTGTTAATCAAATCCTGAAAGAAATTAGAACTATCCCAACTTAAAAAATATCACCTATTTCTCTGAATGACTGGCTTGTGAAATGAACAGACCAGGATTTCTTCACTATAATTTCTGAATGCATATTGCTATGCAGGGACTGCCATGGGCTTCATCATTGTGATGTCTGAATAGCAGTGTAACTGTGCTTTTCCTCCCCCAGAAAAGGATGGGGAGGGAGGAAAGCCTCAGAAAAATCAGTGAACCATCCAGCAGTGTGACACAGACACTGAGACTTTCAGGTAAATGGTCTGAGCCACACAGTCACGTCACCTAAAATGTGCTGCATCATTGGATAAGGCAAGGTTGTGACAAGCAAAGGAGACCTCACAGGAGCAAGGGAAATAGTGGATGTAAATGTTCTCTGTGATGAAGGGCAGAGCAAGGCCCCAGTCTGATCCTGTTGGATATTTTGCTGCCGAAAGTCCCATCTATCATGTTAAAAGGAAAGCCAAAGCCTCATCTATGTATTAAAAATTTTTTAATGCTTCACACAAGAGCTGGAGACCTGACATTGCTGTTGTTTATTTATGTGCCTCGTCTTGCTATGCCCAGCATGTGCATGGATTGAAAGAGAAAATGCAAAGCCCTTGTCCGAGGGGGATATGAGAGGTACAGCAATCCCTAATAGCCCATTGCTTCTCTTTGCTGCAAAGGGAGGTTACTCAAATAATGCTAATAATGAGGTTAAGGTAATAGACAGGGACTGAGAAATTCTGAGTTAATTTTCTGGCTCTGGCAAAAACCAGACTATGGGAGTTAGTTAAATCATTTAAACTCTGCGCCTCACGTCCTTATTATCTGGCAATTTTGCATCTCATAGGGCTGTTATGAAATGCAATGAATTAATATGACTCATTCACATTCTACAATGATGGTTACCATGTAGATGGGGAGATTTAGGTTTTCTATTGGCATGGAAGCTGTTGTTTGTTCATGAAGTGTTAGTCACAAAAAAAGCACTAAGGCAAAAATGCCTATCATTCAGCAAACTGTAATGTTTTTCCCACACCTGTATCTACATATCTACAGTAATATAGGTGGAAATTATTCTCCATTTGAAATGCATTGGTTTTATTTGTTGCAATGAAGTCAGGCACACAAACCTTTTGATATGAGAGCAAGAGCTCAAATAGATGAGTCTGGTTGATGGTGTTCACTCAGCTCAAGAAAGAATGAAATCAGAAAGCCCACAAAATATTGTCTAGAGATGGTGACTAGGGAAGAAGAAAAATGCATTTAAATTTAAAAAATATTTTTCACTGGCTATACTCTAAGATTCTGAGAAACTTGGACTGAAGGTGGCTGTTCCTGAACATGTAGATGGACTTGTTATTTATTCATTTGAAATTGTTGTCCTCAGGTTCTTGATATCAAAATATGCTGAATACTTGGCAGTAGTTCATAAGCGAATTCTTTAAGATTTTTCATAATCTTTTTAAAAAAATAATGCTTTTGAGTTGTGCAATCTTGAAATCTCTTGTTCTTGACTTTGGGGTTAAGCTTATTCCATGGTTCCTATGACTTTTTCTGGATATTGGGTATCAAACATATCCACACCCCAAGGCATTTTTGGGTTGGTGTGCCTGCTTAGTTGCTCACAGATTATCTTAACAACACTCTTCAGCACCCCAGGGTCACCCCAAACCCTGCAGCACCCTGAGGGCCATCAGCAGCCCCACATTTGTGAGCTGGTGTGGTTCTGAAAATGATCCTGTAGAAGAAAGCCCATCTCTAATCAAAATAACATATAGCCCGACAGTGATACTTGCATAGAAATAGGAATGGTAAAGCTCAGACTGAAAAAAGAAATGTTTAGTGGAGGTTAATACTGCACTTGAAAGAACATTAATAAATGAAATAAGAAACAGACTATGCAGCATTTTCTGACTGAAATAAAATAATCTCCAAAACAAATGCTCTTTTCTTACTTTGTTCTCAAGCTTAGAGCTCCTGTAGTGTAATAATTACTTTGATGATTTCTGAAGGGGATTCTATTTTTCTCTAAAAATGTTTACAGCTCCATCAGATTTAATTATTCCTGACTTTTCCTTCAGCAGTTTTTCAAAGAGATTGAGTACAATAGCATTTATCTTTTCAAGATAAGGAGAGGGAAGGAAAAAATGATGAGGCACCTATTCTTCTGGAATTTGAGCTCTCATGTTTCCAGATAACTGAACGTATTTAACTAGGTCAAAACGAGTAATAAGGAAAAGCTTGTATCTTGTTGCCTTGAAATAGACCATTTTTGTCTCTTATTATGATTTATTATTTATTTTAATTGGTCTTAATTGCTGTGACAATTTGCATTTTAATAGATACTCGGATAATTAAGAAGAAAACTTTCCCAGGACCATTATCACAGTATTTCTAGAGCATTGAAATGCAGCCCAGCCATGAGCCCTCTCCCAGCTGTTTCTCTGCACAGCCCTCCCCGATTAGCATTCAGCTTCAGCACTCGGGTTATCGTTACAACTGCGGCAAGCGCTTCGCCCCTTCTGGCACATCATTGCTTGGCACTATTTTCCCAGTAGACTTCCTTCCCTGCAGGTGCAGAAGAGCCCGTGTAGAGATAGCACATACATAAAGCTGGTTCAAGGCCTTTATTAATACTGCGACACTGCATTTAAGTGCTCAGTTTAGGGTGAGTCAAGTTTTTTTCTGAACTGCCTTTATAGCTTCTCCCTTGGCTGCTCTGGCTGCCAAGGAATTGTGTGATGTCTCACTTTTAAGCTTGAGCACCAGAGGATAGGAATCAGTTGCTTGCAAGCTGACGGCATTTATGTTATGTTGGTGGAAGGCAGAGTCCAAGCTTGTGTCCAAGCTGTAGCCTTCACTGTGGTGCATGTTTGCCAGGCAGCCAGGTAGATTAAGTCTCACCACAAAGCTGTGATCAGCAGTTGGTATGTGACTACTCTCCTTTCAAACTAACCTGGGCTTCCTTGCACTGGTGAGCAGGCACCAGCCCAGAGGGCAGCCCTCAGCCATTAGGTATCAGCTCCCTCCCAAAGACACCTTTGGTCAACAGGATGATGCAACATGCATGGACCTGGACAAAATGCAGATTTTTGACATCAGAGCTTTAGCATAGGGAAGAAGACACATGGAAAACATAGAAATAGAGTGATGGCATCCACAGCTCTCCATACCATCCCTGGACTTTCAGGCTGGAGTCTGGCTGTCCTGCGTGGAGGGAGGGTGCTGGCAGCTGCTCCCATGGCCAGATTGGTCTGACATGGCTTTGCCTGCTGGCTGCATTCCTTGGGATCAGCTATTATCACATGGACCTGGATGCAACTTCTTTTTAATGAAACACAGCAACACAAAGCTATTTTTCTGTGCTTATTTTTAATGTGTTATCAACATATGCTTGATATGGTAGACCAAAAATATTCACAGTATCACACAACTGTTTTTTTTCAGGAATTCAGAAATTTTTTGGTTTGGAGTTTTTTGCTGTGAACAAAATTGATTCTATTTTTATAATAAAAAATTCAAGTGAAGATGCTTTAAAATTTTGTGGGGCATTGTGGAAGTTTTTGTTAGAAATCTTGCTGAGAGTTTTTTAGCATGCAACAATTAGTAACAATCTTATGACTGCACGGGAATTCTGAGGCCAGGAGGATAGTTAATAGATCTTGAAATAACTAATTTAAAAACCAGAAGCATACATTTCTTTTCTAGGACTTTCATTTGCATTTGTGCCATTGCACAGTGACGTTTGTATTGTAACTATGTATCTTATTATTTCCTTATTGTTAAATTAATTTTAAAAGTTGACTGATAGGGCACACTGATAGGGGCACACTGATCCTTGTAAGAAAATACAATTAGAATGCAATAATTCCTTACTAAATTACTTTAGTCAAATACATTAGATTTAAGTGTTAAAAAAAGTGAATTGTGATCAAAGAAAAATAAGACTTACATCACTTTACCATTAGTCTTGCCTTAACAAATATGAGATATCAACTTTTGTTGCAATTCAGTCTACTTTAAGGGAGACGAATTAAAAAGGCTATGAGTCCTCATTGCCTTGTTGTTATCTTTTCTCTCAGTAGAGATCAAGAAAATATTTGCTAAAATATGTCATTGCTTTTCTAACTACCCTCACAGTATGAAGCATCATTGTCAGTTTTATATTCTTATGAAGTCCAGACCATCCAGTTCTGCATTCCATTAATCAAATTACAGAAGATAAATGATAACAGTTCAGCTCTTTACTCTCACAACTTCTGTCTCTTTCCTTGTCCTTGTTAAAAAAAAATCAGAAACAAATACAAATATAGTTTTACTGTTCCCCACTGTCTGCATTGTGCTGTACTGGGAATTCCCACAGTCCCCATCTGTTCCCCTGGTGCTGCTCCTCTGAGTAGTTCAGCCGGAATCAGGGTCTCTAACCAAGCTTTGGGAGACCTCTGCCAATAAATAATTGAAATGCTGAGATGACACATCACAGCTCCCCTTTCCCTGGGAGAGTGTATGTGTGATGAAGGTCCTGCCAGCGGGAGCTGTGCCACTGCCTCCAGCGAGGCCAGGAGCTGCTCCCGTGCTGCTCGACCAGCGTGCGCTCTGTCCCTCACTGGTATCTGTCAGTGGTGGAGCTGGAGCCAGGGCTCCTGGAAACTGCTGTGCTCCCTTATGCATCAAAGCACTAGTTGAGAATTTGACCTACATTTCTCTGAAATGATTTATAATACTCTTAATAACTCTGAAGTACAATATTAACATGCCTCTTTAAAGAAAACTCCATAATATTTAATATTAATATTGAGGGCTTTTTCCTCTCTCAACAGTGCCTTGCTGTGCTCAGCAAAGCTTCCTCTAATGCCCATGGGCATACTCGTGAAGGTTTAATCATCTTATTTCCTCCTTGTTTCACTCTGTGCTTGCTTACATGCAGCTGTGGCACCCAGGTGCCGGTGGCACGTGTTCCTGCCTGTGCCCAGAGGGGAGTAAAGGACTGTCTTAGAGCAAGTCCACCTCTGCTGCAGATTCCCACCTCCAGCCATGGCTTTTTCCCTTGCTCAGAGGCTCTGCCAGCACTCAAGTCCTACATAGTCTCTAAATCCTTTTTTTTTTTCTAGGAGCTGGCAGGGGGGAGCTGTCAATAACAAATGAGTTTTTAGAAGGAGCTATGAGAGCTTGTCTTGGACTGTTGTGCCGGGGAAATCTTATAGGACTATCTAACAGTAAAAGAATATTTTAAACACATGGAAATACTTTCAGCTATTTAAGCTTAGAGAAAATATTGATATTACTAAGAATATTATATAATACTTTATTTAGTCCAGGGGAAAGTTTTCTAGAGAACCTGGGTAAACAATCCACAGAAAAAGCCCTCTGCATTCGCTCAGAGCTGGACAAGATGACCTAATAGATCTTTCCCGTTTCTCACCTCCAAAACCCAGTGCAGTCTATAATTTTTATGTTGACGATCAGTGAAGCATATCTGTGTGTGCTGGAAAATTGATTTGCTATAACCATTTCTCACTTGCTTTGACATGTACTTTTTCTTTTTATAAAAAACAAACTTTAAAAACTCATGGTTAAAAAGAGCCCTCAGATTACTCAAGCAGTATAATCAGGCTCTGCCAGTACAACGCACGTGCTTAAACACATTCTCTTCTAAGCAAGTGCATGACTTGATACTTTTAATGCATGATATCTTTTGCTGTTGGGCCTCTGAGCCTTGACTTATGTTTAATCTTTCAATTAAATTCCCTTCAGACGTGAATTTTGTCAATGCTTATTTCTCCCACACAAAAATCTGGTTATATTATGTGATGTTTTCTTCAGATCTTTTGCATGCAGTTTCCCACTCACTTTTTTTTTTTTTAACTTCTCTTTGCAGGAAAGAAAAACTCTTTTAAACTATGTCTGAAGCTTTGTCTTTTGTCCCTCATGTGAGTTTCAGACAGCAAATCTCTGTTTGCATAGTGGGCATCCTTCTCGAGACCTTCTGCTCCACTGCTGAGAGGAGGTCATGCTCCAGGCAAAGGGCCGTGTATGACAGGAAGGCTCCAGCACCTATGGGCAGCCACCCATTGGCACCCAGGTCTCTGAGCATGGCAGAGTTTCTGTGCAGAGGCTGCAGATCTAAGCCAGGAGCATTGACTGCGAATTGCTTTTGTTGCAAGCAGACATTATGCCCTTTTCCCAGGGGAGATCTGCAGCCTCAGCTCACAGTGGGCTCAGGGCACTCAGCCTCTTTGCTTTGGATACTATGAGTGAAATGATGACTCTTTGGACTGTTTTTTTTTCCCCATTTTCTGGTTTTGAACGTATTTCCATCCAGAAAAGACGAGGGGATTTTGTCAGGTTTCTGATTAGGGACAATTTAGGGAAGGAACAGGAAGAAACAGGAAAAACAAAGGAGGGAACTAATGCAATCTGTTGTCCGAATGAATGAGATATTAAAAAGCTCAATGTCTTGGCCTTATCCTTCAGCTCTTTCTTTAGACTCTGGTGCACAGAGACAGGACTTGTGCGTGGCCTGGGTGGAGGGTGGTGGTGCTGCACCTCCATTCACACCATGGCTAAAACAAGCCTGGACAGCATTATCCTTGACTCTATTCTGTATTTCATTTCGGGTAAGAACCTCAATTTGTAGGTTTATTTGTGCATTCACTTTCCCAGTGGGTTTATTGTGTGGTACTTGCATAGCACACAGCTTTGAGAGAGCTCCTAATTCAGAAATGTTTTGTGCACTTCTGTAGTTTTCATGAGCCATATAAGAAAGCAGTTATCCCTTTTTCAACATTGCTGTATTTTTTCCAGAGCTGGGTTTTGATGCCTGCTTTTCTCTTTTCATCTCTCTCAGTGAGTAAAGCCACTCGCAATTGCAATAGAACGATGGGTGGTTTCACAGGCCACGCTCAAGCATGTGGATAGCTTTGAAGTAATCACCTTGTTGAGACAAATGCTTAATTGGTTGTTGTTTCATCATATTTTAATTACCAAAATTTACTCTAGCCATTAATTATATCTCCAACAAAACTAAGATCTTGTTTACTTTTAAGGGACTTTCACACAGAGAGGGGACAGCCAGAAGACTACAACTAACGCAAGGACCCAGGAAGTCTGATTTCTCTCTTTAGAAACTCATTCTGGTAGGAAAAGTGCTCAAAGAACTCCTTTGTACCAACCTCTATATACCTACACTTGCAGGATCTCATCTTAACAGATTCTTGAGGGAACTGGTTCATTATATGTTAAAGCAAGTTCAATTAAACTACTTCTTGAGGAGACAGGATTTCTCCTACTGCCCTACAACAGGAAATTAAAAATGTAATTATCTCATTGAACTTCAGAGCAGATTTTTAGTGAGAACATACATGCTCTGTTAACCAACCCCATCCCAGAGACCTGGAAGGGCAGAAGTTTCGTTATCCCTTCTAGTTGGAATGCCAATAGACTTGCTTAAAAATTCTTGTTTTCAAAACATATATGAGCCTTAACTAAAGGTTAAATCTATCTTGAATTTACAGGAGCACGTAACAAGAACTGGCACATTTCGACTGTAGTTGAACCATTTTCAATTGAGGTGAATATATTCAAATTCTGCTTTCAGATAAGCTGTTATTGTGGGGGACCTCCTTGTACAGAATAATTCATCAAAATTAACTGCTATATCTAGTTGCAGCCACGTGGTTCTCAATAACTGGTTTACAGATTAAAAGATCTCATCTAAGATTTAACACAGTAATTCAATTACTTCAACTCGTGCTTCAAACACCATCAAAGTGTTGATTCTTTTCCCTTAATTCTTTTGAAAGGCTAATTCAGACTGACTCATTAACTAGAGATGACTGCAAATTTGGGTAATACATTTAAGTGGAGAGGCTTGATCCATGTTGATTAAAAGATTTTTTTTTTTTAGCTAATGTTTAACATCTGAAGTTCATAAACTGAGGTACAGTTAATGAGTGTTTTTCATTCTCAAATGTTTAAGCATCCTCCCACTTCTTTTTGCCCCCTGAAATCAAACAGGGGCACTTCCTGAGCCGCAAAATGCAACATTTATTCTGATTCAATATCATTATAATTATTTCACAGTAACTGAAAAATCTATGTGTAAACAGTTATGGAAATGACATAAATACTCGAGCATATTGTTTGCTTCACTAAGTAAATTATTACATTAGAAGGATAAGCTATCATATTACCTAATTAGCCATCATCCAAGAAGAGTGTTTTCATAAGCAGGAAGCCAGATGGGGCAAAAACTGTCCCGAATCACACATTCTGAAAGAACATTGTAAGAAAAACTGATTAGTACTCACTTCAGATAAATTTCCTTGTATTTGGAGCAGGTAGAGGTGTGGAAAAGAAAAATCTTGGTGCACGACTTTTTAAGGCATGGGAAAGGATTGTACCTACTTCCTGCTTCATCAGGGTAAATTAAAGAACATCTTCATAAAACCGATACAGCTTTGTGGGCCGTATTCTAGCTTACAGCTGCACAGAACATCACCTCCTGAAAACGTTGTCTGTAGTGTTGGGAATGCTAGAATTTAGGCTTGAAAGGGATATTGCCATGTGCGTCAGGGTCTGTTTTCTATGAATCTAATAAGATACATTTCATAGAGTTCTTTGCACACCAAAATACTTGCTTGTAAAACAGCCTTCTGACTGTACAGATGGCAAGAAATGTGGACAGTAGAACTAGGTGAAAAAAGCATGCAAATAATAAATTTGTTTAAAAGTTTAGGACATGTATGAATTGTTTGCAAACTCAAATAAATATCGTTAGATACAAGAAAATATGAAACCAGGCCATGGCCCAAAATGTTGCAGAGAATAACTCCTAGCAGCATAGGAATAGGGCACCTGTGAGGCAGAAATTTCTCCTCCCTGGATAATTTTCAATCTTCCCTGGAAATCTCAAAATGGTTTTGAACACACCTTTCATATCACTGACCCAGGCACCAGGTGAATGAGCCCTCTGCTCCTCCAACTTTACAAATATGGCTGTAGGCAGAGGGAAGGCCTACAGTTTAGGGGGTTTCTCTGAACTGGTAAGGCTACCTGTAAGTTTTCTTCTTTGCTATATCAGTGGCATGGTAGTACTGGAAATGTCAAGTGTCTTTGTGAGCTTCAGACCACTAAAATTGTCTGTGTATGACTCTTGTCTCAGAAGTGTTTAGGAAGCTACAAAGCACCTCAATAAGGAGCTGATCCACTGTTCATAAACAAAATGAAAAGAAATTCATCTGTATGTCATGCCACAGAACCAGCCATCATAATGTCTTTTTGTAATAAGAAGGTCTGATTGGTGAAGTGAACCATTTGTTGCTTGCACAGAGATGATGTCTGCTCACTGGCATGGGTGCTTTGGTCCAGGAATTCTGTTTCTTATTTATATCTCAACAGTTAATGACTGAAAGAAAACAATATCCCTTCACTGTGAGTCACTGGGAAATAAAACTGTGGAGGAAAGCTTCTGTTTGTGTTCAGATAGTCTTGTTTGCTCTTTGGTGCGTATAATTAAGTTGGAATTCTTCATATTTAAGCTACATTGAAGTTGTCCTAAAAGTCGTTGTCAGAATGCAAGTCATTTCATCCTAGAGAAAAGAATTAAATATGATGTCTGGTTTCTTGTCATTGACTTAAGGGAGCACAACTTCAAACAGATTATATGTAGATTTCTGTATTTTTGATATTTAAAGTAAAGGGAGGTGACACCAGCCTGCTGTATCTGGAAACAGATACTTGAGAGTCACCAGCTTGCACAGCCAACACAGGCTCTACCAGGGTCATTTCATTGGCAATCCCTGTACTGACCTTTGAGTGGTCCTCCTTTTGTTCACTCATTAGGGAAGCCTAATGCTCAGCATCTTGTCCAGCTCTCAAAAAAAATAAAGTGGCCCCAGATTGTAGCTGGTATAAATCAGTGTAGCATCACAGACTTCTACCAAAACCTATGAAAGGCTTAAATTGCCTTGACACATCAGTTTTCTGCCCCACTCTGACGTGCTTCATCCAGCAGGTCCTACAAGGGTGACAGCACTAGGAGAGCAGACCTTTGCTCATATGGCACCCCGCAATGGGAAAAGAAGCTGATGGTCATGCAGGGAATAAATCACAGGCTTTAGCAGCAGCAAAGTCCCTCTGTGCCAGGCAGACACAGAGTTTCCCCTTGCTTCTTAGGCTGCATCTCCGCTGGGTGAAGCGACAGTACAAGAATGCAGAAGAAAGATTGCTGCTGCTGTGGTCCTCAGCCACCCCAGCAGATTCAGTGCTTTTTCTGAAAAGTAGGTGAGTAGATCTGTGTATCATGAGAGCAGAGTTCGTAGTGCTGCTGCTCACCTGGTGCTTCTGATGCATGTCTGGTGCCAGTTGTGGGATCCTTCCCAAGAGCAGGCATTACCCAAATAGTTCCTTGCCACCACAGCACCAGGAGCTGCCACGTGAGCACACGGAGGAAAAGCAGGCACCTTCTACCTGTGCTGCTCTGCGTTGCTAAACATATGGTAGAAGTTTAATGCTAGTGAACCTTCGTGCTCATCTAGACCCAAAATCTGAAGATGACTCTTTTAGTGGTGGTGGTTATATTTGCAGAGTTCTGAAAGCAATTGTCTTGTTTTCCTACATGCCTTTTCCAGACTGAAATCACCTTGTATAGCTCATGCATATATATGTATAAAACATGCATAACAGATATTTTTAATTGTGTCCAGATGTGCATACAAAAACACATACATATGCATTACAAATGTATTTACCCTGCAACTTGGAGATGATACTTTCACACTTTCATATAAGGCTTTTTTGTTTATTAGGATACAAAACATCCCTCTGTGGAGGATTTTTCATATACATGGCAAAATTATCCCTCCAGCAAATTATTTTCTGTCTGAAGGAGAAGACAAACAAGTTTAGAAGGAAAACAGTGGTAAGCAGAGTGCAGGCTTGCACAAAGATTTGTCCTGATTTCCAGATTCCCAGATTTAGACACCATTCATTAGATTTCCTTTCTGAAAGCCTTGCCATTGGCAGCACATGGCTGGAAATCAGGGCAAGCAGCTCCCAGCTGCTCCTGCCATGCACCCCATCACATTGCACTGGCCCCAACTTGCAGCTTGGTGCTTCAGGAAACAAATCTGAAGGTGGCAACTCTGTTAGTAGAGCATCTTCATTCTCCTTTCTTCTTATTTTCAGTCCTTCAATGTAGCAGAATTATTAGGTCCTATTTTTGTTTACTGCTTTGTGCTCACTTTGAGGAGAGAGTTGTCTCTCATCTCTGTAGTGCGAGGCTCAGCAGGACCTGCTGGGCCTTCCTGCAAGAAAGCAGTGCACGGTCACTGACCCTGACACCACTCCTTGGCTGTAACACCACTCATGGTGGCACAGGATTTGCAGAGGAAGATTGGGAGCTGCAGCAGGGGAGGGATGAACCAGTAAGATGAAATGAAGAGGATGTTGAGAAAGGACATCCAGGGTGTTCTCCCACGGAGACTGAGCTTGGTTTGCAAAGATTTGGAAGATGTTCTAAAGCCATTTTCCAAAACTAATACTTACAAAAGGATTACAAGCCCATGCTTCTGGCAAGCAATTGTTTTATAGTGGTTTCCAAGTCACAGAAAACCATGTTTTTCCTGAAATGCCACTTTAAGCCATGGAGTTGGGGCAAAAATGAGTTCTCTAATAACTCAACAAACTCTGTCACTGCTGTGTACTTGTTCCCTCTTCCTACTCCTCACAAGAACAGCCAGACATAATCCATGGGGAAAACGTCCAGTTCTGCTGGTTGCTAGCCAGATTTATTAAACTAGGCCCGACTAATTTTCCTCTTCAATATATACTTCAGTATACTACACATACCTTAAAATAGAAGTCCTCTGAATCCTCAGGGGCAGCATCCTTGAGATTTAACTTCTCCTGATGCCACCTTGTACATGACTTTGCAGAGGTAATTCTGGGAGTATCTTATTTTCTTTGGACCTGGAACGGCCACATGTTAAGCAGATATTTGTACCTCCAAATCAGCAATCTGCTGTTGAGAAAGTTAGTGTCAGTATGAAGAAAAATGATAGAATCTGATCTTTTGCAGATCCATTGCCCTGACTGTAAAACAATATTTTTGTTCAGAGGCAGCTCTGAATATGGGGTGACTTGTTTAACAAGACTTTATAAAACTCTATTGGAACAGCAGGATTGGTAGAGGGATGATTAGGCTTGCCCAAAATGCATGTGAAACTTGCCTTTTTTTTTTTTTAAATTTTGTACATTCTTGTGTGTGCTTTGTGTCATCTACACACCAAATTTTTACTCAGCCTATAGATTTGTGAGATACTCACATGGAGTTTACTAAAATGTGAGGGTTTAATTATGCTCTCATTCAATTCGGTGGGAGTTTTGCCATTGACTTAAATAGGAACAGAGCTGTGGAAGAGGATTTGCATGCATTGATTTAGTATGCTCTAAGGGAAGGTCGAATGTGTGAGCTTGGAGCTGAAGGAAAGTTCCACGTCCTAACAATCATGATGTCCCCTTGAGAGCAGGTTTCTCTCTTAAATTTACATATCATACTAATAACATGTACAGTTTGTTTTAAATCCACAACTATTGATGAGAATTTTGGGCTTCAAGAGTGTATAACTTGTTTTGGATCCATAAATGTTAATGAGAATTTTTGGTTTCATTGTCAGAATTATAGAAATGAATAGATTTTTTTTTCAAAAAATATATTAGCTTCGTATTTCAGTAGTAGTTTCCTTTTCATTGAACAACATAATCCCTGACCTTGCTTTACAATAGCAACACTTTAAAAATATATCTGTAGATATCCATATAGCTGAATTTAAAGATCTAGAATAAGTCACTTAGGGCTGTATTCTTTGAAGAATGAAGCAAAAAGCAGAGATGGGACAAAGAACAAGACTTTGAATATCTTGAGAGCACTTAGTGTGGCACATGGGCCATGCAGTTTGCCAGTTATCCTGAAACAGCGTTGTCTAGATCAGTGGTATCACAGGAACCATGAAACATCTGAAAATTTTGTTCTCCCCATCATCTCTGCCATGCAAGTCCTGTGACTGCTGAGAAATAACCATGGATTGTCTTGCAGTGAGAAACCAACTGGAATGAGATATGTGGTGGTTTAAAAATCACTTAAAATCTGCTCAGAGGTATTTGAGCAAGTCCCACTGGTCTAAGTGGGGACTTCAGGTAGAAGTAGGGGAAGGGATCAGAGTTTTTCATCCCCTTGCACGCAGGTGAATGCCACCCACAGCAACTGCCTGCAAGTAACCATCACACTGGCATTTCTTGCCCTTAAGTCATGGTACGTCTTAGTTTTGAGGCAGAATGGGTCTCACTATAACTGGAGCAACTTGGCTTCTCAAGTCCCTTTACGACAAACAGCTAAAAATACAAGATAAGGGAGCACCAGTGCTGGAGAGGAGTTGCCAGAGAGCAGCCATGCCCTGACTTCTGATGTGCAGTGGGGGAAAGAGAGGAATCCTCTTCCTTCATCAACGCCGTCTGAGCCAGCCAGTGGAGTCCCACTGCTCTTAGAGAGGCTTTGCAGACAGCCCTTGCATAGATAAACTGATTTACATATGTTCACGACCCACTTATTTGTGTGTGATTAATGGATATATATTCTGGGAATCCTGAAAAGCTGCCAGCTCTTTGTCAAGCTTTTGGGAAATGCAGGCACTGCTGGAGAAAGCCTGCTGTGTTGTCTGACTTCATTTTCCAAATTATCAGGCGTACAGCGTTTATCCTTCACTGATCTCTCTGTTCAGCTTTGTATGGTCTGGATTTTCTTCTGGCATTTTTGGTAATCCTCTCTACATGATCTGACTACTGTATCTTCCCCAAAATCTCAATTTCCTCCTTTTGCTAAATTCTGTATAATATATTTATATTTTCACTAATGAAGCATGAGGAACACCCAGGGCTTTAATAAACTGAGTTCATCTGTCTCTGAACCTGAGAAAGGTGCTGTGACAGTACATACTACAAATGAAATTAAATTGATAAAGCTGATTATGAATCCAGAGGGTCAGAATGAAAAAACAGCTATTCCAATTATATATATATATATATATATAAAAGCATTGCTTTCCCTAATTCAGATTTCACTGTATTTGGCTATAAATACAAACCTGAAAGTGTATTTAGACCTACTCAAATAAGGTCAGACCCTTACTCGCCTTTCCTTGGTACATCCTAGTATGTAGCTTATGGTACTTGTATGCTTCCTTCAAATCACTGATGAGAGTAACCTTGATTTTTCTCCTGACCCTATCATAGCATGGGTTTTAGCCTCAGCTGTGTTAATGCAGCTGCCCTGGTTTGGGCAGGAGAGGATTTCAGTCAGGCAGCTTTCACAGAATTCTCTGGGAGCAGGATTAGGCCATTGAGTGGAGTTAACTTGAGGCACATGTTAATCTATTTTAAGGGTTACTCTTGCTTTAATTGGCAGCTGGATCTTTACTTCTTAATCGTTGAGGATGTAATGACAAGGATAAATGGCACCACAGGACCTGGTTGCAGTTTCTGGCTGTCCAGACTTCATGTGATCTCAAAATCATGTCCATGCTTATGGAAAAGAGCTGTTGAAAATAGAGTATTAAAATTGTCATTTTATGGACAAATGAATGGTCCTGTGGGGACAGGCTACTGACAGCTTTATTTACAATCATTCTGAAGCAGTCTCTGAGACTTTCACACAGCTGTATATGAAGCTAAATATAAGAAATGAGTTATGCTGGGTCTCTTGTGGTGAAATAAGAAACACATTAAAATTTGAACCTATGGTTTTGATACTCGGTTTAACCATGATGATGTTCTCTTCTGGGATTTTCTGAGTGAGTAGTGTTCTTCAATGCAGTAATCTGTAGCAGCAGAAGTTGCACATGAGCTGCTGTACTTTTAAACTGATTCATTGCAATGCCCACAGCTCAGTGGCAATTGCTCCCCATGGGAAAAGAAGATGTGCTGGAATATTCAAGGAGCTGGGGAGGGATGCATCACAAATGGAAAGCAAAGAAACAGCAAAAAAAAAAAAAAAGAAGGATTCACCGATCATAGTTGATGCTAAAATATCTCTTTTTTTTTAAAAGGAGCAATTTATTTTCTAGTTTATAGCAGTAGCTGAATTAATCAGTTGGATATGGCTGGCTTTGGGTATGGATTCATTGGGATGGGCAGACTCAGCCAGCGCAGGCAGGGTAACTTCACTGACTCTGCCACTGATCATCTGGAACCATCTCTAAGATCTCTAATTAGTTTTATTTGCATTTTTGCCTCATCACTTCTCTTTCCATGCCTGTTGATATTTTTATTACTCAACCTTCCTTCTAAAACTGCCACCTTTTCTGCTAGAATAACCCAGCAGTGCTCAGAGTCAGGAACTTGCCACTCAACATGAAAAGAGATGAAAGAAATAGGTTTGACAGCAAAGTCACTCACCCTTGGTAATTCTTTAGTAAACAATTGCTCTTTAGCAACTAAATACCCATCTCAAAATGAATGGCCTTTTTTGTATATATAAGGGTAGGTTCTGTATGTTACTTAACTGGAAGGTCAAAAAAGTGAATGGTTTACTAGATATAGATGGGAAAGCAAAACAGAAGCTACTTTTTTTTTGCATCCAGTCTTCTTGATTACAATACATTTAAAAGCATCTGAGAAATAGGCTGTAAATCAAATAAATATTCATCTGGAGAAACAAATTAGGAACAGGCAGTTCCAGACTTAGCCAAGCATGCAAAGCCCTCTGTTGATGTAGAAATTAAAGATTTCCACAGTCCTCTGAGCATTTCTCAATGAGTACATAAATGATCCCCAAGGCTGATTTGAGAATAGAAATGATCTATGATCATTATGATGTGGTGAATAGTTAAATTATACAAAAAATAGTTGGATTGTTAAACTACCGTTAAAGGTTCTGATAGGTACATTCTGGGTAAAACTGTGAAAAACCTTGTTTATAAAGGCATGAAAAGCAGTAAGAGAAAGCAATTCTAGTTTTGGGCTTTGTTGTCTTTGAATGCTTCTCGGTCTTTTTCTTTTAAAGACTGTAGAATCAGTCAGTTTGTTCGCATATCCTAGCACCAGCCTTCCCATAAGCCTAAGCTGAACACCAGAGATCAATGAAGTGATTTTACAGAATTCATTGAGCTTTTGATTAAATCCAGGAAATGGGTTCATTCACATTTTCATGTCTTTAATTTGTGTCACTCTTGCAGCAGATAATACAGTGATAAGAACACACAGTGGTGGAAGTGTCAGTCCCAGACTTCCCCATATGGCAGGCCCCAGGTGCAATCCTTGGTTTTTGTCATGGAAAAGTTACCTTTCTTTTGTATCTCCTCAGTTCCTTTCAAACACATTTAAAGGACTGTCCTACTATAGAACATACTGACTCTAGTCTGGAAAAATCTTTACTCTGAGTAGAACAACCAGAGTGCTGGTTCTAAAGTACACAGTGGCTGCTCTTAACACTCTTGACAGGCAGTTCCACAGCCGTGACTCAGATACGTAGGGTGTGCAAGGCAGTGGTTGCCAGTCATACAGGGGAAATTATCCCAGATTGATATGATTTGAGGTACAGCTGGCAGAGCTCAGAAGAGACTTACCCACAGCCCTGGGTGGAGTTTGAACTTTGTGCTGCTCTCCCTGCAGCTAATTAGTTTGTGACTGGACTGAATATTTCTTTTATTTTTGTTCATATTTTCTTTACAAAATTCTCATTTACACAGAAGAAGCCCGTGGCTGCCTCGAGCTTATCACAAAGTTCTCACTCTTTGTATTTATTCATAAATTACTGCAAGTCCATCAAGTTCTCCCACACTGTAGTAACAGCATGGCGGTGATTTCTACTTTAGCTGTAACAGCAGTTCACCAATTGACTAAAATGTTTCCTGTTATGAACACTTTAATGAGATCTATAGACTTTATATCTGGTGAAAGAATATAATTTTCATCTGTCTGAAGTTGCCAGATGACACAGAAGAGAGGTATGAGCTATTCAAATGAAATAATGTCTAATACTCTGATCAGAAAATTACACTGTAGCTGCTTCATTTTATGTATCTTTGCAGTTAGACATTTTCTAAGCTGATGACCTGATTGACAAGTAACACTTTGGGTTTTTTTTTAGTTTTCATTGAAAAAGTATCTGAGACATAAAATAATGAAAACAAATGTATTTACCACTGGCACGAAATCTGAAGGGACAATTTGCATGTTCTTCAAAAGCTTCCCAGGTAAAAGGGCAATGGAAGTGGGAGTGAAACGATCTGAACATCCTTTGTGACTTCTCCTATTTGAGCTGCCAAAACTGAGCAAATCACCCAGAGATACAATCTGGCTTGAGTTACACAGTGAAGTGTTCAGAGTAGTGGGCAGAGCAGTGCTAGGCATCAGCTAGATACCCCCCAGGGCGATGAAGGAAACAGGGAGGGGTAGTGATGGACAAGGTGGCCTTCAAAGCGTAGTGTTTCTAGAATGGGATGGAACAATCCCTGATCTGATCTATCTCAGCACACACAAGCTGGACTGCAACTGTTTTTTTATGTCTGCGTAAACAGCATCCATGAGGAATTCACAGGGTTGTTGTAGGATATTAGATACTTGGGAAGTCTTTTTCTCCCATTTGTCTGGACTTTTTTTGTCACCAGACTCTACTGCAAGAGCCAGAGGTCTTTAATAAGAAATATTTTTCTTTCTTCTGGTTCCCACCAAAGGAGTTCCTCCTTCTTCACAGTTACAGTGGATGAAAAAGAACAGTAAAATTGGGCTGAAAGGTGGACAGCTATCATTGTAAAGTGTTACCTTCCAAGAGTGACATGGTTGGTTTAGGAAAAGAGAGTTTGGGAGTGGGGTAGAATAATGTCTTTAGTTTTAACTGAATGGTTGTGATTGACAGCAAGAGAGAAGATTGTTACTGCCAGCAAGCGCAATATCTGTCCACTGAAGGGTAAACAGAGACCAGAACTCATGTACAGACATGAATTACCACATGATTTAACTATAGGTCTGTTTTCTGGATTGCAGATTTAGACTGATGATCAAATTGTGAAAGGTTGTCATGACCAGCCCTCTGAATCTCAACACAGATCTTTGATGTCTACCTGCAGCTCTGCAGTGGCTGACAGGTTTGTACATTTGTCATTAGTGATATCATTAGGAATTATTTACATGACTCAGACACAGGTTGGAATTTAAAATATTGGTAAAAAAAAATATAACGGGAAATGAAAAAGGATTGATTTGCACATGAATGAGTTTTTATCAGTTTTCAGGCTTATTGGATGATGTTATAAAAGATTAAAAAATATCCTTACCCACCGAGTGAGAAATATATTTTATTAATGCAGATAAACTTAATTGAAGCCAGATGTCAGGCATTTTAAAAATATTTCTATGGAGATTTTCTCACTCATGTCAGCAGCCAAAATTCAACGTGCTTGCAATCCACTCAGTGGTTCTAAACCAGGAGAAGTACCCCAACAAACCTCCTGCTCACTGGAAAGAGGGGGGAGACACAGGTATGTCTTGGATGCAGGTTGTCTGGGTGCCTGGGCTGAATCTCTTGCTGTCTCAGACTCATTTTTGTAAGATCTATCTGCCTGTCTGAGTGGTAAAGTAAGATACTCAGGTGACAGATGGGTGGGAGCTAGAATAAGATTGAATATGGCTAGATATTCAGGTTTAAACAGAGTTAAAAAAATAAAATAAAAAAGCAGTGATATAATGCTAGGCAGAAAAATGAAGCAGATAAAGAAAAACTTGATTTTTTATTTACTTGATCCCTTTGACCAGACCCATGGGATTTCAGGGAAATGTCTTCAACTTTTCTGAGCCAGCCAGGCTTTTAGTGAAGAGAAAGACAGGACAGAGAGAGTTACCATCTGTTTCCCACTGTTTTGATAGATGTTGTCTGATCATTGAGATGGATTCCCTTCCTTCAGAATCTCTATGAAAGTCAGCGTCAACTGCCTTTCTTGTCATGAATGTGGTGTGTTCAGGAGAGGATCATGATCCTGAGAGTTTGTTTAAATCAGGAGGAAATTGCAGAGGCATATTTTGGTCTGAAACCTAACAGCCAAATGTTCATTAAGCAAGTTTTTGTCATAAATAGGTGTGCTACTTCAAAATGTGGTAAATGAAAAGGTTAGGCTGTACTAACCCAAAGAGAAATCATGTTCTCCCTCATTCACAGGTTGAGCTGGGGCTCTCTGTTCTGCCTTCATGATCTGGTTGCTCTAGCCTCACTGCCACTGGCATCCTCTAGTGACTGAAGGCTTCAGCAGTTTCTCCTCTGTAGCAGAGGGGCTTCGTGGTGCGAGGAGCTGCTCTGTCTCTTGACTGATATACAGCCCACAAGTGATAGGATTGCATCCAGATTTCCACAGTGGTGGAAAACACCTCAGGGTCTGGGAAGCAGTGCACCCCTTGGCAGAGCATAACACAGTGTACAAGGCTAGAGGTTACATCTGCTTGGAGTCCTCCACTGCCTTCGTAAGTCAAACCCTTGAATTTGAATTTGAGAAGTAGCAGTTTCATCAGACATTTAAGACAGTGCTTTGTTATATTTTACCAATTTTGAAATCAACTCATTATTATTAGGGTGCTGCACAGGCTTTTGGGATAGCCATTGCTTTTATTTACTGCTTTCACAGTTGCCAAAGCTCAATGTGTAAGGGCACAGGTTGCACAGCTCTACTCAGTGTCCTCAGATTATCTAACGACACAATTCCCTGGTGAATATGCTTGGTAAGGAATAGTCCTGGGATCAACTATGATGAACAGTGAAGGGAGATGTAAAGGGGTCAGCTAGGCTTCAGTGCCTCTATTCTCAGAAAAGCCCAGAAGGGATGAATTCTAGATGTTTTGATGTTTGCAGGCTCTCACGGCCAGATAGGATAGGATAAGATAGGATATAGGATATAGAATATAGGATATGGGATAGGATATAGGATATAGGATATAGGATATGGGATAGGATATAGGATATAGGATAGGATAGGATAGGATAGGATAGGATAGGATAGGATAGGATAGGATAGGATAGGATAGGATAGGCGTAGACTTCCTGTGAGGCTTTTTAGGAGAACATTGTACAATCAAACATTTGTCTTGTTCCTACAGGATTGAAATTGTGTGTCTAAAACATGAAAGAAAATTCAAATCCTTCCTGCAGACTCTGCCATGGGAAAGATAACTGCTTGCATTTGTAACCTTCTGTTGTTATTTATACCAATAAACAGGGGATACTTCACTAGAATTTATCAGTTACAGCTTTACAGCAGCATTAATCATGAGTGCTTATATTTAGCATGTTATCTTCCAGACAGTCCTCCAAAAAGCCACCTGTTCCAGGCAGGTTTTTTAGACTGTTTTGTCCTTGGTGAAGTAATCTCAGGTTGGCACACTAATCTGAGACAGCAGAGCCCAGACCTCTTACCTGGACATTGGCCTTCTTGTCAAAAGCTTGAATGGTGGTTCTAGCCAAAAGTCTTAGCGAAATCAGTCAGAGACATTTCATTGCATTGGGGTACTCCAGATGTGTCATGGTTATTTCTCAAAAGAAAGAACTGGACTCAGCCTTTGGAGCTTGTATCCCTTTCAGTCAAAAGAACTTCATGCTGCTTTGATATGGCACACTTTGTTTTCTTGCAGTGCTTTCTTCCCTTTAAGCAGAAATCAAGGCAAGCTCCTTTTATCCAAGTTGATTTATTTCTGCTGATTTAAACTGATATTGTAATCTCTTTAAAGAATGTATAATTATCATTTGACCTGGTATTTTTAATGGTGCAAATTAGCATTTAAAAGACTGAATGTACTGGGTAAATTATTAATTATTTGCTTTTCCCACCATTACCTCTTCCATGGTATTTCAATAGCAGGATTTTATAAGGGTTTGAGAATAGCTGAGCTTCTGCTTGGGCTTAATGACAACTCAGTCTCTGGCTTCAATGTGAGCTGGATCCAGCCCCAGATTCTTTATTTTGATGTATCATCACCTTCAAAATGACATATCCCTCTAAAGACAGTAATTGCTTGTATCTTTCAGTTTAGCATTTTGTGTATTTTACAGTTTCCTGTTTTTATCTGGTAATATTCTGCATTACCCATTAAATTCCAAGTTTCTTTAAAACCACAGATGTTGTGTATGTCCCAAGAATGTCTCCCAAGTCAGAAAATTAGCAAAGTTGGGGGAAGTTACAGGGAAGATATCACTGTTCCTTGGTTCATGGAGGAAAATGGGAGAAGATAAAAACAGGTTGATTTTCTAATCTAAGACAAGATATTTGTGTCAGAGCTGAAAACAAATTCCCATCATATACTGCCAAGTTAGATTTTTCTTCCTCTTCATTTTACCACTTTTTACAATGATGTAAATATGTTATTGCCTCATTCTGTGCTGTTTTTATTAGAGCAGCATGGCAGCTCCCATAAGGTTATGGCTGGGAACAGCTTTCTGTTTCATGGCTGACACTATTAAGTGCTGAAATCTCTGACACATTTATTCACAGCACCGTGAGATACTGTGTCCTGTGAATAAGCCTGTTGGGGCTCCAGTTTGCAATGTGGAAATACAGAGAGAGGCAGAAAACTAAATGAACTGGAAACATTCAATACAAAACGTCTTCTGGATCACATGGGCCAGCAAGTTCCCATTCCCTCCTTTGGGGCAGCAATGTTGAGGAGTGTTAAAGGAGGGGATAAGGCCTTGCTAGAAGTGCCACTGAGTGCTGGGAGTTTTGATAGGTCTTCCCATGGTGTCTAGCAGAGCTGGGTGATGCCTCCTGGGCTTCTGTATGCCGAAGTGTAGGTTGCATTGACCCTTCAAAAAGCAGCTCTGAGGTGCAAGGAGCTGGGATGCCCACATGACAGGTATCACTGGAAGGAGAGAGGAATAAGAGTTAAAACATTGGAGGGCTTGATTTTGAAATTATTTCCTTCTTTCTTTCCTACATTTTCTGATGTATAAGTTTTGCTGAAATTGCTGTTGTGGAAGGGTGCGAGACAGCTCTGGACTGAACATATCAGAATATTTTATAGGAAACAAAACACAAGTATGTACTTATGTTCTGAACCTCCAACCACCAGCTCTCCATCTACATAAGGAACAGTGGATTCTGAAAGAAAACTACAGAAAATGACATTTCTGAAATCCTGCTGAAATTTCAAGCAGTGGTAGGGACAACAAGGGAGGAGATCTAAAATGATTCACAATCCTGTTGGTATCTTGGATAAAGAGGCATTTGTCTCATGTTTGTGATATAAACACCTTTGATTTTATTTTATTTGTCCAGTTCAGAATTGAAGCTGCACCAAAACCTCTGAACTTTCTTGACATATTTTAGACTTGATGTGAGGAAAATGTTCTTCACTGAAAGGGTGATTGGCCATTGGAATGGGCTGCCCAGGGAGGTGGTGGAGTTGCTGACCCTGGAGGTGTTTAAGGGGAGACTGGATGAGGCACTGAGTGCCATGGTTTAGATGATGGTTGGTGTTAGTGTTGGTGTTAGTGTTGGGTTATAGGTTGGACTTGATGATCTCAGAGGTCCTTTCCAACCTTATGATACTGTGAAATGGTGATACTGTGGTATGAGCTGTTGTTAGATCAGGGCTGATATTGCTAACATCATTCAATAGTAGGAAACTGAGCAATGGAGCATGGAATAAAAAACAATCATGAAAAATATTGTGTTCAGCATTCTTTAAATGCTTGCAACTGCTACTTTTCTTTTTGCATGGCAAATGCTTCTCTGAATTGTAACAGTCAAAGCAATCAACAGCTTCAGCACAAAAAATCAGGCAGCTAAACCAGAAAATCGGGTGCAATTTGTAATCTGCACCATGTGCTGAGTCCTCTACCAGAACACATTTTCCAGAGAACATTTATGTTTATTTAGGTTACATCCCCCAACCTAGGTTTCCTCAGGAAAATTCAGCAGCTTTTATCCCACATGACAAAACCACTTCTGCATTTAGGCAGTGAGGTGCTGCAGAGATGACCTCCCCAGCAGCAGCAAGACATTATCAGTCTCCACTTATAACAAAGAGTCAAAAGACAAAAGATGGACTGCAGAGTATTTCAGGAGAAAGAGGCCAAGACATCTGCACCCTCGCAACACTCAGATCCATCTGCAAGTTAAAAAGATGTTGTTCATCATGGGGAAAAAAGCGCTTTTATCCAGTAATCCCATTTCTAATCAGGTTTCTCTCCCCGCTGTCGTGTTGTATTGACTCCTTGCCAGCAGCTGAAACACGATGAGCTCTCCTATAGCACCGACACGCACGCTGCACTGTTGCCAATCTGTGACAAACTGTTTCCAGGACAGGTTTCAAGTGACCACTTGCAGTAGGATTTGTCCAGCAGAGCAGAGAATAATGAGAAACAGAAACTCCTTTTTTTCCATTAAAACCCTGGCAAATCATTTTATTGCCTGTGGTGCAGAAGATAAATAATGCCGGTTAGAGTCTGTCAAGAAATGGGGCAAGTACATTTCAGAAAGGAAGAACAAACCCAGTTTGGATTGTTTTCAGGGCAAAGCAGGTGAATGCTCACCGTATTTCCTGCAGGAACCCTTTCCCTGTGCTGTGATGCTCAGGGTGAGCTGGGTAAGATATAGCAAGGTGATGGAACTGCGCTGAGGTGACACTACACCCAGGAAATGACTCAGATATAAATTTATGTTTAAATCATCACTTGTGGCCACAAACCCCCAGAACTGAATTTGGTTCCAGGAATGTAACCTGCTGAAATTTCTTTGCAATGTGTATGTAGCAAACTCAGAGTGTGCTCCTTCCATAAGTGTAACTCCCACTGTGGCAGTGGTAAAACCATGCATTCAAGATCATCCCAAGCTCACCAGATCTACTGAAATGGCACAACATAACAGCAAATGTGAGAGGGCTGCAAGAGTCTCATAGGTGTTAGAACATATACAATTCCATATTTTCATTCCAAACATGAGCTCTGCTCTTTAGACCTGGTGTCACTGATATCATGTATTGCAAAATTCTTTTCTTAAACAATCATCATATAGTAATTTTCATGGGAGAAGAAAAAAAGCTCACTTCCAAACAATGTCAGTGTTATCTCTGTGTCTATCTAGAAAGCACTTAGAGACCATGTAGGATACAAAAAAAATGGGAGTGTTTCTTATACTTGTAGATCATGTATCAAACATAGACATATTCTGAGAGACATAACAATTTGTTAGTTAAGAACAAAGCAAGCTGCCTGCAATTCTGCTACTTACAGGCAATAACAATTTATGCCCTGCTCCTTAGTGCCTTCTTATATAGAGTGATTATGTACTATGGTCCAAAAACTTGGGTGGCCTAAGGCTTACTTGTTTGCTTCATTCTAACTGATGCCTCAGCATTGTTCTAAACTGGTCTTCGAACCATGACTGTGCAGGGGAGACCCAAACCCATTATGGAAAAGGACCCCTTGTGCATACACAATGCAAACACTCGGTTGAACTTATGTTCTTTGCATGTGCATATACTTGCCAAGGTACTGAACTAATGATAGTTACCTCTGGAAGATCTGTGCCTTGTTCTTACACTACTGTTTTGAATATTGGGCTGGAAATACTGAATCATGAATATTCAATTTTGAAAATACTGTACTTTCATTTTTTTTTAATGCTGTATTGGAGAGCTAGTTATTGACTGTCATCCAAACCAGAGTGGTTTTAAAGTTTTGTAGATAATCTAAGCCACTTTGTGAGCAGGTGCTGGATGTATTCTTCTTATTTGGCTTCCACCACTGTCCTTCATTTCTCACAATACCATGTACTGGTTGAATCATACCCCACATTTTTGTTTGAATTTGCAGCTGCACTTCCATAGTGAGCACATCTGCAGGAACCTCTCTCACAACCAGGTGTTCATCCTTATTCTTCATTTCTGAAACTCTCTCTGCTTTGGCCACAGGATTGTGCCTAACCTTCACTGCTTCTTTTGATAGACTCACTCGTTTATGATATCAGTCTCATCCCTTCATCCCCATGGAAGTACTTGAGCATCTCTTTGGCCTGCAGATGCTGCTATTTCCTCCTGTACACAAAGCTGAATTCACAACTTCTGTTGCTAATACAGAAAAATGCCTGTGTGCCCCTGCTTTGTACTCAGGTGAAACAACTTCAATAGAGAAGTAAATGCTTCACAGTTGTTTTAATGAGCACTACAAGGTTAACTTTGCTGATTATAACAGGTAGTAATTGCTGTTACATGGTGATCACAACATGACCATTATTATGGTAATATCATTACAATATTATCTTAATATGGTGAGGTGAAATAAGTTGTGCATTACCTTACCATGTAGGTAATTTATTCATATGAAAAGTAATGGGGATTTTCCAGCTAAAGCAATTTTTAGAGAATTTTATGAGAGCTCAAACATGTTGAGCATTTACAACACCTTAACTCCTTTGCACGTGCATTAATTGGACAAAAGCTGGTCTAATATTTTGTGTAATCCATGCACTTTTCTTTTGGGTCCAAGATGAGGATGGGACTTTATTGTAGATAAGAGAGATGATGTGCTTCAAAGTCATTAAGAAAGCCTCAAGAAATTGATCCCTGATACATTTGCAGTCCTGATCACATAATCCATCCTTAATTTGAGATGTGCCAAGTGTACTCTAAGCCTCTGCTGAAAATGTCTGAAAGCAAACAGAGCCCTGCCTTCCTTTTACCCTCAGTAGAGGTAGAAGGAACCAGCTCCTTGCAGCAGCAATGCCCGTGGTACAGCTCTCCAAAACCAAGGTCCAATTAGGTGCACATAAACTAAAAGAATCCCCTTTACAATATGTGCCATTACGGTGGTTACTAATTGTATGTGACAGTGAACTCATTGTGTCATGCCTTTAAGCAAGTACGGTATTGAGTGGAAAAGGTGACTCCAGTTTTGCTCTTGACACAGCCCGTGGAACAGATAATTTAGTTGGAGAAATATGTACATAGCATGGTGGCACCAGGCTGTCAGTGCCTTCTCAGCCTGGACCTTTTCAGGAGTGCACAGCTATCCTAGCTGAGTTGCAATGATCTGGCAAGTCTGTCAGGGGCTGGAGCATATGAAATATATATCATGATTTCTAGATTTTACTGGAGTGAGTATCAAAAGTAAGACTATTTTTTTCTTTACCTATCATAAAGCTTTTTTGATGTCTTTATGCCATGAGGATTTCATAGGTACTGACAAATAAACCAGGAAGATGAAATCTGCTGACTGTCATTCTGGGCAAAGCAGGAGGGGAAGGCAAAGCAAAATGTCATTGCATCTCCCACCTCAAGAACCCGTTTTTATCTGTCTTATTGCCTGCTAGGGCCTGCCTGATAAATTCTGCTCCCCTAAATGAGCCCCAGGTGATGCTGTAGGGATGAGAGTGATCTGGGTTTACCATAAATGAGCCTGGTTTATTGAAGGAGTGTTGATCAGCTGAGTGAAACAGGGACATGAGAGAGGGTTCTGTACAAGGCAGCCTTTGTAACTCGAGGCAGATTGCTGCAGCTGTCCTTGCCCTGAAGCAAGGGAGCCCAGTGCAGGAGTTTTTTCTTAGTGACTTAGGACAAGAATAATCAAAGTAAGTTAGCAAAAGCCCATGGATCACATGGAAGTTGCTTGATAGGCACAAAGGACTGCATACATCTGCGAACTCAGAAAGAGCTTTGAAACCTGTGTACCATCATCCATCAACTCAGTGAATGGAGATAGTATAAAACTACAGGATTTGTACTTTTTCAGAGGAAGTTTAAAAACAGAGTAAATGTGAAATACCTAATCAGCTAAATTGTCTACCAGTGCAATGTCAAAGTGAACATTGAATATTAATAGTATTTAAAAGTACACATTTACATTTCTATTTGCTAAAATTGGTAAGTCCTGTAATAAAATAAGGCAGAATATTTTGCCTGCTAGACTTGAAATGCAATTGGAGAGGTATTTACTACAGTGTAGCCCTTAGTAATAAATGGTAGAAAGAAGAACATCACTCAAACTTTCCTTGGTGAATGGAATAATTTCACTTATAAAAAGATTATTGCACAGCAGGACAAAACCAGTGTCTTTGTGGAGAAAAAGATCATATTATGAAATGGGGAACTGCCCTCAGTCTGACAGAGAGCTCACCTCTGGGGATGTTTTCTTACAAAAGATTGTAGGAAAAGATTGTCTGCTTGTAACACTAGTTATTTGAGACTCTTCAAACTGCAGAATTCCCTAATCCTGAAAAAAATCAATGTTGTATTTTACTGTTGTCTCCTTTCCTAAATTATTTCCTAAAGATAATTTACACATACCAAGTTAATTCCAAACTATTAAAGAAAAGCCTTTTTTTCTCTTTATTTGAAAATTCTTAATGTTGGGATTTATACCAAGGCATTCAACACTTTTTCCTTTCTGTTTCATTGTAATGTATTAATTCAGCAATGGCTGAGGCAACAGTATAATGAAGGTCTACAAAATTTGATGTTTTTCCTAAAAGAAGGAGATAATTTAAATAATTTTTAGTGACTAGCAGTTAATAGCAAATAATCACATGTTCATGAGGTAAACGAATATTAATTAAAAAAGTGTGTTGTAATGAAAATTCTTGTGACATGGCAGATGACAGATAAACCTCATCTATTATAACAACAAAGCAGAGTACATATATTTATTTATTTGGGGGACCAGGAGGCTTCAGTTGAGATTCTGACTGTCCTGTGCTGGACATTATTCAGACACTTCATGGAAGACCTTCTGGATGGGGATAGGAAGAAAAATCTGAAAGGAGACAGCAAATCCAGCGAGGTGGCTGTGGTCACCAGGCAGGAGGTGGGAAAGCAGCCTTGTCTCTTACATCGTTCACCAGTGCTGTATTAATTTTTGTGGTTTTTTTTCTTCTGACTTTTGGCAGAATTAGGTTGAACTTCTCTTGATATGAAAGTACTGTTTTATCAGAAATGATTCTTCAGTGTATTTTGGCTGAGAAGCGCAGGGTGCTTGGTGGCACTGCAGGAAGGGAAGGACTTTCCTGTCTTGCCCACAACACTGAACCTGCTTTGTGGCCAGGCAGCTGCGTGGGCAGTGTGATACCAAGCACCTTTTGGCATGGAAATGAGAAACTATTTAAGAAATGAGATTAGTATCATATACAGCATTATTGTTGGTTCTTATCTGTTCTACCTTTCCACTTACACTCTTTTCTTTGCTGCTAAGCTTCTTACCATGTCAATGTATTCTAGGTTCATGATTATAAGTATTTTAAAATAGCCAAGCTGTACTGAATGAAAGTTCAAACTAATAGTCTCTTGAAAAAATGAAAACCAGCTTACATTACTTAGAGAAGCATGTTTTCTGAAAAAAAAACCAAAAACAAAACAAAAAAACCAAACCAAAACAAAACAAAAACAAAGTTTATTTATCCTTATTACAGAGTATGGTCTTTTTCTGTTATCTGATATATTTTACTTTACATGGTAAATATTACATAATTTAAAGCATTAAAAGGTGGGCCTTTAATTTAGAAGAATATGAAACTGAAATGAGAATAATACTTGCTGTTGCAGCTGGCTGGTACCAAAACACATCACATAGCCTAGCTGTTCTCATGCTTTCTGAAGACTGAGGTACTCTGCATTAGGGCATTTCTTTATTTCTATTCTTAAAAAAATCCCTATAACATCCTGCCAAGGCTTGCCAATTTCTGGAGCGTGTTGGTAACCTATTGTACTCATTCAGACTTGCAGAACAGGGTTGGATTTAAGGAGAGGTTTTGCACATCACTCACCTGCCTCATTCTTGGGTGCTTATAAACCCCAGAGAAACCAAGAGGAGCTCATCAAAAAAATCATGATGGTTGTATGGAAACTTCCTGAAGTTGAAAGAGTGTAAAATAAATAAGAATTACAAGTTCAGGTAACAATCCTTTGGTTTTTTTTAAGGATATAAATATCAGCCTCCTACATTCTCCTCTCATACCCATGCAGGGCAAAGCTGGAGTGCTGCTTTCCCATTTCTTTTCATGCAGTATGGGCAGAAAAGATATGGGAGGCCTTATCTCCCTCCAGTGTCAGCTTGACTTGCACATCAGGACTGCCCCAGCACGAAAGTAGTCATCATCCCCAACAAAATGACTGCTCCAATGGTTATTCCCACAGCAAGGAGCAGGGTTGGAGAGCAGGACTTCCCAGATGTTTTTTCCCAGTTCTCCATGATCAATTTGCTCAGCATTGCTCACCATTTATCAGCTACAATCCTCTGAAAAGGAAGAGGAATAAAAATGTTCCTCTAATTTCCACAATCATCAACCCTGTTGTGTCAATAAAGGACACACAGTTTTGTGTCCCTGTGTAAGACAGAGACAAATAGATTGGACCTGAAGGCTATAACTCAGCCTCTAGGAAATTGCAGCCTCAACACTCAACCTTACATTCTTTGGTGCATGCTCTCAAAGAAGATTAATCTTAAAAATAGGTGCAACTGCCAATGATAAATAGTAAAATATGTTCAGATATGAGCCACAATCTCCTTTATACTTATTGTAAGAAGTCTGTTAGCAATGTAAACACTCATGGAAATAGCCTTACGTTTTGCTGTGTATACCTGAATAGATCCTGGTGAGTTCATGCTGACACCTGTGTTTAGACCCAAACATGACATTCAGAACAGGAGTTTTTAATCTTATATTAAGAGAAACTCATCTTTTTCAGAGCATATTTCTTTTATGACTTTAATTAATTTAAATCCAGATAACAAAGCAAAAAGGGAATTTTTTTGATTTGTTGTTAGAAACCTAAAAAGAGGCTCATTGGAAGATACTCCATGTTAAAAATATGTAGGCTTAGACTTCTGCAGAGAATCAATAGACAGGCTACAGGAAGGGAAGTAACAAATGCTGTCTCCTTTTTAAATTAATTACTCTGACAAAACAGATCCAATTTTTTTCTACACTGTTTTTCCCCCAAAGCATTGGCTTTGTTGAAATCATGGACAGCCATTTGCAAATTCTTCATTAATTAGCATGATCTGGACTGAAAAATCCAGAATCATATAACAAATATTCTATAGCTGGGCTTGTGATTTGATCTTGCAGCTGCTGTTGAATTTGTATTGAATTCAGAGGAAATCAAAGTGGACATTCACCTTTAATTGACACTTAGGGTGAAGGTGCTCAATTAAAGTGCAAGATGTGTTCTCTCTGATGCGTGTAAATGCTATTTAGTGTATTAATGTTACACAAAATACTTGAACACTGCTCAGTGGATGGCAGACATGTACCTTGAGCTCCTTTCCTGGAAGTGAAGATTGATTTTTCAGCTATTTCCAAACAGGACACCGATGTAGAAATATTTACACCTCCTCGGAATCCTATTATTTTCTATAATTGAAATGGTATCTGCAATGGTTTGGGTGGCACTAAATAGTTGGAAAAGCAGTGCTGGATACAAGGAAGAGAATGTAATGCTAATGCAAGATGAGGCTGGCTCAGGGTCATGTAATAATATATCATTAGCCATCATAACTGATATAAAGAAGAGAGTAAAAATGCTATGTTTCTGTAATAGTTGAAAGAGGGGAAAATACCATGTTTTTCAGGAGATCCTGTACCTTAAGACAAATAAGTTTTTCCTCAAATTTTGTAGTAGTTTTTTCCCCATTACATGGATTAATAAAAACAAGGTGTGCATGCCACTGGGTAGCACTGTTCTAAAAGGCTTTTGTGTAAAATAAATTAATTGCTTTTTTAGGTTCCCATCATGTATCTTCATGAGTAGTGTCTTCCCTGAAAATTACATGTGAGTAGACAAGCAAATTACAAAATCCTTACTGAGTTGGGCAGGCACCTGAAGATGAAAAGCTCAGTTAAACTTAGAAAAGGCCAGATGCTTGGAAAAATGGAAGAATAAATTAATTCCCAAACTTCTATGACACTTTAAAAACAATTAGTGAGCACACAGCCTCAATAAGACTTTTCAAAGAGCCTGTGTCAGCTGTGGCTCCACACATGGGTCTAGGCAGGGTCAGCCAGAATTGTGTAAAAGTGACCTAAACAACTAGGAAAATCATTGACCAGGAAAAAAATGGATGACATCTCTCATTAATAGTAACAGAAGACTGCAAGAGAAAGTTTGGTAATTTTCTGCATTTGGTTTTCACTATTAGTCTCCAGATGTCTCACAATAGAGAATTAATTTACTAGGCATTTATGGGTATGAAAGGGTGAAAAGTACAGGAACTGATTTTGCCTTTATTGGAACAGTTCAAAATGTTTTGATAGAAAATAGTCATTTTCATGTTGGGTTCTATCTAAACAAAGCAGGCACTTCAGTTTCTTCTCTTTCATTTTCTTTTATTTTATTGCCAGACAATTTCCCATTACGAAAATCCCAGTTCAGAGGAACTCAAACCATCTTACAGAACTATAACAATTCATTGAAACTTCCATTTTTCTGAAACACATTTCAGAAATATGTGTTTCAATAAGGTTTTATGTTCTGGTTGTTATGACTTGGAACAGCCGAAGTAATATAACTGAAACAAATATTTTCACCATATAATCTCTGATGAGACCATTTCTTATGATTCTGAAGCTTTCATTAGAATGGACTTTTTGAGTTGCACCCAGCTTTGCATTTCCAATCATGTTCTCACTGTTCAATATTTCCATTCAATTACATGTTGTACTTGTGGCTCCATTAGTTTCTGACTCTAATCTCTTCCAATCCCGTTTTAGTCCTTTGAAATACCCCTTTGGGTATTTCATTCATCTCATGGTTCTTCAGTGTTTGTGCTATGATAAGATGGCAATGCCACAAGATGAAAACACAGTGGAACGTGGAACATCACTGCAAGAGCAGAAGGCTTTGGCGTGTCAGCTCTTGTTCTCCTGCTTATGGTTGGAAAGATCCAGTGAACTGCAAATACCAGACACAAGACAGTAACAAGTTTAGCGGCTATTTGGGCTGACCACAGTAAACTGGTGGTGGGGGCAGGTGAGGAATCACATTTTTAGGAGCCAAAAAATGTCATCAAGGGCCTTTTCTTCTTATTTATGTGACAGTTAGATGTATGGTCCCCTTGAGTGTGTGGAAAAGGACCAACGATGAACTTCAACCCCTAAAATCACTTCTTATGTGAGACATAACCTTGACTATTAGCTCACAGATCAATCAATAACCTATTATCTCATGAGCTAAGAAATAAATAGTGCCTCAGGCAGCTATTAATTAGCACAGCCATGGAGGTATAGACCAGAAGATTATGTTGCTGTTCTTCCTGATCATTTGTAACACAGAATATGAGAAGCTGAACTGGTAGGAGTTGGTTTCGATTTTTTGCTTGTTGGTGGGGTTTTTTGATTGTTAGTTTGTGTGGTTGGGTTTTTTTGAGCAGAGAAAATGGGTGTTTTTTTGATATGATCCACGAATAACCCATGTTACAGGTTACTTTAAAAATCCCTCCAAACAAGTTCAACAAAAACTTGAACAGAAGTGCAATCAGGCCACTCTAACAATAATTCAAAGATTGCTCAGTGCTGCCAAAAAAGCCTTCCTGGTTATTAATGGAGGACAATATTTTCTATTACTATTCCTGTTTTCATACAAGTAAAATCAAACAGCGAGTAGTCTGTTGTTCTAATATGAATATCATCCTGTTTGTTGTCACTGGTTCTCAAGTCAAACAGTTTCTCCAGCACATTAATTTCTTGACTCCTCTTTTTTTATTGCCATTTTCTGTAACATTGACTGTTGACAATTCACATTCATCAACAAATACATGAATGGTTCCAGCAGGATATGTGCTGCAAACACAGTCAAAAAAAAGTTGGCTATTTCATCTTTGCTAGCAACTTTTACTAGAACTGTTGACCACCTCCAGAAAATTAAATAGGTTGAAGATAAAGCATTTGCATGCGTCCTGCACATTTATAAATCTTTGTCAATGGTTAATAACAGCCTTAAACTGTCCAGCTTTTGGTTGCTTTTCTAAACATTTTCTTTTGAATATGTTTTAAGGGACAGTTGTTGCAAGATTAAGCCTGGAGAAAACATATTTCTCGCATAAATCGGGATCAGTTCTTTAGAGCAAACCTCCCCGTCTATGATAAAAACAAGAGCTGACCAGTCTGCCACTGATCATGGAGGCCCAGGATGAATAGGTGACTGGTGCTGGGACAATGTAATTACAGCCTTGTTTTTCAGGCTTTCTATCATAGTAGTGTGTAGATTGTGTCTTTCTACATTTTCAAGTTTGCATGCAAATTTCTCAGGTGGTTCATCAGGACAAGTGATTTTTGAGCTACTCTTGTGGTGGATATGGAATTTCTACATTTAATCCCTTCTTGATATAAGCTACAGATCTAAAAACACCTAAAGAGACATGTGTTTTTTTCCTGATCTTTGTACACCTTTCTCTGAATTTAGATTTTAGGTTTTTTAAATGGTGTTAAACTCCTTATATCTGGATTCTTCCTGTTACTTTATGTTCTATATCAAGAGCAAATGTAAAGTGATTTTATTCTTTTCTATACAATTCTTTTCAAGGTACAATTACTGCTAACATTATTCTATTTGCATTAGCTGAAAAAGACTATTATAGCACATTTCAACGTAAAGCATTCCCTCATGCCCAGTCTCATGAAGGAACTCTTTTTCCATATCAGGGAGCAATACCAACGTGGTTGACCCACACAGAGAGTCAACAGGACATCTGCTCCTGGCTTGTCTAGGTATGTAATATCCACAGGGCCAAAAAAAGGTAGACACTCTGGCTGGCATAGTTTTCACACAAGTGTTTAAGTAGTCATTAGGAAATAGGTAACAGTTTACCTAAACATTCTCAGTCCCACTGATGACTATTTGGACTCAGAGTTGGAAAACATTCCACCAAGGTTCCAGAGTTCAGTACTCCCTGTGCTCTACAGATTCAGAGCTGAACAAAACCCAGTCCTGAGCTTGACGACTTGGTGGATTTTAGGCTACCTGAATATGACTCCTTTATTATGCTTTAGTTGCTTTAAATCACTGACCCTCATGCTTAGGAAAAAATCCAGCTTGAATTTTCCAGTACATTTATTCCAGGGAATTAAATTGTTGTGAACCCAAACGTTGTTTTAAATTAAAGGAGGAAGAGCTGGCCTGATGTAACTGGCACTGGTGAATTCACCAGAGCCAAATTTGCTGCAGTGTCATCCTTGATGTTTTCTCCTTCTTCTTAATTCCTTCATTATGTTTACCAGACTTGTAGCAAATGAAGTCTGTTCTTTTGCTGTCAAAAAATTTCTTTAAAAAGCTGGTAGCATGAAAGAATTTAAATAGTAACTGCGGCCTTTTGAGCTACCTATTAAGTCAGTGACAGTTTGAACTATGAAACATTTTCTTTGACTTATATTTTCTTGCTGTATAATCATCTGTGGGGCTTGCTTTCTCAGAGAGAAAAGTCAAATCTCTGGCACATGTCCACAAAGCATAAGGAAAATGCATTTATTTATTTAGACTTCCACATATGCAGTGATAAGCAAATCAGGCCAACCAACAAGAAAATCAAATTCAATTTAACGTGTGTAATTTACATGATGTGGAAATCCCTCATGAGTATCCCCTGCACTGAATGCACTCACAGCTGAGTCTTTTCAATATTTCCTCCATTAGCCCCAGCATCCCCGCAGGCAGGACCAGCCTAGGCAGGACTTCAGAGAAACAAGAAGAACGCTAATTTAATTTTTCAAGCATGTTTTTTGTGAAAGGCAGAAGATTGCTCTATAGAAGAAGTCCTACCTTTAGCTCCTGAGGCTTCATCTGTCCATGATGTGTCTAACAGCAACACAGGCAGAGGCTCAGGATGAATCAGGACCAATCTGGGGAGCTCAGCAGTGAGCACAGCTATTGACAGAAGAGTGGTATCACCTGTAGGTCAGTGCAGCATTTTCACCAGAGAGGGACTGACTTCTGGGAAAAGACAGTCCGAGACAGATTTGATTTGGTAAGAAGGCAGGCACTGGGATGCAGCTGAGCCTCCTGAGCCATCAAATTCTTCTCTGAAAAGAGATTATCATTGCTGAGTGACAAAATATATTATCAAAGCTGTGTATTTTCTACTGCTTTCTGTTATGTGTTACAAAGCTCCTGGATTTATACCTCCATATTTTGTATTTTATACTTCTTGGATCCCTCAAGATCTATTGCCTGCTGCAATACTACCAATATTAATAGCTTTCTTGTCTATTGAAGGCAGGAAGATTCTCCATGTTTTTTTAGGGATACCGGAGCACTGATCACCACGTAAGTAATACTGGTTAAATGCTCCTAATTCCATTGTAAAGGGAAGCTGTTGCACAGAGAACAACGCTGCAAGATTTTGGCCAAAGTAAGCAAAGTGAACTCCCACTCAATGAAAAGTGTTACATGATGTACAGTAACATTTCAGTTGGAAGCCCTCAAACAGTAAATTACATAGCACTCATATCTCTTCAACAAAATGTACTTTTCAGTACTGAGGAATGTAACAGTGGAAACATAAATTCAAGCAACCTTTAAATTCCTTTTTCCTGTACTCATGTGGGTGTGAAAAGTCAGGATGGGAATTTCTTTTGCAATCATGTCAAGTGAGGAAGGAAAGTTGATACATATTTATATGCATACACATGCATAAACACTGTTTAGCTGTTTCAATTTGCACTTCAGTTAAAAATTCTCTGACTATGAACATTTTGCTTTCACTGCTTCAGAATGAAATTTGTCTTAGGAAATCATCAACGTAGGAAATCAGCTCTCTGTGATTTGTCTTTGAAGGCTCCTCAGTGCCATTATAGACCAGATCTCTTAGTGATTCTTTCTCTGCTCAGAACCACTTCTACCAGTAAAGTAGTTGATGCTTTTCTTGCAGTCTTCAGCACCCACACTTCCCATTTAACACTTCATTTCTTTTATCACCCTAATGAAAAAGGTGCAGGATTTTTACTGAATGCTTCGAAGTTTCCTCAGTACTTCTCATTGCTGTATCTACAGTCCAACCCAAGGCTTTAGGTAATCTGCCATCAATGATAACACTGTAATTGGCTCTTCTGTGTTGCTCAGCATCACTTGCCTTTCTACTCAGGATGAAAGAAAACCCTGAGGGCCTGCAGCTCCTCTCTCAGGCGTAAGCACATCAAATACTTGAACTCTAGAGACTGGGCCACCCGAGGATGCTCCACTTGAGATGTTCCCTGTCAAACCATAATCCTGAATGCAAATGTCCTCAGGCAAACCTGAAATAGCTTCTAACCATTCCGGCCCTGAGGACAGGAAAGTTTTAGACATGGGATGAATTAAAAGTTAGAATTAACTCCACTTGAGGTCAAGCAAGCATGGGAGAGAAAGAGAAGGATTGTTTTTAATTGCTAGTCACAGGTGCTTCATGCTTGCTGATTAGACACAAAGAGCTGGAGCTGGTCATTTATGAGTATATATTTGACCTTTCTGCTGCTGAAACCCAAAAGATTCACGTGACTCAACTGTGCAAAGCAGTCTTGATATCTTGGGGAGCATTAGCTGGATAAAAACAAGTGAGCAGCACATGCTAGAAGAAATTATGCATTACCTGTGTATGAGTCAAACAATGCTGAAGTACACAACTTACAGGCTTAAAGAATAACACACAAAATCATGTATTACCTGCTAAGGACAGGCAAATCACATGAGAAACTGAGAACATCAGCTCCTTCTTCCCTACCTGTATGTAACGGGAGTTCTCAGACAGGCTGCCAAGTGAGTGGCAACTGCTGGAGACCCCACATCATAATAGCTAAATGTCAGAACTTTTTGAAATTATAAATAACATTTTGTAACTCCAGAAGGGCTGCTGCCAGCACTGGGAGTGCTACATAGACTTCTAAAGGAGTGACCCCATGACTGTAAATCAAAAAGTATTTAGGTGTGTGAGAGCATGACTGCATTACCATTTTATACCATGGGAAAAAAATCCCAACCAATGATCCCTTCAACTCTGAAATGCCAGTGTCACTGGCCTCAAAGCTGTTAGAAGGAATTGAAATAGAGTGAAATTTGATTGAGAACCGAGAACTGTTTAGAGACATTTTCTTTGATATCTGAAAAGCCAAAAATTCACAGTAGAGATGAAGAAGTGTGTAACTTCAACAAAAGCAAGCTGAGATCATACAGGAAGTAAGACAAAAAAACAGCAGTGAAACTGTAACAGATGGAAAGCAGGCGACTGTGAAAATTGTTAGTATATATTAGCAGCTAGGAGCTATCTATGAGAAGGAGAGAGGCTAAATGACACTAGCAGGAAGTTTTGAGCAGCTGTGCTATAGGAACTGATAAAAATGACAGATACTCTGGCAATGGTACATTATTGCATGAAGTCAGGAGAGTGTTCAGTAGTGATGTAGGGAAGATGAAGCTGACTTGGTAAGAGAGACTTCAGGTCCTGACTCTCGTTCCAGGGTGGTTTCTGGGTTTTACCTAAAGACTCTTTAATGTAACATGAGTAAGCACTGTTCCTAGCCCCAGTTTCACTTTTCCTTGGGGAATGTACTGGCTGCTAAGCCACAGAATTTTCATAGAATCTTCCGGTTGGAAAAGACCTTTGAAATCATCAAGTCCAACCACATCCATCATCCACTAAACTATGTCCCTCAAAACCTCATCTACTCATTTTTTAAACACCTCTAGGGATGGTGGCTCAACCACCTCCCTGGGCAGCTGTTCCAGTGCCTGACCAACCTTTTGGTAAAGAAATTCTTCCTAATATCCAGTCTGAACCTCCCCTGGTGCAACTTATGGCCATTTCCTCTTGTCTTATCACCTGTCACTTGAGAGAAGAGATCAACACTCGCTCTCCCACAGCCCCCTTTCAGGCAGTTGTAGACAGTGATGAGGTCTCCCCTCAGCCTCCTCTTCACCAGGTTAAACAACCCCCACGCCCTCAGCCATTCCTTGTAGGACTTATTCTCCATTTCACCTCTTCAAAGTCTGTCCTGTGAATTTCATCTGTCCTGCGGATCCTTGACTTTCTCTTCATGCCCTATGAATGTTGCATTTTCTTTGGTCCATGGCAGCAAAACACTGATGTGATGAAAAACTACCCACTTCAAGAAAGTCTGCTGTATGGTTTGGGAGGTAGGGTTTGGGTTGGAGCTGGGGAAAGAGAAGCTGTGCCACTTCCAGTGCCACTACACCATCAGAGTCACAGAGAGTAGATGCTGATGCCATCTCCTCTGTTTGTGGTTTAAACTAAAATAGTAACAAATCCAATTGCTGCATCTTAGGTATGGTTTGAACTGGGGTTAGGTTGAAGCCAGGCTTGTAGCTGCTCAAGCTGATTTATGTGCAAGTTTGGAGTGAGAGAGCCTCTGTCATAGCTAACTACCAGCACAGTCTGCTTGGTCTTGGCTGGAGTCAATCACGTTTACAGTCATTGTAAACGTGAACAGTATATCAAGTTTGCAGTACTATAACACTTGCCAGTGATCTTTAAACAGTCAGGTAAATCTAATTTTGACTGCACACAGCTCTATGTATGTATATACATATATAAGTGCATGTGGGTGTAGCTGTAGAAAGGCATGAACATACATAGACAACAAGCATATATATATGCTTAGAATCATTATAGGAATGTTTTTGATCAGTAAAGAAAGCACACATAGAAACTGAGAATTCAAGTAAATTAAGTCTTTAGGCAGTGTGCAGAGAACAGGAGAGACCAAAATCTGAAAGGAAAACCACAAAATAATTATAAATCCATTTTAGAGTCACGGAAGCTGACTCAATTCTTCAAACATGTACAGCTGGCACTAATCCAGCAGTGCAGGTACAGACAGAGAAGAGGCAGAGTTAGTTTAAATAGAGACAGTAAGCACAGAAAACCACTGTCCAAGAGACACCTCAGTCCTATGAGCAGTCCCAAGGTTAGTGGCATTTTCTATTTTAAGCAAAGAGGGAATCTCACAGGAGAGAGCATAATCAGATGAAACTGTGAAGTCTCCAGACAATCAACGAGGTAAAGATATAAATCTGGTTCTATTGTCCTACTGAGGCAAAGCTCTCATGGGCAAATGCTTTTCTACCCATTTAAATTGGTCTAAGTGGAGAAGCATTACTACCGAGTCACCATGATGAAGAAACCATTTCTAATCTGAAAAAAAATCAGCATTGGTTCAACAGAGAGGGTTAACTCCATTTCTACCTGCAAAATCTGTTTTGGAGGTCTGGCTGCCCAAGAGCACTACCTCCTGCTCTGCTGCAGCTGTGTCTGAGGGCACAGCTGGCAATGCTCAACCACTCTGTCTTTGTAGCAGGGCTATACTCAGACTCCTAAGAGAGGTTTGACTCATTAATTCAGAGTTTATTTTCTGACTGTTTAACAGTGGTCTCCACTTCCAGCCACTCTTAGGACATCCTCAGGACCTCAAAAGTGCATTTGTGTTTCTGAGCATCTCTCTCACTGTATACCTGTAGCATTGCCATTTTACTGCCAGTCATTCAGAAGACCTGACCATGAAAATAGTGCATAAGATAATAAAAAATTCAGTAAGCTTTCAGAAAGAGAACATTATTCATCTGCTCAGAAACATCTGGACATTTCAGGAGTTCTACTAAACTTATGGAGTATGCTGAACAAATCTAAGTTTTTACTTGGGGGTAAATAAGCCATTCTGGGGGCTTCACCAGGCATCTTCTCTCCCTTTCTTGTCTCTGTACACTATGAAGAATGCATCTTCACAGAGCACAAACCAGCACCATTAGCTCCTTGTTACCTTTCATATATTATTAGGAGCTCCTGTGGAGCCAAGTGGGCTGTAAGCCCAGCAACCCAGCTCTCCTCTGCACTAGGGTACAGACCCCAGTCCCACAGACAAGAACCTTGGGCTGCCAAAAAGAGCATAGCTGTGCTGATTGCTGAGGAGCTGCTGCTGGGTACACAAGGTTAACCATGGAGAGATTGAAGCTGAAGTCTGAAATGTAGGACATTGGCCAGGGATGAAGGTTGTTCTTACTTAAAACTACTGATGTAAAGAGAGAAACTGAAATCACAGTCCTTCTGAGAAGAGGTTAAGAGCTGAGCCAAATCTCCTATAACAACAGGAGTTTGGAAATACATGCCAGGATCTCAAGTAGCTCACTTTCCCCAGAAAAAGGAGAAGGAAAAGGATTATTTGAATACCTTTTCCATATATTCTAAGAAAGAATCTACATCTGAAAAAGTGAAAATATGTAGCATTCATTGAAACAGTATGCAGATGTCACTCTTTCTTTCTTTTTCCTCTTCCTTTTCTACATCCTTTTTGTATCTAGGCTATCTGCCTTACTAAGACTCATGCGTTGGCCAAGGTCTGTGCAGCTTCTCCCTGCTCTATTCCATGCCTAACAGTGACAATTGTGAACGTCCCTTTTTTCTGCCCTCGTTCAGAAGAGCCAGTTATTCATGTATGAACATTTCTTGTGAAATAAACGAGTTGCAGGCACAATGTAAGCACAAATACACCACGTGGTAAAGGTGACTGTCATTTCAGTTCAGTAATGAAGCATTAGCTTTCTTTCAGCTTCTTTCATGAGAAGCCTATTTCCCTTTTGCAGAAGGACGGGGTAGAGCACACAGACAAGTGTGAAACCCATCCAGTTCAGTGTAATCCGCAGCAAAGCGCCTGCCCTTCCCTGGGGCAGAGAAGGCACCGTCTGGCTGCGGTGCCAAGCCCTGGTACCAGAGACAGAGAGGCATCTGCCTCAGGCTGGGAGGAGCTCCCTGTGCCACGAGGGTCTCCAAAGATTTAAGGCATCCAACACAGCTCACAGCTCAGAGCTGCCCCAGCTCAACACACACAAGCCTTGCCCTTCTGGCTATTATAACTCAGTACCTCCTCACTCACTTCAGATCTCTTTCCAGATTTAACCTTAATGGATCAGAGGCATTTTGGTTTTGTCTTTTCTTTATGAGCAGTGCTGTTATGAAGTTATTCCTTAGACTACTTTCACTTTTTAGTGTATTTTTTCTTCAATTATATTCTTCATCATCTTTATTTATGCAGAAAAAAAATCAGAAATCCAGCAGAGTTTTAAGAAGTGTTGAGAATTGGTTTCACTTTGTTAACATTGGTAGGATTAGCTTTATTTTTAAAGCCCACTGCTTCTGAAAAATATCACTCTAGTTTATGTATTGTACAAGTGACCCAAGCTCTTAAAAAAGCAGTCCCTGAAAAGAAATTTTGCTACCATTTTTGTTTTGATGATGAGATTCAGGATACAGACTGGTTAAAATATTTTTCCCCAACTTGTTCTTTGGAATCAGGGACAAAATCAGAGTTGTATTCTGTCATATTGCCTTTGCTTTGCTGTGAATGCCATCTAAACCCACATAGTGATTAATAGACTATGAATGCATGGATTTAAGTGGTAATTATACATATTATTTCAGCCCATGTTTTTCTTTCTTGCTTTTAATATTTACTTCAAGTAGAGACAGTAGGTAATTAGCTTCATAAAATGTCTCTGTCTGAACAGATTCAATTACAATGGATCAAAAAATACTGAATTCATCTTAAAGTATTTTTAAAGAAAAGTTATAACATTTCTTTTAGGAACCAATCAGTCTTCATTAAGAACTAGCACATACTCCTGAGCTCTGCTTGCTCAGAGTTTCAGCTCTGATTGTTCTGCTCATCACAAGTGATGCACACACAGCAACGTGAAGTTGTGATAACCTGGTACAGAAAGCAGGGTTGAAGCATCAGGAGTTGTACTGTTCCTCTTTTAGCCTCTGCCCTGCTCTATACAGTCACAGAGAAGATTTGTTTTCCAGGTCCTAATCTAGGCTAGAACATGATTTTTCTAAAATACCAGCAGCGTTAGGTCAGTCCCGTCTTTGAGGGCATGTAGACACCTGTGAGCCTGGAAATGATGCCTGCTGCTCTGTTAGGAATACTGGCAGTGATGCATCAGTAGATTTAATAAGCTCCTTTGCTGCTGCACAAGTGGTCTCATTGTGTCAGAGCACACAATGGGCACAGGGAGGTAGGGCTTCAGAGGCTTCAGGAGCCCTTGCAGTGCACCGCGGGTGGCGCGGAAGCATCCGGCACCTGCAGCCGGCTCAGCTCCTGACTCTCTCTGCTAGCAGACAGCACATTGGCATGGCCCAGCTTAGCACTGCCTGTTCATGCTGCCAGGCATAGCCTGTGGTCTCTTCACATGCAAATCCCTCTGCCTAGTGTGTTTTACCTTTCTGATGAGCTGAGGGTTATGCTGGATGACAGCACACTCTCCACAGAGTCACAAAACTGAAGTAAAACCCAGTTAACAAGGATCTGATTTCAAGGAAAGAGAATAAAATGAAGCCAAGTCTCCCTTCTACTAGAGATAACACATGATAGTTTTATACCTGAAAGACCTCAGTTGCATAATTTCTGCTTTGGGGGACATGCTGTTTTATTAGCTCTGTGAAAGACTTGAAGCCATCAGAGAGAGGGTGACTGTCTTTTCACCTGCAAATAGGTGTAACTGCTGCATATTTCAAGAGTGAGATGCACAACATCTCTGATGATTGCAGCTACCTTAGAAAATGAGGCATCTAGATGAATGTGATAATTTTCTCTTTTCAGAAAAAATACAGGCTGTGAGAAAAATGACTGATATTTACCGGAGTTCTGTGTTCATGGCCCAGTTCCTAGGTTGCACGTGCTAATCTGTTTCTAAGAGGCAGAGCTGTTAGGAAAACAGAACAGTCTGAAGAATGAAGTCTAGTTAGATTTAATTTCTCCTTTAAATGAAAATTTGTACTGTTTGTAAAGAAGGAATGTGTATTCTAGTGCTTTCATAAGCAGTGGGCATGCCTACTCCCTTTGCTGTCCTCGGTGGGTAGATAAAAAGACAGCCAGCCAGCCATGCAGGTGATTATCAACAGTTGTTTGCACTTGGGGTCATAAATATTTTCCCCTGGGAAGCTGAAAGGTGTTTTAGCAGCTGTGAAAATGGATAACAATTCTCTGGGAGAGAGCAACTCTCGGGCATATACTGTTACTAAAATGCCTTTTCCCAAATCTCTTCCACAGCCCCTGATGACATCCAGACAGCTCTTGCTGCAGGTTAGGGTTAAATCATCTCTGATGGGCTGTGTTCTCATTGGCGTAAATGGAAAAGCTGTAGTATCTCAAAGTCTCTGGGACTTTTGTATCAACTGCTGCACACCAGTCACATTAATTTTGTGGCTCTTCCCCCTGCAGCAAACGAGAAATGTTTTTTTTTGTCATACAGGTTAAAAATAGCACAAGTCCTTCCATTGCAATGCAAGTGCCCTCTTTGCAACCAGTTTGGTTCAGGGTACATGGGAGCCTTGTAGGAACAGACTAGTTTTTTACTGCCCATACGAGTCTCTCTTTTCCTGCTTGATTGGGGTCGGTTTTGCTACATTGGAATTTTCTTTTGTTTAGAAGGGGGAGGGGAGTTGTAGGTGCACTGATGCATCTGTGTTTCACTAGTAGAAACCAGCAAATACATTTGAAACCTACAAGAAGGGAGGCAGTGAAACAATTTTGAACTGGAAAACATCCTTATTGAATAACCATTAGGAAAAACTTTAAGAGGTAGTCAGGCTTGAAGTTAAAGTTTTAAAATCCCATTGTCCTTTTAGGCAGGTTTTTATAATTTCAGTCCACACTACAGGAAAGTTATAATAAGGTAGTAGGGGTACTATTTTTTAAAAAAAAAAAATGAGAGAGAGAAGGATTTAAGTGTGTTCTTAGTGATATCATGTTTGAGTGGGTTATAAACTTTCAGAATTTGAGTTTCTCCATTTAGACCAATGGCAAGATGTCATCAAAAGCAAAGATACCTGATTCCTGTAAGTAGGGAACCTGTTCCCGAAGATAAGGATAAGCTTATTTCATAAACATTTGCCCTAAGAAGAAGATGTAGCAGAGTGAAGTCCTGAAATGATAAGAGACTACTGATTTTATGCATGCTTGTCATCAAAATGGAAAACAGTTTTTTGGGTCTTGTTGTTCAAAAAAGAATTTGATGCTCACAAATATGAGGGTTATCAGGCTTTTTAAAAAAATCTTTCTATACGCAAGAGGGGATTTATTTTCCTGCTTGTTATAACACCTACACAAAAGATACCATGAGAGTGAAAGTCCAGAGAAATTACTTTCAGGGATAAGTAAATAGAGAAGGGTTCTTCTAGAAGTTGCTATGAGCAAGACAAAGTTGATGCTCAACAGAGGGGTAGAAAGTGAATCTCCTTCTTTCAGGGGCAGGAAAATGTGAACAGGACAAAGGTAAATATCCACATAATGTTTATTAAGCCACTGAATTTAAGAAAAACGATAGAAATGCTCTTCATCCAAAGGGGGAGAAAATCCTCCCTCTCAGATTCAGAGATACCGTGATCTGCCTGGAGGTCAGCAGAGCTACTTACCTGCCTTCTCCTGCCCTCAGAAAGAATTTTTATACTGCCAGTCACCATCCTATCAAGGGAAGAGTGCGTTGGCTCAGGTGATCCTGGTCCAGGGGAACTTCCCCACTTGCATGCAGCAACTGGAGTGAAGGAGTTCCAGGTCTTCATAGGCTTGATCCCTCTCCTGCACCAGGATCAGGCAGCCCTGGCAGAGGGAACCAAGCTGTTATTCCCTCCTGGGGCATGCCCTGCCCTACCTGCTGGGTCAGAGGCAGCCATAGCGCATCCATGGCTGGCATAAATCCTCCTTGGTCCCAAAGCCCTGACCACACTGCCTTTGCTCCAGGGCATGGTGTGCCCTTAGGGTCTCAAGGGGCAGTTCTGTCCTGAGAAAAGCACTGGGGAAATCTGCCAACTGCAATTAAAGACAATAGCTCTGACCCAGACCTATGAATAAATAACTGGCAATCCAAAATCACCATTGTCTGTTGACTCAATAGCAGTACCTTTGTCCTCATTTTAGGGTTTTACTCTCTGTCTCTTTCAGTGCCATTCCTGGGTCGATATTTGGCAAGATCTAAACCAATAGCCCCTCTCAGCAAACAGGAATTTCATTCAATCTATTGTATTGCTATTATTTTACAGGCTGACATGATCTACCAATGATGTCACTCGTGGTTGGACTGCCCCACTGCTGAGCTGCTTTAGGAAGCAGCACACGTGCACTGTAAAATACTGCAGGTGCAGGCAGGTGAGATGCATAGATTGACCTTTAAAATTTTCAGCCTCAGATAAGTTCAGGTCTTTGCAGTTACCATGCGACACAATCCAGGGAGGAACTGGCATCTTTTTTTATTTAAACATTTTCTTCTGAAAGCTCCAAGACTCCTTCTTTTCTCTCCAGGGACTCTGAATGTTTTCAAACTTTGAAAATAATAAAATTAAGTCTTGAGACAAGAGTCCATGAAAAGTGAGGGTTTTCCCTTTTCCTTTCCTTTTTTTTTTTTTTACTTAAAAAAAGGATTAGTCTCCCTGCTATGCTGTAGATGTTAAGTGTGGTCTGTTGTCATTGCTCCAGCTTTTCTAGCCTTCCTTGAACTCTGCTGGCTTCTCAAATTCACTGCTACCTGGTCACAGGCAGTATGACAGCTAAAAGATTACAGTGAAAAGAGATATTTCTGATTGATTACCTGGTTTTAATATGGTGTTTCTGTAGTTATTTAACATAACAAATTCCCCAATGAATAGAATCTTGCAATTTACCTTCTTTACTATATTCACATTTGTCTTTCTCTATTTTGCTTCAATAAACATTATTTTTGAAGGTATTATCTCTGAAGATGAGATTTCTGCTGTGCCTTTTGGAAAGAGGAAGGTAGAGAGGAATGGTGTTTCATATCTGGATGAGTCATTTATGTAATCTATTCATAATTTTACATGATTTTTTTTGGCATGCCAGAGCCAAGTTTTCAATGATCAAGAAAAAACACACTGGGGAAGAATGTTAATACTACTTTGCCCTTGATAGGATGGAGACTGGCAGTATATAAATACCCCCGACAGAATGACAGAAATCACTCTTCTATATTTACCAGGAGCCCTGGGCCAACACGTACAGTGGTGGGAACCCATCTGCTGGGTTGCAGTCATTTTATCAACACATTACTATTTAACAGCTGAGGCTTTTGTAATGTATTTTTTTAGCCTGAGGTGCCCAGTGAACAGGAGTGCCTTTGGTAGCAGTGTGACACAACCAAAATAAATCAGAAAGGTGAATCCTAAATTAAAATGTCTAGTGATTCATCTGGTGAATCATATAAAGGAACAAATTAATTTAGGTATTACTTGACTCCCTAGATTTCCTTCTACAAGTCTGACATCATTAGCTGTGTGTTAGTGAGTCCTCTCTTCTAGTGTGTGCAGCAAACACTGGTAAGGAGAGGAGCAGTAGGCCTGAGCAGCTCGTGATTCGGGGGCTCGGAGCTCTTACTGGGTCTTGATCAGAAATGAGGTCAGCTGAAGAAGACCTCGTGTAAGCTCCAGCTCCTTTGGATGCAGCTGGGCCTGGCAGTGGGATGGCAGCTCCCAGAGGGATTTGCCACGGCTGCCATTTCTAGTCACTACCTTTTGGATCTTTTTTAATAATTTTAATTTATACTTCTCAGAAGTTATTACACACTATGCTGCTGAGCAGCTGCTTTTTCCAGCCTTTTGGCTTTGTTTCCCATAGCACTCTTTCATTTTTCTTTTGGCTATTTGCTCACATAAACATCTCTTTCCCGTTCCCTGAAGTGCAGTTTTTTAACCCAATGTTAAAAGTTGGTCACCAGCTCAGTGGAGCCAATGGTTTATCCCATATTTCCCTGAATTCAGATAAATCTACCTTGTATCTAAGTTTGCAGTACGGGTCAAATGTCGGAGTTTATTTCTGTCTGAAGGTTTACCTAACAGCAATGCCAATGTGTGTCTGTAGGTTGATGAGAAAATGCAGATTTATATTTCACTCTCAAACCAAACTTCTCATACTTCCTGTTCCTTCAGATACTTTTGCCTATCAACACCTCAATACATAAAGGCCTTACCTATTTACTTAACTTCAGGCATTTATCTAAATTCAATGGTGTCTATTAAGAATTTAAGATTGTTTCTATTTATAGATCAGGGCATTAATCTCCATTATCACAAAAAATGTTAACTGCACTCAAGGCACCAGTGTTTTAGACTCTGTGTACATGTGTGAGATTCTGAAAGCATTTTTTTTTTGCAGGCAGAGTACTGGATGGACTGATAGCAGAAAGTTTTTCACCATTTCTATAAAGGCAGTAATATCTCCCCTCTCAAAATTTAGTACATTAACTCCAAAAAAGAGGAGGCATAAACATGTTGTAAAAAGACAGCTGCTTTAAAAGCCTGTTTCCCCAAAGACAGCCCATGAAATTCACTGGTGTGAATTCATAATGTCTGAGCTGTCTCAGCTGAATTAAAGACTGAAAAGAGGACTATGGCAGCAAAATATAATTTCAGAATTCAAGTTAGCCAAATGAGGCAATTCAAGGTTTAAATTGCACTTTATATTCTTAACATTTTCCATAGCAACTTTCAAAAACACAAAGGTAAAATAATCACTGTTGCAGAACAATGGATTTCTCTCAGGGATAGTCAAGAATATCAGGGTATTTTTGTACACCTGTGACTTTTTCTCTCCATTTGGAACACTGCAAAATAAAGTGCTGCTGGATGAGTCTGTAATCAATAGCAATTTTATGATTTTTTTTGTCTCCAATTGTAATTTATTATAAAAATGAAAAAGTTAAAAAACGTGTAATGATCTTAACTTACTTTTCACTTTAAAAGTCAAAGAAAATACAACCTTTACCAATGAGGTGTTATCACTGTTCCATATTTGTATGCTTTCAGAAAATTGGTTTACTGGAATCAGCTGGGTTAGAGTTTGACAGGATAAATGTTTTGATTGCCACAAAATTAATATTTCTGCAAAAATGCCTATGGAAAGTATGCAAGAATAGCTAATTTTTAGTTCGGTAGTCCAATATGTGTGAAGCCTTTGAGGTGAGAAGGGGGTAGAGGGAGAAAGAGAGTCTAATTTAGCTGGTGTTCCAAGCTGTCTCTGCTAAATTCTTGCACCCTACTGAAAACAGAGAATCCAGAGTTGCTTTTCAACCAACTATCAACGCAGAATAACAGTCCTGGTAAGTGCTTGATTTTAATTAGCTCACACAAAGTTTTCCTCCCATTCATCATGCTGAGGTTCCACCTGTCCTTAGCTTTCTCTGGCTTTCTTAAAGATGAGACTCTTTATCCCCGATGAGAGGTTTCATTTATCTCTCAAGGCTGTCCCTTTGGAACTGCCTGCAGCAGGACACAACGCACGAATGTGCTTGTGAAAACACAGACGTAGAATTGCATTGCAGAGTTCTAGTCAAGGGAGGAACTTATTGATCTTGTCCTTGATAGAACTTCTCTTCGCTAAATGCAAAAAATTATGTACTAAACACAAAGTAAGAGACACCTTGGAATAAAAAATATGAGCACTAGGGAAATTTTCTGTGTCTTGCGTGAGAGCCGAACAGAAGGAGCAGAAGGGAAGCAGTACCCTGGAGACAGCAGCAGAGTGGCACATGGGGTGCCCTGTGCAGCTGGGCTGCCGAGGACAGTGCTGCCTGGGACACCTGAGTCCCAGCTCACCTGCTTTCCCAAATAAAGCAGCAGCAGTGGGGGATGCAGCAATACTCAGGGCAGCAGCAGCACTCTTTCCTGCTGACTGATGGGACCAGGGAGCTGTGAGTTCTCTGAACACTTCAGAGAAGATCCTTAATCTTGGATTTCTTTTTTTTTCCAGACAGTCAACATTATTTCCTTCATGGTCAGTGCTGAGTGCTATATAAATCCATATCCACACTGTGATTAATGGCACTTTAGTAGCAAAGGAAGGGGTTAGATAATGCTTTTAATCACTGTCAAACTTCATAATTTTTTCACTTTCTTTCCCTGTCTCCTGTGAAGCTTCTTCATTAGAAAAACCTTGTGAAAGCTACCGTTACCTGTTGGATGGACTTGCAATGAACTTCAGATGATACATATTATAACACCACTCCCTCTTTCCCGAGTAGCTATTGAAAACTTAGCTTTTTACATCTAAGATTCTTTGTAAAATTGTGAAGAATCAGATTCTGTCTTTTTCTGTTCCTTGCCTGGGGTGAAAATGTAATACAGAAATAGAAAGTCAATAGTGGCTTAATGGCATAGACAATGACGGTTGTCTTCTTCCACAGCCGACTGCAATAACTTGGCTTCCAGCTCATCCAGCATTTGATGTCCCCTTCAGCTTGGATCTTCACTTGCTCATATGTGGGAATCACCTCAGGATAGAGTTCAGGTTTCTGAAGTATGAAAATGCAAGAAATTTCAGATAGTCACAGGGCTGAGTTTTCCCAGACTGGCTGATTCCTTCTTCCCTTGGGATCAGTGAGAAGCAGCCTCAGACAGAGCCAGGGGCACAGTCCTGCTGTGCCAGGCTGGGAGAGAGCCCCGCATGCTCCAGGCCACCCTGCCAGCAGCCACCCAGTGCAGAGGGTCAGCAGCCACCCCAGGATGGACACAGCGTCGTGTGTGATGCCACTGCTGATCAGGAATTGGAATCATATCCTCAAACACAACCAGACATGGATTTAGCCTGCCTGACTTTAGACTTTCTGCTGCAATTTCTAAATCAGCCTCTGGTCCCTGCAGCACAGGGAGATGTGTCTGCAACGAGCAGCTCAAAGCAATGTCAGGGTGCCACAGACAGACAGGGCTCTGGAGGGCTGTCTGAGCACTTACATGAGTACATACCTTTGAACCTGGAGTCCCTCTCGTTTTCAGGCCTCGTCCTCCACTTGTCTCCTTAGAGGCATAGGACAGGGGTTATTATTGCCTTAGTCTTTCACTTGGCATCAAATGTCCTGCTCAGGGAAGCCATGGATGCTGCAGGTCTTGGCGAGGCCTTCTGCCCGGTCAGGCAATGGGAGGACATGCTCTCAGTCTCACTAACATAACTGGCAATCAGTTATTTAGCTTTTCAAGGGGAGGTAGTGTAGAAAGGTTCCTACTTGTCGACTGTTTTGTTGTGGAATTACTGGTTTGAGTTTTATTTTTTGCATTTGCCACCATTGGCCTTGTGAACCTTTTCATGGATGGAGCTGGAAAGCCATGACTCTGTTCTATAACACACACTGAACTTATTCCTTTCTGAATAATTCCTTTTTGGTTAAATGGTGGTGAAAGAATGTTTGCAGAGTCTTGTGAAACCTCTAGGTTGGAACGCTTTTTATTTAAAATATAGATAAAGATATTATTTCTATCACTGAGAAAATATTTGCCAAAACCTAAATTTGTGGCTAAAGTTTCCTGTCCTCATGCAATTCTTCCTTATGAAAAGCACATTTGATTGAATGAAAGTAGAAAGCCATTCTTAAACTTCTAAAAATTTGTAATAATCCTAATTACATTTTAATATTTGATATGCTTCATAATTGCAGAAAAAGAATTGACATCATTGCTGAGCCTGATATAACTCTGTAATTCTTACAACACATGAACTGCCCTTCAAGAGCATTTGTATGACAATGATACTTGTAATTACCCAAGATCTGAGATGGACAGTAGTGACATGTTTTATTCAGAAGACATGAATCATCAGTGCCTTTGCAACAGTCTGTAGAGAATGAGAATATTTATTAACTGTAAAAGACTAATGTCTGCTCTCCCAGGCTTTCATTGGTGCCAGCTTAGGTCAAATCTGTGTATGGACTGTAAGGAGACACAGCTGGTTAGGGAAAATCATAGACAAAGCAAGAATAAAGCCTAAACCAGTGTGTTGGTTTCAATGCACACTTTAGATTTAGCCTTGTTGTCTTGGAGATCCTTAATGATGTTGATAAGTACTATATGTGTATGTGTGTACATATATATGCTGAGCAGAAACATCCTGAACACTTTCTGGAGTCAGTGTTTAACCTTCAAATGTCCCCAACCAGTTAACAAAGATATTTGATATTCCAGCTCTTAACAGCACTGGTGGTTAATGTTTTCTGGCTGCTCACATCGAGTAAGAAGCTTTATTTCTATTCTCTGCCTGATGTATGCAGTGACTGGTGTCCAGGTTAGTGCAGGGTAAGTTTCCAGTAAAAGGTCTGCAGGTAGATATCTAAATACAGTTCTACTCTAAAAACCTAACTGGTCAAATAATTACCTTCTCAGGCTCCCTGGTGCACACAGCAGGCTCACACAGGATGCTGTTCTGGGACTGGTGGCAGCTCCCTGCCACTCGCAGTGCCCCACCAGCCACCTGCAGGAGGGACACGAGCACTCCATCCGCTGACTCAGGTTTTCTGATCGTTTAAGGTAAGCAGTTAGGACTGACCTTTACACCTAAGATATTTTTACATTTATTTTTGTATTAAAGAACAACCTGTGGTGAGATGCCATGTGCACCCATCCTGTGCTGCAATGCAGCTGGCTGATGAATGGTCCTGGCAGAACCATTAACATTTTTTCCCCATGTGCAGATGATACCAAGCTGGGAGGAAGAGTTGATCTGCTAGAGGGTAGGATGGCCCTACAGAGGGACCTGGACAGACTGGAGAGCTGGGCCGATTCTAATGGGATGATGTTTAATAAGTCCAAATGTCGGGTACTTCATTTTGGACACAACAATCCCATGCAGAGCTACAGACTGGGGACAGAGTGGCTGGAGAGTAGTCAGGTAGAAAAGGACCTGGGAGTGCTGGTGGCCAGGAAGCTCAACATGAGCCAGCAGTGTGCCCAGGTGGCCAAGAAGGCCAATGGCATCCTGGCCTGCATCAGGAATAGTGTAGTAAGCAGGACCAGAGAAGTTATTGTCCCCCTGTACTCGGCACTGGTCAGGCCTCACCTTGAATATTGTGTCCAGTTCTGGGCCCCTCAGTATGGGAAAGATGTTAGGATACTGGAATGTGTTCAGAGGAGGGCAAATAAGATGGTGAAGGGGCTGGAGCACAAGCCCTACGAGGAGTGACTGAGGGAATTGGGGCTGTTTAGTCTGGAGAAGAGGAGGCTCAGGGGAGACCTCATTGCTCTCTACAACTACCTAAAAGGAGGTTGTAGTCGGGCAGGGGTTGGTCTCTTCTCTCAGGTGACCAGTGACAGAACTAGAGGGCATGGACTTAAGCTTCGTCAGGGAAAGTTTAGACTTGATGTGAGGAAAAAATTCTTCACTGAAAGGGTGATTGGCCATTGGAATGGGCTGCCCAGGGAGGGGGTGGAGTCACCTACCCTGGAGGTGTTTAAGGGGAGACTGGATGAGGCACTGAGTGCCATGGTTTAGATGATGGTTGGTGTTAGTGTTGGTGTTAGTGTTGGGTTATAGGTTGGACTTGATGATCTCAGAGGTCCTTTCCAACCTTATGATACTGTGATACTGTGATACTGTGATGTGTGAAAATTTTGTCCATAATACCCTGAGATATTTCTCTTATTAAAGAATACTTCATGAGATTGAAAGACAGCTTTTTTCCTGTATGACTGAGGTGGATGAAGTACCTACAAGCCTATTAGCATGACATTGGAGAGCTCCTGTAACCATGAGCACTCCTTGTGCTGCCAGTGACAGAAACACTGTGGAAATTCCTCCTGGTATCAAACCCCAGAACTATTCAAGCACTGTTACTTTTTTTTTTTTTTTTTCTTGAAAACTTCAATACATTTATGGTGATATGAGTAAAGCTCTAATATTTCAAAGACCCTGAAAATGGCTTGAAAGGAAGTTAAGGGAATATATTTAGGCTGTTCTTTGTCATTTCTCACAGAGATCTGAGCAAAAGGCAGTGCCGAAGCACATGATGCTAACTTGCTTCCAGCAGTCAGGATGAAATGCCTATCTAGGCTTTCTCAGTAAACATTTTTAGCAAGAAGACATGTATGTGTCCCAGGCAGCCACAGGGCATCCTGATGCCACCGTGTGGGAGTGGTTTGGGGACAGCACAGACAAGCTCTCCTCTAGACCCTGCTGACCCCAGCTGCTGCAGATCAGGTCAGCCTGACATTACCTTCTGTCATTTCGAACTGAGTGGTGGACAAGGGTGACATGTGAAAATTTTTGCCTTCTGTTCAGCGTTGCTCAGGTCAGAGGTAAGAAAAAGCTGACACTCTGCAAGCTTTGCTGTGTTGCTGAGTGTCCATCAATGCATTGTCTCAACCTTTTGGATGCTACAGGCGTCTATGTCAACAGAAGGACAGAATTAACCTGGAAAACAGCTCTCTCTTCACCTTGAGAGGTGGTTTCTCCCACAGCTCACAGCTGCTGAGTCGCCCTAGGCTTATAGAGACATGGTTGTTCACTGGTCTGCAGTCAGGCCATGCTGGCCCTGATGCCTGCAGGGTGCCTGTAGCAGAGAGGACAAGTCACCCTTCTGTCACCCAAACACACTTGTACCACAGAGTGGAGCTGCAAGTCAGTTGAAATGACCTGCAGAGGCTGCAGCAAGACCCTGCTGGAAGCCAGTAGAAAACCTGGTGGACCAATTGCACTCAGCTACCATAACCATGAATGTGTGGTGTCTTTGAAGGCTGATGTGAAGCAACACCAACCTTAGAGCAAAGAGGTAGCCCAATAATCTTCTTCCAGACCTTCTACTGTGCAATTCCATGGGCTTAGCACCTAATTCACAAACTGTATGGCTTTGACTCTATGTTTGTAGCCAATAAAACTGGCACTGATTTTGTAAGTGGCTGCAAGAGCGCCCGACATGGGCAGCTGGAAGCACCTGTCCTCTCCCACTCTGACTCCTCTCACGCTACTGTAGCCCAAGCAATGCTTCTTCATGCCAGGCAATGCTCTGCAGGGACTTGGCCTTGCAGAAGAGGAGGCTCACAAAGTGTCTTTGAAGACAGGATTAAAGCAGCGTGGAGCTATACCCTCCTCTGATTCCTTAATGGGCGATTTTTGTGCTAGCTGCCCTCCTGCCTGGCTGTCACACTGTAGAGCACACATGCTGTAAAAGCAGTCCCAGCTTCAAAGCCCCCCTCTTTGGCAGCCCATTTTCTTTTTTTGAGATATTCCTCCTGGTAATGGAGGGATCATTACGGCTGCTGACCTGAGTTGTCCTCAGACAGCATCATAAAACTCTCCTCTTCATCCAAGATACAGGCAGGGCTGAGATCGGGGTTGAGGGGCAGAGGGGAGCCCCCTCTGGGAGCAGCCTCATACCGACTCTTCCAATCTGGATGCTTTGGAGAGCACAAATGAGCTTTCCTGGCTTAGAAACATCTTGACACATATAGAGGACCACTTCTTCCTTGCAACATGTTGAGGAAACATCCGTCCTTGTGTGGCAGCTCTTGAATCTGTGAGGGGAAAAGGAAAAGATTGTTCATATTCACTGGTCAGCAGCCCTTTTTCTTCCGTGTGCTTTGGGGTGGAGGAGGTATCTGACATTTAAGGTCGTTTTACAGGGATTATTTCCTTATTTCCTTGCCATACCTTCGTGTGTGGAACTTCACTGGAGGGGGAAGAATGCTTTAAAGGCAAACAAACAAAAGAGCCCACATTATAAACTGAAAATTCAGATCAGCTGGATATTTTTGCCACAATACTTTTCTGCTGGAAGCAGCTATTTAGAGTCTTCTTTTTTTTTTTTTTTGCTACAAGATTTGCATTGAAAAAAGAGTCCTACAAAGTGAAAAAAATTGAAATTAAATTTTCTGCATGTAATATACTCAGAATATTCAGATTTTTAGTGCAGGACTTGCTTTTTCAAAGAAGTACTGCAATTTCATTTTCAAATGTATTTTTTTATGTATGATAATTTCACTTTATTTACCTTTCAGTAATGATACACTACAAACTTATACTGGATTTTGATAAATATATCAAAAAAACCCACTGATAGTTGAAAGTAAGAAAAAAATCTGTTTTAAAGCATCTTTTTGAAATAAATTTTGAAAACGTGAGGGTCAAAGTTTGAAATTCAAAGTCAGTTTGAATGACTAACTTAGTCCAACATTTTCGCAGCACAGCTTTCCTTTCAGCAAAGGGAACAGGCATTACAGCTGACAAGAGAGGAAAGCAGAAATTTCTCCAAAGCGTAACATTGTAATTCCTCTTGAAATAAACGCTGAGGGCCTCTGGCTGATTCCTGTAATGATACTGCAAAAAAACAACACCAAAACCAAACACCCGCCCAAAAAACCCCACCAAAGATAACTAGAGGTTCAGTAGAATCAATTCAAGCACTTTATTTCACTGTATCATGATCTGCCAAGCAGCAAAATAAAAATTCTTACCATGACAGAGTTCAAATGCCATAATATCACCACATTTTTTGCCTCGCTTCTTAGAGGAAAAAAAAAAGTATAAACTTTGGAATTATATAAAAGAAATTATAAATTTAGGATCTGTATGAAATGCTGTTTAGCTGCAAATGTGAAATGAAGTAAATGTTCCTGATGATACCCAGTAAACATCAACTTGTGGAAATCTTTCTCTCAAAAGGGGAATGGGCGCAGCAGTTCCGCTCAGCCTAGGCAGACTAGAATACCAAGAAGCCAGTGGTACTTGAAGACAAACATCAACTCATGGTCCTCTACGAAATAAAGCCCACATAAATACCTGTAAATGTCTTCCACAGGTATGCTTTCTTGCTGCAATGGAGGCAGTTGCTCTGATGTCCTACAAAACCAGTTTCAGCACTTCTTCCAGAAAGGATGACCAGAACAGGAGTTGCTGAGATTTCCTGGCTTTGCTCTGGGATTAGAACAACTTCACTGAAGTCTGGGAAGGGAACTGAAAGCTATCCCATTTCTCTGAGGTCACTTTTAAGGAAGGCCTGGGGTTTGGGGGCTGATCAGTATAATTTTAAAGCATATAATTTTTTCCTCTTTGGTGAATGATTCTGGTGTAATGATAAGTCGCCTTTTGAACCTCATGCTTTGTGACAGCCCAGAGAGCCATAGGTCACTATTTTGCTAAAAAACACACTCCTAATCAGTCCTGTTTATTAAGAATTGCGTATCCTTTTTGGAGAACTGCATATCACCTTTGGAAAAACTGTCAGAAAATTTGCCATTTTCTCTCTCAGTTACAATCAGCTCTTTCATAGCTGTGGTTGGTGGAAAGAGGAAATATCAGCTCTTGGCATTATCTTGCTTAGTGACTGCTTTTGCAACCTTGTGTCAAAACCTTAACATCATTTAAACACAAATTTCTGAGTTTAATTGACACAATCACAATATAGAAGAGTTCAATTTGAGGGAGGAGAGAGGAGGAATGACAGGTAGTCCTTGATGGACTGCAAATGCATTAAGGCTTTGTGCTGAGTAGCCAGAATGTTGTTCAGGAGCAACGGTCATTGTCAAAGGTCCTTTTTAGAGTTGCCTTCCCTCAGCATCCTGCTTTGTGTGGAGGTGGAGAATGGCAAAAACATGGCATTATGAAATAAATAGCTTTGTAGGTGTATTGTGAATGGAGGATGACATGCTAGGGATGTGCAGTCATAAAAGAGATTTAATGATTTTTTTTTTCTCATGGAAGAGAGGTTTCTAGGGTTCAATTCATTGCTGAGCTCATGGCTAACCACATGTCCAAGAAAAAAAAGCAGGTCTGCCTTCTTTCAGGTGGTCAGATATGTGTGCCTTTAAACCCCATTCATTATGTGCATGCAGCAGCATCTCCCAGAGCAGGTAATTAAGTCTGGCAAAACTACTCTCCCAGAAGAAATATCCTCAGGGACGCACAGCCAACACCTTTCCCAAGATTAAAGACTGAAAAGGTTAAATGCTTCTTTAAGCAACGTAGGCCTCCATCTCCTCTCCTTTGCAAAAACTTTATTACAGGCAGAGGGGCAAGGAGCAGGTGAAACATTTTTAATTCAGCCACCACCTCTGACTTCATTGCTGTTCTTATCTACCTGCTGCTGCAAGCACCCTTCAACTCAGTTTCACAGCATCCCTCAGCTTCTAAAAACTCACCATCTCTACGCTCACAAATAAAACAGACAGCAATGAAGAAATGGATGGGGAATGGATCTCCAACCTTTGCTCTCTGCTCTGTGCCTCTGCATTGCAGCTCTTGCCAGTGCACTGAAACCCACCTCTGCCAACACGACCTGCCTGGGCTAAAGCAGCTCCTTGCAGCGTATGACGGGTTAGCAGTGACAGATTTGAGGCTCCCCAGGGATGGCTAAAAACCTATGGAAATAGTTACGCTAAAGCCATCAGCAGGAAAGGGCTGTAGAAGTAATTCCCTGTTCATTTTAAGGTACTTATACCCTATCCATCGACTTAATAATTTAAATATGCTGTATAAAAGGAGAATACAAATTGGTACACATAACATTAATTTTACTTGATGGTATCTTCAACTGAAATGGTGCAAATAATGGATTTTTGTTTCAGTGGGCCATACCTCTTTCTAAAACAGTTTCAGACTTAATGTTTTTCTTCAACCTGAATGGAATATTTTAGTCCACTTTCATTGCATTTAGTTCTTTTTAACATCTTCTTAATATTTATGTAAATTTCAAGCTATTTTCTGCTTAATAATTTGAAGAGTTTAAATCATTCACTTTGAAAAATACATAAAAGGAGCACTTAGACAAATATGAATGACTATTATTTCCACTGAACACATACTAGCCTGGGCAGCTAGTTCAGATGTGTGTCCTTCCATTTTTTTTTTTTTTTCAGAAAAGAAATTATAGTCATCAAATTCATCAAAATACATTCACTGCTCTGCTTCTATATATATAATCGATTTTTCCACAGATGATTCTTTTTCCTCTCATAGTTTTACCTAAAAACCCAGATACTGAAGAGAATGCATTGAGAGGATCTTTTGATGATCCTGACTGGGGCTACTGCTGTCTGATAGACCTCTAAGCCTTAGCCCTGGCAAAGCTCTTCTGAATGTACTTTCAAGTGTGATTGTCGATATGCTTAACATTTAGCATATGCTTAAATGCCTTTCTGAGTTGCTGTCAAACCTCTGTGATGTTCTTATCACTGCACATTGTCCAAGTTCAGAATTTAAAAGAATAATCTAATGGCCAGTGCATCACTTTGAAGGCTGCACAGCTTGCTGGCATCCTGTGATAGATTTCCAACCAGCCACTCACTCCTGCTGCTCCAGGAGCCCTGTACACAGCCAGTTCATCAAAGCCAGGGGCTGCCAAGCCATTTCCCAGCCCCTGATATGGGATCAGTCTCAACCACAAGAAGAAAGTTCAAACAGGGCCGTGGCAGTGCTCTGCCTGGGGCAGGCATCAGGCACCCCAGGCCCTTGGGCAGCAGGTGATGCTCTTGCACGCCCCCAGAAGTGGGCTAAGGGCAGGGTGCTGTGGTGTCCCCATGTCTTGGCCTTTCTCCTTGCTCCCTCTTGCTTTCTGGATGGGTAAGAGCTGTCAAACCCATACAAGAAAAGAATTACATCCTTATAAATTTGCAGAAGTTCTTCTTTCTGCTGATGTGGATCCCACCACGTTGGGATTTCTCATCACCTCCTTGCATCTCAAGGATGCAAGTCATGGTTAAAGGCACTGCCTGGTTTTCTACTCTGGGCCAGGTGAAGCTGCACTATCTAAATGCCACTGCTCTTCCTGTCCTCTTGTGTACTAGCAGGACAGGGACTAATGGGGAAAATATAACTTGGGGTCCTTCAGAAGGTAATTGGGATGGAAGAAAGGAGAAACAAGAGCTGTGAAAAGGGGAATTAGTGAGTAAAATAGGGAAATAAGGTGTGACAATCACAAGTTTCACGCAGTTTGGGATCCCTGCCAGGTACAGTCACTGCTTCAGCCTGATAGAGAACAAACACTGTCTGTGGTCATGGCTACACCATGTGTCACTCTTTCTGCTGTAGTCATGAACCAGGTTAAAGGGGAATGTGCTGCCCGGGGAGCCACTGGTTTGGGCATCTTGCAACCCCCATTCCAGTGTCTTCTCCAGCCTGGGAGGTATTGACATATCCACCACTGCCTCATGGCAGGTTATGTACATCTGTTTCCTCAAAAAGTCCTTATTGTAACTTTTGACTTGTGTTTTTAAAGAACTGCTGGCTTGACTGAAAATAGAAAAAAAGAAACGAAAATTCATGATCTGTCATGTTCACATTTGCTTGCAAATAATAAGCACTGTGAAAACACTACCCAAGCAGAACAGAGATTTATTTTCAAGTCTGTGAGCAGTTTAAGGTCATTTACTTAAAATTTCATTCAAGAAATGCCATTTTGCATTTAACCCATCTTACTGCTCAATAGAAATAGCTTACTCCTACATCTAAGTAACTGATTGGGTTAGAGCCTGCATCTCAAACCATCCTGTCACCAGCACTGAGTGCCATTTTTAGAGCTCTGATTCCAAACAAAGGTCAGTCACTATTTCAAACAATAGGAGAAAATAGTCAGTCCAATGTTTGCTTTATCCTTTCTCCAGCTATTAAAGGAGAAAAAATAACCATCAGTGTGCCAAGATAATTTGTAATATTTTAAAATAGTTACACAGAATCAACAGAATTGGGCAATAGGGTTTTCTTTTTTTTGAAGATGTGATTATATATTTTTTGACAACGGCACAGTAGTGTTGTGAAAAGACATCAGATAAGAAATGCAGCTGGTTGAAATCATCTGAGTTTCAAGTTCCTTACAACATTTTCAAGAAAGAAGAAAACTTTTTTTGTCCAGAAAATGAGTAATTAAAAAAAAAAACAACAACATTAACACTAAGCTACTAAGTATACTCAGCTTTTACTTTATACAGATCCACCCAAATTATGGGAAAGTGTCCTCCAGGGTCTGGTATATTTAGTTAGAAAAGACAACCCCCTTCAGAAGATGTGTCCCCAAGACTAGGACCAGTATTTTCAGTTCTTCACCTTTCCTCAATAGCTCTCTAGGAAGCCTGTGGAGAGCAGCCCTTCAGCCCAGCCACCTAAGGTGTGTGGCCAGAGTGGGGCCACATGAATACCACTGATGCTTATTGGGGGATATTCACTGATAAATGTACTTTAAGATGCTCATGACAACTTGGCCAATGGAAGATCTCCAGAACTGTCCACCTTCCCAGTCAAGCTTACAAACTACCTTACTGACTTTTCATTTGAGGTTTTAGCACTTACTTTCTGTTTGGTTTTCTTTTTAACTTTCTGCCAACATTCTCTAAAGTTTTGGAAGTGATGATCATGAAATTATCCAGCACTTACCTCCTTAAAGAAGAGATAATATGCAATTGCGTGGCCACTGGCTATGAAATGTCAGTATGAATTATTGTCAGCTGTTTTTGTAGAGATTTTTAAGTGAAAGGGTGAGGGGAGGATTCAGTGGAAATGCTCTGTCGTTATGGTTTGGGCTGAGAGTATGGACACAAGCCTTCCAAGCCACAGAACATAGCTCATTATTCATCATATAAAATAATCTGTATGAGAAATAATAAATCAAGAAATTAAAGCATCACAACAACACAGAATGGCAGTGGCATACACTTTTTGTTCTGTAAACTAACAATACCAACAAAGGTACTTTGTAAAACTGAAGACAGAGGAAGAAAAGTTCTATTTTGTGTAACTCAGAAATAATTTGTCAGGCTTCGGGCCCAAAAAAGGGGGGGGCAAATAAAAAGTACAGACTGATCTGCCTGAAGTTTTACATAAGATGATTTTGGTTTTGCATGTTGAAATCTCATTAAATTGTTATCCCTTGGGGCTTGAAATGCTGCAATGTCTCTGGAGCTCTTTGGATGCCACCTGCTGCGAAGGAAATGTCTCTCTTACGTCTCCAGCCCAGAAGAAGTAAATCAGCACCAAGAGAGATTCCTTTTTTGGCACATGGGATGTCACTTGAAAATACAGCCTGGATAAACTGTATCTGATAAACTGATAAACTGAACCAACCTTATTTTCTGTCAATGCTATGGAACAGAGCACTTGAGGACATCTCTATAAGGGAAACATCAGCTCTGCTGGACCGTGAGCAACCTTCACCAGGAAAAAAGCTTAACTCATTGCTTCAGTGTTTTATTACTTCTTAATTAGATGTTTTTCCCTTTTAGTTCTTATAAGGAGCTCAGCCAGCGCTGATGCACATTCTTCATATGCACTGTTCAAATAAATTACTCCTGAGAATGAATATATTATTATTTCAGGGAATTTCTGAGCATTTGGGAAGATATTTAAATTCTGGTTGAGATCTGGCTCATTTTAAGCATTTCCTCCTGTTTTTCCTGCAGCGTTATCAGGCTATTTTCCTATTACTTTCCTTTACCTTTTTTGAAAAATCTCTTTTTTTCCATTTCTGTAGGTAAAAATAGCCACTCATCTTTCTAGGCACCTTAGTCTTTATTGAGATGCGATTCTGGCTTTATTTAAAATAGTGGTATATTCAGTATGAAAAAATCTATAGTTTCAGCTATCATTTAGTAAGTACAGAGTGTTAAGCAGGAAAGAAATAAACTCAGACAGGGTCTATTCCTACTTAAAATTGCTTTTTGTCTGGAGGTCAGGTCAGTAAAAGTCACACGCAAGCGCAGTGGTTAGGGGACACACCAAACACTGTCCCAGGAAAACATCACCTGCTCATGCTGAGCAGTCTGGGCAGTGACTTGGTAGTAAATTATAGCAGAATTTAGCTCTGGATAGACTCTACAAAGCAAATTTATTCAAATCATCTCATATAGAAAAGCCTGATTATCATTTAGCATATGATGCCTTTCTATCACTTCAGCAGTATCAAAAGGCTTTGTAGCAGATGAGATCAAACAAATATAGCAAAAACATGGAAAAAAAGAGCACAGTCATATCCTGACTGATATTGTGCTCCCACAGATAGGCTCCATTGCCACCAGTTGAGAGTATGTGCCAATATTTGTATGAACCATCATTACAAAACAGAACTAAAGCAGACTGGAAGAAAACAGCAACCTAGAAGTGATGTTTAAGAAAGCTTTGGGAAGGGAAAAGAAGAGGAGAGCTGCTGAGCTGAATCAGCATGTGGGCTGTAGCTGGAACAAAAGGATTCTTCAGTTCATGCCAAAAATACTCCTCAGTGCTGTTGCTTTTTTAAGCTTAACATTCATAGGTGACTTTTCTCGTTTCTGAACAGTCCTGTGGGAAGCTGCACAGCTTCAAGTATGGGTGGCTGTCAGAGCCCTCACTTTCTGCTTGCTTCAAGGGTTTGCTTGGGAGAGGAGCTTTCTCCTCCGTGAGTAGGACGAGGTGATGCTCAGAGGTTCTGTCCTGCCCCAGAACCACCCTGGGGCTCTTCTTGAAGGGACTCCTTGCTTCTAAATACAGTCCAAGTATTTTTGCTTCCTCTCTCATCTCCCTTCCCAGTGCCTGCAGGTTCTCAGAGATAGCTCAGCAAGTTCAGCATCTACCAAAGATCTGCAGAGGTAGCTTCCACCTAGGCGGGGTATGACCACAGTCTTGTGTTTCAGGTGACTTACTATGGAACAGTAAATATTAATAACATGGCAAAAAAAAGTCACAAGTGACTGAAGGAATATTTTTCTTGCCACATAATGAGACCATAGGGCTGATTATCACAGGGAGACACTGGAGCCAGAAATTTAACAAGCTTCAGAAAGAACTAGGCATATGTATATCTAAAAAGGGAAAACTAAAATCAGCAGGCTGAAGAAATGCGAAGAACCTTATCCAGTTTCAGGTTTTACTGAACATTTAGGACTAGAAAGTGGTTTTCCATGGAAGTAAAAATGACACCTACCTACCTGAGAAACTTCAGCTGAATAGTTGACCATTGAATAGAAGGATCTGTTATCCAAACTGTGCTTCTGCCCTCTGGAAACTTCATGTTTCACCCAGGAGAGGTGTTCCTGGTATTGGTAAACAAAGGAAAAAATGAACAAAGTGCAGGAAGTCCACGTGGAAGCCTGGATATTTTTATGGTATGGATAGGAAAGTGTGCATGTCTAATCTCCTACAGAATGAGGTTTACACCCATTATTGCCTATAGCCTTGGCTGGTCGTTCTACAGGGGAAGCAGCCCCTGCTAATCCCATCCTCCTCTCACTGTGTGGCATCGACGTGGACAATATTTTTGCAGCTGTCAATGTAATGCACAGCAAAATTCCTTTGTGCCTTCAGTAGGCATCAAGTCATTGACTTTAGAGCAAATTCCCATGCAGGAGTGGCTGCTGCCTGTCGGCCCTGCTCACTGATTGTGAATGACAGTAAACCTGCTTGAGAAAAGAACTCATTAGAAATGAGCCTTTTCTTATCCAATATATAGGGGACTCCATGCTACATTCACTTGTGGTTTTAGCTGCCATAAGCAGACCTTATTTACAAAGCAAAAGCTAAGCTCACTTTTCTCACCACTTCAAAGATCATCACCCATAGCATCTGAATGTGCTTGATATCTTGCTAATCCTAAAGTAAATAGATCTAAGGGAATAGTAGGCTGAAGCATGAAAAAATACAGTAGAAATCAAGATGTCTTTCTATTCTTCAGCTAGAAAAGCAGTTTTGCATCTGAGCAAAGTAGTAATAAACCCCAATTTTGGCCTCAAAATGTATTTGTTTCTAAAAAAATGAAAACAGGTTTTTATAAGTAACACTGTTCTCTGCAAACCAGTGCAATGTTTGGTGTTAAAATGACATTTACATGAAGCATTTCCTCACTTAGGGCACTTAATTACCTTAGGAGTATGAAACATAAAAATTAATATACCTATACAGAAAAGTTGAGGGAAAATAATGTCATTTACTCTGTGGCTTTGGTGATTATGGATAAGTAGCAAATTAGATTGGGCTCTAATTCTTCCCCAATGTGAAAAGGATTCAATCAGTTACACCAGGAGATGATATTATTAATGCAATCACAGCTTTAAAGAAACTGGCCCTAAAGGGAGATGCCAAAATGGATTCTTCATGTAGTAACAAAGGAAGCCAGAAGACTCCTTCACAATGAGTCGTCTGTATTAAAGAGAAGCCTGACATTTCATGAGCTTCTAAATAAGTATGCTGTAAATATTCCAGTTTATATTTGTATATCTAACACTTGCTAAAGGCTCCAAAGACATTCAGAGCATCTATTAGATTTAGTGTGACACCAAGATTCAAATATAAACTGGGAAAGTATAAAATAGTAAATTATTTCATAATATATCCACCACTCAGACATTTAGGTACTTTTCCATCTTAATTAAGAGACAATAAATTTTAAAAGGCTTCAAGGGAACATTGAAGTTCTCCTAATCAAAGGATAAAATTAATCTTTGGAACACATTAATGCACGGTAAACTAGTGATCTTGTCAGAAGAAAACACCAAAAAGAGTCTGAAAACAAAAATGATTTAGGTTTTCTGTCCCTCCCTGTCTGAAAATGTGGTTCTTTTGAACTCAGTCCCACTTGCTAAAATGCAAGAGGGTAGTGCATCCCCCAGCAGAACCAGCTCTCAGGCTTCCTCTACTGCATCACTTTCCCAAACTAATCAATCCACAAAGGCTGTAATGAAGCAATTACAGAATTAATAGCCAGATGTGGTAAAGTGACCTACGAGGGCCCTGAGGAGGATAAATGCCCATCCTCCTGTCCCCAAGGCAGACCTGGGTTCACTGGGGTCCAGGGACCAGCCTTGGAAATGACAGGGACACGTGCTTGGATTAGCCCATGAATACAATAGTAGAACAGGTTTTGAAACTGTAAGATCTTGATTTATAGGCAAAGCGGTTCAGGTCACAGCAGAGGTTTCTAAAGCGTATTTGTAGTCATTTATTTTCCTCCTTCTGCTCAGTTCTATTGAGCTTGATTCAAAGCATTAATGGAGCAGGATTTTATCATCAAAAGATATGAAAATTCATACCAAGAGAACCGTCTGTTTCTCATTTACTCTTTAAAAGTAAGAGGAATAATGCATTATTATACAAATAAAGCAATAACTATTGTGAGGGTGTATAAGCATTTTCCAAGCATTCATTGAGGATGCCATGCACAAATTGTCAGCAGCTGCCTTATAATGTCATGTTAGGAGATCTCATGAGCCTGGGCATTCAGGGACCCCTGCTTCGAGTCAGTATTTCGGAACAAGGCAGACATTTGCTATTTATCCCTATTTTTATTAGGAAATTGCTTATGACTAGATTTTAAAACTAATGAATTGGTTATAATCCTGGTCATGGAGTCTTTGAAAGTAACAGCAAGGCTTCTGCTGATTTTGATGGAAAAAGCTCTAGGTTTTGAGGCACTGTTGTGTGATCTGCACAGCATGGGCTAAAAATAATGTGTGAAAGGATTACGAAGTATTTGTGTTTAATTTTAAAGTGTGTGGAAAATCACCTTAATGTAAAGAGTCAGCAAAATGTACATATACCACCTGACTGTTCAAAAATCCAAGTCAACTTGCATTGAAGTGGTTTTTATAAGCTGAGGCTCCATATAGGTACAAATTTCTCCACTCTGATTCTTTAATCAGTTCTTTCTCTGACTTATTCAGGATTTGAAACAGATATCCAAGAGCATTTTTGACATTTCTGACTCAACTCTTGTTGAGACTTGATATTTTAATTTATTTATTAGCTATATTTCACAAACACCACCTAGCCTAAGTATTTTGAATGGAACCTGACCTGTTGCCTCTGAAAGACATGGGAAACTTTCTGTTGGCTCCAGTTGATTGCAAACACCTATCATTTTTGTGTTTACTACTGCTTCTTCTGTTGTTGGATAAATTCCCCTTTTGGGAAGCCACACGTGATATATATTTGTTAAAAACTTTGAAATAAAATATGATTTATATTCCCTCTTATATTTATAAAAAAATAATATGGTAAAGTTTCTAACTTGCTTTGCCTGCTGAACCATTGTAAGAGATTAGAGCATAAATACATATGACATCCACATTATTACCAAATACATTCATTAGCATCAACGCTATCACAGTGAATACCAAATGAATTAATAGTGACAGGGCAATGAATTAAAGTGTTTATACATTTTTTTCTCACAGCTTACAAACTCAAGATTTATTCCTCACCTTTGGTGTAAAACCTGATGATTGCTGGTAAATCAGAGATATCACTAGCGTTCAGTGCCACAACTGAGACCTTTTCACCCTGGAGATGTTACAGATAATTTTCTAAGAATTTCTTTGTGGATTAACACTAATTATTATACATATTTCATGAAGAATTAATGTCATTGGGAAATACACTCATTCCCATTCTGGACACTTCCCAGTTTACTCTTGCCATCTCTGTGCTGGTGTGTTTAGATGATATAAGTTGTCTCTATAGAAACTCATCACTCTCTCTTTGCTCTTGGGCAGCTCTTGCAAGGTGTTGCTGCCAAACACTTCCTCTGGGTTCTTTGGGTCCTCACGTGGCTCCAATGGGCTGGACAGACCTGAAGGAAGGATTTAGAGGTGAAATAGGCACTGGTTTCCAGGTTTTACAAATTTTGTGAATTTCATCTTGTAGAGGAAAAGAAATTGTATATTCCAGTCAGGCTGAGACTTGGTTCATTTCATTTTGTTAGTTGAACTTAGTGATTTACTCTGGGTCAGTAAAGAATTATTTTTCCAAAGGAGAAGATCTCAGCCTTTTCCTGATAGAAAATCCTGAAACAGAGGTGCTAACCCCTATTTAACAGTTCTGATATTCTGAAAACAGGCTGGCTTCGCTTCATTAGCTGGCACAGACCTTGAAAGAAGCCCACAGAGAGAGCAAAAAGCAGAGGTTGGGCTGAACAAAAGTTTCCAGTTTTTGGATCTAAACAACAAATGACACGTCTTGGCTAACGGTAACCATGAGACCAACACTGAATAGGTAGGGGTGGGAGTCATTTCATGAGTGAGAAGAAACCAGGCCATTTATTCCATCATGGGTGAACGTGTGAATTCTACAACAAACAAATGGGTGCAGAACAATCACAACTGTGGCACTGTATAAGAGCAAAAGCAATCTTCATAGCAATATGCAGTTGCCTAAACTAGGGATGAAAAACAGCTATGTATACATGCCCTGCACTTCTGTAAGCCTAACACTGCCACCAACTATGTGCAAAGTACTGCAAGAAGCATCAGCAGCACCTTCAACAGCAGCAGCTGTGGACTGCTTGAGCACAGGAACACTGTGGGTGTGGGTTGACCCATCTCAGCCACTCAGCAGTTAGGTCTCTATTATAAGGTGACTGTTTAAGGGAATCACTGTTTATTTTTCCCATCTTTTCTAAATCATACATCTTTCTCACTAATTCCAAAGAGTTTGCAAAAGCTGTAGCACCAGTTCAGGTCGTGGAAGAAAATCCTGATAGTGGTCAGGGATGGTCCTCATGACATTTATTCTTATATCTTTATTCTAGTGTTGTTGAACACTAGAATAGTGTTGTTGGTCTCTTCTCTCAGGTGACCAGTGGCAGAACCAGAGGGCATGGACTTAAACTTCGTCAGGGAAAGTTTAGACTTGATATGAGGAAAAAATTCTTCACTGAAAGGGTGATTGGCCATTGGAATGGGCTGCCCAGGGAGGGGGTGGAGTCACCGACCCTGGAGGTGTTTAAGGGGAGACTGGATGAGGCACTGAGTGCCATGGTTTAGATGATGGTTGGTGTTAGTGTTGGTGTTGGTGTTGGTGTTAGGTTATAAGTTGGACTTCATGATCTCAGAGGTCCTTTCCAACCTTGTGATACTGTGATACTGTGAACAGTAATATCTCAAGTGGAGAGTTTTCAGGAGGGGGAGGGAGTGCACAGCACACCCCAGGAGTGCACACTTAGCCCGCTGCAGGAGCTGCACTGCTTGACAAGTAACCAGCCTGATGAACAGAGAGTTTCAGTGCTACCCACAAGGTTTGAGCTGAGCAGCAAAACAAGGTCACCCCAAAGCCTCTTCTCTCAGCAGGGCTGCGGGAGACTTTCCACTGCTTCGTGCCATCACATGTTTGTTCTCATACTATTTCACTGTGCTGGAGGGGGATCTGACCTCAGCTACGCCCAGGTAACTCAGTCAAGTGGTAAAATCCAATCGCAGCGTGTGTGCTGTGTGTGGGACAGGTAATTTGCCTGCCTCTCCCCCATGCTGGTTTGTTCCTTACCCCCCTCGGCTGCTTAGGTGTTTGGAGTCTCTCTGTAATAGCAGGATTTAAACACCACTGTGATCTGTGTGCCAGCAGCAGCTCAGTGAGCAGCTATGGCACACGGCAGCGCTGGGAAAACAAACTGCTATCGCACTGCCTGAAAACGGCAGCAGCTCCGAGTCCTGGGGCTCAGACCTTTGCCATTTGTAACTCCTGCACCAGTACTGGAGCGTGCACAGGTAGCACAGAGCACTAGAAGGGCAGAAAGGTTTAATACTTACACAATACTCAGTCCACTGGAGCCCTGGTTTCTTCATAGAAATGAGTTATGAAAAAGTCTGTCTATTAAGCAGGTGAAAACCATGAATTTTCGTGTTAGGTAGCAGATCTTTGTCTTCTTTTACATAAATGCTTATAACTGCAGCCTGTATGTGAAGGGCTGTGAGCCTCTGTGCTGCTACAGGTACATTTCTTAGTCACTACACTGTCCTGGGGAAGCTTCTCAGCAGGACAGCTTTGCCTCTTCAACACACTTTTGGGGTGGAGGACAAGTAAAGACAATAAGACTTTTGAAGTGAGGGAACTTCTCTCATCAGGGAAGAGAATTTTTCAACATCTAAAGGACTACTTTGGGTTCAGTTCAAGCTTCATGCACAGTTTGATTCAGTTTTCCATTTTTCCCTAACTAGCTGGCTTGGCCTGAGGAATAAAATGATATGTGTTTGGGGACCTTGATTATCCAACTTGTGTTTTAATTCCTGCCCTGTGAGGACTGCAGATATAACCAGTAGGTGATCTGCAAAAGTCTCCTGTAAATATTTCAATTTACCAAGGCCAGACCAAACTTCCCAGGGTGGTTTTGCTCTAGTGGTTTTCTTTATCTCTCAGCTTCAGATAAAATGAACCGTAATAATAACCTTTCCCTTCAGATTTAGGATTTTTCCCTTCAGTTTTGATCTAAAAAATTCCAGCACTCAATAAGAAATTTCTCACAGGGAAACTTTCTATGATAGCTACAAATTCTTATGATATCTCTGCTGCACAGTGCCTGTGGTGAGGAATTGCTGCAGCCTTCCAGCAGCATTCCAGGGCTCGAAGAGCGGCTGCAAGGTCTCTCCCGTATTTTGCATTGCTGAGCTGAGCCTGACGATGGCAGAGTTGCTTAGCTCCAGGCCGGCTTACCGTAAGGCATCACTTCAAGAGCTGCTTGCAGATGAACTGATAACACTGATGCCATTTGAGCTCCCTCTCCTTTACAGCAAGGACTCTAATCCACAGCAGTATTAAACACGCTGAAAAAGGCAGGAGGAAGAAAAAGAAGAGAAGAAAAAGGAGAAAATTAAAAACTCCTTCAATGTCATTTCAGTAAACCAAGGTCACAGTGGGGCCAGATGCTGGTTACTGCACAGCTCAAGGGAGCAGAGGTCTCTGGAGGGCTGATTGCAAACAGTTCAGGCTGCTCTAATCTCCATGGACTGCTCACAAAAGGCAAAACCACTTCTGGGGCACGTCCAGCATCTGGGCAGCCAAAACGCATGTATTCCACTGCAGCCTTTATGTTCTCAGCACGGGGAGCTTGCTCCTGCACCAGGTCTATCCCAGATGCTGGCAGAGGATTTTTGTTTAAATATCAAAGTATTGAAATAACATAAAATATAACTAGTAAACAGAAATATGGGTACAAAAGATACCACATTTTTAAATGGGATGTCATAGTATGCAACTGCAGAGGATCTTCTCTCTGATGGTAAGGGCCTTGAGAGTTGGGTCCTAGAGCAAGGACACCATAAGCATCAGTCATTTATGAACATTCTGCTCATTGGGACAGGATGTCTCCTTCTTGATAGACTTCACTGCAGTTTTGCTATTTTCTTTAAAGGCTGTTTTTTTTTGCATTGTTTTATTTCATTTAATTTTCCTAGTAAATGTCAGCTTTCTGCAGAGCCTAAATGAAGAAAGTCACAGGACTTTTAGTAATGGTTTTACAGACTTGCAAGCATTTGAACAGAAGAGGCAGGTACAGACACTGAAATCAATGTTACTGAATTGCCATTGCAGTCTTCAGTCTGCACTGGACTCTGTGTAGCATTGTATGAAAAGTGTGCTAAAAGCTTTGTGTGGGAAACTTCCAGGAGATTTTTTTTACAGCTCACGTTGTTGCTTAGTGCTACAGGGAGAGCATGAGATTTGCTAATAACAATTCTCTCTAATCATGCCCATTTTCAAAATACCACAAGTATAGGATGTGGCAGAAACAATACCACAATAATAAGTGACAACCAGAATTTGTAAGAGGATAAGGAAATATTTACTGATTTCTTGTTACACATACAGACCAAAATTGTATTCAGAAAAGAGGGAAAAAAATAAAAGAAGGCATGAAATAGAAGAGGACCAAAACACATGAACAACCCCTGCCAGCCACACTGCATGACCACCCAGGGGCACAAGTTACACAAACCTTTTCTCCTGACTTCAGAGGAAGCAGATATGTTGGGGCTTCTTTCACTGTGTCACTACTAAAATTCCTGCAAATTATCAAGGTCTCCCCACTCCAGAAAGCAAAGGGTCACCCGGGCAAGTCAAAATTACTTCAGTGAGCTCCTGGTCCTGCCATGAGGGAGCACTGCCTGGACAACCCTGATGCAGGCAGCCACACACAGGACAGCTGGCAGCAGCTCACAGGGAAGATGCAGCTTTCAGAGAGGTTCCTGTCTGCAGGCTGAGCTTGCTGCATGTGCCCTCTGCGAGCCCCACAGCCCAGGCATGCTGGGTTCCCTCCAGCTGCAAAGCCAGAGGAGAAGGTGAGGCTTTTCCAGCTGAGGTTGCCCTCCTTTGGCAGCTCTGCCCTTGACTCTATCTCTTGTCAGGCAATGCCTCATTTAATCTGTGGCTTCAAGACTTTTCTAGGTGAGTCTGCATGATGAACAGCTGGAGACAAGCTGGACACGAAAGCAGATTTAGGAAGGGAGATGCTGAATCTGTACCTTAAGGTGTGCGTGAGCAGTTCCTTGTAGCTCCACACCTCCCCAGAGGGTACATGAAGCACAAAGTGCATCAAAGACTTGCAGGAACCACTAGAGATTTCAGGTGACTTCAGGCATTCCCTGATGTCTGAAAAGAAGAGGATGAGGAAGAATACAACTTTAAGACCAGTGTTGAGCTGCAGTATCACACCTTTGCTGGCAACAGATCTGTCTTCCCACTAAGGTCACTTACCTGTTTGTCTGCTACAATTTGCAGTCTGTTCCCTCCCAAGAGATGTGCTAATTTTTTCCTTGGGTAAGAGACATTTCCTACAGCATTTGAAAGGTCTTGATCAGAAGCTTAAAGCCAAAAGCAGGAAGAGGCTAGAGGAACACCTGGTTTCTGTGCCTAAAATTAATTAGGAGCAGTTAGCACTTCTTGGTCTGCACTACACAGCATCCTTTAAAGTCTGAGATCCCTACCCATTGAAAATAAATAAATATATTATGTTATCTGTGATCCTAGCTTTAATTCTGAGGAAATCTAATGCCATAGCAATATATTTCTTGCTCAAGATGCAACTAAGTCTGCACCTGTGATTCCTTTTCTAGGCTGCACTGTGGGCTTCCCAGCTTTCACAGGTGCTAAAAAGAGTTAATGAGCAGATCTTTTTAACTCTGCCTCTAAACTGAACCCTGCACACACACAGATGTCTTCAGATTGTGCTCCTGATTACATATATTTAGCTTCTAGGTTGGGAACTCCTCCAGTATCACTGAGACTGTGTTGCAGACACTGTAATACGTTTTTTTCTTTTAAAAGGCCTCTAATTCCAATAATATACATTGATGTCATGAATGACTGGAACTCACTTTATAGAATAGGTTTCCCAGTCAAAAATTATATTGGCAGTGCAACTCCTCCACCCCCTAAAATCACTTGGCTAAAGTAGCAGCCAGCTGAACAAGCAAAAAAAGCAGAAGGGGATTAAACCAAATATGCAGCTCAAACAGAGGAGAAGTTGAACCTTGAGTGTTTCAATTGACAGCTGATTCAGCAAAACAGATACACATTCAAATGAAGGATGTCACTGAAAGAGAAAAATCAGGCAGCTCAATAAAATGTGCAGCCTTACCTGGTACAGGAAAAGCAACAACTGAACAAGCCAAACAGAAAAATGAACTGGAGAGAATAAGAGACAGAGGGAGGAAAAAAACATAAAATCAAAATATGTGACTGTGAATAGTTTCACTCTGTACAACTCTATTAGCAGTGTTCAAAGGTGGGACTGTAAAAACTACTAATGTAAAATATTCTCATATTTCCTAATAAGAGCTGCTGTTTCTCAAAGAAAAGCCCTACTGTTTTTGCTGAGACTTTGAATCCCTACTAGGAGCCACAACCAGGAAAAATAACTCCTAGACATAGACCACTGCCACATGCATGCTTGAGACTAATCCTTGCAGTGTGGGACTAGAGGATTCTCAGAAAACAAAAGCATATTTTTTTTCTCAATCACACAGCTCATATGAAGTGGGGCATTATTTAATTCAAGATGACAAGTTTATTATTGTCACTTAGATATAGTCCATTGTATTATAGTGCACAGATCTATTATTCTCTTTTAATTACATAGAAGTGGATTTGATTCACAAAAATATTTTTATTAATACTTCACTGAATGCTTTGAGAAATGCTATGCAAACACAGGGCAGCACAGAAACTGTTGGAAAGATTAATTTTCTCACACTCACATCCTATTCACAAGAGATTCTCTGCTCCTCATCTGCCATAAAGGCAGGATGCCCAAATCACACAGTATTGCTCCTTGTGCTAACCTGGATATCAGACACTGTAAAGAGAGGAGTGCTTGCTTGGGAGGTGCAATGTTTCTTGTCCTTGAGGTCTGAACACAGGCAGAAGGTGCTATTCCATCACCTTCCTGCCAACTGAGAAATCTGCTCAGAGAAACCTTCTCACAGGAACAAACCTTCCTCACAGAAAAGTAAACAGGAAAGGCTGTGAGAGCAGCTGATTAAAGGACACACCAGCACACATTAAAATATTTGCTAATTGCAAATTTATTGCCCCACTGTGCTGCCAGCTCCAGCTCTGACTCACATGAAATGTCAATTGGCTCCAGATTGGAATTTGTGGTTAATAACCCCATCACTTGCCTATCAAATCTGCCCAGAAGAGAGGACACTGCAGGAATGCCAAACACTGATTTCTGCCTTCTGGTCCTTGTTTCTTCCTTTCTCCATTTCCATGTTATATTGCAGTAGTTATGATCTACATAAAGCAGGCTGCAAGGCTGAGTGTGACCAGGAAACCTAAAGAGTGAACTAATATTTGGATTTTGTTTGCAATGTTAGGGAAGGGCTTTTTTTGAAGTCAATTAGACAAAGATCATGGGTAAGATTTTGCTATTTGGTGCAAGTTTTCTAATCAGCACAATGTTGCCATGAATGAAGACGCTGGACTTCACCCAGCAGCTGTGAGCAAGGGGCAAATAAATCTTTCCAACCAAAGGTAGAGCAAAGTCACCAAATTGAACATGTCAGACAGAAAAACTGCTTCCATGAGAAAAACAGTCACTAACATCAGTTAAACTTTCAGGACTGGCTAAAAATCAGAGTGTGAAAATAAACAGAATGAACGCTGGCTTCTGGTGCTTGAGTTTGTGATGCAGTGTGGATTAGGATAAATGTACAGAAATTCCCACCAGCTGATTGAAACTCTTTACCTTACTGGTGTTGGATTAGTGTTGGTGCAAGTACTAGAGAGATGTTAGAAGAGAAATGCCTATAAAAAAAAAGGGAAAATATATTTTGGAAGTAAACCAGCAGAGAAACAAGGCTGCCTTTCCAATAACAAGGAACTCGTGATTATTGTTCAGCTCAGGTTCATATTTGGAATTGTGATTCTAATCCACTAAAGTGTAATTTCAGGCATATAAGTACTCCTTATTTTTAAGAGGATTTAAATTTCACCACTTTGATGGTCTGGTGATATTATTTACTAGGAAAGTGGTAAAATTAAATGACTGCTATCATTTAGCAGTGTGTATTTATTTGACTTTAAAGATTGAAAGGCTGTGTTTTTCATGAAACTTATCTAATGACCCTCTTATTTTTTTTTGTTTCTAAATCTAAGAAGGGTGCTTACCTTCAGCAGGACAGAAATGTCGTTTCAACAGAGCTGATTAATATTAACATTGCACAGTACTACATGTTGCCTCTATTTTGCATAAACAACATTGGAGAACCAGCTAATGTGTAATTTATGCACAAGAACATAACGGCATCCTTTCTGAATATGAGTTTACAAATCCTCCTCTGTTTTTAATCTTCAAACCATTAAAACTATACACCTTTTTCAAGAGTTTTGTCAGTGTGTTTGAATTATGCATAAAGCCCACAGTGAGACAGATGCATAAAACTGCATTTCAGCTAGGTAGACATAAACATTCAACAGACTTTGTTTAATTAGTCACTAAATCAGTCTTTATGCCTTTGTTGACTGACTTATGTTTTTGAAGTATTACTGACTCTTCTTAAAATGTCTGCACTTGTTGTTTTAACAAATATTTGATGTTGTAATCTGCTGCTTAAATATCCGCTGTTGTAATTCAGTGCTAATGGCAATGCTGAGATAACAGAACTATTAAACTGGATACAGAACTATTAAACTGGATACAGAGTTGTCAAAATTTAAAATAGTAAAATATTCACCTGTGACATGTAGCATACAGCAGAAACCTGAGAAAATCATCAGTGAAGTTGAGAATAAATAGAAGCTCTCTTCCCTGAAAAAAAATATAATCTGACATGCAAGCATGGATAATCTTGAAATGTACTTGACAGCCTGTGATTTGAGTCAACAGATTATAAAATCAGAGGCATGTAGTACTGCATTTTCAAATAACAAATTACAGCATAGCTCTTAATGCTGAACTTGGTGTGTAAACAAGCTGGTTTTTCTATGCTCTATGTAAAGAGTTTGTTAAAAGACTACAGCTAATTACTCTTCAAGCATTTACAGAGTCACACATATTTAACCAGTTTTGTTTCTTTGATGCCTGTGTCACCATTAAGCAATTTTGAAGCTTTACTGAAGTAATACAGACAGTCTCTCTACCTGTACAAAGAAGTCATCGGGAACAGCATCATATTTCCCAGCCCATAGTGTGTGCATGTTTGTTATATACTCCAGTGATCTCTTGGGGTTAGAAGGGCTCCTCAAGGCAACAGGCAAACAACTAGGCATCTTAAGCAGTTTCATCTCCCTTATCTTGCATTCAGGTCAGGGATGGGGTCTCAGTATGCCACATGACAAAACATCAGTGTCATCATCTGTTTGGGAAAGACCACTATTGTTATCCAAACCGAATGCTTCTCAAGAAGATGAGGAGCTTGTTCAGCTCTTCATTCAGACACTTTTAAGAAGGCAGGATTTACAGTTTCCTTATCTGACATTTCATTTTACCATTAAATTTCAAGACTCACCATAGCAGTACATGTTATCCAAGAGTTACGTAGTTTTATATACAGAATCAAAGCAAAGAAGGATTTGGGAGATTTTAAAAGAAATCTGATTACTCAGTTTCTTGCCAAGAAGAAACATAAGGACAACTTTGGAGCAGCTGCTTGCTCCAGTTGTGGCTCGCAGTGCTCCAAGGAGAGCCTCTTCCTTACTCTGCTTTTACTATTTGCTGGCTCTGAGCAGACCTAGACACAAGGCAAACCCTGTTGGCCACCAGTTGATGGATATCTTCATCTGATGAACGTAGCAAATCTGCATTGGTACCTTGATTCTGTGCTGTAGATTCAGTCCAGTCACACAATCTCCCTCCTGTCTTTCAGTGAATGATGCAAGATAGATACAGACTCACACAACACATTGTTCCCCACTTAAGAGGAGAGATGTTTCACTATCATTGGTTTAATCTAATACAAATTGGACCCATCCACTCCAATATCAATTAATTATTTAATTGGAGACTTTCCAGCATGAGAAGAAAGTGTTCTGTCTCCCATCATGCAAACACAGAGTTGAAATGTGATCCACCTGAAATGGCCTTCCCAGAGACATTTCTGCATCCTTCTACTTGTGCAAGACTGAAAGCAGATGACAAAAATAAGCATCCCTCAAATAGGAATTCCCACACGGGCCAACTTTAAGACTATGACTGGGAGATGGTAACAAGAAACTAAATTACTGATGTTTGACATCACATTGAGTGGTGCCCAGCCTTTGGTACAGGTGTTTGGCCTAAGGCAGGAAGGGAGCAGTGGTGTTGGAAGATATTGGTGTCTTGAAGGGCTGCGGCAGTGCCAGCAGCCACCGTGTCTCCCTGCTTTCCTTACATCAGTCTGCATCTGTTAACTGGGAAGCTTATTCACACTTACACTAAAGCCTGTACTGGGAGCAGAAAAGCATCTTAGAATGAGTGGATATCACTGTTCCACCAATTTAAAGCCACTTTTGACTGTCAGAGCGATATAGAGGAGCTTTAATGTAAATAAGAGTGTGGTAGTAATCTGATCTCGTATCCGTAGGGGGGCTGATTCTCTTCTCATTTACATCAGTTTTATTTTAATATAACTCCATTAGTTTCAGTATTTATTTTTGCATGAGTGACAGCAGAATTATGCCCAGCTTAATCACACATGAAGTGTAAAAATCCAACTTGACTAATTTCTAAGTATTAGCCACAAATGCTAGAAGCCACAGTAGAATCTCAATGAAGAAGTCTCCCAGTCTGCTCTTATTCTTTTTTTCACTCCATATCCGAGTTGGACATGCCTCCGAGTTACAGAAGAAAGCATGAGAAGGGAGCCAAGGAAAAGTAGTTAAGACAAGCTGGCTTCAACTCAAATTTAGGGTTCAAATAAAACTATATTTGAGAAGATTGTTTGGGATGCTATATATTCTCTGCTGATATCTGCCTTGTTTGAAATGAGAAAGAATGTCAGCACAGTCTAACAGCACCTTGGTAAGGCAAGGAGTTGGAGACAGTGTTTCAACTCCTTAAATGTTGAAGCATTCACAGGCAATATTTCACCCATCCCTGGCTGCCGCTGGTTGGGTTGACTTTTACAGCTCAATAGGCAAGGAAGAAAACTGAAAAACTTTTGAGAATCCACCTCCAATCTCTGTTATTGTTCGTGACATCAGATGATGGAGCTAATGGTTAGGGATAAGGAAGACAAATGCATTTTTGGTACTGCTTCTGGGAATAAGAGGAGACCAGAAATAATGGTGTGCTACCCAAGGTAGGACTCTGACCTTCCTCCTGGGGCCACAGATTTGCAAGTGCCACTCTCCATCTAAACAAGCACAACCAGCAATTTCTTACAAAGTTTTAGTTTTAGGTAGGTTTTAGGTAGGTAAATCTGGATAAAGATGACTTGTACCACAGAAATAACCTTGCTCTACTGACTCAAGACATGGCATGTTGTTTTTATTAAAGGTATGTTGTTTCTCTCTCCCCTCTGTTTTCAAAGAACAAGCAGTGAGCCCCTCTTGCAGGCAGCAGCTACTGTGAGCACAGATCCAGGGCACAGAGCGCAGATCCAGGGCACAGTTGATGGATTTACACTTCCAATAACCTGCCTTTCTCACTTTTGCTTGTGAAATAGCTGTCCTGACACCGTAGTATTCCTGAGACGGCACATGTCTGAACCGTGCTGTCTGATGAGGTATCCAGCAGCCTTTGTATCTAGCAGAGATCATTGCTTTCAAAAGCCTGTCCTGCTAAATAATAGATAAAAGAGCCAAGGCACTGTGTGGTTTCAGTTTTGAATACTTGATACACTGGAGCAACAAGGGTTGTTTTCAAGGGTGTCAGAAAAAAACAGGGAATACAAGACATGAGTGGAGGCAAGAGGCAAGTAGAGGAAAAGAAGAGGATGGGAAAGAGCCTGACCAAGCCGAAGGCATGGAATGGGCCCTTTGGAACATATTAAATTGTATTGGTGTTCTGCAAAACAACAAATATTTCTGCAATGAGTGCAGAATCCCAGGGACTCACCTAATGGGAATGGTGGAATTCTCAACCCTTCCACCTATTTCAGCACTTCATTCCAGCTCTAATTTATATTCCTTATAAGAGCAATCACTGGACATCCTTGAAATGTTACAAACTACGCAACTCTCCTTTATAATCAATCCATTAGGATATTATCATTTCCCCTGCCAAGGCAGTAACAAGCAGCACGTAGCTCTCTTGGTGAAATATGCCTTACAAATGCCTTGTAGCACTTACTAATACAGTTATTTGACAATTTGTCATAATTGTTTTATAACAAAAAAAAATTAGCTATTTCTCTAAAATCAGGTTTTTAATAAAACACTAATTTTTTCACTAGCTCAGGCAGGGATTCGAATGCTCAACGTTCTATTTCATTTTTCACCAGTTTGATTTTACATTCACTTTTCCCATTTTAATCACAGTAATAAGAACCTTGCAGGATTTCTAAAATAAAACACAATGAAAATAAGTTACTTGAAAAATCTCCATAGTTATTTCATGGATTTTTTTAATAATTTGAAGTGAATCTAGTTTTTAAAGTATGTAAACTGAAGTTTAAATTAACACCAAAAATAATTTAACAACCTTTTTCCACTTTCTCTCTCAGACTCACAATCTTTTTATAGGGATGTATATATGACAAAATATATGGACTGTACTAAATGTGTATCTATTTCAGAAAGATTAGAAGGGCACATCTGTATCATGAGTACTTCAAATGTCTTGGCATTTCATCCTTTTATTGCCTCATCTTTCCTGCCCATATCTTCTCTGTTGTTTTCGAGAACATAAACAAAAGTGGAATTAGTATTTTAAAATATCTAGCTATTTTTAATATTTTGTTAATATTAATAATTAAGTTTTTAATGTTTTATTAATATTTACCAACTCTAGTCCTGTCTTTCTGCCATCTGATATATCAAGATTACTCTGCATAACTCTGACGGCAAACATTCTTTTCTCCAATATGCTGTTGATTATCAGCAAAGAGAAGCTTTATGATACCTGTGAAAGATTCAAAATAGAAAATTTCATTACTCTTTGAAACTAAATATTTGCAAAATGCAACAATAGGCAAGGGAACAAAGGCTCATTTCTTGTTCAGATAAGAGATTTCAATTTTTCCTTTTGGAATAGATTGCATTAAGTAACTAGGTCAGAGCTGTGCCAAAGCCACACTTTGTTTATCTGATATGTGTGCTGCATAACAGTTGTGTTTAGTAGTTTGGATTTGACCTGAATTAAATATGAAGCTCAAAAAATATGATAAAGCAATAATAAGATATCTGACTTACCATGAAGCCAAAGCTTCCATGCTAAATATATGGCTGTCTTCTTCTTGCTGTTCTGTTCCACACAGCTCGTGGTATTCATGCCCAGAGGTGCTGCAGCAGCTGGTGATCCTCCTTCAGCTGCAGAGCCCTGAAGCTGGAAATGGCAGGCTGGGACAAACACATCATGCTCATCAACAGGAATAGTGTTTTGTCCTGTCTGGAGTTTCTGTGTCATAAAATTTAAATCCCAAAGCAAATGGAAAAGGCAGAAGCTTTATTTCCATAAGACTCACATTTATTATTACCTCTTGCAATGCATGAGGAATGTTTACACAGGGATCTGAAAACATGGGCTGAGAAGCCTTGCAGCAGCTCTATAACAGCTACGAGGTCAGGTGTGGTGATGGCCCTGACATTACTTCTTATTTAAGATCACATACGTAAAACTGGACAACATGGAGACGTGACATCCCATTTGGAGAACTGGAAGGCACTTGGTTCAGGTTGTACAGCATGTCCTGAGGATGGCCAAGGATGCTCAGCTCCCAGGAGGTTGTCCAACATTTCCAATGGGAAAGAATCCCCAAGATCAATCACTGTAATGAGCCACTATCCATGCAGTTATCCAGAGCCCACTACACTGTTAAAGAAATAATACTTACACTTTCAATTTCCAAAGGAATCAAAGAACACTTGGTGAAGAATTATAGCCCTTTCTTTCGACCAAGAGGCAAACAGGGACTCATGGGATGTACATTGCTCTTACAGAAAATTCTTGAGGTAGGTTCATACCAAAGGTGAGAAGTAAATTACAGTTGAAAGTCCCCTACTGTGGATCATTCCTGAATGTGTCGTTGTACTTACAATACCCAGAAAAGCTGCCATTTCTTTCCTTTCTGCAGAAAGGTGAGAGGCAACCAAACACAAAGCACCTAACAATAAAAAAAAAAAACAAACAAATCTTTTTCTTTGGAAGGTGATTCAGAAATCTTCAACAGAAAGTGTAAAATGTTTTGTTATACACAGAAATACTCAGAAAAAAAGTATGTGCAAATAGTTGATCACATTAATTATAATCCATTCTATTCTAGGACATTATGTGTTTCTTGGGTTTAGTACCTGCAATAAAGCCTTTCTGCACCTTGTCAATGCTTCATTTTCATCAACCATCTCCTTACAAAATGGTTCCTTCCCAGCGTCTCTCATCAACCTACTGCTCCACATCCCAGACTGTAAAGACCCTGCAAAGAAAACACAACAGGCTTTTTGTAATTAATAACTTTGCACAAAACAATAAATGGGGTAGCTTTTGGCTGTCAAACTGGACCTTCCATGACACCATTTTTTTTTTATTTCCTCTGCATTTTAAGGCTATTTCAGAGGTGTGTAAATCAAGAGTGGATTTTAGGGTGGATGCATGCACTGACTGCTTGGATTGACATTTCTCTGCTGTGCAAAAGGAGGAGCAGAAAATATTTCCCTGCTATCAGAAGTCAATTAGCATTGAATAAAGATCTGTGCAAAAGGCACCCACTTTATTCCAGTTAGGGCACAAGAATGAAGCCAGGACTAGGGCCCACCAGGCTCCTTATGTACCACCTTTATTTGTCTGCTTGGCTACACTGCCCAAGACCTTATTGCAATGGCTTTCAATGAGAATCAAAGAAATCCACTTTTTGGCAAGCAGGATTTGCTTCTCTAGTGCACCAGGCTTGAAGATCTGAGCACAGGCACTGTGGACACAAATCTGCATCACATAAGAAGAAAACTGTAATAGTGGCATTTTCACTTACAGTGCATCATCTCCAAATGGAGGAAATAAGTCAAATTACTAATGTCCTTCTAAATGATATGTGCTTATGTGTTATATAATGTATAAGCATTAAAAAGCACTTTCTACTTCCAGTTTGGGGAGAGGCAGACAATTTTGCTTGTAATTCAGAGAAGTTTGCATTTTCTTCCCTAACATTCAAAGCACAAACCTGCAAATGAGAGGAAGGGGGAAAGTGTTCTTCAAATTCTGTGACAAGACGTTTCTGAATTAATCAATCTCCGTTGTGTTTTTGGGGAATTGGTTTGTTGCTTTCTTGGTTGCCTTTAGCTGAAGGTCTGCCAATTGATTCTCTAAGTCCTAATCTACCAGACTTCCCAAAGGAGACAAATCAAACTTCTAGGAACTGAAATTCAGCATTCTCCCAGGCACTAAACCCATGGATCCAGGAGGCACTGGATTGGTACTTCTTTCCTACTTGCCCCCTCCCAAGAGCCCTCTCCAAGCTTCCCCTTCACTCTCCCTGGTCTGCAGCATCTCATTAGCTCATGACCTTTTTTTGGCATCCCTAGATATTCCTCGATGGCTAAGGAGATAAGCTTTTCTCTGATTATCTAGGTGATTATCATAAGTCAAGTTAAATTATAAAGCAATTTGTTCCAGGTTGGGCGAAACTTGAAGTTTGTTGTTTTCTTTCCCATCCCTGCAGAAGTACTCTTGTATTTGAAAGCATGCCTATTCTTTCCAGGATTTATTAACGGGTTCCATAAAGGATATTAGCTGTCTCTTCAAATATGGCTTTATTGTTTTCTTTGCTCTGACAATTCAGGCTACATCCGGTGGTCCAAGTGTCTGCTTTTGCCAACTGTGTCCTCTTTCTTGCCTTAAGGTGGCTTCCTGCACCTGCAGAATGGCTTCAAGAAGTTTCTCCATTGCCCAGTGATGGCAAAAGACACCAGAGAATCACAGTGAAATGAAGATGTTTGACGATGAACAGCAAGTGAACACTAAGGAAAGGCCAGTCCAGGCTTTCTTGCAATAATAAAACCACCTGTTTACTCCTCAGTCCTTAAATCTGATGTTACTTGTTCCCAATTCGAACTTCTTCCAGGATATTTGATCCAAACACTGTTGGCACACGGCTCCGTAGCCTGAAACACATCCATTCCCCAGAAAGAATCCGTTCTTCAGATTCCTTCATTGCAAATGAAATTCATTAACAATAGATATTTCAGTTTTTCATTTTTTCCTGTATAACCATTTTACTCCAAGATGAATTCTGGCACCTGACACACTTCTTAGTTGAGATGCTCTCTGTTGTAGGGATTCCAAGATCTGCACATATACCATCACCAAGGGCAATGTCCATGTATCCAAACATCCCCAAGTTGGAAACCTTAGTTATGATCTATTTCTGTTCTGAGATGTAAGACAACAGGAAGCAGTTGTGGATCTCCAGGTTTCTATCTCTTGAGGAAACTATACCTCCAGAGGTTTCTCTGGCTCACACTGTAAGCCTGTCTGTGTAAGAAAACAGATGTTTGTTGGGCTTGCACCCAATATTATCACAAAACCTGAAGCTAGATGTTAATTTGAAGTCAAAATCTAGAAATTTTTCTTCTGAAGAAGCCAGTAGCTCCCTTCAGCTACTTGTTCATATCCTGCTTCGTGCTTCTATAATTATTTCACCACCAAAAGTGAGAGGAGTTTCAAAAGCAGGGAAGAATAGACTAAAATAAAGCAAAACTGGGATTCCAGCTGGGAAACTGTGTGTGTGAAAGACAAGGAAAGACAGATGTAATAAAATTTCTATGTAACCACAACAAATATATTTTAAAACATCAAACAGAGCTTATCATTACAGTACTCCTGCATTGGAGGTGTTTCAGGCAACTAAGAATTAATAAAAACCTGATTATTGAGTTAAGTTACTTTTCATTACGGCGTTCTCACCTGCCGGGCATTTAATTAGCACACAATAAATTATCTATTTAAATAGCAATTACTCTCTTGAGTCAAGTGCATTAGAAGCAGTTATTTATGGACTCTTGACTTTTCTAGATACAAGAAAATCACAAGACGTGTGTGTAACCAGTCAGCAAAAGCTAGGCTGAAGTTCTCTGACAGACTAACAGTTACACAAGAGTTTTCTTCATAGCTCATGGCTGGCCCAGGATTGCTGGAGGCATGAGGAAATGGAGACCAGCCACTGAGGTGATGATGAGAGCTAAGTCAAATATTCTGGATTAGATACAGCATAGAAGGCAATACTTATGGAGAGTTGACTAGAAAAAATACGATGAAACTGTAGAAAAAGATTTCTAGGTACAATCCCAGTGACTTTTGACCAATCTACATCTATCCATGTCAATGGATTTTGAAGAAAAATGCACATACGAATGATCAGCTTCCTTCAGGACTCTCCCAAAAAGTGTTGCATATGACACCAGTACCTCTGCTCTTGTCAGATGTGAGTCTTTTGGCATTAGTAAATTTGTGAGTGGCTGCCATCAGCACCTGCTTTTTAAATTAACTCCAAGCCCAGACCTGCATTAGCTGATGTGCTTCTGCTATGAGGAGCTGCCAAACACACTGTGAGTATAGCACAGGCACTGGCATCCTTGTCCCAGGAGCCACCCTGCTTGCTGGGGGCACCACTGCACACTGCCTCATGTGCCCAAAAGTGCCTGTGGCCATGCCAGGCAAGGGCAGTGGTGCCAGCTGTCCCCTGCCATTGCCCACTGTGTCGTGCCAGTCTCAGGCTGAGGTTGGGAAGCTGAGGAAGGCTGTACCACAGACCCCTGTTGAGCCAAAATCTCACTCTTGCCATCATATTATTCTTGTCATCCTATTCTTCAGCCCTCGACAAAAAGAGTGAAGTACTTATTTATTAATGTATAAGAAAAAGCTGAGGCTATAATTACCTTGATCTATGCCTATACTCCAAGCAGAAATATCACAGGCTCTCAGAAGGCTGTACTTTTATAGTGCTCTATTCAGAAGACAGAGTGGGATGTGCTTTGAAGCACAGGAAAGGACCAAACATGCACAAGGAGGTTACGTGAGCAGAGGCAGATGGATGGCTTTAAAGGCTGGGGAGGTGCTGGACAGATGACACCAGCAGCTCAGACAAAGAGGAAGGGTTCGACATCAGCTTCACTGAAAGTGAGCAAAAGGCACTCAGGTCACGTGCTTGGAAAGACTGGGCCTGTTTCTTGGTTGCAGCAGATGCTCTCCCAACAGGCAGGCAAGGAGAGATGGCATGAGACATTTCTTCATCTGTTTTAGTAAAAGATGGGCATGCTAAGAGATGGGATGAAACCCCCTGCCCACCAATGGCACTGGGGGGTACAGGGAGGCTTAATGGCCCCATGGCAGCATGACGGGATGCCAGGATATAGTACAGCCATTTGCAGACTCCCAAACATCTCCTTAGGGATAAGCATCATCCTGAAAGGTGGAAAAATTGAAGTGAGGACAGTATCACAGTATCACAGTATCACACAGTATCATAAGGTTGGAAAGGACCTCTGAGATCATCAAGTCCAACCTATAACCTAACACTAACACCAACCATCATCTAGACCATGGCACTCAGTGCCTCATCCAGTCTCCCTTTAAACACCTCCAGGGTAGGTGACTCCACCACCTTCCTGGGCAGCCCATTCCAATGGCCAATCACCCTTTCAGTGAAGAATTTTTTCCTCACATCAAGTCTAAACTTTCCCTGACGAAGCTTAAGTCCATGCCCTCTGGTTCTGCCACTGGTCACCTGAGAGAAGAGACCAACCCCTGCCCGACTACAACCTCCTTTTAGGTAGTTGTAGAGAGCAATGAGGTCTCCCCTGAGCCTCCTCTTCTCCAGGCTAAACAGCCCCAATTCCCTCAGTCGCTCCTCATAGGGCTTGTGCTCCAGCCCCCTCACCATCTTCGTTGCCCTCCTCTGAACACATTCCAGTATCCTAACATCTTTCCCATACTGAGGGGCCCAGAACTGGACACAATATTCAAGGTGAGGCCTGACCAGTGCCGAGTACAGGGGGACGATAACTTCTCTGGTCCTGCTTACTACACTATTCCTGATGCAGGCCAGGATGCCATTTGCCTTCTTGGCCACCTGGGCACACTACTGGCTCATGTTGAGCTTCCTGTCAACCAGCACTCCCAGGTCCTTTTCTACCTGACTACTCTCTAGCCACTCTGTCCCCAGTCTGTAGCTCTGCATGGGATTGTTGTGTCCAAAATGAAGTACCCGACATTTGGACTTATTAAACATCATCCCATTAGAATCAGCCCAGCTCTCCAATCTGTCCAGGTCCCTCTGCAGGGCCATCCTACCCTCTAGCAGATCAACTCTTCCTCCCAGCTTGGTATCATCTGCAAATTTGCTGATGATGGACTCAATCCCCTCATCCAAATCGTCAATAAAGATATTAAACAGGACGGGACCCAACACCGATCCCTGGGGACACCACTGGTGACCGGCCGCCAACTGGATGAAACACCATTTACCATCACTCTTTGGGCTCGGCCATCCAGCCAATTCCTAACCCAGCACAAAGTGCTCCCATCTAAGCCACGGGCTGCCAGCTTCCCTAGGAGTCTACTGTGGGGGACCGTGTCAAAGGCCTTACTGAAGTCCAGGTATCCCACATCCACAGCCTTCCTCTCATCCACCAGGCGAGTCACATGATCGTAAAAGGAGATCAGGTTGGTCAGGCAGGACCTACCCCTCCTAAACCCATGCTGGCTGGGCCTGATCTCTTGACCGTTTTGCAGGTGCCGCATGATTTCACCCAGGATTATCTTCTCCATGATTTTACCTGGGACCGAGGTCAGGCTGACAGGTCTGTAATTACCTGGATCATCCTTACGGCCCTTCTTGTGGATGGGCGTCACATTGGCCAACTTCCAGTCTTCCGGGACCTCTCCAGTGAGCCAGGACTGCTGAAAGATGATGGAGAGCGGCTTAGCAAGCTCATCCGCCAGCTCTCTCAGCACCCTAGGATGGATCCCATCCGGCCCCATAGACTTATGAGGGTCCAAGCGGCTCAGCAGGTCTCTAACCTCCTCCTCATGGATTGCAGGAGGGCCATATTTCACTCTGCCCCCATCAACCACTTCAGAGGGCCAACTGTCAAGCGAGCTGACATCCTTGTTGTTAAAAACTGAAGCAAAGAAGGCATTAAGTACCTCAGCCTTCTCTGCATCTCTGGTTACTATATTTCCCTCCACATCCAACAAGGAGTGGAGGTCGCTGCCGCCCTTCTTTCTGCCATTGATATATTTATAAAAACTCTTCTTATTGTCCTTAACAGAAGTGGCCAATTTGAGCTCCAGCTGGGCTTTTGCTTCCCTGATTTTTCTCCTACACGACTTAACAACATCCTTGAACATGACCTGACATACCTCCCCTTCCTTCCAACGATGATACATCCTCTTTTTCTTACTTAGTTCCTTCAGAAGTTCCCTACTCATCCAGGGCGGTCGTCTGCCCCTACGACTCTTCTTACAACACACAGGGACAGCCCGCTCCTGCGCCTGCAAAACTTCATTCTTGAAGTATATCCAAGCTTCCTGGACCCCCTTGCCACTAAGAGCTATTTCCCAGGGTACTTTCCTGACCAGTTCCTTAAATAATCCAAAATCTGCCCGCCGGAAGTCCAGCATTGATGTTCTGTTCCTGGCTTTTCCTATTACATTGTTCAGAGAGAACTCAATTATTTCATGATCACTAGACCCTAGACATCCTCCGACAACAACATCACTCACCAACCCATCTTTGTTTGTAAACAGCAAGTCAAGTAGAGCCTCACCCCTGGTGGGCTCACTCACCAGCTGTGACAAAAAGCAGTCCTCAATACACTCTAAAAACCTCCTGGACTGCCTCCTCTCAGCAGTATTAAGTTTCCAGCAGATATCTGGAAAGTTAAAGTCTCCTAAAAGAACAAGGGCAGCCGATCTAGAGGCAGCCTCCAGCTGTTTAAACAACAGAAGATCCAAATCCTCCTCCTGGTCAGGCGGTCTGTAGCACACTCCAACCAGGAGGTCCGACCTGACTGCCCCTCTCACTCTTACTTTAGGACTCCTAAAGCTTCATTCCTGGAGCACAGTGTCAGGCACAACCCTAACAGTTCATGTAAGGAACAGTTTAAGACACTACAGAGATGATAACAAAAAGTCTCCTTAGCTCAGGATGTCTCACAGAAATCCTTTTCTTTCAACCTTTGCCCAAGTTTATAAAGCTGGTTATGATGCTTAGAAGAAAAAAATCAGAATATTGAAACCAGAGTAATATCCACTGGTGCTAGTGAAGTTGAACTGGTTTATGTCTCTGCACTTTTCCTCACCTTCATCCTCCATGCTTCATAAGCTAAATTAAGCTCATTACACAACCAAATTGAGACAGTCTGTGTCTTATGTTTCCTCCTTTAACCTAACACCTTCCCAGCCAGTCCTGACCTCTCATTTACCAATAAGTGATAAAAGGGAGGGCCCTATGCTCTCAAATGCCTGCAGGAAGCAGGGGAGAAAGCAGCTAGCACTAACTATGCCCAGAATATCCTTGTAGCTGCATAGGAAAAGATCCTTTCACCTTAGTTGTCTTAGGTTTTCTTGCAGAATCTGTAAAATTTGATCAGACTGAAACACACCCCTGGAACAAATGCAAAGTACAAAAGAGCACAATAGCCAAGTGTCGTATAAACAATGAACAAACAGATGCGCATGTAAGCAATTTGGTAAAGAAGAAGATTTGGAGATCTATAAAAATAAACAGGCCCAGAACAAGCCATAGACATAATTAAATCAGTGAAATGAAATATCAAATGCTGGCAGCCCACAAACACTTTGATGATCATAATAATAACAGGAACTCAGTTGATGAAAGGCAAGAGAGAAAATTGGTCCATTAAAAATAATGGTGAACATAATGAAGACCATGTGATGGAGAGAAGGGCATGTTATATAATAATTTTAGAATTTTGTCTTTTATGAAAGGAAGAGAGACCTTCTAAGGCAGCCATTTCTTCTGCATCAGTGAAGGGTAAAGTGCCAGCCTTGGAAAATTCGACGACTCTAGACAATAAGCCAGACTCTCAGCCAGGCTCTGAACTTGGCACTCACTTTCAAAGAGGTACACTAATTTGAAACAACACAGGAGCTGGATTGGTATATAAAAATCCACAATATGGACCACAATACTTATCTATCTTCTGAACAAACAGACTATGGACATATTCCCAGCTAGGAATAAGTATGGATTGAAGTATAAATTTTTATTTCCATTATAAATATACTGGGAATAAGTATAAATCTATATAACATAAATTAGGGATGGGAACAATGTATACCTCCTAGCAGAGTCAATTAAAAAATCTGCAAGTCCAAAAATGTCAACACTGTATGAAATTCATCCTGGTGAAGCACGTAACTAAATGGAAATACTTGTATGAGGAAGGACAGACCTTTGGGAATCAGTGTTTGATTGAAGACTGATGATGGAGTCAGGCTAATTTACTTGGTTAACACACATACATATCCTTGGAATACCCTGGCTAACACTTCCTGGTAGTTATAATATTCCTCTTTGCACTCACAGGCTTTTGGCTGACGGACCCACTGCTCTGTGAAGCAGCTTCAGCAGCAACCATGAGAGACTACTGGGGCAGGGCTGGAGGGTTTTACCTCCAGGGTGCACCTGCTCTGCACACATACACCTCTCTTAAATCAAGTAGCATCATAATAATAAGCATGAAAATGTGATGCATGAACACCTTTAAGTTGACAAGAAATATACATCATTTAACCTCATACTATGTTTTATTCAGCTCATTTGCTATTTGGAATTTGCTTGGTGTTTCCAATAACACAGGAAGTAAATACAGAAGAGATTCTAGTTTCTCTGCTACCAAACTCAAAATGCCATGAGATCACAGTATCACAGTATTACAAGGTTGGGAAGTACCTCTGAGATCATCAAGTCCAACCTATAACCTTACACTAACACCAACACCAACCCATCATCTAAACCATGGCACTCAGTGCCTCATCCAGTCTCCCCTTAAACACCTCTGGGGTCGGCGACTCCACCACCTCCCTGGGCAGCCCATTCCATGAGATATCATGACCAATGAGCTTGGGAAATTGTTCTTAAGGGGTCAGGATGGAGATGAAGAGCTCAGATTTCCATTTTCAGCTGCAATAGAAAGGCAAAAGACTTCTGCATCCCTGTTCATTTCTGCTCCTCCTGTAACTTTATCTTCTCACTCGCTCTTGGTGTGTAAATCTTGGCATCACATCTGATGTCTGCAACTGAAATGTCAGCCAGCGTGAACTGCTGTTGCTCCTCTGGGCCTCTTGGAAACACACTGATTGACAGTCATTTGGAATCTGGGGTTAGTCTGCAGAGGCACCCTCCACTGTGCTAATTGCCTGTGCAGAGTGTCATACAATGGAGCACAGAGCTTTGATCCTCAGTTAGGAAGGTACCAACCTGTTAAAGACGCAATGTTAACATATATAATACATTATGGTGCAATACTTGAAATCAGCAAAAAGATAAAACAACATCTGCTTCATTGAAGAATGAAGGAACTCTGTGCAAAGCAGCTGTTTAATTATCTACCACTATGTCATGCAATGATTTATACACCGTACTCATAAATCCCAAATTAGCTCAGGGAGAGGAGCTGATTTTAGGGCCAAAGAAATACAACTAGCACAGGCATGTATTGAATTGACAGATTTAACATTAAAAAAAATAGATCTAAATAACATCTTTATTTCCTTCCTACCTTCCAGGCAACATACTCATCCTGAGAACTCCAACACATAACACTTTTACCCAAGATAGTCAAACAGGAACAACACTATCTTCGGGACACAAAACTGCAGTGAATGTATTTATTCTAACTTAATGAAGTCTATACCATTAAACCACCTTTTTCAAAGTTCATAACAGTAATTGCTCTAAGTCTGGCTACGAGCTTCTGAACCAATGACAAAAAGACTTGATTAAGCCTGGCTCCAGAACACCCTCATTGGCTTTTAAATAGCCTTTGATACAAGGCAGAAACTATAATTGATTAATGATATGAGGAATTTCCAAGAAGAGTTAAGTATTAAGAGTCACAATTTTCTTCTCACTTTAAAAAATATTTTCTTAAAATTTAGTGACAGTAAATGGGATAAGAGATCCATGCAGCAGTCTTTATATGGCTGAAGTAAAAACAAGATGGGTATTTTTTCACATTCTGAAATACTGTATATAGTCATCTAGAAAAGGTCAGAAAATTACCTGATGAAATAGTTTTGTTGAAAATGGCAGTCAGCAAGTCCAAAATATTTCACACAGGAGATTTCTGGACAGACACACTGTTGAGGGATCCAAACCAGCCAAAAGGAGCATTTGGTGTCTCTGCAGCAGACCAGCCAAAAGGACCATCCTGGCAATGCAGGAACACAGACAGCTCAGGTCTGGTGCCTGGGAATGTTCCTAGGCACCATTCACTTTATTAGTAGACAACCAGCCTTTAAGTCCCAGAATGGCATCACACAGGACTTTGATTTCTCAGGTTATTCATAAACACCTAGAGGCTGCCATTCATCCTGTACTGAACCCAAAGTAGCTGAGATTTGGCTCGTGGGACAAATCATGTAATAATTTGCAAAACAACTGCTTTTGGCGTCTATGAAGTCACGTGAGCTCACTGAAATGAAGTCCTAACCAGGAAGCTGCAGGGATGCATCAGAAAGCCTAATGCATTTCACCCTCTCTCCTTGCACAATTCCCAGCTGCCGGAACCAAGATGTATCGGATGTGGAAGCAGGTTTACAAACCTAATGCAAGCTGTAGACTCAAGTCCCTCAGCATCTTGTTTGCCATTTACCTTTAAAAATACCTGCCTAGTTTTGTCTAGTCATGCAGGGTTTTGCAATTTCTACAAATTTAAGAAATATTTTCCCCTTCACCACACTGTCTCTGTTGCCCCAGTGTACTCCACCCTAGATCTTACAATCTCCTCGTTTCAACCCCTCTGCACTCTTGTTTCCACTCTGTTCCCTCTCTGCAAGTACTCTTATTCCACTTATTGTCATTTATATCCCCCCTCTCTAAATCCACGTGAAAATAACATGAAACTAATATGTTTGCCTGAAAATATTTGCTACAAATATGCCAAAAGTATCACATTCCCTGTTCCGTCTGTTCCTTTGAGGAAATGTACTCATTAATTTGATTTCCAGCTTTCATTTCTTTAAAGGGAATAAATGACAATTATTGTTTACTTTGAAGTGTGATCTTTAGCATCAATAATTCCCCAAAAGAAATATCTGCTTTGCAGATAAGTTCTGACAGCAGAAAATCTGCTTCTGTATTTTACATTTATACTTGAGTGGCAAGAGCTGGGACTGACCATCCAGCATCAAGAGTGCAGTCCCAAGAGGCAAGAACACATCTCTAGAGAGTTTCTTGGCTTTTGGGAGTATTTTGCAGCATTTTATTTTGTTTAGAAGTATGGTTGGCCCTGAGACAGTATCTTTGTGCCTCAAGGCAGATATGAGCTACCAAACATTTCTTGGCATTTTTGGAAGTGTCTAGCCCCTAAATGACATGTTTGGGTGTCCAGTGACCCTTGGCATCATAATCTTTGTGCATTTTGTCTTTAGCTACATGCACACATCCTATTCAGCATGTAAAACAGGTTTCTGCCCGTGCCCAGCAGACCCTGGCAGGCAGCCCATTGATCCAGCTTATTAAACTTACTGTCCACACACCAGAATGGATTTCAGCAACAGCTGAACCTGAGCCAACGTTTGTCATCTAAATTCATGTCCAAGCTTCTTCAAACTTTCAGAGCTTTTAGCATCTGTGGCTGACACTTTCTGAGATGGCTGGTAGATTCAGATTGGTTTTTATATTCTTATTCCTACACTTAACGTACTGCAAAATAAAGTTTAAATGCAGAAAAAGATGTAGTAATATACAGAAAGCTCAAGATGCATATCAAGGAAAATATCTCCCAGAAATGGATATGGGACAAATAGATTGCCTGGAGGCAGAGCTGCCTCCATCACTGGAGATCTCTGAAGACAGGCTGGACAGACAGCCATCAGCATTGGTGCAACTATTCCACTTGGAGGAGGAGGATCTGATGACCTCTCGAGTGTCTGGAATTTTATAATTTTGTCTTTTCTAGCAGTAGCTCACCTTTTGAGGGCACTAGAGGGAGAAAGCATCCTCCAGCAGGAAACTCCTCATCTTTTTTCCATTTTGCTTTACCATCAATCCTCTGCAGACCATTGGAAGCCACTGCTATGTCGTGACTGAATAGATATGGAAGATCATCTAGTGCAGAACTGAGATTTGAGCTCTAGCACCTTCAGCAGCCTACCAGCCCCCAAGCCAAACAATGTTCCCATTCCACCCCATCCCCTGAAAGGAACCAGGCAGGGGATTACGGTTACCAATTTTGATTTTAAAAGAGAAAGAGAACAGATGGAATCTGCCATATGCTCTTCTTCCAAAAGAAAATGATGGATATTTTACCTTAAATACTAAGCTGAACTCAGCTGTGACCGTGAGCGCATTGCCTTAGATCACCTTTATGCAAAGATAGTTGTAGCTGTGGTTAGGAGTTTAGATTCCTTATAAAGTTATTTTCCTTGGCGCTTCCCAGCACTCCATGAATAACTCTCAGCAGCCACAGCACCTCTCCAGAACTCTGTGGTACAGAAACCACCAAACCCTACAGACTTTGCTGAGAATGTGTGAGAGCTTGAAAGCCCTCAGCTCCCATAGAGTTTGAATGGCAGTTTGCAATACAACCTGCTTCACCAGTGAATACTCAACCTTTTCCTATTTGACTGTTTTAATACTTGTTATTTTCCCCTCTGTAAATGAGATGTGACTATATTTACATCCCATTACACGTGAAAACCAGCAACATTTAAAGGCAGAAACTAAATAAAATTAGAGGCATACAATATACACAAGCACACTCTTATCTTTCATTAACAGGATGGAAATCGTGCAATAGGAAATATTCCTTATTGCCCATAACAGGGTGCAGACCTTCTAAATTTTTTTTTCTTGATGTATTCCTATTTTTTTTTGTTGAAATATTAGGAAGATAATCTAAATCCTGAAGGTTTGTAAAATGCTGTACCAACACAGGGAATTGCAATGCTATTTGAAATACACATGAACATTTAGAAAGCTGCTGAATATACAGATAAGAAAAGGTCTTCTTTTTAATGCTCCCCATGATCCAACAAAACCCCATTTTCAATACAAAGCTGCCATTAACCAGGCATTTAAATATACCCATAGCACTGTTAGAAGGTGTGTCATGGAGTTGGATATTCTTTATTAAACTGCGAAAATGATCCTTTACTCAGAAAACATGAGCAGCACAAGAAAAACATAAATCATGTTTACAACCTGATATCAGAGCACTTTGAGATTCATCTTTAGGAGATTTTGAAATTCCAACAGCTGAATTGTTGAGCTGTGTGAATACTTGATATGACAGGGAGATGGTTCAGGAGTAGATCCTTATCTCATGTAGCTGTTGTAACTCCACGGACTCTAACATAATTATTTACTAGATGAATTATTTACTTCTTACATAGTAGCTGAAGATCTCAGAACCTGCTATATAAGGTGACAAGCACCGTTGACGCGGACACTGAGTGAATCTCCTATTGATTTCATTGGAAACGGAATCAGAAAACTTGAAAATCTTTGTGTCCATATAGTCTGTCTTTGAATTCACTGGATAGGTTTTATTTTTTTTGTGTTATGTTAAGGCTTTTCTACTTATTTAGTCAGTTAGTGAAAGGAGTACACATTAAAAAGGTAAATGAAATTACATTGGAAAGATTCTGTATCTTTAATTCCATACAAGGAATTTGCACCGTTGGTGCAAGTCCAAAATGTTCATTGACGTGTATCCAACAACAAAGATCTGATCGAAGCCTCACTGAAATCACTGGAAATCCTTCTAATAACCTTTGCAAGGTTCAGATCTGACTGTGTAAGGACTACTCTGTCTTCTGTGTCTTATCACATTTTGATAATAAACAAAAGAAAGGAAAAATCTGAGCTGATCAAAACACATTTATATAAATATGTACATTCGTATCCACATGCCCTTTTTAATAACTGTATGTTCTCCATTTTAAGCTATAACAGAAACTTAACTTTAGGATTTGCCACCCATTTTGATAAAATCTAAGCCAGAAGATTGCAGAGAATGAAATGATCTTCAAGGACATTTGCAATTGTACAAGAAATAGAAAACCTGTCTTTGCAATGTGATTAAGACCAAGTTTTTCAGACCACTATAGATATCCTGAGCCAGAATGGAGTCCCAGAAATAATAGCAATAGAAACATCTATGACAAAATTCCACTGGGTCATAGGGAGAAAAAACAGCGTTTACAACTCTAATATAACAGAAAGTACCAGAACACTTTGTGCCTTTAATCAAAGTAATCAATCATTTAAAAACAGAAGAAATGTGCAGTGAGATCAGCAAACACATCTTTGCTAGTGATAAATCTAGTGAGGATCAGACCATCTTCCAGGGTGAACTGAACTCTTGGCACTACTGCCAAGTAATTGTGACAAGGAGCTGCACTCTGGTCTTTATACACTCACTTTATCATTTTATCTGCCCACTATGCAAATAAAACCAGATTCTGTCACAGAATATATTGATTGCAATTAGAGATCTGCTCCACAAAAGGTGCAGAAAAGTATCAGAGTCAACTGGAAAAGAACTAGTGTGGACCAGTCCCAAGCTTTATAAATTACAGCACCGTGGGAAAACTAGATCTGGGGTAATTAATTTTACCTGTTTTTATTTCAGTTTTCTGATCTGTAGAATTGAAGATAGAAATATTCATCTCTGCATTGCAGCTCCACGGCTCCTGGATAAGACCTGCCTTGGGATTGGCCAGCTCAGAAAGCAAGAGGAGTAAATGCAAGGATGTGTGCATTTGCCTACTGCCCCCACAGGCATAAACAGGACACTTGGTCATACTCCTATCACTGAAATATCTCATTCTTTTCTGAGTTAGAGTAATAGATACAATAGCAAGCACCACAGTGATTTTTTTTCCCCCTGAACTAGATAACCACTCAGCTACTTCAGTTATAATATTGAGTTTTGCAGCTCTTTCAGGGTTCTTTGTTCACTCTGATTCTCCAGAGTAAAGAAGATGACCAATAGCTTTCAGGTACTTCCTCAGGACTGAAACAACACCACAATGGATTGTAGGCAATTGTGAGTTGATTTTAAACTAGCCAGCTCTAGTACCTATTATAGGCTAAAGTGGCATTGGGAGAGCTCAGTAGCTTAATACCGAGCACATTTTAATTTGGCTCTTGAGAAGCTTTTGTCACCCACGCTGAATTCCACATAACCATGGCTTCAATTATCCAACCTAGCTAATTTATAGCACATTTCTGCAATACAGAGATACCCTATGGGAGCTACAGATGAACAATCATTAAAAATCTCTCACTCATGTTCTAAGCAAAAATGACAACTACTTTCCTCCTCTCAGTCTTGCTAATTCTCTAGGGCTGTATTTGAAAAATATTTAAATAAAACTGGTCACTTGCTAAATGAGGCATTCTCAAAGTTCTGAGGCTGAACCTCAACTAAAACTGTCCAAGTAGTTTGTTACCAGCTTTGAATTGTTTCTCACAAACAAAATAATTTGCTCATGGCAGCGACACATTTGGAAATGTTGTCAGAGCTGACTTATGAAGAGGGTTATTAAAGTCTTTACTAGGGATTACGTGCCACAACTGCTTTTGGCTCTTGTTCCCATAGCATATTTCCAGCAAAATCAAATCTAGATTCCTATGAGCATAAGTTGGAAATTATCCTGCCTCACCGAGCTTGGACCTCTTCTTAAGTAGGACAGGATTCTGCTGAGATCTCATGCCTGGAAATGACTGCAGGCAACGCTTTCTGAGAATCTTTGGAGATTTACTTGTTTAGTTAATGTCTCTTAAGAGAGATGAAGTTAATTGCTACAATTACTTTATTTATTAATTTTAGACTTAATTTTAATCCAGACTTTTAACAACTGTTCGAGGCACTTTATTTTATGTTTTTCAGGTCTACAGCCCCAGAGAAAAAGATCTATTTTTAACTCCTGTCACTTCAGTCATGTTTCAATCTGAACCTAATAATACAACTTGAATAAGTAATTGGTGAAAATAATAGCTAACAGGGCACAGTGAATCTCAACAGCACTTACTGAAAAAGCAATAATGCAACAAAGACAAGGCTAGTCAGTTAAATAAAGATGACTTGAAATTAACTTTGTTAGAAAAACAAGTATTTCAGTACAGTGAAATTGCAATGCTTTATAAGTCTTAAAGTGCAGTCTATCAAAAAAGTGAACTCATTTATTATATTACTGCTGGTGAAGAGCAGTACAACTTCATGAAGGACCAATTTAATTTGTATGGCCACACACTGGAATTGTCACTATTTTTACTATGCTGAAATTGGAAGAACTACAAAGGTGAGGACCATAAAGGACTGAAACAGTAAAATATTCTGCAATTTTGAAATGTTTGATATACTGAAGCTTTAATATATTTTATTATCCTTGGAATATATATTTTATTCTTGTATATATAAATATATATTAATATATATTTAATATATAAATATTTTCTTTAATGAACAGACTGAAGTAATTTGACTTAACAATGAACACTAATACAAAGCATCCATGGGCATTAACATGCAAGTAAAATCCATATGAGATAAATTGTTTTCTTCTGTACTAAGTATCTCCCAAGTGGAATCTCCATTTCTGAAACATCATATACTTGCCTTTCATGCAATAGCTGGATATGAACCATCCTGAATCAGCTGAAGTTTAGATCCATAGTTCACCTTTGCAGCTCTATTTGCATGCAAAATTCTGAAGCACTCACTGCTTCTTAGACAGGACAAGTAGCTCACTAGCCTTAAGGAATATTGACCCTATCATTTAAGAATTAAATTCTTTGTGAAACCAGCTGTTTTGGAGATTTTAGACTGTACCATATATGCAAAATAAATTGTGAGAAAGGACAGAGAGATGAGTAACAGAAACAAGGACAAGTACTTGGGAAAGTGCTAGCAAAGGTGACAATGGACTAGCAAAGAGGTCCTCAGTGGGAGGGGGACAGGGACTGCTCTGGACAAGAGAAGAAGAGGAGGAGCACTGAGGTCAAAGGAGAGGTATGAAGGAAGGTGCTGCACATTCAGGGAGTTTGACAGTACCAAGTGGGAACAAAAGCCTGTGTGTGAGGAAAAATCCTGTAGAGGGGAAGCACTGGGTGACATTTTTAAGGTAAGAGGAAGGTTTGCAAACCAAGTGACAAGATAGGAAGTTGTAGAGGACTGAGAGCATGTGTGTGGAAGATATGATCAGAGCAGTGAGAAAGATAATTCGAGCTGGGGGAGATGAAAAGCAGAGAGCTGACAACTAGTTCTCACTTCATTCTATGCTTAAATACACATTTAAGGGCTTTGATGAACTGGAAGGATAATCTGCTAAGTAGCCAGTAAAGAACATTGAACTTCCTTTTATTATATATACACATGATCACAGAAGGATAAAGAAACTAGCATTTCTTTCCAAGACTGACTTTATTCTCCTTTTAAACATTTCATTGAAGTTGCTACAGTTGCCCTGTCCAAACCACAGAAAAGTGGAAGGCCAACACAGTGCTAGGGCATTAGTGAGGAAAAGGTTTTATTAGACACAGAAATAAGTTCTGACAATCAGAGAAAGGGCTACTTTTCCTTATGCCTACTCTCACCTGTGGGCAAGCCTCAGAGGCCAAGAATTGTGTAGGAAGATGAAATGCTCTTTCACTACAGCTAAAGCATTTGAACCTTTTCTCTTTTTCTTTAATATTTTTTAGACATTATCCTTTGTGCTTTGGCAGCCTCAGATGTTGCTTTGAGAATATCACATCCTGTTCATGTCAGAGCAAGAATGAAAAGAAAAATCACATGTGGAACTGATGCTGTATAAAAAGTTAAAATCAATTCCTAGACAATTAAATGATATATAATTTAAATTAGTTTAAAACTTCAGAGATTTGGATTCAAACTCCTGTGCTGCCACAGCATTCCAGTGGGCATATTGCTTAGGTAGAAGAAAGAATTTAGCCAAGATCAACGCATACCTCTCAAGGACAGGGTAAAAATATTTTACAGGTGGCACAGGATGAGAATCACACAGGAAGACTTCACATACACCCTTACAAAGGGAATGTGCTGCACTGACCATGCCACCCACACAGACCAGGGAGCTGCACCCACACGCCTTGGTCTTACAGACAGCGTAGCGAAATATTGCATTTAGACTGTTTTTTCACTGGAAGTTTTACAGTACAGTGTCTTACAGCATCTTGGGACAGGCTTTTTAAGAGCTGCCAGCAACAGGCAAGAACAATTTTTTCCATTAGGTTTTACAGCCCCAATGTGCACGAGAAGAACATCTCATCTGCAAGTCAGCCACCACAATCTTTGCCAATAGGAGTGACCCAGTGCCAAACATGTGAACATGTTGATTGTTGAGGAATTGTCTTCATTGTCCTTCTTGAGCAGGCAACACTGCATGGAACACACCTGACTATTCCACTACTGCAGTATTAGTCTATTATTTTGAAATAGTTCTGTTACTCTTCTCTCAGAGCTATCACTGCAATAAACTACTCCCTGCCTGACCTACTCTCTGCCTGACTTCCAGTCTTAAGCAATTCAATGATTTATTCTAATCCTTTTGCATACCCACTGAGGGCACCTGTAAATTAACCCAGCATTGTGGTTAGAGTACTTGGGTTGATTTATAAAGATGCCTAAAAAAATAAATGTCCCTGCACACAGAAAACGTTTTTACATATCTTCATATACCAAAGAAATGAATTGCAATGCTTTAGACAACACAGCAGTAAAACTCCAATCAAAAGAAATACTGGAGAATAAAATAAGAGACCCATTTACTAGACAGCTCAGATGTGCAAAAGATTTGTTTTTGTAAATTAAAAATATAGATGAAGCTTTGTGTTCTAGGCTTTCCATCCTGTAAGACCTTGTGATGTTAACACAGTAAGGATCCATCTACTACACACAATATACACATTATATAAAAAGTACTTTTAAAAATCTTTCAAGATCTGAGACTCAATCAAAAAGAGAAAGCTTATTAGTGCATTTAATGGAAGGTTTCACTCAAGTTGCACAGGTTGATTCTCAGAGAGCAAGTCTTCTGCAAAGATGAAAAAAAAAGAGAAATGCCAAAATAAGTAAGGGTTTAGAAACATGACTACCATAAGAACGCCGAGTTTCTCATGAATGACAGCACTATAGGACTGACATTTCATGTACTTCTGCAATGTATGCTACATTTCTATTTAGAGCCCTTATGGAAGTTAGTGATGGAGGAAATGATCCAGAAACTCTTCCCACTCCCCCACCAATCTCTTCAGGTACCACAGCACAGAATCAAGTGTTAGAAATGAGCTGAAGTGAAGAGGATTGCATGGGCAGAATGTCAAAATGTTTCTTATGAAACATTTCTAATGCTAATGTTGCACGTAGAAGGGGGCTCAAAGCTGCACCACTCAGATCCACACTCAAATTTCCCCAAAGTTTGAGAACTAGTTTCCATCAACTCCAATATACAATGTGCACTCCCTTTCCTGTAATAGACTACAATATATTGACAGGTAGATAGCACAGTCACTGAAAGCCCCTTCCCTCTTGTTGCATACTGCCTTAACCTCCCAGCACCCCCCTGCTTTCTTAATTCACATATATCCATTGGCAATTTCTTTGCATACTGTACCTGAATGCACCGCCCTATCTTGGGGCCATTTATCTGTTTGGTACCTGCTGAAATTCTAGGAGACAGAGATTCTAATGCCTAAAAGTATGAGGAGGACTCATACCTCTCCAGTTATTTTTCATCGATGCCCTCTATCCTAGCAGGCAGAAGTGTGAGGAATGCGGAGCCAGGGCAACCCTACCTGGGCTATCCATGGGCTTTTTCTGGACTTTAAAAATCCTGTAGCAGGGTGGTTAGTACCCAGCACACTGAAATACATCTGTTCTTGTGTGGTGAATCCATAGTAACCATTTCCCTCACTCAGCAGGAGATGGGAGGGTTGAGCATTTCTGGAAGTCAAGCAGCTGCTTTGAGGATGATCTATATTGGGAGCGAGCGGTGAGAGGGGGACAGAAACCAACAGAGATAAAAGGAGCCATTGCTCTGGTTTGCCTTTGCAGTCACCCCCTGCAACATAGCTCCATGACCCAGTTTGCAAAGGCTGGCCTTTCAAAGCAGTATTGTCTGAAAGGAAAGGGCCTACTCATGACCTGACCTTCCTAAAAAGATATAAGTGAAGTGAAGGAAGATGTATTGTGAAGGAAGATCTTGCTCTGCACGCTGGGACACACACAGAGGTACTGTATGAGGTTTGGCTTGGCCTCCCTTTTCAGTTAGGTGTTTTCTATGAAACATCAGTGGTATCCAAGCTATTGGTTCCTGGGCAGTTTTTTTCTGGTGCTGTTACAGCCTGTTCCATTTTCCAGATTTTGTCTTCGAAGACTGCTTTACAGAAAACTTGAGATAGGAGGTTTCTATTAAAAGCAACCGTCTTCAATTCACTTTAAAGACCTATTATCATTTCTTTTGCTAAGAGCTCATGTTCTGAGCAATCAGTAAGTCTGCAAAGGCTTGATTTAAGAAGATACTGTTTAAATGAAGACAAATAGGATTAAAACACCAAAATATTCAAATATTTGTGCTTAACTAATAAGCAATATAATATGTCTTACATTCTGCTCTGATGCCAGCTGTACCAGTGGAAGAGATTAAACAGAAATGAGCTAGATATTAAACCATCAATGAAGTCTTTCATAAAAAAAAAGTCATACCAAGTAGACATTAATATTTTTTTATATCGGTGAACCACAACTAAATTATCAACCCTAATCAATTCTTAGTGGATAAAAGCTATGCTTCCTACCACATAAATAATACCTAGCAAAAAGGTACATAATTATTAAACTTCTAGTTAAAGATAACTGGATAACTATGCCTTCAGCTGGTTACTAATACAAAAAATCAGGCACAGTTATTTGTAAGTGTTGAAAGATTTCCGCAGACCGACTGAGGTCTAAGGTGAGATGGACAGAAGCATCCAGAGGCTCACAGAATTATACTCAGCTTCCAGGGAAGTACTCGTTAGCTCGAGCGTATGCATGACTCTGTGTCATCTCTCCACAAACTCTACATTCAGGTTTGCCAGATTCCACATTTTACCTTATCCTGAGGAAGTAAATAGAGACCTTATACATGCCCGAAGCACAGTAAAACACCACTACTTGGACTATTATATTTTAAAATATGCCTTGTGATATGTGATTAGTGGACATTTTTCTCTCTGCAACTGAGCCCCAAATACTCCATCATTATCTATTCACAATACCAAGACAGTGCACATTAGACCAAATAGTAGGTATAAACATGTATAATGCGTCTGAATCCACGCTTTTAACTTGTAAATGAATACAGTAGGGGCACGTTGGAGAAAACATCATTCTTATGCTGCTCAGCAAGAATATATTTGAACAAAGCCCCATGTGAGAGGGATAGATAGAAACTTAACACAGGGTGCCTTAAAGTATAACCACTAGCTGGTACTTACTCAACAACATAGAAATATTGTTCATTCCTTTATCTTAAATCCAGAAATTGAAGGAGAGTTTTGATAATGATCAGGATCTGGCAATTTAATTTAATTGTAAGTTGGGTATCTTGGCAAAATAAAAAACCCTGACTGCCTTGCAAGCTTGCAAAATTTATGTTCAAAATAGCTCTAAGAGCTTGTAAGCTCAGGGCAGATATAATTAATGCAGTAAGTTTAGATGGAGCATCAGTGCAGCTGCATAGATAAATTGATTGTTTGGGACAAGTGAGCAGGACCAAACGCTGGGGCTGCCACTGGTTTTCTATGGAAGTGCAGCTGCTTCAGCACGCACAGGCTGCTAGAGCAGAAGAGGCAGCATCACAGCTGTACAGACTAGGGCTCCTGCTGAAGTTAAACCCTACTATATTTGAGTACTTAACATAAGACTACTGTTACTGAATATTTTTCCTACTCTTACCCCAGGAACATTTAAAAACAGAAATATGGAACCCATTTCCTCAGGCACTGGAAAATCCCAACACTTCAACCACAGCATCATGAGAACATGACAGCATGAGAGAATGGCAACAAGAAGAAGGTGAAGAAGTGCCTGATGACCAGGAAAAAAGCTGAAGACACTAATAAACCATCTCAAGGACTCACGGGTATTTATATGGCGACACCTTCATACAGTATCACATACAGTAAGAAATGATAACATTAAATCAGGCATATTTGCTACCTTAAAAAAATTCTGAGAAATTTTGTCCAATATCACCCGTTTAAGGTGATGTATAGTGTGGATAACAACAATATACAAAGCAAGATGATCACAACAGTAGTACAGTACATGTGCACGAAAGGTGTGCACCAAAAGGAAAGTGTGATTTTCTGGCAAGTCTGATTGTCAGTAAAATCCTACGACACAGACATGAGGATATCTGGCTGAAAAATTATACAAGAGTTAGGAAAGACTCAGACTGCATTAAATGCTTATCAGTTTGTGGCTTCCCAAATCTTAATATGCTGAGACGAGAGGATAACACGGAGTCCACTCTAAAAGCTAAGGAAAAATTTAAAACATCACTTTCTCAAAACAGTGTGGGCATTTCTGTTCTCAGTTAAATGGTCAGTGTCAGTGTAAAGATTCAGAAACAGCCCTTTCCTTGCAGGCACTGGAGACTGCCGAGACTCCAGGGGCTCTGGCTCACAGCAGCTCCTCCAGGCAGCCAGCACTACCTCCACCCCTGCTCTCCTTTCACAGTCCAGCCACATGCAGCCAGCTGTTCTCTGTAGCACCATGTAAGGCCCCAGCCCTGCCACTTAAGGATGTTGACTATTACCACAATGGTTAAACTGGACCTCTTCAGCAGTTCTTGCACTGCTCTTTCCTGCTCCCACTTTCACCATTGCTCAACAGCCCTGGGGTCCGTGCTCCCAAGCCTTGGCATTGTCCCTTCCCATCTCTCCTCCCCCTGCAACAGATTATGCTCATTTTAGCCCACTGAAGACAGGATGAGCCATGCATTCCTCTGAGCATCAAAGCCCAGACAACTCAAATGCCCTATCTGCAAGCACCTCTCCTGATCTCTGGAGCATCCATCAGTTCTCATTTGCCATCTTAACAGATTTTATGTGGGCAGCACAGAACCAGGCAGAAACAAGAACCTCTGACACCTCAGAATTTCATAGAGAACATTATCAGGGTGCTAGAAATGTCAGTAAGTGAGGTCATCTGAGGAGCCAGCTGGGTCATTGCAACTTGCAGAGAGCTGGCTACCAAGGAGCATTGCTCCACAGATCACAGGAGCCTTTACTAACTTCAAACCACTCAATCACTGCTTTGACTGAACAAGTAATTCATTTATATAAGGCCATGGCTATGTGAGTACTTCGCAGCAAGAAATCTTATATTGGTGCTACTTACATTTTAGAGAAGACAACACTCTTCTGCGGGATGACAAGTGCAAGCTCCCACAGGACTTGTGTCAGTAGTTCTATGCAGTCCCCAATAATGCAATTGTCTTGTTACCTGTGTTGGTGTTCGAGCTACACAAGGTACCCAATAGTGTACAGAAAATGGGAGAAAAAAATTTCCTTGGTAGCAAGGGAAGTCCATTCACTAATAAAACACATAATGCAGAAAAAATATTTCTGAGGAATTCAGATTTTATATTGTCTGGCCCTTGAATGTCAGCCACTACAGGAAAGGCTTACATAATCTCCTCTCCATCACTTATTCTGATACTTGCTGAGGCTGAGATACTGAAATAAGTTAAGCACAGAATGCTTAACTATATGTAATAACCAGGAAATACAAAGCACTGGCTTTCCCAATTATTTTGATGATATTAGATGTGTAATTATACAGCTCAACTGTGATGCTGGAATGAGTAAGGTAAGCATAGAAAATTACAGGAGAGCCATTGCTCACGATTAACATAATCCAAATAAAAATGGATGTAATAATAAGTCAGTCCTGCAGTCCAAGAGGACTCTGTCTAAACACAAGGTAATGGTTTACTCCCAGCCTATCTTCTACCTCTGCTAGGCTGAGAACAGCTATGGACAAGTACATGTACTGCAGTACTCAATACACTGCATAAATTCTCTCCCAGTGGGGAATCCGAGGGCTCAGCTGCCATAGTTTGGCTATTTGAATAGCTGAATACTAAATAGGTTGCTTCTTCTTAAATGCTTTACAGACAAAAAAACATATTGTGTGGCTTTTTGAAAACAAGTTTTCCAAACACTTTTCCAGGATTGTTTATATAGGAAGAAGTTTATTTAATCCATATTCTTTGTGCAGTCTGCCAGATAAGCACGATGTCTGACAGCAGAAATAGATCCTTTCAGCAATGATAAATTTATAATGGCATACAAGAGTTTTGATTGCTTGTGAAGTTCCCTAATTAATTCTTATATATAGTTCCATTGGCAACAAAATTTGTTTTAAGATAAAACGAAGCTCAGAGGAGTTAACTGAACATTATTCCTTTTTGCAGATCTTGTGTTTCATATCATGTATTGTTAATCTCTTTGCTTACTAAGGGCGGGGGGGGGGAGGATATTGTTTGTCACTCTGGTGACACAAACTGGCTTTTATTATCAGAAGCAATAACCCTCAATAAGGCTTACAGCTACCGAGTGGCTGCACACATTTTAGGTATGTCCTGAGGCAGCCACCTAAGGGCTGTCATTAACACCCATCTGGATCTTCCTTCAGGAAGATCACATCCCATGAATTTTCTTTATTCTTATTTGAAATAGGCCTGGAAAATACTGTGGCCTTGATTTTGCAGCAGATAGAGGTCTAGAACAGACCAAGTTGTGTGTAATTCCTGATATTGCTCTATAAATCAAGACAATGAACATTTGGTTCATAATATTTACAGGATGTTAAGTAACAAAATTGCACTCAATAAGTGAAAGCTCTAACACTGCCCTTCAACAAGGTCTGCTGCAATGACTCCAGTGAGCCCTGTGCTATGCTCTGAAAATACAAATCACCAGGATTCCAGTTCAAAAATCTTAAAAGTTTCTTAGGTATTTTAAGCACTTAATTTGATCTATAAAAATTGTGCCTTTACTAACTTTCTCTATAAAAATTGTGCCTTTACTAACTTTCTCTTATAAGCCACGAAAATCACACAGAACAATGGTGTCCCAATCACTTTGCTCAAGGAAATTCTAGCTAAGATTGACATACAAAAAAGATATTAATATCACACATATTTAGTGGGAATTGTATCCTGCAACGATCAAAGCTATTTTTGGTGCAAAGAGATTAAGAGCTTGACAAGTTTTTAGTGTTCAGTTGTAAGACAAAAAAAATTATCCATGGCTGCTAATTCACAAGAGGTTACCAAATGAAAAGGCTTAACTCTGCAATGGCAAACACATCTAAGGAGGTTGTTGTTGAAAAGGAAATGCATGGCCCTGCTGAAGGGCTACAATTTGTCTTTGAGCTTTTAGCAATTTGAGCATCTTCAACCCCAGCTCTATCAAAATAAAACTTGAAAAACCGTTTCTGAGCCCATTAGAAAGGTCTTGGTTGAGTAAGTTCGTTTTTTTTTTTTTTTTTTACGGACTACATCTTATTTTTCAAAGTTCAATCTTCCAGCAAAGCAGGTATTTGGTTTAAAATACATAATTAAAGTTTGCAACTTTAAGGTGAGTGGGTGCTGTGGTCTGTTCCAAACTACACTGAACCTTCCCATCGACTTTAATGGAGGCACTATCAGACCAGACAGTCCCTCTCCCCTGGCTCCCAAGAAACATCTCTGGGATTTGGGAGCTGGCTTGAAGAATGGGAAATTCCTCCAAACACAGAGCAGGGGGAGGCAGAAATATTTGGGGGAGAAGGCTTGAACTTTCTTGATTAGACTGGGGTTTTCTCTTTTGTTTTTGATGAGTGGATTTAAACACAAAATGGAAGGGTTCCATCAGAAGCTGGTGCAGACCAGACTGGTAGCAATGCCAGCAACCAACACCAATGGCCTAGGGATGAGTACAAGAGAGAAAACCTGTGGTAGTACAATCCATGGGTATCCATCTAGAGTTCAGCAGTCTACAGTCTACCCTCCTTGAACCAGAAATGTGTTTAAAGGCAGACAAAATAGCAGGAAGCCGTCCAGTCCATTTTGAATCCCATGTAAAATTTTAGCATCCACAAAGTGTAGGGCAAGAATTGTAAATGTGGGAAGTTTAAGAGCAGAAAAGTAAGTAGTTGAAGTCTCAGAAATATTGTTAAATGACCTCTAATGCTAAATTTAAATGTCCATATTCTCTCCAAAGTTTTTTTTATAAAAATGCAGCAATTTGAGCACTGAAGCAACAAACACAAACATGACATAAAGAGGAATGCCAGGTTTCATATGACAATGATCCAAATATCAAGATAACATCCATTTTATACTATTTTATCCTCACTGCTTATGCTATTCAGTCTGCTTGACCCAGCCTACAAAATCTGCCCAAAATATCCATATACATTTACATATAAAAAAGTTAAGGAAGAGCAAACACAAAAAAAAAATCAAAAAACCTGCAGGAGATACTGTTAATTCTCAAACTGCAGCCTGGGGGTTTTTGGTTTATTTTTGGTGGGGATTTGATTTTCTTCTGTCAAAGACATTGAGGTCAGTTTTCAAGTTCTCCACTGCTGCATGAAAGAACAGTAAAGCTAATAAATTTACATTTCCTATAGGTTTTGCCCTCTACTAATATTTTTTGCACTACAGTTATCCCAGATCCTTCTGATTATGATGTCCTCTAATATTTCCAGTTGTCTCATGTTCTTCCCCTATCATCTGCTTAGCATATCCCCTAACTACCAGCCAGGCAACTACTGTGCATGCTATAGATCATTCCAAACTACATATATACACTGACCAGTTGAATGTACGTTTGCTTATTCACCGTGGAGAGTGCTCCAAGCCATTTAAATAGTGTAAGGCATTATAAAAAATAATAATAATAAAAAAAATTTCCCTAAGAAACCATAATCTTCAGATAGAAAACAGAGAGAAGGTAAAGAAAGGTCCTTTCAAATGAGAGAGCTAATGGAGAGGTGCTTGATATTGGCATGGGTGGCATTTATCCCTGTCTTTTCCTTAGACAAAGGACTGAAGTTCACCACTTTATTTCACATCCTCCATAAAACTTCTCACTAAAATGAACAGAAGTGACATATTCCACAGGGAAATATCTTAGACCCAGCAAAGCCATCTTCAGGTTTCAGACTTATCTCCCACCTCCTAGCAAGTTGCCCAAAACTGAACTTAGGGAGCACATGTGTCCATCCACGTGTGTTATCTGCTGAAGCACTGAGATTTCAATAGGTGTCCACACCAGCAAACTCCTCCTTGTCTCTGCTGTACCCTCAAAAAAGTATTTTGATAGGGAACACCAGGGCATAGTTGGTCCTCTTATGTCCCTATGTTACCCTGTATAAAATGAGTAAGCTCTCTTCAGAGCTTGCATGTGATTTGTCATCATAATCTTCCTCGGATAACTAATTCAGAAATGTATTTCTACAAGGAATAAACCTCCAGCGTGGTGGGAGCTCTCATGCAACTGACCATGCTTGATGCAGTCAATCCAGAGAGCAAGCAGTGAATGAGCACATTTTCTTCAAATTGGCCAAAACAGGATATTTAAGTCATACTGGGGCTTGTAGTTCTACCGTGACCTTATTCTTATGAGCTTAAATCAGATTTCCTGGGCAGCTGTTGTTAGATCTGTTCAGACCATGCCCACACAGAGTAGGAGAAATTACCTGGACTGTAGTGGTACTCAGGCAGCAGGGATGCACCTCTTTCCCCCTGGCCAGGCACTGTCCCTAAACCACACCTCCCATTTCCAGTTTGAGAAAGAGGTCCAGGTTCACGTGATGCTGGAGAATAAGCTTTCCATGAGGCATTTTTTGATACCTACACTTTGCTTAAGCCTCTCATTGTTCTTCATGTGCACAGTGAGGCCAATAATAATTCCTTACTGTAAAGGGGACATAATATTTTGTAAATCTATTCAAGACTGATTCACCAGTGGTGGTTGAGACAGATGATGCCCAAGACAAACAAATCTGACACCTAGGCACAGATCTTTCCCCACTGATGGCAGCATGTCCTTGAGAAGTTACTTTGGGCTTGTTCTTCCCTTTCCCTGTGCTGCAGAAGTAGAACATTGCTCATATTTCTTTGCAAGGTACATTGAGAGCTCTATATGGAAAAAAATTTACAGGTGAGTACTATATTATGCAGACACACGCTTTATCTGCCATCATTCATTTATAAACTGAAATGCATTTGCTGTTAACCAGCTTTCTTTAAATTGAGATTGTCCCATTAGCTTTCCTGCCTGCTGAAGATTCATTGGCAGTGTTTAGAATATAAGCACAATTTGAAGGATTTGTCTCATCTTGTTAAGTTGCTTGGAAAATGGGAGCAAAGGAGATGAGACTAATTGAATGGTTATTATGGGGGAATGGGGTTTGCTTTTCAATGCAGGAGACATAACAGGCGTTTGCTGCAATGAAAAAAAACCAACAGATAAAAATAACTATTTCAAATTCTGCTTTCTCTAACAAAGCAGCTACAACACCAAACTGTAAAATATAAGCTCACATTAGTCCTTCTTACAACCCCTAATACTTTTCTATGACAAGAATGTCAAAAATATAGCCCATGAGCCAGACTGATCCTTCCAAGCACTTTAATCTTGCCTGCAAGTCCACAGAGCGTTGTAATCCGGATCTGGCCTGCCAGTCACCTACAGAGGCTCCATCCTTGAGCAACTTCACCAAGAGTAACACATGAAAGTGGGAGCAGGGAGAACACCAGGGTGTATTTGAAACAGATGAGTTCCTGTGGGAGCAGCACAGAGAGGATCATGACATTGTCTCTGCTCTGCCCTTGGGCATGCAGGGGGCATCTGCTCAACATTCCTGATTCTTTGGGCAGGAGTGGGGGCAGCTTGCCTGTGGTATATAGCAGCCCAGCCTCCTTCCTCACACAGCTTTACTGTGGAACAAACAAGCAAACCATTAAAAAAAAAAAGGAACACCAATGCTTTAACAAAACCCCTCACTTGATACAGATTTCACAGCTCCTGATTAAGCCCAGTACTGCACGAACAAACAAAACAGCAAAATCTATGCTGTGCAATCACATAATCACTGCAGGAATAAGCATATCCACCCTTGAAAGGGTGTCTATACACAATGTTAATTGCCACTGGTACTTCTCTAAACTAGCAGACTATTAATAGATGGTTGCCAAAGATAGTTACACTGGAAAAGCTCTGAAAGGAACCCTTGCATCTACCAGCTATTTAAAGAGTAAGCATTCCCTCTTTAGACACCTAAATTTGCCATTTCTCACGTGGTCTCAGCAGATCTAGACCACGGCGCTGCTGATCCAGCAAACTTGCCCTGTCTTTTCTACACAGGAGGAACCTACAGAGCATCACCTCTTCCCTTGCATGGCGGTGAGTGGCCAGACCCAAAGCATGGGTTTATTTTCAGGCAGATCATTGAGCTGCCCTGATCCACTTCAGAATAATTCGGTCATTACTGCAACACAGATGCTAAGATAGAAGTAATGACCAGTTCAGACCTGTACCAGACCTCTCCCTTCCACAGTAGCAGGTATTCAGGCAAGCTTAAGCTGACTGGAAAATCCTCCTTAAAGTCAGAAGCTGACGTGGCGCCATGCGCCTATCCCTCCCTAAGGCAACACAGTGTTGACAGGAGCAGAACCCAAACCCATCGCTGCTGTTCGAGGTTGCAGCTCAGTAGGTACATCTGAAACACAGCAGAGAGCTTCTGGATCTAGTAATGACATATTTCTACTTCCCCAAGAATATAAGCTACATTATTCAACCTTTCCTCCCCCTTCTTATTTGCAGGATGTAAAGCTAGGATTGAAAAGTAATGCAGAAGTAAGTGAAGTCATCTGACTTTATCAGCCCTTGATTTCATAAAATATGTCAGAGAAAGGAGAGAGAGGGGTTTATAGCTAACAATAGGTCTTTCGGTCTTCTTTTTTTCCCCCCAAGAGGTCTCAGGAGACGTCTCTTGGAGGTGGTTAAAAGAGATGAAATAGGTTGTCTCTCCATGGGCAAAGTAGGAAAAGTAGGTTTTTATGTGGGGGTGCTGCAGAAAGAACAAAGGCGGAATATCTGCTGAATCACCACAGTCTATCCACGACACTCAAACAACTCTAATTCTCCTGAATTTGCAGTACCTAGCAATCAAGCAATAGTGTTGCTGAGAGGAATTTTAACCAACACTATAGCAATTAAATAGAAGCAACTGCACTGCAAACCAGCTCTTCCAGATGACATCTACAGTTATCACTCAGCCCCAAATAAATTTGTTGGCATGCAGTAAGAATGATGGCATGCATCTGCTGAAAGTCAACACAGGGGTCTTTCTGCTGATGGAGTCAAATGATTAATTCCACGATAATCACTGCAGGGAGTCAAATGATTAATTCCACGATAATCACTGCAGGGAGCCACTTGAGAGATATCAATCAAGAGAAAGCACCTTGGTCAGCATTTTTAAGAAGATAAAAAATGAATACAAATAATGAGTGCGGCCAAGAAAACAATTGTGATGGGGAAAGGAGAAAACAGAGGGTCTAAGGGGAGAGATTTGCTGTTATTTACAAGTAGTAATGTTTTAAGTATCAGCAATGTAATGCTTTTTTGCAAAGCAGCAAGGGATGTCATAAGCAAACCTGACAAACTGAGTTGCTCTTTCTACAGACATTACAATTGGTACTAAATCCAAGAGTGACAAAACCATCCAGTTTATTTGGCTACCCTTCAGGTTTAAGAGGAGTGTTTGTGTTACAATATTTAAAGACATATTTTACCTCCATTTGGCTACAGAATGAAACGCATCAAGGATTTTTGTGATTTTGTTTTTCAAAGACCATGATATGGGTGATCAATTGCCTCTTTTTATTCACAGGGGGAGAAAGTCTTGCATGAATCGTGAGAACCCACATAGCAAAGTTTATAATTTTTTTTAAATACTCACTGATAATTCCTTGCATCTAGTAAAGGCCATGCAAGTTGACAGCTGATTTTAACTTGCATTGACTTCAGAGGATATGAGTTTACGCTCAGAACCACACAAGTTCAAGATTTTAATTTCCAAACAGAAATAACACATATGTAATAGACTGCTTAATGTAATCATGCAAGAGAACCTTATTCTTGGGAATTACCAGATTTACCTATGTGTGTCAGGTTTTTGCCTCCCTGCCCTAACTTAGAGAGAAGACACACCTGTTCTCAACTTCACACTCTTTCATAGCTGTCACTGCTACCTGTGTCCAGCCACATCCACACAAACAGGTAGTTGCTGGTGTTTACATTGTTCACACTGGAATCAGACCCAGCGTGCAGGCACACTAAGGATAGCTTTAACTAAGTTGGATAACCATGCAAGAAGTTCAGCTTAGCCTATATAAGGATCTTCAGGACTTAACTGCAAATTCATTCTTCCAGCTTGAAACATCTGATCAGAATACTTAATTTGAGAGAATAGTCATTTTCTACTCCCTCAATAGTAAATGCAGAAAGGCAGACACCTCCAGAAAATTAGCAGATTGGAGGCTGAGTCATACTCTGGGGGTGTTTGTCTCTCTGGTGACATAAAGAGAACCACAGGTTTCAATCCTTACTTTCATGGCAGTGACTACCTGAGCAATTCCTCCCGTAAGGCAGGACAGGCGTAGGCTGTGATGCACAGGGTCAAGGTGAACACACCCCACAGCTCTGTTCCTGTGGCTTAACTGCTGTTGGTATCCAAGCTATCAGCATCAGCCTGTCCTGGGTGGGTCTGCAACAGGGGTGCCAATTTGGGGACATTTTCTCAGAGACAGAAATGGCATAAAAAGCTACATTTTCATTATGTCCCTGCAATGGAGTTTCAGAGACAACAATTAAGCACACTGTGAAATAGGGAAATTACTTTGTGAAAAGTTTCTAATTGTTTTTATTTCTTACCTTCAGCACTTCCATTTGCTTTCTTAGTATTTTAGTTATCTGTTTTATAGGGTTTTTCAAAAATTATTGTAAGGAAATTAGGTAGCTGTGAGCAGTGATAAGGAAATACAGCTTTACCTTAAGATATTCATACCAGCCAGGTAGAAACTGGCTTTTACTGTTCTGTTGTGTTTGTGAAGAAAAAATTGAATTCTGCTTTTCAGTTCTCCACAGGAAAGTTTTCACCAGAGCTGGCCAAGACTCAGCCAAAACCTCAAAAACATCTACCCACATTTCCAGTTAGACACACTGCTGAGGGATCCTTGCATCATGGTTCCTGTGGGTTTTGATGATGGTAAAGTCACAGTATTCACTTAGCCCATTTCTATTTTGTTGTTCTTGTTGTTGTTTAATACAGAAAATGTTTTTTATGTTACTAGAGCAGGGCCACTCCCAACAGATTCCACTGATCACACATAGATATTGCACACAAGGGGAATTTAAGTGCCTACAAGTTGTGTTGCTGATATGCTATTGATTTTAACAGAGCTAAAAGGTCCCTGTGAATGCTACACCTGCCAAAATAGCTCCAAAAAAGAAAAAAGAGGTAACTACCAGACCAATAAGGTAAGCACACTATTTGTACTATACACCTCTATCCCAGCTCTACCAGGACACATTTTTTGTGCTTTCAGACCTTATTAAAGACCTTAGTTTAAAACAATAACTCCCCCCCCCCCCCCCCCCCCCCAGGAGAATAAAATTGGTTCTTTTGTTAGCTACCTTTGTTCAGTACAAAAAGCAATGTTTTCTTTTCTAGAAGGAAAAAAAATCAGGTAATATTGAGTCTGGTGTCCCTCTTGCTCATTTCCCACCTTCTTTCCCAGTCATCATCCAGAAGTCTGTGAGCACATCCAGCAGCCTGGATCCCCCAGGTGTGGATGTGCACAAAATAGTGTTTTCGTAACCGTTTGAATGAAAATTCTTCTATGCTACACAGCTGGCAATTTGCCACGGAAGCAAAGCCACTTTTTACAGAAGATCCTGCTTCTTGTTTAAATGAGCTGCCACTAGACAGTCGTGGAAGTGGTGCAAGTATAGATCACACATAATTAATAATACATCACATATAATTGGTGATGCAGTAAAACAGTAGCAGAAGTCCAGAGGGATCTGAAGTACTGCTAACAAAGCAATATACTTTGTGATTCAGAGAGAAAGAATTAATGACTTCAAACCTGAAATAGAAACGTGGTCAGTTGGCATTAATTTTGATCCTCAATTTTCTCTAACAGCAAATGCTCTAGAAATACACAAAAATTTCAATAGTATAAAACTTCACTGTATGATTCAGCAGAGAAACCAAAGTTTTAAACCTTTGTGAATATTACTGAAAATTTCACACATTACTTTGCAGAAAGGTTCCTTGCTAGCACCAGATTTCCTTTCAGAGAAGCAATGTAGTCTAACTCAAAACATTTGTAAGACATCGTGTCTCTAAAGCCAACAGGAACTAGAAACAAATATTCATCTTGTACATTGGAACCTGGCCCCTTTGTTGTGGTCTTTACATACTAACACAACACAAACAGTAATAATAATAATAGTAATAATAATAATAAATTATAAACAACACTAAACATCGGCAATAACTATAACAGACTCAGCTTGATATACGTATACTCTGTTTTCCTAGACTTTATTCTTCAATATTTAACTGAATAACCTTAGCATTTGCTTTTCCAGCTCTGGAACATTCATAACTATATTAAACACTATTTTCCATTTGGTATTTCCAGAAAATGTATAATAGATTTGCAGCATCATTTAGTAAATAAATTCATTATGCTTTTCATTAAACTGTACTAAGGGGAAAAGGGAACCTTTCTCTATTATTGATTCTCGTGGGCAGTCTAGCATGAAATTTTTGATGTAGTTTTTTTTGAGGATTAAAAAGTTGAGCATAAAAATGTATTATTGATTGTGCACTGCAAAGTACAGTATACTGCTCATCCAACTCATATATTATTGATTAAAACACTCAACAGTTCTAACCTTTCACTCAGTCGCTCCAAGGTAATTTTTTTCATGAGGATGTCAAGGTACTGTGCTTACAGATTATACTTCTGAGAGAGTCTGGAAAACTCATGGACCAGATACTGGAGTTGTTTAAACTGCTCTGTTGATAATCTTAGAGTCTATACATTCAAAAAGGGACTAGTTGGGGCAGAAAGATACCTCACATCTCACTTGCATATTATGCAGAGGATGTAGCTGATGGAGTACCCAGTCCATATCATTCTACAGAAACCTGGTAACTGGTCAGGCACGCAGGTGTCATACATGGATCTGCAAATACCAGTGTTAAATGCAAAAGCAAAACTCACCTGGCTTTACCACTGCTATGTCTGGAAAGTGAGATGAGTGAAAAGGGGATTTATGACCCATGAATTATCTCTGGGATAGGTATATTGATGGCTTTTCCCAAAGTCTGGAGCATATTATGCACTAGCAATTTGTCAGAACTGAAAGTGAAAGCATGAATGACACAAATGAGGTCAGATCCCATGGTTGTCTGCACACTGCTGGTTTCTTACACCTCACATTTTTTCTTTTGAGCCATTTGCCTTCTTTGTAAAAGTATTTATTAATTTGTTATAAGGCGATAAAATACTGGATGATGAATTTTAACACGAAGTTACTACAGAGGATCCCTTTCTAAACCAATCTGAGCTTAGAAGAGGAAGTATATGCGAACATGACCTTTACATCCTGTGATCTGTAAGCAGAAAAGGCAACTTCTATGCATAGAAAATCAGTGGAGGTATATTTAACAGAACTCCCTTTCCACAATGACACCTTACTCACAGAAATCCTATTGAAGCTGCCGTGATAATAACAATCCAGCTCCACGTAAGGACAAAAGTGGCAAAAGTCCCCAAGGCTACTTGATGGATGTCAAAGAATGATTAGTTCAATGGAAAAAAATAGAACATTGCAGAATTGATTGTCTTCTTGAGTGTATCAATTCAAAAATGTCTCTAAATAACACAGGTTAGCAGCCCACTCACAAAAAGACTATAGAATATTTGTCATCATGTACTTCAAGAATGATGTGAACAATTTAGAATAAGTTAAAAACTATTCTTTTCAATTCATTGGCCTTGGTAAGAATTCAAAGATAGTTCTATCACAAAATCAAGTTAAAAATCCTTAAAATGTAGCTTTAGAAAAGGCTGTTGTCTACATTTAGACAAGTCTCCCAAGGTCTCTTCCAGCCTCAAAGATTTTGTTATCCTGTGATTTCACAGTTTGAGCAACCAGCGCTGGAGGTGTTGAGGCAGGGAGAATGGAAGGAGAGGGTCAAAAGAAGCATGAGACAATGAAAATAAAACATTTAACAGTCCATTTCTTCCTCTGCATTAATGTACAACAGGGCAACACCGGCAAGTGCAGGGCAGCTGTCCTGCTGCAGCAAGCAGAGCAGATGCAAGCTCTAAAATCTTAACCTGCTCCTGGAGCAGCATATTAATATCTGACTGATCTGCAATTCTTATATTTCAAGGAACAAGTACCCAAAGACCCACTTTCCCTTAGACTTCGTGTTTCTAGACGTGACTGGAGAGGCGGTGGAGGAACCTGAACAGAGAACACAGTGATCCAAAGCGTGGGCAACCCTCCTGCCTACTGCATGCATAGTTCAGATATGAGAGGCTGCATTAAGTGCTCAGTGCAGAGGTACCAAGTAGGTTACTGTCTCACTCAGTCACTTACCACTTTGTTTTTTCTACATCTATCAGGTTTTCATTTCTTACTTTCATAGAGTCATCTGATTGCAAAAGACCTCTGAGATCATCAAGTCCAACTGTATCTGTCCCCTTAGTAAACCACATCCGTAAGAAACTCATCTACCTGCCTTTTAAACACCTCCAGGTACTGTGACTCAACTACCTCCCTGGGCAGCCTCCACCACTGCCTTACCATCCTTTCAGTGAAGAAATTTTTCCTAATATCCAATCTGAACCTCCCTGGTGCAACTTGTGGCCATTTCCTTTCATCCTATCATTTGTTACTTGGGAGAAAAGACCAGCACCCATCTCACCGCAACCTCCTTTCAGGCAGTTGTAGACAGTGATGAGGTCTCCCCTCAGCCTCTTCGTCTCCAAGATGAACAACCCCAGTTCCCTCAGCTGCTCCTCGTAGGAGTTGTTCCCCAGCCCCTCACCAGCCTCGTCGCCCTTCTCTGGATGCACTCCAACACCTCAATTTCCTTCTTGTAGTGAGGGGCCCAGAACTGAACACAGCACTCGAGGGGTGGTCTCACCAATGCTGAGCACAGGGGTACAATCCTTTCTCTGGTCCTGCTGGCCACACTGTTTCTGATACAAGCCAAGATGCCATTGGCCCAGCACTTAAAGAACCCCTCTGTGTCCTGCTTGGTAGCTGTGCCCTAGCACTGCAACAAGGGACACATGTCACTGCTGCTGCTGGGATTTGACCAAGTACCCATTTCAAGGTCAGGAGAGCATTTTGCCAACTGCTGATTGGGACTGGATTTTCACCCCTCCACTTCTCACGTGTCAGAGAGGTGCTGCTGTGCAAACAGCAGTGGGATAGCAGGGGTTGCCATAAGACAGGTAAGAAAGTGACTGCACACAGCTTGCAGCCTGGTGTAGTAGAAACTTGAATGGGATGACTGCCAAGGACAAGCAAAAGGGGACTGCTCTGGCAGTTGTGGGAAGAGGAAGACCAGAGTCATTTCCAGAAGGAGATTTACCTAATCTGGTTACTTCTGCCTCCCAAGTCCTCTACACACACAGGGAGGCAGCAGAGGAAGGGCAAAGTGCATCTATCTCACGCAACACCTTGCTGAAATTGGTTTGATTCTCACTGGAAATAATTGAATCACTGCTCTGGACATGCAGATATGTAAAGATAAAGATGATGTAACCAGAATGGCAGGACATGCCATTGAAGTTCCAGCCAAGCTACAGGGACACAAGGGTTGCACACAACTGGATGAAGAGGGACCAGCTATCCATACACGGACACCGGGAGCGCCTCTCCAAACCAGTTGGGAAAATTCAGTGAAACATGGACTGAGACAACAAACAAAACCACCTACAGTATTATTTCCTGTAGCAAGCTCAGACCATCCTCCTACTCCCTTCCATCTCAGCCTTAATAAAGAGATGTCAGATTTACAGGATCATCTCTCCTGGCTCTGCGTCACTGAAACTGTACTAGATTTTGCAAGTGAATCTCCCAGATAAGAAATGCAAATCTATTTGTCTCTTTTTTTCCCTCATTGTACCAGTACCCAAAATACATTCTCTGGGATTAAGAAAAGGATTGGCAGGCTGCACGAAGGCTGTCGGGGAGGAGGGAGGGACAGAAAGAGTGAAATAAGGGGTAAATAGAGTAATGTGCAAACCCAAAACAGTTTGTGAGAATGAAGAGTATTTCACAGCATCTTGGAATGGAGATGAAAAAGCAGTTGCTGGGTGAGTGCTGACGGCAACATAAAGCAGCAGCCACACCTGAAATACCCAGGTGGCATTTGCACTGCTTTTGGTTTATTTTTTAATAGTAAAATCTCCTCTTTGTGATTCATTACTGTTCTTTGAAGTCTGAAGTATTTTCACTTTAACAGTCACACAGTCACTGAGGAAATCTTCCACAAGAAGAAAGAGAACAAGATCCAAAGCAGAAGCAGAGCAAGGAGATTCACATATACTTCCTGATAATTTTTCTAAATATATATGTAGAAAAAACCCCAAAACCTCTAAAACTGTTCTGCTCCCTACTCATATCTCTTGCAAGACAGCAGGACGCCTTGTTCTTACTGAAGATATTTGGTGGCTCTTGACATCTCAAAAATCAAATGTGCTGCACCAGTCCAGAGCACTGCTTTGCTTTGTGCAATCTGCTATGGCCAAAGAAACGACATCACACAACAGAAATTCAAGATCTCAGCTAAACGACATCAGACTGGTGCTTAAGTCAAACTGTGAAAGACACCTTAACTGTCCTCCTTACCATCCCTTTCTTCTGGAATAAACCAGAACCAGTCAAGATCCCCCAAACCTTATTTATTGTCAGTTATTCACTAGGATTCTGCTGTGGCATTGAGAATTACCAGTCCGGGGATATTTCATTACAGCCTTGTATAAGCACAAAACCAGAAAAATAAATAACAAAATGATATTGGAACAGTTTTGACTGTCATGAATAGTATAGGCAAAGGTTTTACTTAAGAGGCTCGTAGAAGAGAAGGAAGGCAGTGGGGTAGTTTTTAGCTTGTACTGTATAATATTCCCAAGCATAACATACCTTTTCTCTTGTTTTACTTTTTGTGAGAATGCCTGTATCTTCTCCCTCTTCTGAAAACCCATGCAGCTTAGAAATTATCACTAATAAAATACACATGTACAAAATTTTTTAGCACCATTTGCTTCTTTAAGCAAAATAAAATCCACTGATTTCTCATTGGCATAAACCTGCACATATGCAGCAGGAATGATGACTTCTATCCACTCACAAAACCAGATCTAGATCTCCAACCATTACGGAAGCTTGTCAAATTAAAGTTGTCTCTTCTTTCATCTCCTTATTCTTCTTAAAATATTTTCTTTAGGGTATGGGTCAGAATCCTGGGTCAGCTTGAATGCCTCAGTCTGCATTTTTAATCTGCTTACATATCTAAGTGATTGGTGCTCATAAGTTCCACAAAAACGGTGCCAGTGGGGTGAGAATGGGGAGAGGGCAGAAGAAGTAAAAATCCCAGAACTACATAGAGCAACATTAGTATCCCAGTGCCTTAATGATGTGATACACAATGCAGAGGTTAAGAAAAGGTATACGCATCAGCCAGAGACACAGCTATAGATGTAAGTTGGCTTCCTTCTGTCCCATGCTGTAACTTTGGGGAGAGTCTGAATACTGGGAGAACAGGAAAACTCTCCTTTTATTTTCTGGCATAAAACACCTGTGTAAAATTTTATTGGCTGCTGCCAACAGCTGCAGAGGTTTGGAAGGGCTGGAGCACTGCAACCTGGATGCTTTGCATATAGGCAGGGCAGGGCAAGGATTGCAACAATAATGGACTGATCGGGCTACATCTGCCTTCAGCTGCCAGCACCCAAAGGCACAAGTAATGCAATACTCTAAAAGATCATGAGCATTAAATCTCATCTATCTTTGCACTTACTGGCAAATTTATTATAGGACTCCTCCAGCTCTATGAAACGAGTGTTGACTGATTTGCATGTACCACCACTCAGTCCATAATTACTGCTGACATGACATGAGCTGTATAAAGGGCTCTTTCAGGAAAGGATTGTGTAAGCTGAATAAAGCTTTATTTTAATCTTTATTCTAAAGAAAATGCTGTGCATCAAGTCTGTTAGGTTTGTCTTGCACAAGAATTACACTAAGTAAGACTGAATCTTTAATGGTGCTACTGAAAAAAAGAAATATTTTTCTACTGAACAGGAAGGTAAGGCCAAGTGAGAGGGTAATGGAGATTTATTCTTATTAATCAGGATTCAGAGGGCCAACTACAGGTTCTACTAAAATGCTGCTTATTAAGGTAATTTTCCAATCGAACAGTTCATTGTATTTACCCAGCATTGCAGAGGTGTCTGTTAGGTCAGCCCAGCCTGGAAAAGAGGCTCTTTCAAATCTGCTACCTTGCCCAGGCAATCAAAAAAAAGCTTTGAATCCTTTGAAATGAGAGGGGACAACCCTGAGCCCACTGCAGTGGACAGCAAAACCATTTGCCACGCTGGGCCAGGATTTTCATCTGGTTTTAAACACTATGGTAAGTAAATATTCTTGTTGGATAAAAAGTACTCCAGAGCAGCAGTAAGAATGAGCAGAGCTCCCTCTCAGCTTCACATTGCAAAACATTCTAGAGACAGCCCCAACCCCTGAGAGAGGACAAAGTGAATCACGATACAAATGGTTAGATTTTAAGCAGTCAAATTAGATAATGCAGATTTAGGTCTAATTTGGCAACATACCTAGACTTTAAAATCCCGTAGGGGAGCTTTGAATTTGGAAGGGTTCTTGACACACTTTATAGGCAGAGACATAAAAATCTCAATGACTTAAAATGACCTTGTGGATGGGCAACACTACTACACAACTAAGCAAAGGAAAACTCTGACAATGCTACTGTGGAATCAATAGTGACTTTTCTGCTGGTACCGAAGTTACAACAAAGTGCACCCCGAAAAGGTGGATATGGAAACTTGCCAGGTGCTTGCTGAGATGTTCTTTCAAATGTATGAGATGAAGCTGTAGGTGAGGGAATAGACAGAAGCTCTTGTAGTCAATTCACTTCTGACAAAAGCCAAGTAGGAAGCAAAAAGAAGAGACATCCTTTTCAAAAGTGGCTGAATAAGCCTCCTACAACAGAGACAGCTTACAAAACATGTTTGACATTTGCCTGCATGTTTTGCTCATCTCCTCTCAGAATCCTATGAGAGCATGGGCATTCAGGATGAAATGGAGGAAAAAGATATGTATCAAAGATACCTATCAAAAGATACAATATTTTAATGTACTTTAATTTCAAGCCAGTGCTCCAAACAGACACAAATTTCAATCAACTCTAAATGCTTATCAATCTGCATATATTTAGCCTACAAAAATTAATAAATATCAGGGATTAACTGGGATGAATTGCTTTCAGAAAATGTTTGTCTAACTGGAGAAACACTGACTGGAGAAATATTCTACAATAAATCCCATTGTTTTAAATGAATTGTCTTCAGACTTATACTGGCAGAACCTGTTGGAGGAAGGAAACCAGGAGCTGCTCCCAGCACTGCACCAGGACAAGCATCAGCACATCTGTGGCCTCAGAGAAGCCAGTATCAAGACTATCAGGAAGAAACAGCTTCTGATAGTATAGCTTCTCAAGGTCATTTTTATCAGCAGGGGAAATGGGGTATTGGTTGTGTGAAGGCTGAGACGGTGCTCGTAGTGAAGTGATCCTCCTGACCACGAGCCCACTGTCCTGGCTGCTCTTTTCATAGGATAACTTAACCAACAAAGGATGAACCAGGCCCAATGTCCCCAAGATATGCCTATTTTTAAATTATCATCAAATCAGCAGGGGCATTTAAAATAAAAACCACAGAATTTCCTGTGTTTCCTTCTCCCCAGTCTGTTAATTATTCATATCCAACATCAGAGAATAGGGAGAGCTAAACATTCGGAAGCTGAAAAGGTCGACAGGAACAGTAGCCTGCAGGAAAATTAAAAGGATTTCTTGCAATTCTTCAGCTGGAAATACAGACGCTGGGACCCCATCCAACAAGAAGGACATCTGGGCTAAAGAGAACAGGCATATGGATTGAACTATGCCAGAATGGGCAATGCCAGCAATGAAAAATGGCTAAAGAAGGCAGAAGAGCATGAACTGGTTCATTACTGTCCATAGAGATAGATCCCAGTCAACTCTTGTTTGGTTGTGGTTGTCTCTTGTACCTAACACAGGTAATTTATTGCAGATTGGCACACAGGGGTAGCTTATGGTTGAGAGACTCTTGATATCTTTAGCAACAATGTGCTCAGAAGCCCTGAGGAAAGCAAAGTTTGGTCATCCAGTACTGTGGGCTTCAGCTTGACTGCCCTTCCAGAAGTCAGCCAAAAAGCAGAATTAAGATGGTACTGCTAGTAATTTAACCTTTTCACACTCCCTTTTTTTGTCTGTTTTCCCTTTTCTAATAGGAAAAATCCTTAACTCAGAAAAAAACAGCCCTTTTTTCAATATTTACCACACTGTTACTCACTCTGTTAACGCATGCCATCTCCTGCACGCTCCTGAGAGTCAGTCACAAAAACATGAGTCAAGAATTAAAATCTATAAGATTTTTAATACCGTATATTAATGGATTTCTAGTTGACATTTGCATATAGATTTATTTTACTTCGGCTTTGGAGCTGCTTAGAAAAAGTACTTTGGAGATCATTGCCTTAAATAGGCGATGGAAAACTGTCCCACCATTTGATATGAAGGTTGGCCAGACTAGGAAAGGACCCATAAGAGTCAATAAACATGATAGCAGTTGGTCATGATGGTCGTTCAGTGTAAGGGGTACTTAATCACTCCTAACAACCAGGCAGCTTCAGGCCTAACTTACAACTTTTTGAGGCTGTAATATGCCTACATTTTCTTCCAAAGGACATTCCTGCCTGTCTCAACATTAAGATAATGAAAAATTATATGTAACCCATTAATTACTTATGCATTCTCTATTAATATTTCAAGGTTTGTGTGCATAAATAAACAAAATTAATTAAAAACTTGCAATCCTTTTTTCCCCTCAATATTTTCCTTTGACGCCAGTCCTACTTAGAGATCCTCACATATGGATCTTTATTTGTCTGCCATAAATCATTCAACGTGATGTTTCAGCAAATAGAACAGCTTTCTCCTTAAAACCAGCAGTATCAAATACACACGTTGAGAAATCAGCCATAGACATTTGGCTTAGCAGAGCTGCCAGTGCAGTACCTGAGCTTTGGCAGGAAAATTCATCACCCCGTCACCAGCACCCAAAACAAAGCCCGAGTGTCGTTGTCTTTGTATTAGATACCATGATACACAGCTCAGCATTATTTGATTCACAAAGACATAATTAAAGCATAATCTACCAGCAAAGAAAGAGTCAAATGAGTCACACAGGCAAAGGCATTTATGTTACTACAGTCTCTCTGCACTAACTATGTCTCTTGTTTCGTTTTATTTATTCTTGAATACAGTTGTTTTTATTCTCTTATTTTCTCTGCTCCTCCATGTTATTTTTTTCCTTCTGATCTTTTCCCTTGTCTCATTTACATCTTGCATCTATAATCATTAGTGCTCAATGCCTTCACAGAGATCAGTATCTAACCAAGCATATCACACTCACTGTGATCTAAGTCAAGTTGATAAGGTTTTTTTGGACTTGGTACCTACCCTGTGGTTCTTCTTCACCCCAGGACCTGCATTTTGTCAACCAAAAACTTACTGGGAATTACTTTACTGCTCTTCTCTAGGCTTTATAGTCATCATGCTCTGGTCAGTTCCCATAGAGTCTTTTGCAGTGCAGAAATAGACAGCTAACTATTGTTCCAGCATGAATTTCCAGTCCTCTTTCTATTTCCATTTTGAGATGCCTTAGCCAAGAGGGCCCTTTCCCAGTCCTTAAAAAGCTCCTCCTTTCTTCCCACACTTTCTGTTGAACACGTCTAGATCTTTCCATTTCCTTTCATCTTCTTGCATTACTCTACCTACGCAGTTAGGAACAAGACTCTTATTTCCATTTATTTACACCCTTCAAGACACCCTAGAATATCCCTTTTTCTGGCAGGTCACCTTTGTTAGGGAGTAAAAGGAGCAGGATTACACGAAGGACAACGCTGTGCTGCCAGGCACAGTTTCCACAGTACCTGAGTGAAGTTGACACAGCAGAGCCAGCAACAGTTCTGGGTTCACCAGATACAGCAATGGAATGAGCCAGATCTCAGACGAATCCAGGAAACCCAAACAGCAACTCAGGAGACCAGGGTAAAGACAGGAATCCCACAGCCATGAGCAGTGGGTGCAGGGTCCAGGTGAGGCTGTTCAGGGCAACTGAAACCAGTTAGTGCCCTCCAGGCCTTGACAATCTCCTCCCCCTTTACAAAGCTTTTTTGAAGCTGTTTCTAATATGATATATGATCAAGTACCATACCCACTGCATAGTGACAGTGTGGATGGCAGTGACACCTCTGAGTTATGCAGCCTGGAAAGAATTAATTTCTAAATTACAACCATTGATCACCAGTTGTAATGTTTTCTATTGAAAATTTAATCTGTAAAAGGGGGAAGTACAAAGTTTGATTAAATTGGGTCAATAAAGGCAAACATCAAGAGTTTCATTAAATTCTCACAAAAAGTGACATTTTTGAGAATATTAGCTTTTCAGGAGGATTGCCAAACAATCGTTCTTTTTGACAACACATTTCAAAAGGTACATTACTAAAAAGACAGTGCTTTATTATACCACTCTGAATGAAATGTAAGTAGTCCCCTCTGGTGAACCTTCTGTCTGAAAGTATGTAAATTTTAAAGCATATAGACTATCTTCATAAGAATTAGAATTTAGCCTACAGAAATGACTATCCCTCCTTATTTTTCTCTTGAGAAGGCTTTCACTCAGGCAACTGATCGAGGAGTGTCAGCCATGCCAACCTCTCTAGCTAGAATGCTGGGAAGAGTTCCTCTTACATCTCTAAGAGCTTGTTACTGTCAGTGCATTAGTCTCTATAGCTCTGGACAATTGCTATTAAAATAGATGAATTATCTAGTCTGTCATCCCTTTTGGAAATTTATTAAACAGTATTTCCATTTTTAGAACATAAAAGTTAACATTACAATTAACTTTTCATAAAAAAGTAACCTTGGATCCACTTCAAGGGGAAAAACAAGCATATTTCTCAAGCCTTACTCTGTCTTGTTGTTCTGCTTAGAGATATTCACTGGCACCTAGGAAAGAGCTATCCCCCCTTTTTTCCCCATTTGTCCCCCTGAAATATCATTCTTTCTTTTTCCTTCTTTGTATATTAACTCAGTCCAATACTGCTGAATAACTCCATGCTTCAGTCTCTTAGCCTGTTCTCTCAACTGCAAAATGTTCTCCCACGATTTTCCCTTTCTTTCCTCAAATTGATCCTGCTTTCCTAACCAATCTTACACAAAGTTTCCCTCCCTCCCCTTCATATCCCCTACCTTCCCTCTGAATTTTCTTCCTTTCACTTAGATACTCTTCCCTACTTGCACCCCTGGAGAGATACCAGCTCCCTCTGACACTTTTCCCAGGGGAAAGTCTATGGCATTATGCATGTAGAATGGTTGTTAATTATTTTTTCCTCTGTTAGAAAGACAAAACAATAAAAACTAAAGTCCTGTTAAATACTTACAGCTTTGTTTGTTAGAAAAATTATTTTTATCCCAAGAGGTTTGGTCGTTCTCTGCAGAAAAATGCTCTGCAGTTCTCACACTCAGGCTATGTCAGTGCTTAATAACAGTGCACAGGAATGAATCCAAGATGAAGTTTTAATGATTCTCTGCAGATTTTAACAGTTTCCAGCTAAAATAATTGCATAAATGGAGTCATGAAGGGGAAGTGCAGAGTTTAGGACTTCGCAGGGAAAAGGTATTTTTTAACTTGTAAGCATTCATCCTAAGACTCCATTTTCGTTTGTTCCATTTTCTTTCCAAATAATTGACATCCATCTATTTCAAAAATATTTCATTGATATTACGTTGATTTTGTCTGAGTACTAATAGAGCCAGTGAGATATAATATTATAACTCAGCTCTTTTCCTCAGCTTGAATACTGAAATGTAAGGATCAAAAATCACTGTAGAAAGATATTGGATGTATCTACATTTGGTAATTATTTTAAATTATTTTTCCCTTTTTCAGGCACTTAATGCACAGATTTGTAAGAACAAGGTATAAGTAGGATGTGCTGAGTGTGCAGCCATCCATGCAGTTAACAATCAGTTGTATATCTTTAAATTTCTTCTTTTCCTCTCACAATCACAGCTGCATCCCTTCTTAAACTGCAGCTCCTCCAAGGCAGTGCATTAAGCAAAAGGTATAAGCAGAACTCAGCAGAAGAAATTCTTCTAACCAAGATCTCTGCAAAATTCCTGATTTGTTAAGTCAAAAGGGGAAAAAGAAGAGCCACCACCACATCAAAATATGTCTTTAAACATATGCCCCCTCCAGATTTAGAATTTGGAGAGTAACATAAGTCTCAAGTGAGAAAGTAGATGTTTTAAAAACAGAATTGGAGAGAATTCATCTACAGAAAAGAGATCTGTCAGTTAAATAAAGAATATAGTGCCTAAGTATCATTAATGTTTTTATAGCCTTCTGTTTAAACACCAATAGCCAGGGTTGCTTTTGCCCATGAGTAAAAAACAGAGAAAGTTGCACAGATAACTGAATGTAAATTTTCAGAGTTCATTAAATAAGAATGAGAAAGGAAATGTCTGAAAAAAGCTTCTCAAGTGTTGAAGAAATTAATTTACCAGGATTTACAGTGCCAGAGCAGTAAAACAATTGAAACCAACTACTGCATGAGTTATCCCACTGTAACTTCTTAAGTGCTAATTCAGTTTGGGCAACCTCAACTATCAGAAAACGCAGTTCCTTCTGGGGTTCATTTTTTTTAGCTATATTCTCTGACTACTAGTAGATTTGTTCTGCATGCTAACAGCATTTGGTCCCCCACAGGGCTCTTGTATCCACTGTGCAAGATAATGTGCTATAACTCAACTGAAGAATCTCAAAGTTACTGAAGTTCCTCAATGTTTTTCAAAGCCAACCCCACACCATTTAGCTTCTGAGGTGGCTCTAGTTTAATCCTCTGCACCCTGCTGGAGGGGAAAAAATGCAAATTTGAAGCAAGTCATCTTCAGTGCACGGTCTAAGTGAATGTGCTTTGTTAAGAATCGCTAATACCTGCTGCTGAAAGAGAGCAAACCTCTTGTGTTGTGATCAGTGCTCTCCCAAATTGCTCGTGTGCAGAAAGGAGCCGGCTCCCTGGGTGCCAGCACACTGTCCCATGCTGCTAATGACCAGGAGTCTGGTCACAGATGCTTCCATCAATGGCAGCGCTGTCACAAGCTGCTTCTGTCACCTCCCCTGCCTCTTGCCTCCGATTCCTGTCGCAGACCACGCAAGTACAATTCAATGAGCCAATTAGGCTTATTCTTATCCTGGATCCATTCCCCAGCTCCATTCTCCACGTGGCCCTGCAAATGGTTGTCCTGGTGTAGAGCAGCAGCTAGAGCAGGAGTTGGAGATGGGGCCAGGCTGGTGCCCACATCAGCACCACCACCATCCTAGCACTGGATCCACCGCGCTGCAACCAGCTGCCCTGAGCTGGCAGGAGCAGCGGAGGAAGGCTGATCACCTTGAGGTGTTCCTTGAATTGCACAATGTAGCTCCCTCTGCCCCAGAGATTTTGGTGGCCACTAGAGGCAAAGTAGCTTAGCACCTGGGGGTGCTGGTGGACAGGAAGCTCAACATGAGCCAGCAGTGTGCCCAGGTGGCCAAGAAGGCCAATGGCATCCTGGCCTGCATCAGGAATAGTGTAGTGAGCAGGACCAGAGAAGTTATCGTCCCCCTGTACTCGGCACTGGTCAGGCCTCACCTTGAATATTGTGTCCAGTTCTGGGCCCCCCAGTTTGGGAAGGATGTCAGGATACTGGAATGTGTTCAGAGGAGGGCAACGAAGATGGTGAAGGGTCTGGAGCACAAGCCCTACGAGGAGCGACTGAGGGAGTTGGGGCTGTTTAGTCTGGAGAAGAGGAGGCTCAGGGGAGACCTCATTGCTCTCTACAACTCCCTAAAAGGAGGTTGTAGTCGGGCAGGGATTGGTCTCTTCTCTCAGGTGACCAGTGGCAGAACCAGAGGGCATGGACTTAAGCTTCATCAGGGAAAGTTTAGACTTGATATGAGGAAAAAGTTCTTCACTGAAAGGGTGATTGGCCATTGGAATGGGCTGCCCAGGGAGGGGGTGGAGTCACCGACCCTGGAGGTGTTTAAGGGGAGACTGGATGAGGCACTGAGTGCCATGGTTTAGATGATGGTTGGTGTTAGTGTTGGTGTTAGTGTTGGGTTATAGGTTGGACTTGATGATCTCAGAGGTCCTTTCCAACCTTGTGATACTGTGATACTGTGAAGTAACTACTCAATGCTGCACATACCTGGTGCTGGCAGAATCAGGTCCCATTTGGCACCCGTTCTCCCAGAGGAATATGGTGGGGAGAGCCCAGAAACAAGAGCTGGGGACTGAGCTGTTGCTTGTGACTCCTAACACTGCCAGGTCTGAACATGGTTTTCTGGGCTCTTACACAAGTGGGGTGGGCAGCAGCTGGTTTGTACCCCTCTGACCCAGCAGTCATGGCTTGGATGACCTGGCACGTAGAGTGGTGCCACTGCCCTTGGCCTGTGCTGAGACCCATCCCTGTCCTCCTCAGAAAAATGCTGTCTGTGCTGTGCTTGCCTACAGGAGATGAGATAGACAGACAAGAGACAGCAGAGGAGAACCATCCAGAGGAGAATGAGCAGGCATTTTAGACTTGAGCTAGGCATTAAGCAATGTACTGAAATACAGAAAAAAGGCATTTACAACCTCATTAATTGTATTGTGTAGTTTGAGTACCAAGAATTGAATAAATAGTAACATAGCTGGTTTATTCTACTTCCTGGTTTTGTTCTTACTAACTGAAATTTTCAGTATTAAAAAGAATTCTAGAGGTGAATATTCTTATCTTTATTAGTTACTTTTAAAATAAATTAATAAATGCATTAGAACTAGCAGAGCCTGAAATTTAAATCCGTAAACTTTGTGCAACATGGTACTTCAAACATTGCTGGTTTACAATTATGTGAACCAGTAACATCAGAGACAAGCACAGTGAAGCCCATCAGCCCTTTGAGCATATGGTACCTGTTTATAGCCAAAAATGAGGAGATGCCAGTTGAACAGAGGAAACAAAAATAATGAACAATAACCCTTAGCAGATTTAAAAAGGAAAGCCTGTTGAGCAGTCCACAAATAGCTGTTGTTCAACACTCATACATTCCTATTTATCAGAATATATTTAAAACAGATATTTTGAATTCTTGGTTGTTTTAATTATGTCATTAATTAAACACGAGTTACATACGAATGCCTACAAGCATTCAATTGCAACGTTCTACATTAAGTGGCATCTATTTACAGTTACCAGCAAGCCAAGGGTTTTTTTGACTGGCTCAGCTAGATTTTATTTTTGTAGCAAAATGCCAGCTCAAGCTGGAAACATTACAAATAAAAACTAAAGGGCCTGGCTCACCACTCTACTATTTCCAAAATAAACCAAGATAACAGTATGAGATATTTCCCTGCCTTTGCTGTGCATTCACAACATGTATATTTTTTTCTGGCACTCCTGCATTTTATGGCTCTTGAGGACACTCCAAACGTGATTCTCTAGACCAAGAGGTCCTAAGGTGATGACTGAATATCTGAATATCAGACATCCTAATAAAACAGTCCCACCTTATTACCATATTATCCTCTTTCCTGAGGTCCATTGTGCATCATTAAGATAGAAGAGGAAAACAGCTGTTGGTGAAAGCTACTTTTGCCTTCTGTTTCCCTGTGAGAGACTACCAGCACAGAGAGCATCCTCGGGTACCCACGGCAGATGGCTTTAAGTCATCTGAATAACTGATCATCACTAGATCTCCCATGAAAGCTGAGCTAATGTCTGATGCAACACAGTCTCCCTTCTCTGACTTTAGAAGAGTGACATTAATTTTTGCCTGTATCTGTTCTGATGTAGAGGGATCAGAGTTGTTTGATGAATACAGGTGATTCATACTTCGCAGAAAAGTTTATATCCCTCAGAAGAAAGAGTCAATGCAATTGAAGCATTGCATAGTACTTGCACATCTCAGAAAACTGTTCCTAAGCCAGCATGCAGCTTGAGGACAATATTGTGAATACTCCTTCTTCCACTGCTCTTCACTACAACTGAAACAAACACTAAAAATGAGAAAAATGACAATATTTTGTTGGAAAGACATCAGGGAGTGTTTCACTATTTGGTTGCTATTTAACAATCTCTATTATTGTACAAGTCTGGCCTTTTTGCGTTATTCATCTGAATAAAAAAAAATTAATTGACAGCAGTTTTTGTGGAAAGGAAATGCAGCTGTTGTTATCAGTGGAAAATTGCACAGACTAGATTTCACATTTCCATGTGCAATATTTTCCCGTAAAATTGCTATTACACCAAATTATAAAAAGGAATGACTGCCCTATTTTTCAACAATAACTACCTTTCAGTTTTAAACTTGGACTTCAGAATAGCTATTTTCAAACCCAAAGTAGCTCTTTAAAAATCAGACAAGGGAGTTTGAATTTTGACTATTTCCACACAGAAATTTACACTGGAACAATATTACCTGAATACATTCAATTAAAACCCCTAATTTTCTTGAAACTGTGACATGCTCATGCCTATTCACCCAACAGAAGAAAAGGATCAAAATCTATCAGATAAAAAATTTAATACATATCTCAAACTTAAAAGTTTAAGAGGCTTTTTTTAGAATTCCCATGAACAGAAACCGTTAAATGCAAACAACTTCCCATGGAGTTCCCAGACATATTCATCACTTAAACATATAGCTTCTTTTCTAAATTTTCCTTTTGCTAGCAAAATATTCACAAGCTCTACAAAATCCACATGGAGAAACTATGTACATTTGTATGTCTTTGAACCTTTTACACTTTCCAAATGAGATGTGTATTTGATTTATGTTCATTGATTTTGCGAGATAATTTTTTAAGAGCCTAAAATAGCAATGGCCTTGATTGACTTCTGCCTGCGAAACCTGTGAATCACTGTCAGTTCCAGTGGAAAAAAATAGAAAAAAACAAGGGATCAAAAAATTTCCCAGGAAATCCCAGCTAATCTCCAACATGCTACCACCAGTAAAGGTGAAGTCCTCTTCAGAGGTGGCAGCTTAGCACTACTTGTGTGTTACATTCATTGTTCTAAGACCAGCTCCATAGCTCAAAAAATAGAATAACACAAGATAATATAAAAGTGAATATAGCATATAAATCCAGTTTTCAGTTACATGCTACCCATTCATTTTGGCATCTCCACTCCTATTACTGCCATCATCTCCGTCTCCTGCTTACAACTCTCTGCTCCAGGAAACAAAGCCAGGAGCATCCCAAGTATCCATATCACTGGCTGTGGGGAATTTGAAACTGGTGTCCCACAGCCCATTCACACTGGGAGATGGGGTGCACCACACTCCACGCTGCAATGCCAACATCCTGCCTAGATTTTGCAATCACTGGAGAAAAATCTGTGCTTCTGGTGAATAATTCTATAGCCACTTTAGGCAAGTACCTTCAGATGAGATGAATGATTGTGCAGAAAAGGAGTAAATTTCTTTCTGTCTGTCAACTGGAAAACTTGTTGTTCCTAAACTGATTGTCTAGTGGTGTCACCATCCATCCACGACTAGGCATTGTTGCAAGGACGAGTGGCACCTATGAGCCCATTCACACACAGTGCCCACTGTAATGTTGGCATTTCCAGTCTACCAGACAGACTTTTCTGAGCATTGGTATTGTGTTACTGGGGTTTTAGTGTCTTTCTGCTCCCTCTTGCTCTTCCAGCAGGTATAGACGGTTTGAAGTCTGTTTTTCCAGTGCCTTCTTTTTGAAATCGCTGTTACCCTTAGACTACTCAAAGCAAATAACATCATGGAGACAATATTTTTCTCTGCAGTACTTTTTCTGCATTTGTAACTTGTAGGCAACAGATAATTTTTCTATAAACTTTTTAGATTTCCTCCCTCAGGCACTTTGGATAAATCAATTCAGAAGTCCAGGGCTCTGATTGCAGTGGAGTACAACTGACAGCAGAACCCACCTGGTAACTCTCAAATGTTTTAAAAACATCTCTCCATACCTTTTCGCTCTTCACCAGATATTAGACCTAGATTCAAAAACAGTGTCTCTTCTCTTGAAAGATTATACATGATCCAAGGAAGGTAGTTGACATCTGGCCAGAAAAGCAGATATTTCTATTTCCCTCATGAGCTTGCAGCTGGCATTTACCACCACTCATCTGCTAATGAATGCAACAAACAATCTGCAGTTTCTCCTGGGCATTATATTGATAAAATCTGTTGTCCACATCAAGATGTTCCAATCAGTTACTGTCTAGAGATCTCAGTTACAGCTTTAGCCTCACATGCTGTCAGCAGCTGAGCACAGAGCACCAGTGAGCCCCAGGGCTGGACTCCAAAAGGGTCAAACCAAACACTTCAGACAGAATCATGGCCCTTGGGGAGCCCCTGTGGTTATGGTTGTACTTTAAATTTCAGAAGGCTGAAAGAAGCACATTTCAAGGAAATATTTCCTGATCAAAACCAGAATCCTAGTCATCTAACTACTCTTAAGTCTTTTAAACAGTAATATTTTGAAATTAATTTTGCCCTGAATCCAAATGGCAAATGGATTATTATTTTTTCTAGTGACTCTGGCAGACTCGCATCTAAGTGCTTACTTGTAAATTTGCCAGGGGTAAATGATGTTTTACAGACTAGTCACAAAGAAAAATTGTTCAAAGCATCAGCCGACAGGGCCTGGTTTTGAATTATATGGCACAAGTGGACAGCTGCTTCTTCAGAAATATTAGTGAGCTGCTTTGATAACACACCTCACCAAGTGGATTCACAACACCCATAAAACTTGCAGCAATAATAATCAAAGCAAACAGCAATAAAATAATGAAACATTAAGCAGAAAATTCTTTCAGTAGTGTTGAACATTATTTCTACTATTTATAATTTTTGAAGTAATTTCTGGTAACAACCCAAGTTCCCTTATTTCTATTCTTTTTGTATCTGTAATCGTTTCCTCCTTCTGTACTTTCCTAAGCATGCTCTTTCAGAGCTTCTTGAAAACAAAACCTTATTGGGGAGCAACAGCTTTTGTTCGAGGCAGTGCTATGCTTTCACCTGCCACACTTTCTCTGTTTTGAAAGAAATGTCAGACTATGAAGTTCACCAGACCAGGACAGAGAAGATAAGCGAGGTCCATTTATATTTGTACAGCCCTAATTTAGAGGTTTTATTGAAATATTTAACTATATTTAAAAGTCTACATTATTGTCAACCATAACTTCACTCTCATGTGGCAATATACTTTGTAAAACACAAACTCCAAATAGAACAATATATTTTGCATGGTTAATTTCTGAGACATAGAAATGTTTACTTCTGTATTTCTTTCCCAGTTTAATGACTGCTGTAGCTTTACTGAATTACATTCCAGTTTACAAACAAGGATAGGGGAGGGCATTGTTTTCATGTGTGTTATTTCAGTGCAGAATTCAAATGCAGCTTTCAACATTATAGAAGCATACGCAGTCCCTGTTCCCAGGATCCTGCCCGCTTAAAAAGCCGACTAAAGGAAGGAATATGTAACAAAGAGAGAAAATCTCATTAAAACCAGGCTGCATACCAAGCCAGTAGCAGAAGTAGAAAAAGGACCACATTTTTCTACTACTTTATTTCTCAGGCTAGGCAGCGTTCCTCAATTTTTCTTCTTTTTTTTTTTTTTTTAATTCTGTCATATAAACAAGAAAAGATCAGTAGGCAGGGTCTGTATTAGCTGCATGATGTGTGAGAACAGACAGGTGAAACTTTGCAATCCATAATCATCCTACTATGGCCTCCAGCAGGGCCCTCAGCCACCTCTTGCAAAAATCTCAGCTTCTGCAAATATTGGAGGAGTCTCCTGATGCCTTTGCACTCGGTCTACTTTGTTGCTTTCCAAAATTGTTTATGGCAGGCAACAAATATCACACAGAGCATGAATAAAATCACAGTGTTAAATTAGATCCAAGTCCTAAACTTACAGAAGTTCCTTGGAAATCTTATTTTGTCTTATAGCCTAGCTAGCCTTACCTATAAAGAGCTAAAAATGAGAAATGACAGCAGTCAGCATTACTATCACTAATCCAATTGTGATTCTAGCCCGAAGAGCCCAATCCAAACCCCATTAGAGATTATACAGCTAAATACATGCTTGGAAAATGCTACAATCATTGCACTTAAGCACTGGCCACGGTTCCTCCTGCTGCTCTCAGCAATTGTACCCCAGGGGGCCAGCACTGTCAATTGAAACATTTCATCTTTTATGGTCAGGTTCCTACTAGCTACATATGTTTAACTAACAGTTTACCTCTACCTGGTAACTCTCAAAAATAAGTATTACTCAGCATGAGCAGTGGTTGCAAAGGAGTCTGTGCTTTTGACATGCAGGATATAGGTCCGTAACTGAAGTCACAGTGAGCTTAAATATATCTAAAGCCTATTCTTTGTTAAACAGAAGGTGACCTTCTAAAGGCTGTTGAATTCAAATTCACCCAGTTGCTGCAGGTGCTCCTCTGTGGATACAGACCACTCAGCCAAGGAAGAGATGGAGGGAGCAGTCATGGGGTTTATGTCACAGAAAAAAAAACCCTGCAAGTCTCCTGTGCCCAGGAGAATAACTTTGTTCTGATATTACCTTTCAGGACACAGTTGTGCCCACTCTTCAGTGGAGCGTGGCAAGGACTTTAGTACAAGTTTGGAAACAACCATATGGCTTGAGCATACTTAAAGCTTGGCGAAAAGTCTAAAAAGCTTGTCTTGAAAAAGAAGCTAGTTCTGTGCAAAAAAAATCTGTTAAAATATTGATTTAAGCCCCAGGTAAAAACTCTTATAATTTATATTACAAATAAAACTGTACAATAAACCCCACAATTCAAGCAAAGAATCAGCAATAAGAAGTAATAAAGTAAAAATAATGACCAGATCATCAGCTTAAAACAGAAATGAAAATGGTGACTTTAAGGTAAGAGCATGGCTAAATTTCAGCTATGTGTGGCTGTGCCCAGGCAAGGGCATTGTTTGCATTTAATGTTTGTCCTGGATAGACAGTACAGGAATCTTAAAACTCTTTGATGTAGAAAATTGAGTCAGAGACGTGAGACTTCTTACATCATTGTGGAACCTTTCCCTCGGCCTTATTATGTTAAATGCTTGATGCAACTCTCAGATTTTCTTCCATAAAAGGCTAGGTCTTTGCAAAAATAACTTATGAAACAGTTGAAAAAAAGGAATTTAAGGCAGTATTTTCTACAGATCTTGGCATACTCTTACTATTTCTTTAACCAATGCCCTTTTTTCATGACTGAGGTGATGTACTGGCATGAGAAGCATGTATATCCTCTGATATTTGCTGTAACTTCATGACTGTAAATCTGATGATGCTTTCTAAGTGTAGCTGCTGAAGCTCTTGCAAATTGTCTTGGACATTATTCACATTTTTTGACTCTTATCATTTACTACTGCCAAAAAAAGAAAGGGAAGTTTGTGATTGCCTGTGCTAATATATTTTTCACTGGGCTGGTGCTCTTCACAAGGAAGGATTAAGGCATTAGAGTATTAAGAAACTCAATCATTAAAAGCCATGGGGTAGTATTACAAATCACGATATTCAGGCCAAGTAGATAATACAGTATCATACCAATACTGATGTCTATGACATCAAAAAAACATTAGATCCAGTTTTGCAGTTACAGAGGAGAATATCAGTGGCAACCAGAAGAAAGGAGATCCTGACTTATATGAACAGCAAAACTGGCAAAGTGAAGGCCAAGAAGGTGAGAGCAGCCAGAGGAAAATACTGGTATAGGAACAAAGGACTACAATCTAACCATTTAGACTGGACTCCTGAAATAGGTTTCCAACCCGTGGGACAGTATGGCTTTAGAAAGAAGGACTCTGAAAACAGAAACAGCTTAAGATGGAGCTCGAGAAATTTGGTAAAAGTGAGACGTGCCGAGAACACCAGTAAAAGCAGGAACTTAAAGTTGGTAACAGAAACATTCTGTGTCCACATTCCTCACATCCAGTTCTCTTCCTTTAGTGTATCATAGAACGGTTTGGGTTGGAAGAGACCTTAAGGATCATCCAGTTCCAAAGACCCTGCCATGGTCAGGGACACCTCCCACTGGATCAGGGTCTCAAAACCCCATCCAATCTGTCCTTGAACACCTCTAGCATTGGGGCAGCCACCACTTCCCTGGGCAACCTGTGCCAGGGCCTCCCCACCATCATAGCAATAAATTTCTTTCAAATATCTAATCTAAATCTCCCCCCTTCCAGCTTGAAATCTTTACCCCTCATCCTATTCCTTCATTCCATGATAAAGAGCCCCTCCTCAGCTTTGCCGTAGGCTCCCTTTAAGCCCTGGAAGACTGCTATGTCCTCCATGGATTTACTCTAATTTACACAAGCATAAGATTGAGAACAAAAAGGTTTACTATGAGGGAAAGTTGGTACTTTTTTATTTGTGTTGAGAACTTCGTCCAGATTCCCGTGAACAGAACCACAGTTGGTTTTGCTTACAACTATTAATTTATATGATACTGAATTTAATTAATTTGACAGTTATATCTTTTGCTAATATTTTTATTCTACAGATAACATTGTACTCTGCCTTTGCTCATTACATTTAACATCTTTTATAAAACATTAACTACACACAAACAGCAACTTTACCTCTACATTATTCAGCACACATAAGATCTTACCCTACAGCAGAATTAAAGAAATATTGCTCCAGAACAGAGTGATAAAGAAGGATATATTTTTCTTTACAGTACAAATAATAAATATAGAATACAGGCCCAGCCCTCAGATGCTATAGGGAAGAGATGAACTAAAAACCTGATAAACAGAGTTTCTGAAATGACTAAACATATTGCTTAAACTGTTTCTTTGGAACACATCCAAACATCTGATCTGCTCATAAACAGGACCCTGAGTCACTCGTACCTCTCGGAGACATACAATCATTGTCAGTGGGTGCATTTCACCCAAATCAGAATTCTGGGAAAAGAATTTGAAGAAAATTTTAAGAAAATAATGAAATTAAAGAAAACAACATTTCTTTCAGCAATATTCTCCATATAAAAATCTAGTGTTACTCTTTCCAGACAGATGCTTAAAATTAATTGCAGTGCAAGCATAAAAAATTATTTTCTAGCCATTTGCAATTATTCTTTCTCAGAAGTAATCAATGAAGTATTGAGATTTTGGTATGATTTAAATAAAATTAAGGTGCTGAGCAGTTTTTGTTTTAGTGCAACTTAAAGGCCTGAAATATTTGAACAAGGCTATATTGCCAATTAGTATATAGAGATGAACCTACAAAGTTTATCAACTCATTCCTGAAATCCCCAGGTATCATCATCATTGAATGACTAATTTCAGGAGGTAAAAAGTTGCTTTTATATAGATATGTATTTACATATAGTTTTTTGTGTACACAAAACTACATTTTTGAGGAAAAAGAATTTTGGAGTTTTGCCCAGATCCCATTTTAAATACTACAGAAGGGAAGACAGGCAGTATCCCAGGTAAGAAGTTTCGACCTGACAAAAGACAGACTGTGTCAATGTAAGTCCTCTTTGTGCTTCACTGCTTTGAAGAAACATTGGTGAGTGTCAGCTGAAGGAAGAAAGCTGTTCTTTTTACTGAAATATTTTCATATTTATGCTGCTTGTTTGCCCAGGATGCTTAAAGGGGTAAATTCCATTTTTTTCATGATGTACTCTTCTACCTAATGGCCTGAAGGGTGGGCTGTGGCTGCAGCTACACCCACAATTACAGGGAGTGCTAAGAGCCCTGCAATCATCGAATACTGTCCAGAAGGGCACCTAAAAATCTCCAGTCACTTTGGAGAGCTAAGAGTTCCTTTCCCTGCAACCCCATACCAAAGCCAATCTTGGTTCAAAGACTTCTCTCTGAGGGCTGTTCCATATTGCCAGAGCAGCTGTTTCTACAGTGCTTGTGTTTCTGTCATATGTCCAGAGCATACAGGAAAGGTTTTCAATGGAATTTGAGCTGATAATGCTCTTGGACACCTTGAAAAATTCCAGTCCAATGTCTTGACATTTACAAAATTGATTTCATGCCATGACTGTTTTAGAGCCCTGGGTGTTGTTTTCTTCCTTTTCTTGTTTCAGGAAAAACATGAGATTTGCCAAACCAGCAGAATCCTTTCCATGCAGTTTGCCTCATTGCAGTTTGCAGGAGCAGCTGGAGTGGACCTGTACCCTGAAATATCATATCCAAGAGTAACAGAGCTAGGAGCTGAGGCAAATTTTATGGTCTACAATTAAAACATCCTAAATGCTACTAATTCAGTAGGTGAAATTATTGTTATTAAGATCATCACTTCCAACAAAAATGAAACCCATGCTAAGTGAGTAAGGCACCTTTGTTTTGAAAAACACATTTACTCTCCTGGGTGTTTGTTGAGAGTTGTGGACCATAAAAATAGACAGTAATTTGAAGCATTATATTGAAATAATCTTTTAGAACATTTAATAAAAATGCACACAGATGTACCCAGCTCAGATTGCACTCTGCTAATTATTAGCTTTTTTCTACCACTTTGCAGATGGTGGAAACTATCCTTGTATTTTTTACATCTTGCCTATTTGGCAGTGAGGATGCTGATGTGAAGTAAATAACATTTTTTCTCTTATGACATTATCACTATCCTTGCAGCACAAGCTTTAATCAACTTTTATTAATCAAGCAAGGGACCAAATTTTCTGCCTAGTAACGCTGCTTCGAAGTCTGTGATCAAAAAACCATGAGACTTAAAAGATGAGAGAAAAAGCTAATAACTACACTTCTGCATACAAATACAGTTTAAAATTTCCACAGGAAGCACTACTGGATCAGCCTCTCAGGGTAGGAACTGAGAGACACAGTTTGCTGTTTCTGGGGTTACTACATTTGTTTCCAAAGCTGGTTATTAAATCTTAGCATGTCTGGTCATTAGGGTGGAGGAGACAAACTATAAAGGTTTTGGAATTGAATGCTTGAGTATGTTATCCAGTGCCCAAATGAATTTCAATAAACCTTCCTATGAGACAAGCCTTTCTAGATGCTAACAGCACTCACAGCTTGGGGTTTTCATTACAGATATCTAATCAACCCAGGCTTGCATAGGATGATATCTTTGATACTGAACTTCAAGCTTATTATATCAAGCAGGTTTAAAAGCAAGCTGCCTTCACTGGCACAAGTAAATAAGTAAATGCAAATAGTTTTTAAATAATTTATCTGTAAATAATAAATTAATTTTCAATCACTTCTCTCACTTATCATAAATCAATGTCCTGGTTGCCAATATGTCTGATCAGGCTATTTTCTGTACATCTACAAAAGTCTTAACTGACACAATGAGTCAATAACCACATTTTAAGTTTGTACGTGTAGATAACCATGCTTCACTTGAAATGCTGTACTTCATGCTCTTAAAACACTTTTTTTGGTTATTTACATGCTAGATCCTTTGTACCAAAGGTTATTGTTATATATATAGTAAAAAATACCTCTACCTAGACCCATTACAGCAATAAATAATTTTCATATGATAATCTTCTCATTATTTGTTATTCACCTTATGCCAGCTATGTGTTTATATGGCAATACTCAATTCTTAATGACTCTCCAGAATTTTGTCACATAGATTTAAGCCTCACACTTTATTCTTGCCACAGGCAAAGCAAAAATATGTGCTTTCCCTCCAGACAGCTTACCCAGAAGTAGTTCTGTAGCTCTGCATCCCCTCTTTAAATTCACTCTCCCTGACCTTTCAGCGTCCTTTACTATAGTTGTCGCAGGAACTTTATATTATTTCATACCTTTTCATCAAACACTGGTGGTAGATCTAGAGCAACGTGGTACCCAGCCATGACATATGCACCCCAGTAGTAATTTGTATTACAAAAATTTTGAGTAATGTCACCATTTTCAGCAGGAAAATTCTGAGGCTAGAAGACACACTCTGTTAAACTACCTGATCAGGTCTTTTTCTTCCTAGATAAAAAGCCAAGCTCCCTTAGTCTGTAGAGTCTCCTGTGAATGAAATTCAAAGCTAACCAATTCCTATTCTAACTCAGGAAACATGAAGAAAAAAGGTAATCCTCAAAGCTCTCTCCAGTCTCCTCTGTCCCCATCCTGAGCCCCAATCTGAGAGACACAGGAACACACAGAGGTCGAGACAGATAAATCTGGATCCACTGACACTAATGTTAAAATTCACTTTTTCATAGGATCACAATCTGTAATGTAGATGTCCTACAAGACAATCAGTAATTTTACTAGAATGCTGTTCTTTCAAAGTGCTCCTGCATCTCTCTCACCATCTCACTCTCAGGAGAACATTCCACCGTCTCAACTTGACTCCATGCCTGTTCTATTTTAATTTCCCTGCTTTAGGCCACTCTAAATCTCACTAAGTTACCTTCATCTGCAAAGGGATTTTTTATGAAGAAAAGCTTACAACAGACAAAAAGAACCCATGCTGCCCAAAGCTACCAAATCCTACTTCTTCTCACACGATGTAACCTTGCCTTTGCTGTGAACAGTCAGGCTCCCTCCTTTCAGCTCTTCTGTATCTCACCATTACTTTCTTCGTGGCCAACTCTGAATTTAGCTGTCTGAAACCATCATATTTGAAAAGTTTGCTCTTGAGATACAGCATTTCAGTTCAAGGTGATATTTTTTATTTTCTTTGGAGGATAAAAATCATAAGAAAAAGGGATATTTAAAATATTCACTAATGAAATTGCATAGATATTGCACAAAAAGTAAAATAAAGTACCTTAATTAGATATCAGATTAACTACTCTTAATAAACTTAGGTAAAGTTAGTCAATCAGTGCTGTTCTCTCTCAATATCCCCTGAGCAATTAAAATGCAGTGCTCTGCAAGATCCATTTAATGATTTGGCAAGGTCTCTTTTGGAACCGTGTGCACAGTGTCAGGATCAGAACATTGTGCAGGAGCCTAAATGCATTACACAGGATTCCTGCTGCAGCAGGTTTGTGGGTCCTTCAAACAAAATTAGTCTTGAAGAGACCAATCTATTAGCTCTCCAGTGTTAATAGGAGGTACATCGAGTGGCTTTGAGGTCACTCTATATAAATGACATAATGTGAACAAGTTCATTGGAATATCCATCAACTGTATGATCAGTCTGACAGTGTGGATGTTGCAAAGAATGTGATTGTGAAAGGTGAAATAAGCATAGTTTTTCTTTGCACATAGATACATTTTCAGAAGTCACGGGACTGCAACATGTAATTTTTTAATTCTTTATTGAAAGAGGACAAAATAATTCACAAACATGATTATCTTATCTGTCTCTACAGTAGCTGCTCTATGTGTAAAGCAACTACTATTCAATATTAAAGTGCTTACAGTAGAATTCATCAGTACGCATTGGTCTATTTCAAAGCTGGTTTGAAGATAAAAAGTTCTTGAAATTGACATCAAGCCATAATTAAAAACAAACTTAAAGACTAAAGTAGTTGTAGAAATTAATTTTTAACAGCTTTATTCCTGCTAGGATGTGTATTTGTGTATATTCATTTGATGTGACTGGATGATGGTGGTTATATTTTGTAATTTTGTTTACATTTACTTACTACCTATTATAAGAAATTTTCAGCAATTATTGCAAAAAAAATGCAGGCTTTATGTGAAGAATATCTTATCTGTTCAGCTCATCTCAGAGGGAGCCTGTGAAATTGCACAGCAGTCTGTGATGAAGGAACGCTTTCCAGCAGCGCAAAGTCAAGAGATGTTTTGGCAAAGGAAGCATGAACCTACCCTCCAAAATCTGGTCCTAACTCTCAGGAGGCCAGAACTACCAGGAAATTTTCTCCCTAACAAAATAATTTGAAAGACAGTGAAGAGCTTGAAAAGCAAAATCATACCTTAATCTGCCAGTGGGAAAGATGCTGGATGCACAATAAGTAACCCCCAGTGCCCCAGTGCCACTGCAGCTCCTTCATTTCTCTTGTAAGGACAGAAGAGTGCCATGGTTATGAAGAGCATTTATTTACTGATGACTGAACTGAAAAATCAAGATAGAGATTTAGAGATATTTAAGCTTTGTCTGTAGTAATGCACAGGGTTGTTTGGTCTTAGGGTTGTTTTGGGGATCTGTTTTTTCTTTAAACAGAGTAGTTGATGGTATCTGAAGACTTTCTGCACCTCTGATGGTCTGCCTTATTAAAGACTGAGGTCTGCGGAGGAAGTATTGCATTCTGAAATCTAATAGCTTCTAGATGCATGGGAAGAAAAGAGTCATTGGCTATTTCCCAGTGACAAATCATGATAAAATATTTCAGGATTTAGTCTAACCTCAAGAGACAACCACAAATGGTGATTTGTTGATGCCTGGCCCAAGACAAAAGCCACAGAATGTATTTCAGAACTTCTGGTTCTGCAAAATAAGCTGCTAAAATAATCTGGAGAATCACATATAATCATTTTGTGCTTTGTCAGGCTCATTTGAGTAGTATTTTCACAAAGGCAGCATTTTCCAAAAAGGCTGTTGTCCTAGTTCTAGAATTAACTGAAAAAATTACTTCTTTTTACTAATGCCTACAGTCCAATTTAAAGAGGAACACGCTTCAGATCTATCAATTGAGGACAGAGAATGTAAGAAGATGGAGCAGTATTAGACAGTGAGACTATGGCAAAACTTGAAAGTGATTCATAGTTTTGAAACCATAGGGAAACTGTCCTTCTTGTGGACAGATATACCATCAAAACTGTCATTGTAAGGACTGCTTTTGGACTTTTTGGCTCTTTAGCTGATTCCGACACTGAGACCCATGGGTCCAGCTTCTCTTGTTTCACCTCTACCATACCCACCTGCTCCCTTGAGCACCCAGCCCACACTATCTGTGTGATCCAGCAAGAGCATTTTGGTTTTGTAAGCTTTAAAGCTACTTGGTTTTCAGTAATAATAAAATATGTAGTCTCTCTCCATGAAATCAGAGTACAGGCAGACTTTCCTTAGGATCCAACACATCAAACCAAAGAAGATATTTTAAATAACAAAGACCTAAGATTGCAGGGCACAAAGCTATAACTCCTTCATATGAGCAGCAGTATAAAAAGCATTATATTGTAGTTTGAGATGTGCAGATTCACGAAAAATAAACCAAAGCACAGAAAGTATTTTCCATTACATTCAAAAGACTCTAACAGAGATATAAATAAAAAAAAAAATGTTTTGGGAGCTCCCTAAAATGATCACAGAATGATTTAAGTTGGAAAAGACCTTTAAGATCATCAAGTTCAACGCTTAACCTAAACTGTCAAGTTCACTACTAAACCATATCTCTAAGCAAATGACATTTTCTGTGTGTTTGAGGTAAAAATGCAATCAATCTCTGCTGAGAATCTTTAATTTTTCCCTAGCTTCACTTAACTTGAAAAAGTTGTCTATTTAACTTCAGAAAAGGTCCTGTCAATTGTCCCCTGGATTTAAAACAAGCTCTTTCAGACAAGGACGTTTTCCTCTGGTCTGTGATCAATGTCTAGCAGTAAGAATACTAACACCATGTGAGTGGGTTAGCGTACAAGCCATATAAGCACTAATAATTCATCTGACCTTCTCTTCTGCTGTTACTGTTAGCTCAGTTCTTGCCCTTCTCTCTGTCTTCTCTTCAGGGAACTTCAGAAGTTATTCATTTCCTACAAGTTAAAAAAAAAAACCTTGAGCTTCTCTCAAACACATCAGGGGATCTGTGAAAGTTTGTCACAGATTATGTGTCGATGTAGGCCCTGTTACTTAGAGGATACATTATTGATAAAAGCTAAATATTTCATCTTTCTTCACCGTCTCTAAACAAAACTGGCATTTACTTACCAGCAGGCCGAAAGTTCAGCCTGTTCGGTATTATAACAAGGAAACATGCTGGTAATTTCTCTCTGAAGAAAACAGATACCATGGCCTCTTTGCAGCTGTAGCAGAGGAAAGTCACAGCATTTACTCCCTGTCCAAAGAACAATCCAGAAATCCAGAGGGGTGCCCCAGAAGCTGTGCCTGCATGTTCTGCTTACATTTTGGGGTGCACCCAAGGGAAAGGAAGGACAGTTTCAATTCAATGTTTCTATTATTCTTATAGGCCAGGTCCAACCCATCCTATTAGCTGCATGCAGGTGTTTCTGAGTGTGTTTATTCTTTAATTATTCATAACATCAGCTTCATATTTTATGGATTATTCTGCATCAGTTCTGGTACTTGCCTCATGCATTATGCATGCATCTGAATCTGTTCTGATGGTAGGCATAAAAGACACAAAGCATGTCTCTCACCTATGTGCTTCTGATTAGAAAAGAGCGTTTCTAACTCTGAGCCTGAATTGAATCCCAAATGTGTCCTCCTTTGTCCCATAAACTGCACTTTGAACATTCTTCAGTGAACAAAAGGTAGAATTTTTTTCTGTCCTCCCTTACCCAAACTCTCCTAATCTCACTTTTCAGCAAAAGTCATCTTATAATGAAAAAAAACCCTTATAAAGTACACTTTTTTTCTGAGTGCTGTTTTGGAAGCAAGGCCTAAAAAAACCATAACAAAGACCTTTCTTCGAATACTATCTCTGAATGAACCAAAGCCATCAAGTCTGAAATTTCAAAATCCAGGCACTGCATAGTACATTGGTGTTTTACTCTAACAGACAAAAAACAAAGTTGTCCTAGTGAAGGAGAAAATTAATTTATGGCACATGCAATAGGATGGATGAGGGGAGACACGGGCTAGCACTGTTCCTGCTTGTGTTGGTGCCCACGGCAGGGCCATTCCACCTCTGCTCCTTTGCCTCCTGGGAATGGATCTTAACCCCATCAGCCCAGTGCCACGCAGGAGGTCCTTTCCTCTTTCCTTCAAAGCTAGCTTTCCAGTAAAATTGTCAAGACAGCTCTAGCAAAGCACAACCCAGGAAAGAGTTCTTCAATCACATAAAAATATTTCAAGAAAAATATAGCAAAATTATGTAAATACATATAAATAGCAGCCTCCTGAATTCTTGGTAGTTGTTTTGCCTCCTACACTCAGAGTACTGAGTTCTGAGCATGGAGAAGAGCCTGAAGCTAATTATAACTGAGTGACATCAGCCCTTGGTCCAAGAAGACACTAATTGGCATCTTGCATTCATAATACAATGTGTATGCAACATCGAGAAAACATTGTTTGGTTTGGGGTGTTATTTTTCCCCATTGCCTTCAGCAGGACTGTTGGCAGCCTGCTCTGAGGTGCCTGAACTATTCTTTCCCCATTCTCCTAGCTGGTCTCCAGACAAAGACCTTGGAGAGAATGTAGCTGTTACCTGTGTCTGCAAGCCATAAGGGAATTATGTCACCCTGCAATTTTTGGGCCCTATTTTTAATCCACGTCAGCTTAAATAAACTAAAAATAGTGTACCTGCCCTCTCTACTCACGCTTCACTATTCGTGAGGCTGAAATGAACCTCAGCATGGTCTCACTAAATTATGGTATTTTTATTCCAATCACATTTAGGAGACAAAAAACCAAACCCCGTGCTTTTACTCATGGCAGACATGGCTAACTGCCCTCCTCTACTCGCTTTCCAGAGCACAGCTGCATGTTGTCTTCTCTTTCCTAATGTGGCCAGTCTTGCTCTAAAGGTGGCAGTGGTTTGCACCAAAGATTGCAACTCTCTTCTCTGCATCCACAGTTTGAGCTTGCTATTGGCAACACCATGAAACAGAAACTGCCCTCCAGCCTTCCAAGGCAAGCCTGGTCTCCTCTTACTGAGCCAGTTTACAAATTCCTTCCATTCCTGTATTCTGCAGTGTTCAGATATTCCCACCCTTTAAGTTTTGACTTCAGGCTGCCAGCTCCTTTTTTCAGAGGCCTCTTCTCTCCTATCACTTTGGTCTCTGCTTTGTCAGCCTTCTAGACATTCAGTTCCCATAACACATAGATCCAGAAAGTAAAACGAGCATGTGAGACTTGGGAAACATTTCCCTTTTGAGGCTTCATCTCAGCCCACTGACTCAGTGGTGTATTCACAAACACAAGCCTCTTAATAATTCAGCAAGTTTTATGAGTTGCCATTTAACTCTTGCCAACCTGTCCAAAAGACATTCTTCAATAACAAAAGAGGTAGAGAAGGACAGGTGTCTGTGACTCACCTTTCACTTAAAAAGGGTCATACTGGGTTCTTTTTAACAATATTAACATGCAGGAAAAACTTCTGCTAGACTTACTTCTTACTTTTCTACAGATATCTTCTTCCCTCAGTCACTCATTAGACAGTACATCTTCATTTATATAATTGTGTGAGGTAGCAATGGTATCTGCAGCACCAATTATGACATTTTAATTAGCTGGCCAAATGTTCCCAATCCTGGTTTTAAGCTAATTAGTATATGTTGAGATTTGAGCTGTATTCTCATTACCATACAAATGTTTCTACAGTTCAAACATCCAAAGCAGGTTGAAGTGAATGAAAAGACTGGTTTAGGGCTCAGTAAGTTTGGAGTGGATATTTTACACTTCATATCAGAAGTATCTGCCTTTCCAGATAACATGAACTGGTTTGCAGCCCTTCTGTAACCCACTAAGATAAGACAAGGAGTAAATATCCTACACTTAGATTCATAGAGCACTTTTTAATCTCTAAAGTTCTTTGCAGGCCTTAACCACATAATCATTAAATATTGATATTTGCATGATTAATGCTTTGTTGTTACATTATATGAGAAGAAAGATACAAATGTCAGGAGAAGTAATCTGCTTTGGAAGGAAGCCATGAATTTGTGTATAGAAGTCTGTAACTTGTGTTTCAGATATGGTCCTATCAAAAATCTGACATGTTTAGAAATAGGACTGTGGGTATAGTGATCCTGGTATGATATCTTCATTGCTTCCTTTGTCAATTTGGCTGAGATTTAAAATATGCCTAGAAGGACCATTTCCTGCAGCAAGCATTTTTTGATGATTTATGCAGCACTAAATCTGATAGATCTCAGGTCAGCATCGTGGTTTAGGGATTTTATGGCCCCCATTTTCGTCCCATCTAGAATGTTTCCCTTTCTACACTAAAGGGAAAGGAAAACAACTGCTAATAAGACTTTTTTCTTCTCTCTGAGGTTACTCATTTATTGCATGTTCTGTTTTGTGACCTTGGACATTTTTTTCTTTTAGTGCATTTTTTACAGAGGGCAAAAAGTATACGTATCAAAAATATTCTTCATTTGACTAATAAGTTGCTTCATTGTTACTTATAAAAGACAAAACTTAGTTGCACCAAGTAAGTAAAGGAAAAAGAGCAAATCCTCACACGTTATAATTTATAATTTAGTACAGTTTTGGCAGAGTCGCATCAATTCACCACGGCTGAGAACGGGTCCCAGAGGATTTCCTTGCTATTTATTTCTCTATTACACATCTCTGCTAGGTCAGAAAGTTCCTGATTTTAATTAATACTGTTCCTACAAAAGTTTCACAGAGGTAATGAATGAAACCCAAGAAAATTCTTTCTAATTTAGTTGACCTCCTTTATCCAGCTTCTTTCCCCTCCTTCTATTATTTCTCTGAAGACTCAGCATAGGAAGAACACATTTCAGTTAATCACCACTTGAAGAGCAGCAATTCACAACATTTTTTTTAAGTTCAGTTTCCAAAAGTCCTTGTAAAGATCATTAATTGTGAAACGCAAGTGTCTGTGCAGGTATTTTTCAGTACTTGTCCAGAAAGAAAATTGTTCCCTCTTCTTCTCAATGACTTTATAATAGATTCTTAAACTAGAAGAACTACAGAATGAAGGAAAGTGAAGAAAAAATAAAAATATAAAGCTTATTTAGATACTAGGTCTTTGACTGTTCCTATCAGAAAGGACTAGCACTTTTTTGCTACCTTCAATCTGCAAACAGCTTGCTGCCTTACCCAACCCAGAGTGCTCTGCCCTGGGGAGCTCAGAGGAGCTGTCTTAGCTTTGGGGCTGTGCAAATGGCAAGCCACAGCTCCCAGGAGGCCCTGTTGCATGAGAAATACTTGTCACAACACAATAAAGATAGGGTTTTGCATTAGTTCTAACATGAACTTGCTTGCTTCTGTTTTTTGAATTGTCCCAAATATACCCCCCAAATTCTGGGTGGAGGCAGTAGATGATTATGAGAAATCATAAAAATGTGGCACAGTTAGTACAGGGCTAGACACAGTCACTAAAATAATCCAGGAGAGGGATTGTAGCTAAGATACACCAGCTCTGTGATGCACCATTCTTGAAATACCCTCTGATGTAAAATTCTTGCACTTTTTTCCTTCTTCCTCTTAGCTTTTTATAGGGAGGATGGGAAGGGGCTTACAAGCAAATGGCAAGTTCTTGTGCACTGTTGCAGAGGTGTCAGCTGGCACAAATAACAGAGGTTTGAAGAGCAAAACCAAACATCTCTGCTCCGTGCCGTACGGAGGCGCGCAGTAAACGTGCTTGGCAAGTAGCAAGTCCAGTGAGCACTTTCTGAGCTGCCCAAACACTATAGAGAAGAAACCAGTGCTCTGGAAGACTTAGCTCAAGTCAGAATAGGAACCCTGCTTGTCCACACTGAACAGTTGCACAAAATGAACTTGCAGCTACATTTGAAGAGCACTCAAGATATGTAATGTTCTTTGAGACACACAACGAATCAACAGCCAGTCTCCAGTCACTGTTAAGTCAATGAAAACTATTAAAGGCGTTCTCTCTCCTTGTGTCTTCTCAGGGCTACACATGACTTACAATGATTTTTTTCATGTTTATATATTATTTTTAAGTAACATACAAATTTTTCAATCTCTGCCATCATACAAATCTTACTCTGAACAAAAGCTCTTATCTATACCAGCTCTGCCACTGTTATTTGGTTTTGTGATGATGCCCGTTGGGAACTGGCCTAGATTGTATTTACAAACACTTATACCAGTCTTGCATTTGATAAGGAGATTTCTAAGTGCAAGCCAACATCCCAACAGTGGCAAGCTAGTTCTATACCCAGGGAATTCTGAAGGACACTAAAGGCACTTCTCTACTGTGCAACCACCAGTAGCACCATCCAAACAACTATTATTATCATCTTTATTCAGAGGCACAGCATCCATTTCCCCAAAAAACATGTCATTATAGTTTGCTACAATCTTGGTACACTAGATTGTGCTGATGTACCTGATAATAGTGGCCGAGGAAAGCGGTGGCACAATCCTGATCTTGCTGATACTGGTATGTGAAATGGAAGAAGCCTTTGCTACCCACAAAGAAACAGCAAAAACTGAAAAAGAATACAAAAGGCCCATCCTATTGCATATTTTTGGGGGAGGTTGGCAGGATCAGTGTAATCAGATATGTACATTACAGGGGAGCAGTTTAACTAAAATATAGAATTTGTGACAATTCCTTTATTAGAGTTATGGCAGACTCTCAGTCATGGTCCTGGGAAAGGGACCAGTCAGCATCACGTTCACACTGATGCACTGTAGGCTAGTAGGACCCTGTTTACCATGTGTTCTGGTTGAAACAGCCTGTAAAAGGAATGTGCTCTGCAAAGCTGAGATGACAGTGATTATAGGCAAACACGTTTATTCTTTAACTTTTGCTGGAGCTTTTTGAATTTTTTACTGTTATTTTAATGGACAGCAAAGAAGATTTAGAGAGAGGGCTTTGGAAAGACTAAGGTTTGAAGCACGGTTTCCCTTTCCAGAAAGAAGTGTAAGAGGAGCAGGTATCGTTTTTCCAGATCTTACTGTTCAATCATTCCTTTATGCCCCCAGACAAGGCATTTGCTCAGAACCATACACAGATCAAGTCTGCTGAACATGTTTTTCTAAACCTTCTCAGATACATACAGCATGTAAATCATCCCCGGAAGTTACAGAATTAAGAAAGCAATAGATGACAGGACAAGAATGCCAGTAACACTGCAAAGTTTAGCTGCACAAAGCACGTTATCTAAATTATGCCTCATATTAACGTCAACAAGCTCTACTTAAAACCTAGTTCTAATTTTCAGAGGCTTGTTTTGATCTACAGTAATTAGTACTCATCATTAAAATTCACTATTCACGAAGATGTGTGTATAAAAGCAAGAAAGTTGTGCACGTAAAGGAAAATAACATATTTCACTATGGAAGAGCATTTGTATGGGATATCTATGTTGACTTATATTACAACTTTACCCTGTTATCTTGTTTAAGCATAGTGTTAATACAATTTTTGCATCACACCATATAATCAGACACCACAGCTGTAGCAATCTGCTTTATTGCTACAGATTTACCCTGTGGCTCTCCACAAAGACTTGGCAGTGTAATGCCAGGATTTGTTCCACCCAACTGCTCTGTGTGACAGAGATGATATTCTTCTGACACGCCGGTCTAATAAAGGGATTTTAGCAAAAAAAGATTGTTTGTCTGTTTATTTATTTTGCCTTGGATTGAAACATTGTTTTGGGGCCAAATAATTTTAACAATTATTTTCATTCTGGCTACCAATTTTAGGCTTTGTTATGAAGAAATTAAAGCAAGATAGTATCTTTCACCTTCTGATATCTCAAAAAACCCTCATGCACAATTATCCTAGAAAAATATTGGTTGTGAAAAAATATTCTAATTTCCCCAAAAGTATTAAAAATAGTTGACAGTTTTACCATCTCCTGTAATCATGTAAAGTTCTTTAAGTCAAATATTATCTGGTTGCAACAGATATGGTATTTGTCTACTATCTAAAAAGCACATTAAATGGTATTTCACAATCTATCATCCTTTCACAGTTTATAGATTTTTTAAATGCTATTTTTTAAAAAAAACCTTAATCACAGTTTCTTTATATGGGGCTCCTACTATAAAGTTTACTGCTTGCTGAAAATAAAATGTAACATAAAATAAAGATGAAATAAAATTCTAATATGTAACATTTTTCATAAACTGGCTTGAGATGAACACCTCAAACTGTAGGCATAGTAATAGAGTACATCATTCAAACATAATTTTGAAGAACTTTGGTGTTTTAACTTTAAATCTCAATAAAATAAATTATGTTTATATGTGTCAAAGCAATCATCTCATCAAATGGAGGTACTTTCACACAGCTTCAAGTATAAGTAACAGTCGTAGGCTTTTCATATTTTCAATACAGTTGGAATCATTTATTTTAGAAGCTATTCAACAGGAAAGAAACACTTCATGCTGCCATTTCCAACATCCTTAAAATATTATTTTTAAAACCACCTAAAGAATTCAAAAGCGGGGACACAATTCTCTGTTGATTACATTTTATAAGTTGTTATAAATTCTTTATAGAAAGGAATTGCTTGCTATTAAACACTCCAGGGTTTTAAAGTTATTTCTATAGAGCTATTTTTAATTTATACACAGATACACACAAAAATAGCTACATTAAAGGACGCAGCAAAGTCACCCAATTGAAAGTTAGCACATGCCAGAATCAGAGAGGCCCAAGAAATCTTCTTTCTATATATTTCTATGTGCAACTTCTCTACTGCAAGTAGCACCACAAGCACGGGGTATCACTGAGGAGTTGGAGATTGGATCAGAAATGTTGGGGGAAGAATTAAGGTTCAGTGGGCAACCATAAATCCATCAATTTTTAACTTTAAAAGACATGATGACAAATCCATTGGCTCTCAGTTTACAATACTGTGATTTTTTTTTAATTGAGAAATTAATAACTGGTCAGATCATACAACTACAGTTCTATTTCCTCAGCTCTTCCCTTCAGTTCAGCTGTCCCCCCCACCACCGGAGGATCTCGCAGGTGTCAGACTGGTGATGACACATGCACTGGGCAGGGAGTGTGTGGGTGGGACAAGAGCCCAGGAGCTTCCCCTGACATAGGGACTGTTGCTCTGGTTCTGCCTGTGTGCTCTATGCAGCTCGGAGTGTTGTTGCTGCTACTTGAACCAAATTAAGTTTTAGCTCTTCAGAGTGTTTCATATTCATATATTAATTAGGCTAGATACCCTAATTTTCCTGGGGAATAAAGGAATGTAGAAGAGAGACAGCAAGTTGTAATAGACTATAACCCAGTTAACTTTAATGCACGGGAGAAGGTACTGTGGCTTTTCTGTAAACCCAGGGGCTTCCAGTTAAATATCAAACATCTTCTCTGAAAGTCAAAGACATAGTTTATGAAAATTTTAGAGAGTCTTCTCTACTGCAAAAGCGCCGGGCAACCTGGGTCAGCTGGGTGTTTTGTGCAGGTATTAACTTCACTCCAAAAATTCCTAAGCAAGTTTCCGCATCCCACTCCAACTGTTGCATGCTCTTGAAGAAGAACAAAAAAAGCCCACACTGTGAAAAACCACTACACAAGAACCGTCTCCAGCTGGATTCCCCCACGTGCAGAGCAAGCCAAGACCTGGCACAGTAGTCAGGTTGAGATTAACACGTACCAGGACTGCAGCTAGATTAAAATCAACATGAAGGAAAGCTCAATCCAGCTGCAGTTGAATTGTTAACGAAGTACCCAACCACATACTCCACACCAAGGATGAGCACAGCTCAGCCTTGAGAAAAGAGAAGTGAGACCCATAAGTTTTATGGAAAGGGGCATGTATGAGATTAAGATACCAAAAATACAGCGTTCTCCTTTTTTTTCCCTTCTTTCTCTGCTCTTTTCTTTTTTCTTGTTTTGCCTTTGCTGTTCTAATTTATGATGTTCTGCAGAAGACAAAAGCCCAGAACTCAGTACACTGGCACCACGCCTGGAATGGTGACATATTGCACATATATTTTTCATATATTTTCAAAAATATCCCTGTGATGGGGATTTTTTTGTATGAATTACTGTACGTGTTTGGCAGAGCAACATCCCTCCCTTTCTCCTGGGCAACTACACAAGGACATTCTGCCTTCAGTTCCTGCTGAAGCTTCCCACAGAAAGAGACTCCTTCAGAAAAGCCTCCCTTGCTCTGAGCAGCTCTGAACTATTCTTGTAACTGTCAGCAAGAGCTTGAAAAGAAGCAGTGGGAATGTGCTGCTTTATAATGTATTGGGAGCCAATATGAAGCAAAAAGCAAGTAGTGATTTCAGGGTATGGTTCAAATCATAAGCAGAGCGATCAAACAGTACAGTCCATGGATACAGAGCTCCTTATCTGAGAATTATCTTATTCTTCTCCTTATTCCTAATCTGCTTTGATATGTTAGCATAAAAAAAAAGACCATTCTTGAATAATAGCTGCATCCAATCTCTATCCCCTAAATAAAAGATTTTTAAGCAAATGAAGTAAAATCCACCTGGACTTGAACACGAATCTAAAACATGTCTGTGCAATTTTTTCACAGGTCTGTGTTTGTCCTATCTGCACTCAACTTACCTGGACATCTGCCAGCCTTCACCCAAAGACATTGTGCTTTAGGGCAGCCTTGTGAGTGTGCTGGAGTGCAGTGCTAGCACATCACTGCATCCTCACGGACTCCACCACAGAGCTGGCCAAGCTGTGCTGGGTGTCTGCAGGATGCTGCAGACAGGCCAAACCCTCAACCACACAGATGCTCAATTGAGGACTCATAGGAAAGTGTGAAATGCTCATTTATTCAACACAGTAATTCAGAACTTGCATTTTTCACCTGGCATTTTCATATAGAGAGTACAAAAAAGTCAGTCAAAAATCCAGCATGGAACACAGGTTTTTAGTAAATTCTAAGATGCAAGTTTCTATTCTTTGAAAGTCTAAAAACACATTCTTTTGTAAACAGGTCGTCAGCAGTTCTCTTTGTTCAGTTCTCCTTCAGTTCACACTTCAGGCGCTAAGTATCTGGATATATCCCTCTGTATTTCATTTAAGTGTCCGAATGGATATTGTTAAGTATATTGCCCCCCTAATCTGATGGTGAAATTGAAAGTCACCACTAAGGTGCCCAAAGGAGAAAACAAAATTAGTGTCACAGCTGCTTTTGTGAACACTTAGTGGAGCATAAATTTAAGTCCACGTAACCCCATGGCTTTTGCCCCACATCCAGGATTTTTAGCCATAAATACAATAAGATTTAAAGAATCTTGTACTAAAGTATTAAGAACCAGTGCAATTTCATTTTCAAAGTTCAGCTTTATAAACCATTGAGTTGTAGTTCATCTACTGAGTAATATCTGTAGATAGAAGTCATAGCAGACGGAAAAATACTGTTTGTGTCTCTTCAGCTATCCAGTTAGACTTTTTTTCTTCTGCCTGTTGGAATTACTTTTCAAAATCAGCTGAGAAGCCTGTACTTCCATCTTTTTTGGAAATATGTAAGCCCCTTTTCATTGATGACAAATATTCCCACAGGGCCAGTCAATTTTGGATCAGAGAGCACAGACCTCAGCAGATCTTTAAGGCAAGAGAAGGACAAGCCGATAACTTGCAACAGTGCTACACCCTACCGCTTACAAACAATAAGGAAGAAGAGAGCTGCAGGGTGTGGAAGAGCAATCTGCAGGGTGTGAATGGTCCTGTAGCTTCAGCACTAGCAGAGAGAGCCCAACTCTGTATAGAAACAGGAAAGAAATTGAGGAGCAGGAGGCTTTTAGTTAATGCACATAGAGATAATTCAAAGGTTTGGGGTTTTTTTTTTTCAATTTCTCTTTCAATTTTAACATTTGCTCCCTTTGAATTTCATCTATCATTTTATTGCCCAGTCAGTTTTATTTACTGTAGCCTCGTGAGCCAGGTCCTGTATGCCAGGTTATGTGTACCTGTTGTGACTGTCAGTGTAACACTTGATAACTTAAGCCTTTGGGGAAAATAAAATATTTTTTAAAAAAACATCTCTTTTCTGAGACAAGTTTTCGTAAGTGCACATGAGAATGATGGATAATATACAGGTTAACCTACCCTGCTGTATCCAGTATCAAGGTCCGAGTGCTGAGGAGCTGGCCCACAGCAGAAAATACTGCTTTGAGTTTGATTGAATGGGACAGTGTAGTTACTGTATCAGTTGCATATTGCTATACTTATTTACTATGCACTCTTTCTATTGCTTTATTTAATCTTCTGCATACTGATAGATGTTTCCATAGTCATTAAATGTCAATATGAATTTTAAAAGCAATATTGTATGAAACTAACCAAGTGAAATAAGGAAAACTTCCTTTGTTACCTGTACAGCTCTGGATTTTAAACTGTTGAGAACAAAAACAATTAATTCTTTTCCTACTACATCAGCACCTTTGAGTTCACTAAACATGACTATGGTAATCACTGCTTTGTGTTGTTGTTTTTGCTTTCTATTGTGGCACTGACAAAGCCAGGGAAATGCTTAATAAGGAAAAATACGAATTAGTGCAAACATCACATTAAGCTTTATTTCTCTGGCATTTCTTTCAAAATGAGCCTGTACTGTACAGTTTGCAATCTTAGTCTCAACAGCATCATAGAAGTCTCTGAACAATTTTCCTTCCAGGAAGTAATTTATTTTCCTGAGTTGGCATGAAGTGGTTGTTAAAGGAATCCACCACACAGCAAACAGAGCAGGGAAAATTATGTCGACCTAACAAAATAAAAAGATCACAAATTGTGCATTAAGAAGATAAATTAAAGGTCCCAAAAAGCTGTCAGACAGATGTCAAATCTGTATATGTGTGTATAAGGATTGCTGGGCTTCGCTTCCCCCTGTTTAAACAAACGGGCAAAGTGATGGACAGAGAGAGTCTGCCCTTTGGACTGCACTATTTTTTTATTTGGGGCATTTTTATAAGTGGGAATGAATGAAAGCAGGCTTTGTTCATGGATTCTGGCCATGCAGACTTTTATATGTAATTATCACCAAGCACCTTGGCTCCATTATATCCTCGTCCATGTGCTACACCACGATTTTAAAGGATCACTACTAGAGTCACTGAGGAAATGGATATCAATCCCTTCATATTTGTCTTTCTTTTTACTTTCTATCACAGATACATCATGTAACATTGGGTTAAGTTATATCACAGATGAAAAAAAAAGGTCTTCAAAGATGATACTGTAAATTTGGAAAATCTAAAGAAATAAAAGAGAAAATCTGGAATTCCTTGTGCTGAGTGATTATTATTAATGAGGAATTAGAGGGAAAAAAGTACATCCTATATCAGCCCTGGACTGTATGCTGATTAGGGCTCTAGTGTCTCAATATCTAAAGCACCACTTGGTTTGGCACAGCCAAAGTTGGTGGTCCTGCTTTTTCCTGAACACAACTTGATGAAAAGTGGACTGGATTAGAGTAAAACCAATTCAGTAGCTGTGGACTGCAGAAGACAGTCATGACTGATTCGAGAGTGACCTGAAAAGGCACTTTATAATTTTCACTGACTTCTTTGGGATCTGCTTGACAGAGAGTAGAGACTCTCAGTGAGCGCAGCGCTAATTTTCACTTACTGTCTATGCGAACACTGCTCTGGAGAGCATCTTGTAGGTGCCTCACATGGCTAGTCTTTCATGTGAGGCATCTTCTAGGTGCATCACATGGCTGGAGGCTGTGCAGGGGCAGTAGAGCCATGGCAGTACCAGCCCTCTCTCGGCGTGGGATGTTAAGGTCCCGTGTGTTCTCAAACATCCGCTCTGCTGAAACCTCCAGCCCCTTCAGGGTACTGTAGTTCACAAGTACAAAAGAAAGAAAATCAAAAACACAGACAGGAAGAATTCCTACCAACATATTGGCCCTGGTGATTTATTCACACTGCCAGCATAGGGGGGGCTTAATGTTTCTAATAATTCAGCCCAAATTAACCCTTCTTTCTAACACCTTCTTCACAAAGACCTGTTGTTCTTTGAGCTAAGCGACTCAACATCCTCATCTGGAAAAACACACGGAATACTGACTGAAATCCTCTGGGAGTTACATCCTTCCATCATGTAGCCCAGGGTATCAGTGACATCATTTGAGAAAAGGAAAGCTGCTTCTGACAAAAGTATTCCTCTCTCCTCCCACCCCACCCCCCAGCATGCAGGTTACCTAATGGAAGCAAAGCAGAAGATGACTGGGTGGGAAAGAAACAAAACCTTTATCAACAAGAGCAGAGGACCCAGTAGATCTCAGTTTGACTTTTTCAGTGTTGTGCCTTTGTTCCCTAGAGATTTTGCAATATCTGTCTTTCCATTTCAAGAGAGAGAGACACTAATTTTCATAGTATATTAATAACCACTTTCATATTAGGCTTATTACCAATGTTTGTTATTCTTATCTGGCTTGCATAATGTATGTTTGAGTACAAACAAATATAAAGAACAGCAACATTTTGTAGTAAGTGGTTTGATAATCTTCACGTTTTATTTTGTTTTTCTATAAGGAGGAACATAAGGCACTAAGAGAATAAGTGCACCATTAACAACATTCTATGCATAGTAAAGCAGTGAATTTAACTCATTCTGACAATTTAAAATCCTATTAGAGCATATATAGCTAAAAATGCCCATTTCAAACATTTAATTGTTCCAAAAGTAAATAAAGCAGATCTCATTCTCTCATGGCAATTTTCACAGACGTAATTCTCCCCACTTAATTGAAGTCACTCCTGATTTATATTGATGTGAGTGAGTGAGAATTTGGGTCCGTTATTTTTATAATATGTCCTTACTGGGTGACACTCTAATTTTTCACACTGAGTAGAGCCTATAAGTAACCTTGATGACTTCAATATAATTGATTCATATTTCAAGTTTAAGATTGAAATTTTGAAACTTCAAACTTCTGAATTTCAAGAACAGCTACTGATTGCTGGGACAGAAATGCTCTAATAGATGGAGGATACATTACATCTGTTTTCAGATGTTTGTGTGTAGAAGTAAATTACATGCTGAGAGACCAACATAAAGCTCTCCAAAACACTCTCTTGTGTTCCTTGATCTAACAGGACTTGTAAAGCTCTCTGGAATATGATAAAGAACTTCTGGATTTCCAGGTCAGTGAAGGCCTCTCTCAGACATGTGAGTAACCAGTTATAGGACTGAATTAAAGGTAGAAAGAGAACCACCAAATAGATCTCCTATCTCAGCTCCTGGCACCACAGGGGATTATCACAGAAAAACAACAGGAACAGGTGGGAGTTTTGCCTTTTTCCTAAGACACATAGCACACTAGGAGAGTCTGCATTTCCCAGTGCAGGGGAAAGTTCTCTAAATCATGCTTTTGTTTTCTGTAGAAAAAAATTAGGAAATCAAAAAGCTGATCATGTCTCTGTCAAGTAAGCAAGTCCTCTGTGGTAACAGATACCAGCTGCTCTACATGTTTTGAACAAGAGCTTCCTGAGAAGCAAAGAGGAAATGAAGCAGGCCTTGGCTGTGAAGGGAAATGCATGGCTTTTAATCGCAGGCTCTGTTGCTAAGAGGAACAAATGTTTCTGTCCATGATGCCAAGTATGAAAAAGTTTGAAAAAATACAAAGCCTAAAAATATCTTCTTCAATAAAGAAATATCTTATTACTTCTAGATTTACCTTTTGAGATTTCAACTGCTTTTAATTTAGGAATGTTAAAAATGTGTCAATAAATATTTGATACAGCTAATATGGGTCTACCCAGAAAGGAAAGTCTAAAGCTTTAGTACCAACCAAGACAATCCAGAGCTCTCCACACAAGTAACTATGAAGAGTAATAGGGGGATAACAGACTGGTACATTATTGCATTTCCCTTCTGCCCCTGGAACATTTCTTTAGGACAGCCTCATACCACTGTTGCTTTTCTGCTTTTCATCTTTTGTGTCTGCTTTTCAGCCAGACAGTTTTGTGTAGGAGAAAACACCACTGAAATGCATCATGCTTGATTTGTTGATGCTGTCATTGATAAATACCCATTTGCTGTTTTTTGCATCTGATTTGTTTGTCAAAAAGAAAAATAAATGAAGGGCTATCATTAATCTAAATTAATTTAATAGGAGGCAGTGGTGTAATTTTATTTTCTTTAAAAATATTTAAAAAAATAATAAAGCTACTCCTGCCTATACTAGTAGAGAATTGGTAATGATTGGAACTCTGTTTTCACATACACAGCCTCCAGAGAAGTCAAGGGTAGAACTGTGTTCCAAGGACAGGTGGTGGTATCCCAAAATTTCTAATTTGGAGGTTTCTGTTTTTCCTTAAGCTTCCTAATCTTCTAAAGCAGAAAACGAACCCACAAGCCTGGAAGAGTGCAATGGAAAGGACTCACATGAATGACCTGAAAGTCCCTTGGTTTGTATTCTTATGTAAATAAATGTGAGGCACATTCTGCTTTTTCTGGCTTGTCTTCTGTCAGTAAATACATCACCCACATCCCCACCAGCACTCTGGCTACAGCAAAAGTCTTTTTCACATAACCAGTTTTCATTTTCATCAGAGTTGAACATTAAGCCTACAGTGCTGTATTCCTGCCTCTCAAAAGCTCCAGGAGCCAATCCTCTGCTTCCTTTACCTGGTGTGCCCACGGCCCTTTGCAGGAGCTCTGCAAAGCACAGGACACACATTGCTATTCTCTTTCCTGTGATAGCCTGAGCACTAATATACGAGTATTTGTTTTTCTCTGTAACTCATTCTACACACAGCCCATTTTTTAAAGTGTATTTCTAGTTGAAGAACAAAAGGTTAGACTACTGGGTTTTCTGCTCTTGTGATCTAAATGTGTTTTGGCTGTGAACCCTAAGCTGACATTTGCCTATGTCACACAAATGCTATGTATCTGTCAAGATGGGCACCAGATTGTATTCTGATAACTACTGTGTCAGGGGAATACTCTCGGCCAAAAATATGGGTCTTTGGCAGCTTGTTTCTCCTGTGTCCAGTTCACAAAATCATCAGTTAGCATTTACTCATAAATCTCAAAATTTTATAATGTGTTTCAAAAACAGAAATAACAGATTTTGGGTAATCATTGAACCAGCACATAAGCAGTTTTGTGGACTATAAAGCAGGCACAAGAGGGAGTGCCGTTGAACTGTAATGACCAGACAGGATTGGGATGGTTTTATCTGATGAAAGTCTCTTGGGTTGGATGTTTCTGTGTCTTGAGTTGGATACAGGATAAATTAAGGTATTTCTTTAATCTAATGTGTTTAACTTAAGATGCTAATCCAGTAAATAGATTCCAAAATACATGTGGATGGGCTATGATTAACAGTCAAATTTCCCAAAAGCAAAATTAGGCAAAAAGAAACAGCTTTTTGTTATAAAAGCTCTTAAATCTTTTCACAGAGGTCTAGCTGCCACAAAGGCTGGAATTTTCTGGTTAGAAGATCTAGAGAAAAGCAAAAAATGTCACACTGAAGTCTTAAGATGATATTTTCCTCACTAAAGCCCTCTGGTGATGGAAGAACAGTAACTCTTCCTGTAATTTGTCATCTTGTTCACATAGCAATGGCAGCCTCCTGCTCCTTATTATAACCATTGCCAAAGGTTTACCATGAACCATTAATTATGAAGGTGATCAATTAAAAAAAAAAGCCCCTTTTGGTTAACATACATTTTGCCTTCATTCAGTCTCAGTATCAGTGTGTACAGTATCCTCCAGAGTAAGGCTGCTATCTTTTAGTTCCCAATGTCTTATTAATGAAAGTATAATATTGAAGTCCCCAGAAAAAAAAAATAAAAAGGATAAAAATAAGTAATCCAAAGTGCTGTATTAAAGTGAATGTCCTTTCATTAGTTATGATGGCTAGAAAAAGTATTTACTGTTTCTGGGTGAGAATTTAGGAGAAAACAGCAAGGTCTGTTGGAAGCTAACGTTTAAAAATAGCAAAAATAACACTACTCCTCTCTAATGTCTTTCCTAGCCTGAGAAATCCTTCAGTAATTTATGCTAAAATAAACTGAAGTTTAAAAATGGAAAAAAATTGTACTTTTTTCCCAAGTATTCCTGCTCCTGTCTGAAAGTTCAAGCAGAGGCCAAAGCCATCAGGGATCCAGGAGCATGCATCCACATATTCAGGAAGCTCAGTGCGTGTTTCACAGAGTTCTTGAAATAAACATGCACACACAGTGGGCTTTAGTTATGTACAAGAATGGAATAAGAAGCAATAATATGGCACAATTCCAAAGCAATAATATGGCACATCTCCCCAGTATTTTTTCCAATATTAATTGCTGTAACAAACCCATTTTCTCTGCATCAGAGGACACCAACCTGCATATTTTGAACCACTTGTGCCCATTAACAGCTCATGGGCAGCTCCTGTGACTGGGATACACCATGTGATGACTGGTTGGCAGCAGGGCCGGACTGACACAGCTGTTCCTGCTGAACCTACAGTGGCTGCTGGAGCAGAAAACAACCCACAGGGACCTACATTAGCAGGATCTCTGAAGAATTAGCTTTCTTACCCTTACACCCAACATAACCTCACATGAAGCAGCTGGTGCCCTGACAAACTGCCACCTTTTCCCATCTACGAGTTATGCCTGTGCTTTTCCTTCAGCAGAACATGTGACATGCAAAGCTCTTCCTCTGCATGTTACAGAAATGACCAAACCCGTTTCACACGACACCCCCTGCCCAGGAAAATGGCAATCCCAAAACAAAAAAACAAGCCAACTAATGCTGACTCATAACATTCAACATGAAGAGCTAAAAAAGCCAACAAGCTAAAGCTGCATAACCTCATGTCGGCTTAGTGCTGCTAAGGCAGATCAAACTCTTTTAGATTCAGTATCTCTAATCCAAGCCAGTGAGCACAGATGTCGTCTAATACGTCAGTGAATTAGACTTTGCAGCTCCTTCTCCAGGAGGCTGACACATGGCACCCCAGGGAAGAGTCTAAAAGAAGTAACTGTAAACTTTAATACACTACCACATTAAGTGGCATCTGTGCTCCCTGGCTGGGCTTGTTTATTTATTTATTTATTACAGCACTCTAATGTTTGTAGAACTATGTATTAAAGGCAATTCTTTTATTTTAATCTAATTGAACTAAAATAGCACAGCTGCTCTTGAAATTGGCAAAATTTGGGTAATTTCAATATTAAAACTGCCATTTGTTTGTATTCCTACAGCTTGGATTTTCTGCTACTTGTTTTTCTCAGAAAACTCAGCACTCACTTTTTCCCAGAACATTTTGTTTGCATTGTTTGGTTTTGGAAGATTCGTAGCATGGATGCAGCACAGTTCAAAACTGAGAATTTCAAGAGCTCTCTTAAGTCAAGAGTAATGGAAGATTCTCAAACTCCGCAGAGCACAGTTAGACCCATAACAATTACCACTACTATTACTACATTTTTCAGCTCTAGATGATATATCATTAAAGTTTAATATTTCTTCAGGCTTTTAAAGGCCACATTCAAAGTGGACGTTACTTAGCCAAGGCATCCTTGGTCGTACAGCTGTGGAAACATAATATATCTTGTGCTGTCCTGTTGATCAGTGTATCTGTTAGAAGAATTTGAGACAGATGTGTGTGTAGATCATAGCAGTGTTGCAGCGATTTGTGGTTTTATTCCTTTTAGACAACATCTCAGAGGCATTACTCTATCTGTAAAGTGAAAAATATTAAACTAATTCTTTGTCACCTGCTATGAATCATGGAATTGTTTAGGTTGGAAAAGACCTTTAAGATCCTTGAGTGCAACCGTAGATACTACGAAGTAACTTTGTGTCAGCAGTGACTTCAGTTGTACTTCAAAACTCTGCATTCTAAGACTCAGAGTGATTCTCTTGCTATGTGTTGTAAAAACCTGTGTTCACTCAGGAAGGAAGTGACATCGTTCATTGAACTACTACTTCATGAAAGGATAACTGATCAGGAGAATATTTATCTTCATCAATTATTTATATAGCACCAATATTATTTTTGAATTCTCTCCAGTACTCTGTGAATGACACCAATAACAATACTCTGCATCATTTTATTTTGTTACTCCCTTATTATCCTCTTTCATGAACATCTGGAAGTTCCAAATGAGATAAGAAATTATGTTGATATGCATTCAGTGTATAAACATAGAAGAAAAAACAATCCGTTTCCTAAGGAGTTATGAGAAGATACCAAAGTATGGAGAAAGCAAGCAAAGTTACTTACCCAAACTGCCAGAGTTGAAGCCAAATGTTGGTTTATAGATCATACCATCTGCTAAATATCCTGCACTGTTTTTCATTCACCCAAAGGCAGCACATTAATGCTGCATGCTTTCATTTCACAATAGTGTGCTTGACCTCTAAGATGCATCAAAGTGCGCAAAATCGAATTATTTAGAAATTTGTTTCAGTGTGTATTTTTTTAAAAATAAACATGTCCCAATTTATTTTTTTTTAAGTGTTCCCAAACAATTATTTATTCCTTGTTTATTTTCCTGTTACTTTTTTACTTTTAAGTCAGATCAATGCCTTTGAACCTGTATATCAGCATTAACACTTAGATTGTGAGACAACGATAAACAAAATAAAATTAGCGTCTCTGGACGGGCAATGAGAAGGGCAACAAGGGAAGAGAACTTCCACTGCCACCGAGATGACTGGCATCAAAGCCTGATCCAATGCACCCAATGTAGCCATATTTCAGTTACACCTTTCAGCACATTTTTCATTTAAGTACATATTACTACTTCAGTAATATTTCACATTTGAAAGAAGAGGAGCTTTGATGTCAATGATAGTGACAAAACAAAGGCAAAGTCTGCATTTCCATGGGGTTTAGCTTTTTAAAAATGCTTATGAAACAGTCACTAGTTTAAACTTTTTAGCTGAAAAAGCATAAATGATAAATCATACAATATTATCTTCAAATAGGGAGCTAACCCACTGAGATTAAATGATTCATCCAAGGTCACATAAAGGAAACTTTGGCAGAAGAAAGAAATTACTTTTGATCTCAATCTGATGCCAAAAGGTCATTCTCACACCTTGGGCCCAGGCAGCATTTGCCCAAACAGGCAGGATCAGGAATGGAAAAAAAAAAAAAAAAGAATAATTTCCTATATGTAAGAGCTACCACTGGGCCCCGAAATGTCTTTGTATAAACATTTAGAGTACAGCTAGAGATATTTCCAAGCTGACAGTAATGCAGCCAACAATATAATTCATAACCTGAGCTGTGCAAAATACCTCAAAAGTAAAAAAATTTCAAAAACATGCTCTTCAGTTAATGTTAGCTTGCACATTTCATTGTAAGAGCCAAAGTTGTTTTTAATGGAAAAATACGCTTGGAGTTGAGGAATGTTGCTTAGAAATTTTTTAACATTAAACAGCAGAGAGGTTTGCAGAGGAAACTGTGAGTGGTTGTCAGGCTAATATGCAACACAAAAGAATAGCTAGTACTGTGGGTTTATATTCCTAGTGTTTTCTCACATTAATTAGATGTGAAACTTGTTAATTATTCAGCATTTCTTCAGAAATATGTTCTCCAAAGACAAAATAGCCTTGGAATTATATTAGAACACTAGCCATTGTGAATAATTAGTACAAACTCTGTACAACAATGCATGATACCACTGTTTTCTTGTGCACAGTGTGGTGAGTGGTTCTTTGATATGGTAATACAGACAACAACAAAAGCAAGTGGCAAAATAATCTGCTTAATAAAATCTTTTCCAGGAAATATAAAATATAAGGTACTCTTCAACTATATCATATCAAGTAAATTTTCTAGAACACGTCCATTACCAAGGAAATGAGAAGATTCTGTACCAACACTTAGCTCATCCCTTCCAGAAGGACAAATAAGTAACATCTGCCATCACCCTCTCCAGGTGAAGGAATGTGAATTTTGGATTCTTTTTTAATTACTGCTCATTCAAACATATGCACATATAGACACAAATGCAGAGACACTCCTGTGGGCTTATCTAAGGAAAGACCAGCCAAAGAAACACACTGTTTTCCTGACAGTGCTTAGTTCATATTTTCCCAAATGATCACCTCCCAGAAATGTTCATCTCTTCCTAGAGGCAAATGGGGGGAAGGAAAGTATAGCCTTTGGTCCAAAATTTCTGTGGCTTTTTGAAAAAGGACAGGTAAATATATTAAAAAACCCAAAACCAGAGAACTGTCTAAATCAACAACTACAACACAAATAGGCTATTTCTTGAAACATATGTCTCATCAAGGGGAAAACAGAAAAACTGGTGACAGAAAAGACATATTTTTAAATGCTTCTAGAAGAAGCATTGCCATTAATTCTGCCCTGTGGAATTCCACCTTCTGCACAAAGTTAGAAAACAGTAAATTTTCAGGGGTAGATTTAAGCTGCTTGATTTAATGCGCCTAACAACAAGTGTTAAGGCTAGGGAACTGGCCTTTCTGGGCTTCTTAAAGAGAGGAAGAAAGAGGATTCTCCAAGAAATGATTAACAGTGCTATATTGACTTAGATTCCCACCTGCAGATGGTCTTTAACCTCAAGGGTTTCACCTCCCACATCACTCAACATTCACTTATTCACAAGTTTCCAATATCAATGTTCCCCAGTTTGGAGGTAGCTTCCTAAGAAAATTGTGTGCACTTCTTGGTATGAAAACAATTGTTCACATCACCAAATCTGGCAGAGGTCTCAAAGCATTGAATTTCTACAAATATTGTCAACATACATGGGTAGGTAGAGGAGGATAGAGCTCCTGTTACACCACATGCTGCAGCATGAGCATCAGCCTTTCATAGGCATTAAGAGATATACACACACTATCTCTAAAGCAAACTCATGAAAATAAAACAGGGTTTGTTCTTTGCTGTTAAGAAACTCAGTATGACCAATAGAGCTGGATGCTTCTTCCATAAAGACAGGAAATAAAAATCAAAGCTCAAATTAAATCTTGACACTCAGCCTTGCTTTAGCTTATAGTTTCTTTTTCTTTTTTTCTTATATATCATGTATGTTGCTTTTCGGTTGCCTGGAATTATTTCTTTCAAACAGCACTGCCTATCTGAAATAACAGAGTCCAATAAGAACTTCATTGCCTGTTTCCAAAGAACTTCAAGATTAGTTAACATAGACTTAATTGAGAGTAAAGTGTCTCCCATCTGACCTTAAAACCTGGAATGCAAGTTGACTGAGCTGTGATTTATTTTGCATGGCAGTTCATCTTAATATTAGAAAGCAAAGGAAAGAAAACAAAGCACGGAAAAAACTAAAAATATATTTTCTATATTGTTCAGTTGAAAAAAGGAAAAACATTTGAGTCTAAATGAAAATTATTTGTTTGATGTCACAATGAAATGTTTCCAGTTGTGTTTGAGTTGTGAAGAAGGATGGGGGAAAAAGTTGTGGGTTTTTTCATTATTTATCCATATTTTACTGAAAGACACCATTTCAAAAATGACAGTCAAAAATCTGAGTTTAAAAAGCATGAAAATGAATATTTTCTTCCTATGGGAAGATTTTAACTTTCTTCAAATGAAACATTCAATTGACATTTGTGCATCAGGAAAGATGCCTACTTTCATTCACTCAATCCTGACCACGTAAATTAACAGCATTCAGTCCAAAGCCCTATAAACTGCTAAATTTTCTCTTTCCCCAAAAAAGAATATTTTATACAACTCACTTTGGAACAAAACCATCTCCTCTGTTTATCAGTCTACAGAACAAGCCAACAGTGCAGTATTGTAGCTGAACAAATTTTCTTAGAATATTCAACTTTCAGTTAATATCTGTTCTTTCTACCCTGCATATACTCAATAAGCAGTCAAAGCTGAAGATTATAATGGCTGTGTTTAGCCTTAAGCTTCACTTGACTTGCTCACTTGACAGCACCACTGCCTACTTCTTTCATGAAGCCATCACCTTTCGGAAAGGACACAGAAAAGCCATTTGTCATCCCAGAGGGGCCTGTATCTGGTATTTAACACTGTTCTCTCACTACTATTAGATCCCAGATTCAATGCAAGTTATCAGCTGCCACAGTGTTTTTCCTTCACAGCCTATGTCTTTCTTGAGCATGGCAAGAGGACAAGATTCTTGCAGCCCTTCACTCCCAGGGGCTGTAAAAGGACTTGACATTGGGATGCTTAGAGCTCTTTATGGTTGGAGGCTTCTGCAGCTCTGCAAGGCTGTGTTTTTTTATTTCAGATTTTTACAGCAGCTCCTTGTGATGTTTTCCTGTCAGTATTGCTCAGTTTGTTGCTGTCTGGGGATGAGTGAATTCAAGAACTTTCTAGTGCTTTTCAAAGTTTTCCTCCTGGGTGAAAGCAGATTTCCTTGTCTCCCTCTGACATTTCAATAGCTTGAGTTGAATCTGAAAGCCTCTGAAAAATCAGTTCATGTCAACTAATCACCCAAAATATTGGAAAGTTTTTGAGGATTACCCCAAACCACAGGGTTTAACTTTCTCTCCTCAGTCTTTGAGACATTTTTTTTCTCCTAAACAATTCTTTTCCCCTTCCATCTCATCTGTTTTCTTTCATCTGAGCTCTGCAGCAAAGACAAACCTATAGCTTCAAATTCATTCCCAGAAGGAACCCATGTACTCTGATATTTGTGCTTAACACACCTTCATGTGCTTTGCCTTGTACAGTTGGACTCAATGATCTCAAAGGTCTTTTCCAAACAAATGATTCTATGAATGCTGGTAAAATTTCAAAACAGGCAGGATTTGATTTTTTAGCTGTCCCCACAAAAATCCTAGTAAAACAAGTATCTGTAGCAATAATGCAAATCAAAGAAGCTGAATTAAATACTTTACCCACTGGGCAAGAATGGTGCCAGCAGATACCTGGATTAACACACATGGCCAGAAGAGCAATGTGGTTACCCACTCACCAGCCCTTGAGGGAGTACATAGTGTCTCAGTTGCATTTAACACCAGCAGAAGGAGAGGCGTTTTGTGCTGCTAACATAAGATGCAAGATTTCTAAGCAGCATCTTGTCTGCAGATGGAGTGACCAAGCACAGAGATGAGTTGAAGAACTAGCTTTTTTTTTCATTTTTCTAGTCAGCAGAGTTCCCACTTAAACTGATCCTCTCAGATGCTCACATCACCATAGGAAGATCCTGCTCACCATCATGGGTGCACTAGTGAAGTTAGTTACACAGTAAAACATTGCTTGCCTCCTTTACCTGAGAAAACTTCCACTGGAGGGCAAAACCACTGAAAGATTATTGAGATTTTTTAATTCAAAGAATTAAGGATAAGCATGCATTACTAACTCCTTAAATCCATTATTAAAAGTGATTATCTTCTTACAGTCCAAATAGTTGGAGATCTAATTAAATTATCACTTTCTCCTAGCTGACATTCAACACAGAACCCTAAAACAGCTGGTAAAGAAAACACATTGTCACTCTGTCAGAAGTTCGTGCTGCTTAGCATCTCGTTATAGGTGTTTAATCAGGAATGATGGCTGTTATGGCCCTTTTTGTAAGAGGGTCAATGCATTAAACTGCCTGTGATTTGGGCTTTAGTGGATGCAGCCACATGCAGTACAGCTCTGGTGAGAACAGGAAGAAAATAGCTCAAATATAGAGAAACTAATATATACCTGGGTTTCTGACTCACTCCACTGATCTCAGAGGGCCTGGACACTGCGCAGGACAGGACGCTAAAGATCGCTTTCACGCTTTTTAAAAAGAGGGATAATTAGGCATGATTCAGGTTCAACTAAAAAGGTTTATATTCTGTTTCCCACATATGTGGTTTAGCAGTTTCCCTTTCCTGACAACTACACATTTACCTGAGGTCATAAGACCCTTGATTTAACAGCAGGGGTTAAATCTGATTGACAAAGTGAAGGTTTTCTATCAATATTCCCAAAAAGAGGAGCTGAATCAGGAAATGTGAGCTCCATCAAAAAAGTCAAGATTTCAAAAGCTTTCAACATTTTTTACTTAAAAGAAAGGAAGGCAGAGAGAAAAAAGGAACAATCTGGAGATGATATTCAGAGCAGAGATCTGTTACCCCATAGCTCAGTTTGAATATCCTGCGCTCTAAGCTAGCGTCTGTTCTGAGATCTTTCTCATGTCAGCCTATATGTTTCCACAAAATTTTGTTATTTTTATGAATTTGGCAAAGAGACTTCTGCTGAAAATGCCCTTACCAGGTTTGTATTCATCTCCATGGTAATCCACATATTTCTAGTTTCCATGATGCCTTTTCTTTTTTGTGCATCCGTCTAGTACCCATTGTTACAGCAATAATTCCATCTAATCCCAAAGTTCTGATGCTACTGAGCTACTATTTGTGCTTCAGAAGTCTCCAGCAAATGAGTCTGAGGAGGTTTAGCTAAAAGCTGGTGGGACCTGCTTTCTTGCTGGGGTCTGTCAAGTGCCAATGAGTGGACGGAGCACGCTGAACTATGAATCAAGGCATGGGAAATAATAACACACAAAACTGTCCAGTTTTCAATCTGCTCCAAGGGCCCAGACAGAAGGTTATGTTGCAGAAGCAGCACATTGCTTGCTATTCCACAGTAAGCAAACAGCAGTTGAGAGACTGCCTAAGCCTGTTACACAGGTTCAAATGGGAAAAAGATATCAGAAATTAGGAAGGATAACACCAGTCTCTGGATAGTTATCACATGGGAAAAAAAGGATGAGGTCCAAGCAACATTGGCAAAAATATTAAAAGACAAACTATTACCAGCAAGAGAAGGCAACTAAATTCCACCTCAGCCTCAGCTGACCCAGATGGTTTTCTAAGGCAGTAACAACCATGGCTTTCTCTGTGTCCTTCCTATTTGCCCTCTTTCATGCCTCATTGCACAGGGACATGCAGGGTAGACTTCAAAGTTGCACCAAACACAGGACATCTGCCCATCACTCACCCGTGTAGCTCCATCTAAGGACTGGCTTCAACTTCCACATAGAGCCCTCCCTTCCACACAACTTCTGCTGGCAATCAGGACTGATTAAACCATTTAGCAACTCCAGGAGCTAGGGAAACTAAATATATCATGGCTAAAAAGCCTTCAAACACACTGAGAAAGTGCTGGAATGTATCCATAAAATCTGGTAAATTGAGCAAAGGGCACAGTCCCTTCCCTTCAGCTTTACATGTTGATTCAGAAGTTCCCAGAGCTCCTTTTAGGAAAATTACACATTGTACCCAAAACTGTATTTGGAAGTTTTACCAGTGAATATTAATCAACATGTCAGTTACTAATGTTGAATCACTAACTTCAAACCAGAAAAAGTGCTGTGCTCAGCACTTCTAAAGGATATTTTCAAGAGTCTTAGATCAAGATAAAAAAAGTTAAATACTTTTAACTGATATTATATTTTCACTGCAAGAATCTAAAATGAGAGTTTGTTGATACAGTAGGAAATAAAAATTATAAAAGCCAAGAAGTAAAAAAAAAAAACAGGGAAACGTACCCATCCAAAACCTCTACCAAAATAAACTACAAAACTGTAAAATTACACTAAGGTTTTTGTAACTAGTACAAAAATATAACGTATCTACACGTGAAGTCAACTTAATACACGGAGAGCAAGAGATCTTTCTGTTTAAGCATCATACCAGGCTGGACAAAGATTTGAAATGAGCATGAAGTAGTTGCTTTTCTTGCTTTTAGCAATCCTCTTTCCCTCCTCTAAACATTCCTCTTCTAAACCAAAGATTCTAAGTTCTTTTGACTGGCAGATCACACACCACAGTAAGTCAATAGAAATGTTTGCTTTCCTCCGTTATCTTTCCTTCTACAAAGTATAGTGCTAGGACGTTGAATCCAGTTATGAAAATAAATGCATCACTTTTTAATGTGTGACTAAAGCATAGAGAAATTTAATACCAGACACCAGCAAAATATACAGCGAGGGTTTAGTCATGCCCTTTGATACACATGAATCAAGAAGGCTCTTTCTACAGGCTATTATAACAAGCTGTGTGGTTAATAAGTTGTCAAGCTTAAAACACAGAACCGAGGACCCAAAACAAAACAGACATAGAGATGACAGGGGTGGAGAGTAAAAGAAGGTGCAAGGTATAGAAGTTGCACTGTGTTAGACTAAAGGAGCCTCTGTTTCACAACAAATGTGAAAATACGCAAAGGAACACAAAAAAAATACAGCCTCGCTTTTTTTTTTCTGGTCTGTTTTACTGCTAAAGTGCCCCTGACACATGACTCAAACCTCCAGATTTCTCTGATATACATTCTGGTTAAGACTGATGCTGGTAATAAGACTGCTTTGAGCAAGACTGTAGAGCACAGCGGCTTGATGTACTTACAAAGCTAAGGAGCAATAGCAACCTAGAAACTGGAACACTACTGGATTTAACTCTAAGAAATATACCCGGGGGATACAGGCTTGAAGGTTAAATAAAGGAAATGGCATTCCCTTCCTCTAGATAACAATGGTGATGACTACATGCAGCATTTCTTATTTAAATTATATACAACTTGCACAAATAAGGGATTTTGAAAGTAGGCCAGCAACAAACATTAAAGCATGAGGCTCACTTATTATACCTGATAACTGAACTGGCAGTAAACAGTTCACATCATTAAACACATACTGGTTACAGAAACATTAAGGCGATATCAGGATTACATTTTAATTTTATTAAGATTTTGTGAACACTGGCTTTACTGAGGGGCCCAATTTTGAGCATTTCTTTTAGCATATGTCTGGACTAGATAAGGAGACAAACACCATAATCAGAGCAAATACATTTTTGATTTTCCAGGGACGTGTGAATTGTATTGCTCCAAAGCCATTGTGTTTCACTCAGCATTAGAGTTAAGAACACAAAAGCCGCAAATAAACGCACTGTAAAATTACTTTTTTTAAGCATAGATGTAGAAATCCCCAGGTTATGACCACTGTTTCTGAAACCCATGACCAGTCTGATACAGCCACAATATCTCAGCTAGCAGCTACTGAGCATGGCAACGTAGAGATCTGTGCCATTACTGCGTGAGACCCACTGACACCCCAGTGATTTCACTGATCATGGCTCTCCCTTTCCTCCTTCACCTATGAGCAGTTCTCAGGTCAGGATTTCCACAAAACAGACACAGCAGAAATGAGCAGCGCTAGGAAATCAGTGTTTCTGTCACTCTTAATGTAAGTCCTGAAATACAGTCTTCTAAATGGCAGAGAAAAACAGATGGTAGCCCTCATTCCCAGCCTGAACAGAGATGCAGGTGTCAGAATATCCACTCTAACCTGTGGGGCAATAAACATCTTTTCACAGCCACAGGAGAGATACATAGGTGAGCAAATAAAAATAAATCACTCATTAAAGTAAGGTAAAGTGTCTAATTGATTAATATGGAAACTGAAGCATATAACACTTGTAATTTGGTGAATTATATGTTTGCATCAGTAGGTCCTTTTCAAAGACATGTAACTCAAATGCTGTGACACCTTTTCTGAAAAAAATGGCAATAATAAGAAATTAAGTGGCATGCTTAAAACCCCATAAAGAGCCAACTATCAGAAGCCAATAAGGAATGCATAATACCTACTTCATAGTCCCACACACAGCCTATCCCCCTTATCCTGCACTTCTCACTTCAAAGAAGCTTAAAATACCTCCCTGACTGAAAATAATTTCCAGACTTTGCACAGAGATTATTTCACCCATCAGAAAAAGGGAGTCATTTCTGAAGCAGCATTTAACAGAACTCAGCAGCCTGGAACAAAAGGTGAAGAATAACTTATTTAAATGAAATGTGGGAGGAAATCTAGAAAGGCAGAACTTTCCTGTCAAAATTAGCTCAGGATATTGGGTTAAAAAAAATTGTACATGTTGTGAAAATCACAACAAGCCGTTGAAAGACCAAGATCTGAGATGTTTCACGAGTTGATCAATCCACCTCCCCCCACCACCCTGATATAGCAACTGAATATTAAATCCACTGCTGAAGGATTTTAGCTACAAGGCCACCAACTGCAGCTCAAAATCACTCCTTGATGATATCTCATCCTACACTGAACAGGCCAAATATCCTGGAGAAATCAGGTAAAAGGCAACACAAAATAGAAGAAGATTGTCATTTATATGGGAGTTCTTTCTTCTAGCGAATTAGAGGTTAATCTAACAGATTTCCCCATCCAGTCACGAGTTTGTTGACCTGAAGCAAAACTTCATGCTTTCTTTTTGGGAAGCTATTTGTCATGTTGACATATGCCCTGGATTCTCTCTGACATGTCCTGCTCAGCTTAGGTGAGGGAGCACACTGAGGACAGCTGTCTGGCCTGGGAATCATTCCCTTAATAAACACACTTACTGCACATGAACAGCATTTCAGCAGTCTAGAGTCGTTCCCATCTGTCTGGATGGCATTTTTCCCTGCACTCCTATTAATACATTTTTGATAAGGGATACAGCTACCAGACAGTTGAGGGCCTTTGCGAGTCATACAGTCATGTACAGAGAAAGACATTTCTATTATGTTGGGCCCCCAATACAAGAAGGATGTGGAGTGAGTCCAGAGGAGGGCCATGAAGATGATCAGAGAGCTGAAGCACTTCTATGAAGACAGGCTGAGAGAGCTGGGGTTGTGCAGCCTGGAGAAGCCTCTGGGGAGACCTTAGAGAAGCCTTCCAGTACCTAAACAGGGCCTATAGGAGAGCTGGGGAGGGCCTTTTTATGAAGAGCATGCACTGGTAGGACAAGAGATAGTGGCTTTAAACTGGAAGAGGGTAGATTTGGATTAGACACAAAGAAGAAATTTTTCACTGTGAAGATGAGGCACTGCAACAGGTTGCCAAGAGAAATCATGGATGTCCCATCCCTAGAGGTGTTCCGGGCCAGGTTGGACAAAGATTTGAGCAACATGATCCAGTGGGAGGTGTCCCTGCCCATGGCAGAGGCGTTGGAACTAGATGATCTTAAAGGTTCCATCCAACCCAAACCATTCTTTGATTCTATTAAAGGCATTCTCCATGTCAGCCACTAAGGGTTGGCATCATATCCTCTGACACTCTCACACCTGCTATAACACAAAACCCACCACAACTCAGCAGAGAAAAGGAAGGTACAGAGCTCATGGCCACTGCACGCTGCCAACAAGACAGCTTGTGTCAACTCACATGACTGGAAAACCCATGAAGGTCAAGTCATCTCACTGTCTAAAGACTAACAGTGGGAAGGAACACACTACACAACGTTCTGGTATTAAATTTCATCACAAAGCATCATAAGAGGGACAAGTTTTGGACATTAGAGTTAGTTGTATAGAGGTGAACCTTCATAGAAAGAAAAAAAACACACTGCAGCAAATGGACAATTACATGATGTGAAAAAAACACACGCTTATTATTACAAAGCTTCTGCATTCTCAGTATTTGGACTGTAAAGCCAAAGAAGGGAAAGCTCTTCCTTGCAGTGGTAGTTTCTATGGTACCCAGACCATCGTCCATGCATTATTTTAGGAATTCTCTGCTGCTTTTCTGTTGCATTGAAATTTTGTGGAGTGGTGAGGCGTTTGCAGCCTACAAAGCCTCTAGCACACCTCATGAGGTTTGCTCTTCTGAACAGTGAGAGCTCCAAGAAGTTGACCTGTTAATGATAGCTACTTGCTGTCAGCTTACACACTTCCCCCAGCTAGGAAGCATGAAGAGGGTTCCTTGGGCTTCTGTCCCACAAAAGCCAGAGCTACTTCAGAAGCAATTTCAGGGCAGAGTGAAAGACACAGGTAGTTATCACTATGTGTTAACAAGAATAGGTGTCTATCTTAGAGATATTCACAGAAAATATATACAAAACCCACAAAGTAATAACAATCCGCTCAAACAATAAATCTTTGCTTATCCTGGATATTCTCAAAGATAATTATTCTTGAAAAAATGTCATTTATTGAGGTTTCCCCTCCCAGCTAATTTATACTGACTGCTCTCACAATGAAATTAAAATATCTCTCTCTATTTAGGACTTAAAATAATTCTATTGCCTGAAACCAGTGATCAGAAATCCACATTATAATTTTGCTTGATGAGTAAAGAGGACTAGATAAAGGGAGATTAGTCCCTGCTTTGGGATACAATTATCTTTCATAGCTTAAAAAAAAATGGTGTAAGAAATCACCTATTATACATGATTAAATGCTGTAACACAAAAATCAGCCTGTAACAAAAACCCACTCCAGAGAATATTACCGAATACCAGTATCAACATTTTCTCACATGATCAGAATTCAGGATTTGTGTATAACTCCAAATTAGGTGCTAACCCTTCTAAGTAAAGTTGATGATGTTTTACCTTGCAGCAATGACAAGAAGGTAGATCACTCCATTGGCAGCCTCGGGAAGGAAATTCATCCCCAAGTTATGATATTGCAAGTTAATTTCATGACTTTCACTGGTGAATGCAAGTATGTAGCCTTAGGATACAAACCCCATCACATTCAGCCATCTCTAACGCTGACAAAACTAGCACAACTAATGAAAATTCTAACAAGTGTTTCTTTTATGAAAATTCATCTTTAAAGACAGAAATGAAGGTGAGTTCTTTCAGATAATTTTGTAACAAACACAGTGCCTGTGACTCAGCCGTGGTCAGTGCGCTGTGGTACTCGTGCCATACCACTGGCTTCTCTAACAGGACATGGGTCTCCCTAGTTCTTGCATCATATGTGCCAAACCCATTTGGATGTCTTGGGTGTTACAGAGAATCAGAAATGCCTCTAATCTGTTACATTACATTCGTAACACTGAATTCTGAATACACATAATGTATTTGTTAACAACCTACTTCTTAGACTAGTGGAACAAATTCACCTAACATCCACCACTGGATATCTACAGTTAATATTCATTCAAAAATGCAAATTCCTGACCAGATATATACATATCAGGGACTTTTAGTACTTCATTTCATAATAATAAGGCAAGGGAATCTTAATTAGATCTTATGTGTAGGTTTCAAATACTAATATTTCATAGACCCTACAGCCGATGGTGTGTATGTATCAATTGCAATCCACGACTTGCTACTGATGATAGTGAAGGAGTTTCTGAGTCCTTTCCTTCCTCATTTTTTACAAGTGAAAAGCAAAATGTTGTAATAGCCACTTCTCTGAAAGAGCTTCTTAAAATAGCATTTGTAAAATGGCCTTTGGTGGATTGCTGAGGCTGCGAGTGAAATAAATTCGGTAACTTGAAATAAAAACCCAAATAAGGGCTAGAAAAAATGATTTTGATGTCTTTCTTAAATGCAGATCTGCCTGAAGTTATATATCACTGTGCTGTTTGTACATAACTTCAAAAAAAAACAAGCAGCAATGAACTTGTGCTTCCATCTCTACCAGCTGCATGGAGCCCTTAGCATTTTCACTTGATTTTTCTTCCACTACATACTCTGGCCCTCAGCCCATTGCATATCCAAGTCCTCCAATCGTCCAGCATCCCTGTTGCCCTTTCTTTCACCTTCCCGGGGCTGCACTCAAAGGCTTGTTGCAACCACCAGCCAGGGTTTCACAGCTACGTGAACCAGATGGAACCTCCTGTTAGGTTCATGCTAGTGTCACACATGACTCAACTCCGAGCCCAGTAATTAGATTACCTCCTGCTTCTGCCTACATTTCTCGCTGTTGGAGACACAGACATCTTATATAATATTTGGGCTGCCTCCCTAGAGGGGGTCCCTAGAGAAAATTTGCCAGCATGTACACAGACACCGATAGCCTCTTAACGTTCAGTACAACAAGGCCAATTCATAATAGCAAAGGAATTGGAGAAATCATTTGAATAAGGTCACCTCCACTTTAAACACAGAAACAACCTTAATAACAAATTAACTCTTAGAACTGCCTTAGCCTTCAGCCCCTTCCAGCCACCATTTATTGCTTTGCAGGGGCACTTATTGCTATGGCTTCTTGGAATGTTTTTAAATTACTTGAAAACTGAAAATGATTTTGAAAAGGCAACCTCTCTTCAAAGAAGTATTTCTCTTCTCTTAGTAAAATTGCTACTAAATATAAGCAATGCCGTCTTTGAAAACCTACAGAGAGCTAGGAAATGAGACACGATTCCTTAAATATAGCTTCCTATTTCTGAAGTGTACCTTTACCTAATATGTCCATAATGGCTAGGAAAGAATAGGACTGTGTAGGCACTTGAGCTGTGCTAGAAATGGGGAGAAGGAGGTGTTTCTTGCCTAGATTATTTCTAATAATGAAAAGGTTTTCATGCAGTCTTTAACCTACTAGAAATTGTATAATACATTAAAACTCCTTTTTTCAGATCTTCGTAACCTATCCAATGAAAGTAATATTATTATCAACTGTCATTGGAGAGTTAATGATGAGTTTTATAATTTCATGGGTATTTTTTGAAAGATTATCCCTCACAGAGATGATCATTACTTTCTTCTAACACCGTTTGTGCTGGTTCCTTCTGTAAAATGCAGATTCTCCCAGGAGCAGTGCTTTGTTCTGCTGACCAGACTCCACTGTTGACAATGACTGTCTCAGAAATGCATCTCTTAGGACTCAATACACCAGTTCAGACACACAGAATTCTGATAGAAAACAGTTTCAAAAACCCAATAAGATTCTTTCATGATTAAATACCCGTCTGTGTGGACCAGTTTCCCTGTCCAGAAATATTTTGTTTCCTAAACACGATATTTCAATTTAGGTCCATTCTACCCAAAGGGCACTGTATTATTTGCTGTTTCTTCAAATCAACAATTATAATGTTGTGATATTCTTACTATATCTGTTAAAGCACTTTGCCTCATTCATTCCAGCAAACAGGTAAGGAGCACAATCTGACCACAGCCTACAAGTACCAAGAGAAAGACAGACAATCAATATTTATGACCACAGAGGACATTCTAGCTAACCAGTGTGAAATACATTTCCATGGCTGGAAATCGAAACTGGGGAAAAGGCTTGAGGAGAGAGACATATTGTCAGTTACTGATGGGGAAAGATGGTCCCTTTCTTGAAGTTTTTCACTCAAGACTAAATATCTTTCTAGGAGAGACTCTAATTTTGGTGTGAATTACCAGGCAGGATTCCACAGCGGGTGCAGTACAGCATGTCTGAGACATCACAGGGGTGTCTTCTGTCATTCACATCTCTGACTCATGCTGTATCACCTTCTCCCATTTGTAATCAGCTGTCTCCATCTTGAAGACAACTTGACTCATCATATCCAAAGTCACCTGCCAACTTCTGTAGGAACTCCTTTTTCCAACAGCACTTGGCAGAGATGAGGATTTCCCTGAAGCACCAAAGCTACCTGTCTCTCTTTTATTCCCTCTCTCTTTCTCCCTTGATCTCAAACCTTGCTTCCTTCAGTGCAGTGATATTTACCTGAATTGCTATCCCATCTTATTATTCTTCCTTCTCTTTTTCAGTTCTCCTCATCTGGCCCTTCAGAGAAAAATGAGAGACTGCATTTTTTAATTTATTTATTTTGCTTGAAAATTATGAGCACTAAGAGTTTGCAGTCTGAATTTCAGAAGTGACTTCTGCAAACAGTGTTATAGCTTGTCCTCTGCTGCCCAAGTCAACTACCAAAGGTGTTTGAAACATATTGCTAGTTATAAGACTGCTTACAAGTGCCCTATTAATGCATTCTGAAGCACACTCCAAATAACACTTGCAGTGGATTACAGAAAAAGCAGCCATGGTTTTCTCTTTAGCTGTATGGGCAAATTCACCTCCTGTTCCCTGTCTAGCAATCAAATTCATAAAACTCAAAAAACTCTCTCAAGTTGAGACAAGATATTTCATTACCGTGGAGATAATGTGGTTGTGTTGACACTATTAGAATCTTAGCTTCGACCTACACCTGATTAGTTCTAGAGAAGGAACAAATTACTAGAAATCAAACAGCTCCATCATGATATATTGGGAGACAGTCACCAACAAGGACTGGATGAAAAATTTGAACTCTTATTTTCAATGAAAGACACAAAACCAAGGCTTGCTGTGTCATTTTGTGATGTCTTATCACAGACATTCTGCTTGGATAATACATACTTGGTTCGGCTAGTGATTTCTGCTCATAGGAATCTCCCCATATTCACAGACTTCTTATTTCAGGATTGAACTTCTATCTGAGAAGTGTTTCAGTATGACTTTTTGCACATTGCCTTTCCCAAAGCCAGATGTCAGGCTCCACTTGGCTAGGAGGCCCTGGACTCTTGGATGTGAATAGGTAGCATGTACCTTCTCCAGCTTTCAGGAGAATTATTTTTCCCCTCAGTTCACAGATTCAATGACTGCAATGTCTCAAAAAAAATACTTGGAACTAAATTTCCATTCTAGATAGAGTAGAAAGATGAGCAAGGGTGAAAACATCAATCAACACTCAGGAACTTGAACATGACTTCCTAAAATCCCTTCCAACCAGTGTGATTCTCAAATAATTTCTACTGTAAATTCAAAAAGCCAAGGTAGGAAAAGCCTAACATCTTGATTCCAATTTATAACATTGTGGTTGTTTTGCCAGTTACGCTTTTTGATAACTAAACTAATTTATGAACTGAACAATCAGGAAAATATTTCTCTCCCTTCACTAACTCCACTAAGCTTCCTAAGACACAGACTCTGATTCATGTTATTTATAGATCTTTCACTCAGTCCTGTCTGCTTCCATTTGTGCTATCCCTCTGTACCTTACAATCTGCAGAGTAGAATAATAAAGAAAATGCCAGAAACAGAAAAGCCTGGTTATTTGTTTCTCAGTACAATCTTTTTTCAAGGAACAGCAAGATCTTAGGCTAAAGATTGTCATAGCTTTTGTCAAAGTTGGCTTTAGTTGAGAACATTGTGACGATAACAGTGGATTTACTAGGTTTGTACTGCATGATCTGGAATTTTGTGGAATTCAGTTACTTCATTACTAAACAACTTATTTTGTCGGTTAGATGTCCTTTGTTTCAAGGCACACCATTAAATTTAACCCAAGATACCCATATTCCAGAACGATATGCTTTTTCTATTGTTGTACTAGCTTTACAGCAATAAATTCCTGGTAGGAATCACGGAGTTGATGAAAAATCTGTTCCTCTCAATTAGAAACTACCCAATCCCATGATATGGAATGCCACCTTCCAGTTACAATATGTTTACAATTTTAGTTTAGACCTGGCAAGACACAGACCCCCTTCTTGTAGACCTTGCCATGAAAAAGATGCCAACCTACCTGTTGGGTGCATTACATAATTTATTTCAAAGTCTTAAGAAGCAATGAATTGTCTTCACACTACCATAACTCCATTTTCTCACGCTGTAACTCTGGTGCATTCACTGCATTTTGGACAGAAATATCATCCTTTTCCCATCCAGTCACTACAAAGTTCTCCATTCCCACCTGCATCTTCAAAATGCCAAGCAACTTCCACCACAACAGGAGGTTTTCAATGATGAGTGGCAGCTTTGGTATACAGCAAGAGCTCAGCTCTGAAACGTTACAATCCTTGAAGTTCAAGAGGTATCCCACAGTGAAACATCACAGTGCTGAGAGTCATGTAGTTCAAGTCAGAACAACGTGTAACAGGTTTCTCTACATCATACAATAGAAGGAGGTCAAATCTAGACATGGGGCAGGGGAAAAAAAAAGTTGACTTTATGAGTAAGTGATGAGCCAGCTCTGACCTCCCAGCTCAGGGCAGCAGGGCAGTGAGGCAGTGCTGGATTCTGCCTGGCCTAACAGCTCCAGAGCAGAACCCTGGCACACACTGTGCCCCTCCACCTACAGGCAGCCCCTGGAAAGGGTGTAGGAATTGCACTGACTCTGGGGCTGCCTTTGGGTCATTTTCTACAGCTCCTGCACGATGGTAATTCAGTCATACATGTAGCATAGTACAACGATTATTAAGCTTCTCCTTTCTGCTCTGATCCTCTTGTATACGAACATGAGTGTAACAAGCATACATCGAGACAGATTCCCCCAATAAATAGGCAAATTTTTAATGATTCAAACTTGGGACCGAAATTCTACTCAGCCTGCTTGATAAATTATCAAGCAAGGACAAAGTTTCTCCAAGCTATTTTATTTTTGTGTGTTTTATTAATTTCTTTATGTGCTTTATTTTATTTATAGGTCCTTCTTGATGAAAGATGAGTAGCAAATACCTTTTCCCATTTTATGTAATAAATATTTTAGTAATACATGTGTATATATCAATAACACAGACATATAATAGAAGCTGTCTTTGGTTTATTTATTAACATTTACCAATGCTTTAAGAATCCATATTCAGAATGTGATTAAAGGTTGATTTTCTTCATCATCTGCAATGACATTGACCCTATATTCAAGTTAAATCTTATTCATACTCACATCACAGCCTGATTTATTTATGATGTATCAATTCACAGACACAGGAAAGCACTGCATAAAAAGTTAAACAGAAATGCCCAGAAAGCAAAAAGTGGTTATACTGAAAATGATGACATAAGTACTGGGCTGAAAATCACAGGAGAAACAGTGTGGAGAGAAGTAGAGGGAAAAATACAAGCAACCAAAGATCAGCTGAGCAAAATACTATCGTTCAAAGCCTGCATCACTCACCTTGAAAAGAAAGCTTTTGGGTGAACTGGCTCCACAGAAAGGTGCCATGAGCAGAGAAAGCTCAGAAGAAATGCAAATTCAGATGGACCTCTGAGATGATGATTAAGAATTGCCACAACCTCCATTATTATTGAAGGCACAAGGTTATTCAGTGATCTTAATTTTAGAAGCAGTATCTAAGACATGGTTTATTTCATCTATTCAGTTTAAGAATTTCAGAATCTGAAAGTGGGGACAGCTGATGCCATTTCACTTCAATCTGCATATGCAATTGAAACAGTATTCAGAAATATTCCATTCACCAGATACACATAGATACAGACACTTGAGAAGCTGGAAATGGAAATTATCTACCCCTGTACAGACTTGGTGTGTACTCTTGGTCATGAGCCTTTTGAATTCAATAGGCTAGAGGCTTTGATGCCTCCAAATGGCAACGTCCCGGCTGCTCCGAGACTCAATTTAAGTTTAGGTTTACATGAAAACATCTTCCCTAATTATGGGGCCATTGTGCAGATAAAATTGTGATTAGTTGAATGTGATGATCATTACTAGACATAGATTAGTTGTGATTAGGATTCTGAATAAAACTTGCAGCTTTTGATTAGACCCTCAGCCCTTTTTCTTCACTTTATTTCAAGGTTTGTAAATGAAATTCTTTTTCAGTTACTCCAAGATGAATATGGATTAACTCTAGAAATAAACTTTTAGTTCCCGAAATCTTGTTCTACACAACTGTATCCAAGAGGACAGTAGAGTGTCTATAATAGCTAAAGGAAAAAAACACTAAGTTTTTAAGATATGAAAAAATCAAAATATTTCAAGTCCAAAGCCAAGCTAAGTTTTACAGAGCCTTTCAGAAACTTTAGATGTGAAATTATAAATCTATGATTAGATGCTACAATCTATATACATCACACAAGTTTTGGGTTTTTTTTTTTTTTTATAGAGTCCATAATAAGAAAAGCTGATGAGGATAAGCCAGCGATCCCTACCTATTTCATCATAACTTCTCCAAATAATGTAAGTTCTAAAATTCACTGTGAGAACTGTCTCATCTACTTCATGCTCAGACTCTTGAACCAAAGTTCCACCACTGACAATCCCCAGATTGTTGATGTGAGGTTTTCTCCAAGTGCTAAGAAAGCACTTGACCACATGGACTAGCAGTCTATATTCCGTCTCAAAGAGTCTGGGGCACAGTTCTAAGCACACATTTGCTGTACTGAGCCCACAGGAATCTGTCAGCAAAGGGTAAGTGATGACACCCAGAGACGGGCAGATGAAAACTCTTTCCACAGATAAACTATTTCACTCTTGTCTTCCGATTAATGCTGTCAAGCATGAATTATTATGGTACGTTAACATTTTCATCACTTTCATTACAGAGATATCAAAATTAAAAGTCCATTTTTTGGCTAAACATTTGATAATTACTGATGCTAAATTGCAATTAAAAAGGTCAAAACCATTGAAATCAATGGTTCAGACCCATCTAACTTGATACAAATCTTTCCAATTAATCAGATACTGAATAGTCAAGCTAGAACTAAATGAACATGATTTATCCTTGTTCCTTTCAGGCACAAACACATCTTCCAATAGGAGTCATCTGTTCTTTTAGTCTTACAAGATAATGTATGAATTAAGATAAATCAGAAACTGTTCTCCTAAAATTATGTTCTCTCCACAGGGCTGGTTACATCATAAATATTTACTATGAGTGGAAAAACATTGTCATTTTGAATATCGGTTTCAAATCATAGCATGCTTCAACATCCAAATTGCACTTAACACCACAGATACCTCTTAAGTGACACACATTGCATATCACATCTGTTAGAAGATGTACATTTTTATATGCAATATATACCAATTGCACTTACACAAATATATCTCAGCTATGACCTCTTTCTCTTTTCTTATTATGAATTCCAGTTTAAGATCATCTTACACATCTCTGGTTTATGCCAAACATGTTTCACTTACCTAAATTAATAAATAATCATTAGGCACAAAAAGGATATTCATCAACTATTTTCAGCACTGATTTGAACTTTTGTACATCACCATTACAAAGAATAGGGGGTTTGGGGCTGAAGGAAAAAAAAAGAAGAATAAATCTGGCAGCATTGCCTGGTAGCACGTGGTGATTATCATAATGCCTTAATCCCTTCTTGCCTGTGAATAGTCTGGGTCCCTGCCCACTTGAGCATTTTCTTGCTCCACATGGCCACTAAATCATTTGATCTTGAATGATTCTGGAAGCAACAAGCCACAAAAATGTATTCTGGGAATCCTGAGATGCAAAAATTACTCTGCCTCTGCTCACTAATCTATCTCACCAATTCAGCATATTAATTCCCACTGTTGGCACTCTTCTGATGGAGCAACAAGATTAAAGTACTGTGTCACTTGTAGGTTGCTGGTGCAACAAAGCCAAGTATTTCTTTTTACAGTCTCGATGTCAACAGAAATCTCTAATTGCTAATCAATCAGTCTGTTCATAACAAAACTCAGCCCTCTCCTGAAGTATTGTCTCTACAGTACTGTTTATAAATTAGCTGTCATGTTGTCAAATGCAGATTTTTAGCTGCTGTTCACCAAGCAGCCATGGAGAAGGTTTCTACAATTCAGCCACTATTTGCTCTCACTAATATTTTCCTTTTTAAAAGCAGAATACAGGTCCTTCCTCATTTCTGAATTGAGGTTGCCACCGGCATTGCCAATCCTCTGACTCATGATGCTTCCCTCTGAAGATATCCAGGTCAGTCATGCATTCAAATCTGTATCTATCCATCCATTTTCATGGCACTTGTTCACTGTTCAGGGGAAAAGTGATTTTTATTTTTCGTTTGATTGATGTTTCACTGCTCAGAATAAGAAGACATGATTAGAACCTAGTGGACAAGAATTCTCTCTCAGTTACCTGTTTTCTGAATACAAAGGAACAGTAATGTTCAGAAGTCATGAAAAGGAGCTATGTCTGCATCATCCTCTACTGAAATCTGCTCAAGGATTATATAGGATATGCAGCACCTCAAAAACATCCAGGCTAATATAAACTGCAAAGGCACTCACCCTTTCCAAAATATTACACGTTCCTTGCATAAAGGATCAGTCAGAATCTGAAGACAGATGATGAAGAGGCACCTCAGCACCAAATGCGTATAATTTGAAAAACTGTTTGCAAGGATTGGTTTCTAAACCTAAAAACAGTCTTTTATTTGAAAAAAAATATCAATTATGATATAGTCAACATTTCCCCCTAAAATCTATGAATTAAAGGTATTTAGCTTGGCAGTGTTATTGCCTTAAGACAGGCAAGGCTGATCATCAATATTTTGGTTACTACTCTGTCACTCTTTGCACAGATTCTGAAGGTTCTGTACCACTTTTCTGTGAGAGAACGGCTTTGTTACTAACAGTACTTTGCTGGTTGCAGTGGAGCACTCTGATACTCAGAGCCCATCAACTAAGCTATACATCCTTTGGGGGAATATATACTTAAAAAATAGTAATATACTAAATTCTTTTTTTCACTAGTTTAAAAGATCCACTTCAAGAACCATTTTGCAAAGCTTAGACTAGTGTTGAAACATTAAAGCAAATTAATTAACTAACATCTCTAATTCAATACGGCCAAATAATCTTCTACAGTTCCAGATATGTCCATCTGGACAATAGCAGTGGATTCTCCTTACTTATGCTCAGAGGGAGATGCGAAAGACAGAAACAAATACTTAGCTTTTTCTTATTTTTCTTCTGTGTGATGATCTCACAGAACAGCAGAATTGTTTAGTTTGGAAAACACCTTTAAAATCATCAAGCCCAACCATAAACCTAAATCTCACAGCAGGTTACAGTGTAGAATGAATAGCACTTTGTAGAGAGAGAAGCCAAGACAGAGAGCACCTCAGGATCCCCTAATGGTGCATAAACAGAGCTGTGACACTGCAGTTCTGCACTTGAACTTTTGCACTTGCAGATTCAGGACTGTCTAACTGAATTCTGCAGGAGCAAAGTTCATAAACTCGCCACACACACACGAAATTATGCTATAAATTTTTCCTTTTAAGCTACAGGACTTCTTTAAATCACCATTGCTATTAAACAGTTATTAAACATTAAAAATGTTATTAGTAGACTTTCATCCCCTTTTTAATCATAACATATATATGTAAAAAATATGCAAGCATAAAATATATATTAAAATATGAAGAACTTGAACAAGTGAAAACAACAGCATCAAAAAAAACCAACACTAAAACCAAAACTAAACCATCAAAAATCCAACCATTAAAACTGAAACCTAAAATGAAGGAATTACCATTCAGTTCCCTCTGCTTCTGTTGTGCTGGCAGCTGCCGTGTGGGAATACTCCATCTACCACCTTCTGGACTCCCCGCATTTTCAGTGATGAGTGAGTGGTCATCTTCTGGAGAAAGACTGGACATGTCTTAACACTAAGAAGAGACTCAACACATCCAGAAGCTGGGTGAAGTGTTTTATGGCCTTTTCAATGGCTCCTCCCTCACGAAAACTCTGATCTCAAAAAACCTGGAAACAACCAAATGCAGAGATCAGCAGAAGCCCAATTGTATGATTCCAGTGGAACTACAATTCTTCAACAATGTGTAAAAACAGGGAACATGGAAAGAGCACCCACTACCCGGTTGTTTATGTTTCTGAAACACAATTAAGCAAGCCTTTGGCATTGAAAAGAAACTTCAGGTCTTTCCAGAAAGCTGCAGTGAAGGCACACACAGACTTACACCACCTCTTCTGGAACACCTATAGACAACTCTGTTCAGGAGACTTCTGCAGCGGAGGGTGACTCAAGGAAACGTATTGCTCAAATAGGCTTTTGTCTTTCTTAACAGGCTGTTACTGCACATGGCAATATCAACCAACAACTGTGACTGTGTTGTTTAACGCATGTGTCCATAACCAAACAGATTTTAGCATTTACTAGTCATTTCTTTCAAGGTAGGATTCTAACTTGCTTAAAGAGAACTGGTTTTTACACCTGGAAATACCCTTACGTCCATAAGTGGAATATAACACAGATTACTCAAATCCTCAGAGTCCCATATTTTTATTCTCCTACAGTGAGAAGCTGTTGCAATATCAGAAATATTTGGCCTCAAGACTATCTTCACAAAAGTATGATTGTTCAGTTTGTGCTTACGGTGACAGTAACTGCCTCAGTACCAGATGTTTCCAGTAGACCAGCAACCTGCAAGTATTTAAGACCCTTTAGTACTTTGTCTATCAGCTTATCTTGCCTGGAAATGATTTTCAGTTTCATCTTTGTTATATAAATGTGCCTAAGCTAGTTAAGGGACTATTTATTCTGCTTCCTTTGACCTTTCCTATCTCTCTTTTTAAAATTAGTCAACAGGCTAAAGATACTTTTCATCATAGATTTTTAGGGAGTAATGCTAGAGGGCATATAGATTTTCAAAAGCTCTCAAAAAACATCCACCTTTGAGACTAGATTTTCAAAAGTTTACCACTCTTGCATACTTAAATTCATGAATTTTAAAGCCAGAAATGACTCAGGATCTACTCTGACGTTTTACAAGGAACAGACTGTAAAACTCCAACCAGTAATTTCTGCAGCAACCTTACAACTTTCATTTTCATCATTTTGTAATCCTAATTTGCACACAGCATTTGATAAAATCCACTCCTGTGCTTAAATAGATCATTTCAATGGCGAATTTCATTCCCCGCTAAATATGAAAAGATTTTTCTATCACGTTCAGCCTTTAATGGCTATCATTAAACCTCTACCCTGTGTTTGACTACGTATGAAACAGTCTTGTGTAGGCAAGCAATATTAAAAATAATGATGTTGACCTCAGAACTGACCTCTGTAATTTATATTTGAATTCCAAAGTCCTACTTGGAGTTTTACTAAATTCTAGCAAGTAATTTCTTGAGGGGAAATAAAATTTCCTTTATACCTTCTGGTTTTTTTTGTGTCTTGGTCACTAAAAACTGTTATAAAAACACTGTGCTATAGGGACAGAAATAATAACTCTATTAAAACTGTATAGCATACTTGTGTTGTGAAACTCAGAGTGATGTAGAGAACAAAAGTACAGCCAAAGTAGAAAATGGACTAAATATCTCCACAGAGCAGACCACTGTTAAACACACTGAGTAGCAGGCATAGTGCAATGTAACTTAGGCATTTCCTCAGCAGCTCTCTGCTGGAGTAAGGAGAAAGGACACACTGGACATGCCCTGTTGGGGCTGCTACCCATTCTTGGGAACTGCCTCCAGTGCTCCGGACCAGCATTTGCTCTGAGATCACTTTGTATTTTTAGACAGACACACCCTGGGGCACAGCACCAAGATTCAACCTCAAGCATGGAATTCAGTGGACTGTGGCTAATACCATTGCCTTTTGTAAACTAATGAAATATTGTTCTTCCTTTCTAATAGATTAATACAATTCTTAGTATTTGTATTAAAAACTTTTCTTAATATCAGTATATCTCAATATCATAATACAGGGGTTCCCATCTCAAAAGATAAGCTGAATAAAGAACAACTTAATAGTGCTCATAATCTTAAAATAGATGTAGTTTATTAAGCAAAACCATCTGCAACAATCTGCCCCAATGGGTGGTTCTGCTTATTACAAATATTTTTGAAAACATTTACACAGATATAGGAAAAAACAAAGGCCAGATAGTATTAATGATCCCTCTCTTTTCTAAAACATTTGTTCATTATAAACATCACATATCTCAACATGCAAAGACAACAGTTCAACTAATGCGAAGACCACTCTCTATAAGAATGACCAATATTAATTCCTTTGCTCCCTTGTGCTCCCTTCCCTACTTCTTATCTCTTGATTTCTACAGAGACTACAGTTTCCCAAGAGGCATAGCCTGTCTTTCGACACATCATAACAGGATATCTAATCTCTCTCTGAACTACAGCACAAGTGTACTGAGAAACTTTACTGAAGTACAAATAATAAGACATTAGCCCACACTAGGTGCATTTCCAATTCAGTGGCCTTGATGAATGACAGACTTCTCTGTACGTGGATATCTTAGATATACCTAAATATAAGGAAATCCTAAAACACATACTTCCTAATATTTGCAGGTAACACAGCTGAGACAGCACATTCAACAGTTTCAAGAAGTGGAGAAAGCAACATAGTCTTATGTCATGTATTGAATTAAGTTATCACATTCCCCATGTTGACTCACAGTTTATCATAATGATTCATGATTCATTTCTTTCTGCTTTGCATAAGTAATACCTGGATAGGCTTCTGTCTGAAAATTAACATCACCCTGGTGATGAAGATTGGTCCAAACATGAATTCTCACCCCCGAAGAACTCCTCCCAAGGTGCTCACCTGAAAAACTCTGACCTCAACAACCCTTTCAAAGTATTTAATGCAGAAGATAAAGGCAGGAATCAAGACACAAACAGCTTAAAACTTAAAGATAATACATTCTACTTAACTCTGTGGAAACATACATTCTTCCCTACGAAATACTGTGTACTTCTTCTGATCAAATCCTAATTAAAAAAAGAGCAAAGAGGTCTCAGGTCATTCACAGGACCCTAAACTCTTTACCGTAGGAGACTCATTTCGCTATTAAGCAAGTGAAGTAAAAGCAGAGGTCGTCACTACTGTATAATTCATTCAAGACTTATTTAACTTCATTCAAGGGGGTCCAAACAATGTAATCAAAGAACAATCACTGCTCTGTTTAGGGAACCAAAATTTTCAATAACCACATCTTTTTTCCTCATTTTTGACATTTGTTTTCTGCCCATGGTTTGATTTTGCTGTAATTTTGTTTCCTCCATCTCTAATACAGGGATGATACACACTAACAAGAAGAGTTTTCATGGTAATTGCTTTAGAGCATCTGGGGCGGGATCGGGAGGGGAAGGCCCTGTTGTGATAACATTGGTTCAGTTTCTAAGTATTGGCAGTTGTCTGGAACAGTACCCACATTAGAGGAGTGGTTTCTTTCCTTTAATACTGTGCTCGTATTTGGCACATGAAGAGCCCAAGTTTCTTACAGATGACAGAACATCTTAGCAAAATCAATAAGAAATTCCTAAACAAAAGAATTTGTACACATAGTACCATATTTTTTTTTAATTGCTTCATTTCAGCAAGGCACAGGCAGACTGATAGAAGATCTATACATCAGAAGTTATGCATGCCTCAACAATTTTGATAGGTTTTGAAGTGTTATTCCAATGGAGCATTTGAAACCGGAGCTGAAAAATGTATTTAGTTTACACATCTAATCCATTCCCCATTTACAAGTTAATGATTATCTTTTGCCATAAACTTCTTCACCTGCACAGTTAATATTGGTGAGAGCAATGAAAAAGCCAAATTAGTCAATGAAGTTTTCAGCTAAAATGTATAAACCTTCATCATAATGAAAAATAAGATAATAATAAAAAAAAAAGGTATTGTAGAAGTATGTTGTTTATTCCCTTGATACCCTACTCTTTCTTCTTTTGTCTAGATTTACCTCAAGGAAATAGAAGGAGGGAAAAAGGGGGTGGAGGGTGTGCATTTTTTTTAAAAAAAAGAAGCATTTGTTATGAAGTTTTTTTTGTCCATCCCCACCATGGAAGTCAGGATTATTTCTCACCTCTTTCCCATGAGTCTTCTTTTGCAAGTGTTTTTTTTTTTTATTTCTCATGTTTTCAATAACAGCATCTTAACACTGTGCTGAGACCATATTACTACCCCAAGGATGCTCACAGAAGAAAAACGAAAGTCATAAATCCATTAAAAATCATTTAGCCACTGTTTCTAGGAAATAAAGAAAAAAACTATTTCCTATAACGTTGAAATACTGATAAATAATTGTGTTATCAGAGTTCAGTTTCATACTGGTGCATTGGTCAACTACATACATAAACTGAAAGGTTTTGTTACAAACACCCATTTCTGCCACTGTGACTGTGTCTTTTTAATGACTTCTATTGAAAGGATGGCACAACGTGATACCTCTGAACAACATCAATTTGCCAGCCAAAAGCCACTGCTAGCCTTATTCAAACTTTTGCTTTATTTAATCACTAAATAAAGAAGCAGTAATTATTTTTCATTAGTCCAGGCAACCAGCCACACTGTCTGAATAGAAAATATTCAAACAAGGGTGGATTAGATTTCACGGATATTGTTCACTACCAATCAAAGTTGGTTTCCCATCAAATTGGTGTGAGCTGTGAGTGTGCTAAAGTTTATCAGAGCATAGTTCCAACGCAGAGTCAGAAAATTTGTCTTTGGCCAACACTGTGCCCCATTCTCTTCTCTAGAAATTGTCTAATCATGATATTAAAGAGAGATTTTTGTCACAGGGTTTAGCTGTTGTAGTTATCCTAAAAAAGAAAGGTCAAATCTCCCTTGGAGCCAAACATTTGGAAGGTAATTGGAGGTTTTATCCAATAAACAATACCTAATTAATATACACTGCTCCTACTTTTCACTGACTGTCAGAGACGCAGCTCTTGGATGTTACCTGCTTGTTAAGATCATGAATTAGAACTTTTTTTTAAAGTGAGCAGGAAAGTAGAAATAGAAACTGTATAGCTCAGTAGCAGATACCAGCAGGAAGGGGAGAAAGGGCCATAAGATTAACAGACTAAAGATTTTGTACAAACTCAATCACAGTGCAGGAGTTATAAGGTCACACTGTTGCATTAACGTGTAAAGATCGAGCTTTGCTAGAAGAAAGCCCAGCTGATCACTGGCAATGCCAAAGAGATACCTCAGCCTTCAGGATGGCTATAGCCCATGAGATGGGTTGTAGCACAAGCCACCTACTGTTTTGGCATCCAACCAGCCAGTAGACAGAGACAATGAAAACAGTACCTGGAACATCTGCACACCTTAAGGCTATTGGTATTTTTAGCAAAAAGAAAGAAGTCACTTCAGATTACAAACCAATGTACAGGACAATGAGCCAGGTGTGTCAAACTCATTTTCACCAGGAGCTACATTAGCCTGCTCCTGCAGCATAACGCACATCACACGGTGCACGTGCGACCAGCGCTGGCAGGAGTGCAGGGACAAGGATCTCGGTGCTGCTGCCTGGGAGAAACAAGGTGCTGGGCTGGATGAAACAAGGGGGAGGACCAGATTCAGCCCACAGGTGTTTCCACCCAGGCAACAAGCCAGCCTGTGTTTGAATAGAAATAGGCATTCCAAGGGACTAGAGCTGGGTGATAGCAGAGTGTCTAGGTATGACCTTCAAAGCGCATTCACATCTCTGACATGCAAAGTACCAAGATACCCAGTAACACACATGATGGACTTCTTTCCCTGAACTCTGTAACCAAACCCTGGATCTTCTATGATCATAGAACAATCTGTTCAGTTATTCCCTGCATCCTCTGGTACTCCACACATCCTAGATGAAGGTTGCTTACTCTAAAAACCATTTATGTATGATGCACCCTGACGCGTTAATCCATTACTCGTATTACAAGTTCAGTGACATGGACAAATAACCTACAGATAGTCATTTACTTTTGAAATGGTGCAGAGAATTTTCACAAGCTCAATATATCAAGACAGATCCCAGAAAATGCATACAAGTTTCACTGGGTGTGATGGAAAACTTATGAATACTTCCATGCATTAATGATCATGTACCATCTCATTACCTCTTTTCAGAAGCAGTCTTACCCTCTTTCCATGGAGAAATATTTTGTTGGTAGAACAAGCAGGCTGCAGAGGCTACCTGAGAAAATCATGCTCTGAATGACTGGATCCTCATTATTAATTATAGCTTCTTTGCAGATTAAATCTTGGTGGCCTTAAAAAGGGAGACTGCAATATGACTGTTATCCAGAGATTAGGCTTCCTTCCTCATTAAAGACTGCTCTGCACACACTCACAGGATAGCAGAACAACCACAATGGTGAAGAACCAAATAAAGATGGATCTATGAGACCCATTAGCATAGCCTTTTGGACATTTGCAGCTACTTCACAGCAACTTCCCTAGCCAACTTGTCTTCTTTGTTACTGATAACCCTTCCTGGAGAAATCCAGGTTCCTGAAATACCTTCTAGGGTACTGATAGCTCCACAAGCTTTAGGATAACAGTATTCTATTCAGCCACAAAAAAACAACTTTCTTTCATAGCAGTATTTTTAAAAGGACTTTTACTCCTCTTAGCCCTTATTTGGTTGCAGGGGAAAGCCAGTGGAATGTAGAAGTTGCTCAAGAAAGAACATTAAGAAATTAAGAGCCATTAAAGAGACTATTTTTGGTCTTCTGTTAAGAAGCTTCATCTTTGTCACGCTGTGCAAGTTCTTCCCACATATTCTCATTAAAAAGAAGTTTTACAGTAGCCTTTCGCAGAAGCCTTCTTTCAGGGCAGGAGAAGGCACGGCCCCAGCTGCAGGCAGTCATTGGTGGCACCATCGCTTGGGTTAAGCTTGGAGGACTGCAAGAGCCCAGCCGTGGTTTTATTGATGGCCATGGAGGCTGTTTTACCCTTTTTATCTTGGTTTGATGCCACTCTGGAGCAGCGACTTTGCAGTGCAGAAACAGGAGGGACCATGGTGGGGTTGTGTCCTGCACCAACATGGCATTCGCATGGTGTGCATGTTGGGAGTGTCCTAAGTAGGGACAGGAGTTGTACTCAATGATCCTTTTGGGTCCCTTTCAACTCAGGTAATTCTATGATTCTGATTATTTACATATTTCTTTGTGGTGGAAGCTCTCTGGTGCCTTAGGAAGGTGGAAAAGCCTAAGAGAGGCTTCCATAGAACTCCTGTGTTGAAGGAAGTCACAACCAGGAAACTGGGACAAAGCTCATTAGTATGAGTGAGTGGACTTTAGCTGAATCTGTCTCATTCTTCCACCCTAGATTGAATTTAAGGACAAAAGGTGCATGCATGTCTGCAGGGAGGGAAATTCTATCCCTGCTACTGAAAGCCAAAACCTATCATAGTCCTGCAACAATTACTGTGATAGGTTGGAAACAAAGAAATTTCAGCGTGAGGTTGCTTAAATGTCTAGCCATATGTGTCTTTGCTGTTGTGCCAAGGGGTACAGAGGATGCTATTATGATGCAGAACTCATACACTGCTCTGTCTAAACCTTTTCACCAGCAGCATGGCAGAGAAGAGCTCTACAAGGTACAGGAGCCATAACACACACACACTGTTCTTCCACTTCAACATGATGCTGAAAAACATGTTGATAATGTCTTGCACAGACAGGTGCGGATGCACAGACCAGCCTAGACCAGTAGCTATTACACACTTGTCTACTACACACAAAATCCTTGAGTTTCTGCTGGCATTTGCCCTTGTACCACAACATCTGGCATGTCAAAAGCTGAAATAAATTAAATACAAATTAAATACAACAAATTAAATACAATGTTAAATAGTTTAAGTGGCTTAATTTGCATAAGAGGCATCCCTTGATTTTTTCAGAGTTGAATCAGGTCTCTCACCTTTTAGGTTTGAAGGTATAGGCTGTTGAAATCTCATGCAAATGGTTGGGAACAAAGTGATCAAGTGGGGAAAAAAAATAGTAAATTAATGAGCCGTCCCTTCCACAGAGAAAAAGTAACTATATCAGATGCAACATGAGATAACTAAATATTAAAAATTGTTCTGAAGATATCATAGAATGATTTGGGTCAGAAAGGGCCTTAAATATCATCTGTTTTCAACCCCCCCTGCTGTGGGCAGGGGCACCTTCCACTGGATCAGTTTGCTCACAGCCTGATCCAACCTGGCCTTCGCCACCACCAGGGATGACACAACCACAACCTCTCTGGGTAACCTGCTCCAATGCCTGAATACACTCATAGTAAAAAAATTTCTTCCTACATCTAATCTGAACCTCCCCTCTTTCAGGTTAAAACCATTACCCCTTGTCCTATCACTGCACTCCCTGATAAAGAACCCCTATCTGTCTTTCCTGTAGGCCTCCTTTAACAGAGGCAAAACTTTGCCCTCCTGTAACGGGCAAAATATTTTATCCTAAGTTTTCACTTTGATTTATTTATGCAGCACCACTTTGGGGTACAATAAAATAACAGAGCAACAGTTTTCTGAATTTCAGCAACTTTGTCATGTCAACAGATGGGCTGTGAGAACAAAAGATCTGAACTGGGATTAAGGATGATTTTTGTCTTGAATGATTTCATCTAACTGCTAGTTACAGCTAGATATAAACTTAGATCTTTAGCCATCTATTATAAATCATTCTGTTCATGATGTTTCTTGTTCAGAAAAGCAACATATATCTCTCCTTGTAAACTTTCCCGCATGGTTCCGATTCTTTGAAAAAATTATGCTGGACATCAGGTAGGGGAATTAATATTGGCTGACCAGAAAAATGGATGCCTTCCCCTCTTGACATTTCAGCCATCATATTGAGTTATGTCGCTTGAATCTAATCATAGCATGCTACCTTGTACCATGCTGTTATACCTGATGCAATAAATCACTAAATCCTCTCAGAATCAATCTGTGCTCAGCTGTAGCACTGCTATCATACCCCATTGGTTTGTGTTCTGTTTAAGTGATCCAGCAAAAACTCACACAGCAGAATGCTCAATTTCATGACTGTTGAAATTGTATTTAACTAAAGAGTGTGGTTCAGTTGATCGAGATTCATTTGTATTTTTATGATGAAAAATTCATGGAACTAAGGTCCTTGATTGCCCCAGGAAGAGCAGGTAGGACTTAGGTGGATTGATCAACTTTGGGACTATCATTGGCTCTCATGTTTATGAAATCTATAGTAGGTTTGACCTAAATCCAGTCTTAGTCAAAGCTTGTATTTACAAGTATTCATGTATCAAAATACACCACACACATGCCCTGAGAAAATCATGTTCTGCTGCGTGAATCAGTTCATGGTTGCAAGCAGACACTCACACAATAAAAGCTTCCCACACACTGTGTCATTAATCTGTATCTCTGGTTCCTTCATCCAGGTCAATATAAGGTTGTTGTATGCATAAGAAATATGGTTGTGGATTTTACCATTTCACAATCTACCATTTCCCTGTTTGGTTTCCAGAGTACTTCTGTTGGAAATCAGTGTTGTGTCCAAAAATGTCATATGCCTGTGCGCCTCTTTAAATCTTAATTCTAGAAATCTCCAAGTACTAGAATGATATAGAAGGTGAAAATTGCTTTTTACAGCAAGACTAATTAATAATTACACATAAGTTTGGACTTATAACTCCACTAGACTGTGACCACATGTCCCATAAATAAAATTCCAAAACCAGGAAAGGTAATAAAACCATCATAGTTGGTGCAGTGGATTATTAGTAAGAAAAATGACTCAAGTGCTAATCTGTTGCAGTATTTCATTGATTAGATCTTCAACTTACACAGCACAACTTGCAGGAAATACTGTGCATGTATGTACAGTAACATACACAAAGACTGCCTGTCATCCATTTGTTTGGCTCCTGATTTTCTTTGCTGCTGTCTCGTTTACCCATTAATTACTATAAAAATTTCCAAGCGCGAATCTACTGTAGCTTTCAAACAGTATTTGCACACCTTGAGATACAGAGACACTGTAAAATGTGTGTTCAACACATTGTATTATATCAAAGCAAAGGAATAAAACCTATATCCAGGCTTCCCTCCTGCCATTGAGAATCTTTTCCTACAACCAACCAAACAAAAAACAGCAGGCCAACCATTAAAAGGAGACAATTCACACCATCACATGTCAATAATATCTATCAGAATCTCTTTCCTAGAGCTAACTTTGTCAGTTTTCCTTCATGTTTTATAATATCTAATCCCATAAGGGCAAGAAACATGCTAGACTCGTCCACCAAATTAGCATACTCCTGAAGAGTCACAAACTCCTTTGCTGGTCATGCCTATGCAAGCAAGAATCACAAAGTCAAACACACATTACATACACTTCCATCAACCAATGCTTGTCCCACCCAAAGAGGATGGATGTGACCAACAGCCATACCTAGGGACCATGGATATTTAGCTCAAGATGTAAAGAAATGCAGCTTCCTCCTTGGGCAACTGCGCCAGTGCTGAGCAACACAATACTTTTTTTGCATTAGAATGTTTCTGGCTGTATGTAAAGTTGTAGAGACTCTTAGGCAGAACTAGGAACTCCAGGCAATTCTCAGAAATTTTTGATGAGTAATAATTTTGATGAAGTTTTCAGAGCTCTTTTGACATAGATCTAATAGTAAAATCTAAACCACCTTTTAAAGCACAAGTGAGTCTATCCATGACAAGATGAGGGGAAGGCTGTGGATGTGGTGTACATGGAGTTTTTTAAAGCCTTTGACACTGTTTCTCACAGCTTTCTGATTGAGAATCTGGCTGCCATTGGCCTGGACAGGCACACCCTCTGCTGGGTAAAAAACTGGCTGAATGGCCGGGCCCAGAGGGTGGTGGGGAATGGAGTTAAATCCACTTGGATGTTGGTCACTAGTGGTGTTCCCCAGGGTTCAGTACTGTTCAATGTCTTTGTTAATGATCTGGACGAAGGGATTGAGTGCACTCTTAGCAAGTTTGCAGATGACACCAAGCTGGGTGCCAGTGTTGATCTGCTTGAAGGAAGGGAGGTCCTGCAGAGGGATCTGGACAGGCTGGATCCACGGGCTGAGACCAATGGGATGAGGTTTAACAAGACTAAATGCCGAGTCCTGCACCTGGGACACAACAACCCCATGCAACATTACAGGCTGGGTGAGTGGCTGGAGAGCTACCTCAGGGTGAAGGACCTGGGGGTGTTGATTGACAGCCAGTGAACATGAACCAGCAGTGACACAGGTGGTCAAGAGAGCCAATGGCATCTTGGCCTGTATCAGAAACAGCACGGCAAGGGAAGTGATTGTGCCCCTGTACTCGGCACTTGTAAGACCACACCTCCAGTACTGCGTCCAGTTCTGGGCCCCTCAGCACAAGAAGAACATTGAAGTGTTGGAGCGTGTCCAGAGAAGGGCAACGAGGCTGGTGAAGGGGCTGGAGAACAAGTCCTACGCGGAACGGCTGAGGGAACTGGGGTTGTTCAGTTTGGAGAAGAGGAGGTTGAGGGGAGACCTCATCACTGTCTACGGCTGCCTGAAAGGGGGCTGTGGCAGAGCGAGTGTTGATCTCTCAAGTGACAGGTGATAGGACAAGAGGAAATGGCCAGAAGTTGCACCAGAGAAGGTTCAGACAGGATATGAGGAAGAATTTCTTTACTGAAAGGGTGGTCAGCCACTGGCAGAGGCTGCCCAGGGAGGTGGTGGAGTCCCCATCCCTGGAGGGGTTTAAAAAACAGGTAGATGAGTTTTTGAAGGACATGGTTTAGCAGAAGATGGGTATGGTTGGATTCGATCATATCCAAGGCCTTTTCCAACCGGAAGATTCTATGATTCTATAACTGCCTGTGCAAGAATACCCTTGTGGTTTGCACAATGCTTTGCATCCTTTAGCCTTTTCAAGAGTTACTTAACTGCAGATGGGAACAGAATGGGAACAAATGGGGTTTGCCTAATTCTGAATCATCTAGAGAAAAGAGAAACGAATGACACGATCCAAATGCTATTTTCTAAAGCACAGGTCCAGACAACATAACCAAAGCACATTTGACACATTTAGACAAAACATACAGCCATACAAAGCGAGGACTTTGCATTGCATGCAAACTGTTTCCCTCCACTAGGCTGATTTCTTAAGTCAATGTGAAAATTTTAGTGTTGCAGAAATGACATTTTAGTCCTGCAGTTGTGTGAATTTTCTGTTTCCTCAATCCAAACAAATCTGTTGCAAGCTTGCAGTAACCTTGTTGTTTTACCACTGATCCAGTTTACCATTCCCCTGGCCCACTGCTCTTTGCCATTTGGGAACTGACCATCTTGCTAGCCACAACTGTCAGAAGATGAATTTGTATGGCAGCTGCTCCAACATGGTATTTGGTTTCCTAGCAAAACTACTCCAGGTCTTCCCATTGTATTGTTTCAAACAAGGCCTTTCCCCCACCCCCAAACACGGGCAGAGCAGCATTTACCTCCTAGGTGTGTGGTTCCTGGAGCCATCCTTTTCCGTGGGGTCACAAGAAAGTAGCCTTAAATAGAAAATGAAGTCCTTCAACAGTCACAGAGTGAGCCACAACATAGGGAATTCCATGAAAACAAAGCTCAAAGGGGGATAATGAATGCAAAACTGCAAAATTTAATTTGAGAAAATCATGATTTCATGAGACTAGATGAAATTAGGGTTTGGTTTCTTGATGCATTGTGGAGTGGGACAGAGAAGAGAGCAGCTGTGTAAACCAAGTTATTTGTTCAGCTCTGGGTAATCTATCCTCAAATAATGCATGTCAAGTCCTAATTCTTGAGTAAGTAAATGCATTTTCAACCTTATTAAACTCATGACAATTGCTCAACCATAGCTAAGAGAGTTATCAACAGAAGCATTAGGAACAGAAATCTTTTTTAAAAGTTATCAATAATACCAATAAAAAGAAAACCTACTTCTACCGTATATCAATGAAGCTTAATTAACTTTTCCAAATTTAAGTTGCAGAAATGTAGTAGAACTTTAGATAGACATCACTGCAAGGACATGCTTCCCTTTCTTGCTTACTCATGCCACTTTTCCAACTCATAGTGTTATCATGTAAATCCATTGACATCTGTAATTCCCATTTTAATCACATAGGACCCCAAAACTGCATTACATGTGGCATTAGAGAGAATTGAGCGCATTCACAATTATACCTGAAGATTGACAAAGATATACGTACTGCTTATTATAAAAATACATTACTCATCTAAATCTGTCATGGAATGATTCAGGAACAATTCATTTGTAAGCCATGCCAAAGCTGTCCCTGTTCAGAGTTCCCTTCTAAATTTAGATTCCACAGCAGTTCACTTTAAAAGAAACGTCAAATCAGTGATCATTATTCTTTTAGATAAAAATAAGAGGTTGTCTGGGAATTCTAATTAGTTCAATAAGCTATGAATGAGTCTAAGCATCTTTAAAAACTAAGAATGATTTCAAGTCCTTGTTCCACTAATTAAGAAATACCTTTAGTTGTACCTGAACTGAAGAGTCCTGTTAACTGTAACTAACAAGCCTAGGCCAGTTTGGATGGCAACTAAGGCCAAATAAACACAGTAGAATATTTTTTCCTGCCTTGGAAACAGCAATGGTTTAGCTTCACAGTTTTGCTTCCAGCAATGCTTTACATAACTGCATTTTCTAAAATGTCATCAACTCTTTCAGTGCCTGAGGACCTACTGTGAGGGATTCCATGGTTCTGTATATGTCACACATTTACTGGCTACTTACCAAAATAATAGGGACATCATTAACTTGATTGACTGCATATGGATAAAGAAGGGTTAAACTGTTCTTTCCACAACTTAACCTCAACAAAAGTGTTTAGAGAACAACTTTCCAAAGTTTCAAAATTGAAATTTAGATTTTGGATAAGTGTTGTAGATTTTACATAAACTTACATTTACAATTGAATACCAAAGAATTTTATTTTTGTTTAAAATCAGAGTATGAACAAATAATTTCTTTCCTTCTGCATATGTGTATTCCCTGATGACAACAGATCCCACAGAGCAACTCCAGCATGAGACTGCAGACATTCAACATAAAATTGTTTCTGTCATAAGCTTCAAGAGTTCCAGTTGCAGAACAGGATCCTCAGCAAGCTCAAAATAATGTGTCCAGTATTTTCTCTTTTTTATTTTTAGGGTTAGTTTGGATGCCCTTGCAAGGTAAAGGATATTGCACATTCCAAAACATCTGACTTGGTCCCTCTAAAATAGATATTTTTCTGCTGGTAGAGACATTACTTAACAATTTCGAAGGCTAGTTTTGTTACAACATTCCTAAGTATTTTGTGCAAATTTAAACACAAGTGCAAAACAGAGCAAAGTTTAAACAATAAATTGGTATTTTGGGAAAAATAGTAATGATTGATTAATAATTGTACTCTAATAACTCTGTGAAGAAGGCCATGTAGTTACATAGAGACATTATGGCTCCATATTGCCAGAGTGCAGAGGAAAAAGATAAAACAGGGAAAGTACATCTGAGAAAGGAGCCAGAAAAGCACATTTACGTGGCCTTTCATCTCTGGCAGAAAGCATGGCGATCTGGGAATTCACCTTAGCAATCTTATCATTAGCTCACAGCCTGCCTAAAATGCACAGCAGACTGTGGGGAAAAAAATACATACCACTTGCAGAGAAAAACAACATCTTGTTTCACTAAGATCTGTGTATTACCAAAGGACAGTGGCATTAAAAACAGGAAGGTGGCCAAAAGCAGCCCCTATAGCAAGTTTATGGTAAGAGCTTGAAGGTACACAAGAAGTAGAAAAATTCAGCAAGTAGAATCTGTTTCTTTGAGTTTGAATTAGGCATTTTCTGGTAATAAGCCAAGTGAATCTGAAAGCCCACGTAAATCGTATCAACTCCACATTTTTTCTGTTGGAAAAAAAACAAAACTTGTACCAGGTCAGATATCTGAAATAATAGAGAATAAAACTGAGAGCTATGTCAAAGAATTAAAAAAAAAAAAAAATATTCTCTGATCCTGAATAATCCCCTCCAAATGCAGTTCCTAAAACACAGTGAATACAGCATATCTGCAGCCTTTTATCCTGCGCCCCAAGGCAAGGTGCCTCACAAATACAACAGATAAAAGTGTGCAAAGAGCTGTTAATTCTTGGTCTAATTTATTTTTCTTGTCTCTCTGTTTTTCACATAATAGAAAGGAGCACACTGGTGCACTGGGGGACCCAGAGCGTTGCTTTCTTTAAACATTTTATTTGTGAAGCTACGTATCTACGAAGGGATCAAAAGTAGCAGCCATGGTCTTTCACTTCACAGGGTGCAGGTTAAACTCTCTCCTGTCTCATGCCTCAATCTCATTCAAAAATTGTCTGAAAAAAATTCCAAATTATTTCGTTCATATTCAATATTATCCCTACTGGCACAAAGTCCACACATGACCCAAGACACTGGAAAAATTCTATATTGGTGAAACAGGAGTCAAATATTTTAAGTTATTCTTAAAATCAGATGAGGAATACCTGGTGAGCCAATACGCTGCTGTCAAGCATTTCCCCAGGGCTGAAAGACACATCACAGAGGGCACTTGGTGAGAAGAAACAACGGTGGAAGCTTCATAACATTACAGGGCAGAGAGATATGCACAAAGGCCAAGTGACCTTCAGTTACTCAGCTAAGACAGCCATTCCTGCTAACATAATTTTGTTTCAAAAGTCAATTAAAAAAAATACTATAATAGATTTTTTTAAAAGGGAGCAGAAATGGGAAGGAATAAACGACTCCAAGATTATGGCAGATCTAAACTGCCAGAGTCCCACATCTTTAAGTTGCAACAAACGAAAAAATAAATAAAATAAAAGAGCCTGTATGAACTAAGATTACTGCACTGGAAGAAAACATCCATTACCACAGTTGATGATGATGTAGTTCGAGCAGCCAAAATATAAATCCCTGTTCCCCACTCGAAATCTTTTTTAGCAAATGGATTAGTCATGGCATCAGAAGCAGATACCTGTGCTTCTGTACTGGCTGATGTACAGGGATGAAAGCAGATGTTAGATGGGACTGTGCATGATGCATCAGGAAACTGAAATGTTATTGTGCTTTCTGCTTTTGCTGCTGTGAAATCCTCAAGATTCACTGTTGCCCACTGACGCTGTTTGCAGTGGGTCCTGAGCAAATTTTACGCCTAAGTTACACTTCCATTTCTCTTTTATTGTTTTCATTCTTTCTTTTGCTGGCTCAAACATCACAAGACAGGAGCAAAACTTTTTCACATTGATCTTCTTTCTAGACTTTATTGAACCAGATACAGGCACCCAGCAAATGCTACACAAAACAATAGGCTACTGCTTTCAGTTCCAGCCTCTCCTGGAAAGAACACTAAAAATAAATTAATCTGCCTTTAAAGAGCAGCTTTTCTTATGTAAAAGAGGCAGGCGTAAATTTATAGCATTGGATTTCAGTTCCTTGTGCCAATAGGTCTACAACCAGGCTTGGTAGAAATGAAAGCCTGAAGGCTTGAACTTGAATTAACTGAAAGTGAGTAGCAAAACTTTCATCAATTTAAGGAATACAGCCCTCTAGCTGACTTGCTGAATCCATCCATCAATACCAACCTCATCCCTACTTTCTATGCATATAGGAGGAAGTTCATAGATTGGCTACTCTGTCCTTTTCCTTATCACAGTCAAATGTATATTATAGTCTGTCTTATCCAACAGGAAACGTTTCCTCAACCTGAAATTTATTCCTCAAGACAACATTATCGAAAGGACAGCTTATTATCTTAATTGAAAAAGATAAAAGAGAGCATAGGTGTATTTCTAACATCTCCTATATCCCCCGAAAGAGAAAAGGTTACATCCACATTAAGTGGGTTATAGCTTGCGGGCTCCATTTGTCTAATGTGCTACTGGAAATAATTCCCTGTTCTCTGAATTGTTGTGCAGTAGTATAAATTCAGTTTTCATAAAAATTCACTCTGATTGCTAAAGCCATTCAAACTGCCTATGATATCAATGCTACTAATCACATTTCCCCTCCATGTCAATCCCTCTCTTTTCCCTCTGAAATAGAGACGCTTCTATATCAACATTAAATTAATTTATTTGCTGCCCAGAAGCCAAATTAAATGTGTTCTTTTATACTCTGCATTCACAGAACAGGGAGAAATAAGAACAAATGAGAGTCATTAATTAAATCTCACAGGGAACTACATTGCTGCAAATGGACCTATTTTTCCCGTAACTACTATTTTATGTTAAATGCATCATAATTGCTATTCAAGTCCAGGGTGATAGTTTGTTTTTCCATCATGCACTTTCTTTTGTTTGTGATCAGACTGCAGACTAAGTCTGCCTCTTTGCATTCAAAATTAATTACGAGGGTTTTGAGTCCTGGCTATGTCTGTGGTGTCTGTGGTGCGAGTGTGATTGCAGAGACACAAGCAAAAAGGCTAAGCAATGTGGTGCCTTTTGAACCTCCCATCACAGGCTCTCACTTAGGACACAACTGTTGGTACCATCCTGTGCTCCTAATAATAAGTCCTTTTAAATTCTTTGTCCACGTTTCGCTTCCCAAGTTAAAGATTAAATTTTCTATGCATCAATAACCTGTGACTGTGGTACAGATGCATCCTGTGCTCCGTAAGCCTTTCAGCACACAGCTTCTTAGAGTCTAGGCCAACAGTTCTTAGTCTTTTCTAGGTCTGGCCATAGAAAGACCCCTTTCTTGCTAGAAGTTCTTCAAGTTTAAACGTGGTTTTAATTTACCTAATTACAAGGCTTCCAATTTCTAAGAAGTTAACAAAGGTGAATTTTGTTCAAATACCTAAATGAAAGCAGAACAAAACTGACATTTTTGACATCTGTCCCTGCGTGCTTTCCCTCCCCCAAACTGATCACAAAGAACATCCTAAACATCTTAAAAATCATACCTTGCATGAAACAGTCTGCTGACCTTTTTTTACAATGAAGGAATAAATCCATAAATTGTTCCAAGCTCATCTTCTTTCATTTTGTCATATTATGTATATATAAAAGCCTTTCTAAGCTTGCAGATCTTTTATGACTTAAGTTACAGCCAGCCATATAAGACCAAACACAAGCCATCCTGCAAAGCACCTGAAACCATAGCCTGTAGTTAGAGTTAAAAAATTATTGCTCTGCAGCAAGTGCCACCACTCCTGCTCCCCATACTGGTTCACACTTTATAACCAACCCCCCATCAAAAGCCTTTCACCTCTGTGATCACCTCCATTCATCATGCAGGAACTATAGCTTTCTGCAACCTGCACATCCTCGCTTTGTATCGCACAGGGATTACTAAGAGACAGCAGTTGAAGACAATCTTTCCCCATAGGCATGCTCAGCCCTTTTAATACTCCTAATCCCTGCAAAGCTCAAATCAAATTAGAAAGGATTTTTAATAAAGGGAGGATCCAAGATCGCCGTTCTCAAATTTGAGAGCAGTAAACCAGCAGAGGGAATGCAATCCTCACATGCTTGTAATCACAGAGAAGGCTTGGCAGTGCCTGTGAATGTCCCAACAGCTGCACAGATGTTATTTCTAAATTGTACTTCCCATCCAAGTGAGTAGTTAAACAGTATGATCCTATCCTCCAAAGCAAATAAGTTTCAATGCCAGGTTCTAACAGATGACAGCACGAATGAGACGAAAGAAAATCTTCCACTGAATACACAGCAGAAAGAGACCTCATAGTTATACAGTGACAATAATTGACAGAGATAAAACAGTCTGTAGCCTCTGGAAAATACTACCCAGAAATATGTGACTAGCAAAGCAAAGATCCTAAATGTGTGTGTACGCCCTCAGCTATACGCGTCTAAAGACAGAGCTCTCTTTCTGTATACATGCACACGAAAAGTAGAAAATTCTATGATGTAATGTTATGTACATATGTGCCCACACACACGAATGCTATACACAACATATTCTTCAGGGATCTCCCCACAATTCAAATTATTTTCTTCTCTCCACTCACAAGCCCACAGAATTTACTTTCCCATTTTATATTGCCTTGAGGCCTTCTACCCGGAATTGGCTTCTAAACCTCTTATTTAAGAGCCCTGATACACTCACACCCCCACCCCACCCCCAGATTTGTCTGATTTATTGTGAATCCACATATATTTGTCTTCAACAGCTCTTTACAAGGGGTCACATGATTTTTTTGGTAAAGCCTTTGACACTATTTCCTATAGCACTCTCCTGGAAGAACCGGCAACCCTTGGCTTGAATGGCTGCACTCTTCGCTGGGTAAAATACAGTCTGGATGACAGAATCCAAAGAGTTGTGGTGAACGAAGTTAAATCCAGTTGGTGGCCCATCAGGAGTGTTCAGTGTTAGGGCCAGATCTGTTCAATATCTTTATCAATGAACCAAAGGGTCTGTAGCACCAGTGTTATGAGCGGCAGCTGAGGCAACTGGGATTGTTTAGCCTGGAGAAGAGGAGGCTGAGGGAAGACCTCATCACATCCTAAAACTACCAGGAAGGAGGTTGTATCAAGGTGAGGGTCAGTGTCTTTTATGGAAGGTTTAAACTAAATATTGAGAAATATTACTTCACAGAAAGGGTCGCCAAGCACTGGAACAGCTGTCCAGGGAAGCAGTGGAGTCACCATCCCTGTAGGTGTTCTAAAGATGTGTAGACATGGCACTTAGGTACATGGTTTAGTGGTGGTCTCAATCTTAAAGGCCACTTCCAACCTAAATAACTCTGCGATTCTGTGATAATTTATACTTTGCTTTATATGAAGAAACACATTCTTTGCTTGAAACCTTGTGACTTCTTGCTCTCAAGTTCAAGTCACCATTCTTGGTTTTAGAGGCAACTATGATTTATGCACATACATGTAGTCTTTTCAGGGCCCAGTTATTCCATTTGGAATACCTTTATTCTACCCGTGTGCAGAAGCCACTCATTCCAGACATCCCTCCCCTCTTTTCTACTTGTTTTGTGAGGTGATAAGAATCAGAATAATGTGCTGTATTCCACATGTGAATGCATATATTTGTGAATGTACAGGATTCATAAAGAGACAGAATGCAAACTTTGGTGTTGTTCAAGCCTACGTAATTATCTCTAAGACTGTTCTTAAGTTTTGACCACCAGGAAGCTCAGGACTGATGTTTTCAGAGACTTTTCCATTCAAGACCTTTCTCCCTGTGTCTGCCCCTCATCATTAATGTATTTTTATTTTTCTACCATGCATGAATTCTGCATTTAGCCCAAGGTTTTACAACCCCATAACTTGGTATTATGAGATATAAATTATCATTAGAAAACCTGTAATTTAATGAATGACAAGAAACCATTGTTTGTTTTAAATAGCCCTTTCTTTCTTAAAATTACTCTGGGATAAGGAAAAGATGGATGGCATACAAGAACAAATATTGTTTCATAACCATCTTCTCTAAAGGTCCATATAGCAACCTTTAAAGTCTGATAAAGCAATGTTTTACATGACAACATCAATTCTGTCAATACTTAACTAGCCAAAAAGGAAATCATTTCAGCCAATCACAGCTTGGAAAAATACAATACTATATTCCCCGAGCTCTCTTTTAACCAAGTTATATCAATAATCTTTACTGAATATTCTCAGGACTTTAAGTGCTGTACAACTTAGCAAAAATACAATCATTTTTGAACATGTTGAGCTAATTGTTTTTAATAACAAATAAAATGAGGGAATATAATCCATCAAATAATTACTCAGGACAGAGAGGTATTTTTAAAAAGTGCAGAAATAACATTCTCTGTCAAATGAAAATCACAGTAATTTGTAATAAGTTACTGATTTTAGGATAATTTTTCTGAATTCTGTTTGGTTTATCCCTCATAATGGGATTTCAAGGGACTTTCCAACACAGGGCAATAACTGTGGGTTATATTTGTTTAGATTTGGGGGGTTACACTTTTTATAGGTAATGATGCACAAAAAATTGGATTTATCAGACAGTAGTCCACACAGTCTCAAGCATCATGAAGAGATCATAAAAAAAATTGTAATGCATTCAAATCTTCTCATTGCCTTTTAAACATTTGGGTTTTTTCTGATTTTCTTATAAAGTAGGATTGACAGAACTTTGTAGTGCAGTTCTTGAGTCAGTAGCCAACTCCTGGACTCCCAAGGAGTGAAGATGGGCTTTTCAAGTGTTCAGCCCTTGACTTAACCCCAAAACAGTTTTACTACCAGTTTGAATGGGAATAGAATTAGGCCAAGGGTATGGCAGGCAAAATTTAGAAATACAAACTACCTGCATCTTAGCAGAGGAGTGATGGAAACAGTGGACGTAGGGCTGTAATATCTAATTAAAGTCTTAAGTACTTAAAATCTGATTTAGTTTACTAGAATTATTTCATTCTCTTAAAATTCTCTGCATTTTCTTTATTCTTATTGCATTTAATTATAGTTTAAATATTTTTTCCAGGCCAAGAAAACTGCAGCTTGCCTGTTGAAAATGCTGAAATGAGATGCTCACAGCAGTTGAAATCTGTTTCTTAAAGCTTTTTCCACAGAAAAAAAAAATGGATCAAATCAGCCCTTTCCCACACAATTCCGGTTTTGACAAATTGGCATTTCTAGATGAAGTATGTTCTTCTAAAACATCCTGTTCAGTTCTATTTAAATACATGAAAAATGTGAGCAGTGAAAATATGTGATGAAGTATATTTTATCTAAGGCTCAAATCTTGAAATATTGAACATGGTTACAGGAACTTTATTCAATAACAGCTCCAATGAAACAAACCAGATCAAATAGATTTTTGGAGTTGTGAAGAAAGATCACTCAAAGAAAGTACCTGTGTTGCAAATAAAATCATTTTCATGTCATTGCTTTTCTTAGAGGTGTTCAGAATATCCAACTGCTATTTCAAGTAAAACCAAGGTAAAATAGCATGGTATTAAACTTGATAGCATTGCCATCCTAATGCAGGCAATTTAGAATGGCGTCGTTGACACACAACTGGGACAATATAAAAAATTGTATTCACTTTTTACAGCTAATTTAGATTTTATTACCTGTACATTCAGAGTTTGCATCAGAGTCATCATTGTACCTTAATTTTTTGGATGAGAATTCTTTCTCCAATATCCAATTCTGGAGACTGCCATAGACTAATCATATCCATGAGACTTCACTAGACTAATCAATGAACACTGAAGAGGATGAAATTTTAATTCTCAAGCATGCCTATTGTTATATTTTTTTCAGAAATACAGAGAACATGAGTCATGCTATGCATTCATTTGTTTTACAAGTTTACCTGATTGTTATGCTTATTGCTGAATGATAGGATTAAAAAAAATATAAGAGGTCTCTACATTTATGAAAAGATCCAAAAATAAGGGGGACACAATAAGGAATGCAGAGATTAAAATTAATTAAAAATCTCAAAAAGGTAGGTGACCTATTATGTAACTGAAACAATGGGAGATAGATAAAATATTGGCAAAAAATGTAAATCAAGTAACTAAGATTCTTAGCCATGTCTCAGATAATAGACAACAAGCAGCTTTCGACACAGTCATTACAGCAATCAATTTTGAAGCAAGTCCTGGTAAAATCTAAGCTGCAGCAGGAGCTGACTGAGAACAGCTCACGACAGTTCGAAAACGGCAATAAAAATTCTAAGATTTCTAAATATGAAAAGTAAAAGAAATTAACAAGAAAAACTCAAAATCCATACCATAGCCACAGCAGTATGATAACAGGCTAAAAATCGAGGAATAAATATCCAAGTACAGAAAACACAACCTTCTTAAATTAACATGGAATAACAAGTTTCAGCACACCTGTCCACGTTTTCTATAGGCAAAATCCTAAACTTTGGTCTAGCTGTTAAACCCCAAATCAATGCATGTTTAAACCAATCTGCATGTCCAACTGAAGCCAACCCAGAAAACACATCTCTTCTCTCTAGAAGATTGTCTAGAAGGAAGGAGAATTAGGAAAAGTCAACAGTGCAAAGGCAATAGATAGGAACTCTAGGCATAGAAATACTTGGGGGAAAAACATAGAACATTATCGCAATAACACTAAATAAATCACTTCTTGGTTGTTCACAGTATCACAGTACCATAAGTTTGGAAAGGACCTCCGAGATCATCGAGTCCAACCTATAACCCAACACCAACACTAACACCAACCATCATCTAAACCATGGCACTCAGTGCCTCATCCAGTCTCCCTTTAAACACCTCCAGGGTTGGTGACTCCACCCCCTCCCTGGGCAGCCCATTCCAATGGCCAATCACCCTTTCAGTGAAGAATTTTTTCCTCACATCAAGCCTAAACTTTCCCTGACGAAGCTTGAGTCCCTGCCCTCCAGTTCTGTCACTGGTCACCTGAGAGAAGAGACCAACTCCCGCCTGACTACAACCTCCTTTTAGGTAGTTGAAGAGAGCAATGAGGTCTCCTCTGAGCCTCTTGTTCTAAAAGGCTTCTCAGCAATCGCAGAACACAGCCCACGACTGATCTGCCTTGATCTTGCTGATGATTCTTTCTGTATTTTTTTCAGAGTTTAGACAATAGGAACAAATCCCAGATATAATGGAAAGAATAATTACTATCTGAAAAGTGTTATTGATGTGCAATTGCAAGCAGTTGATTGACAATTTGTTCCAAAGGTCACAGCAATAAGCTAGGATAAGGAGCATTGTATAGGAGTAAGTATACATTATTGGTCCCTGTTTCTCCTATGAACTTGGGGAGGGGTCAGATACAAGGAGATAATTAGCCTTAAGAGAAGTCAGGTAATCCAGTCTGCTTGTGACAACGAGAAAGATAGGGGGACAAGAATGTTACTCTGCTCTGATTACTGCACCACTGCCCCATCACAAAGAATTTTTCTCTGGATTTGGGTCCTATACAGTCCCTGCCCTGACCAACAAACTGACATGGGTTTTTTTGATGCACTAGCAAATATCCTCTGTAAGTGCATGTATTCTCTTTATAGCTGTTACTGTTTCATGTTGCTGACACCTGCAAAGAGGGATCTGAGAGAATGAATTAACCAGAACACCGTCTCTACCAAACAGAGCATCAGGAAGCAGTCTGCATTGCCATCTAACCACAAAACTCATTAAGCTCATTTTCACATTTGCTGTTCTTTGCTGTAGATTATAATGGAAATGATTACATTCTTCATCTTAATTCCTCAAGCAGCGTTGTCTGTGTGATTGGTGACAGAAGTCGCATGGAATCATTTCAATCCACTTCTTGCAGCATAGCACTTTTTTCCTGCTTCATGTGTGACCAGGATTCCACATGGTGGTAAAATTATTAATAATATTTATGATTGAGAGGTCTGGCTCAGTTACCTTTACTAAAGGAAGATTCCCTTCTCCTAAAAGCTAACAGTCTGCGATTGCTTCCAACTCCTCGCTTTTGCACTAAAACAGTACTGGATGTGCCAGCCTAGGCTCCACCAAGAGCCATCTCTTCATATTGTTGTCTTATTTACTGTTTGATTCCTTAGAATGGTGGCAGTTATGAAGCTACTTTGGGAGTACATCCCCCAGGGTGGATACCTGGCTTTGTTAATGTTGAAGTTACTGCTTTTCCTCACCTCTTTCTTCTTTCTCTGAGACAGTATGCAGATTGGGTCTGCAATCACTTGGTAGAGAGCAGGTGAGAGACAGTAGCTGACTGTTCTCTCACAATGATCATAGTTAATAAAGCTTCTGACCTGTCCTAAATTGCACTGGCTTTATTACTCAGTTGGAGTCTCCATGATTTTCTAACCAAATGTAATCACTGTTTAAGAATGGTAATGCATGCAATGTTGAAATTCATATATAGATTATTTATACCACAGCTGATTGAGAAATTCACCAGATAAAACACTTGTGATTATTATTATTCTGTCGGCTCTGATTTTTTTTTGTGAATTAAGTACTTCTGGGAGCAGATTGCTTGTACTTGGGAGAGAGATCAGTGAACAAGTGTAACCTTTACTTGACATATCAGGATATTCAAAGAGGTTTATACCAATTCTTGATTGATGTAGAGGTGGATAACTGAGGACCTGGTTTTAATGTTACTATTAATAAACACTTTGCAACGTGCTTACAGGCCAGCATGAATAAATGCACGCTGCAGCCTATGAGAAAGTCAGAATGGAATACAAGAGTGTAAAATATATAACAATGAAAATAATTATGTTAATGAGTGGAAATAGAATCATAGAATGATTTAAGTTGTCAGGGACTTTTAAAATTCACCTAGTCCAAGTGCCCTGCAGTACGCAGGGACATCTTCAACTCAATCAGGTCACTCAGAGCCCCATCCACTCTGTCTGTGAATGGTTCAAGGGACAGGACCAGCACCTGCCTGAACAATCTGTGTCAGTGTTTCACCATCCACTTCAAAAATTTCTGCCTTATATCTAGTCTAAATCTACCCTCTTCTAGTTTAAAACCATTACCCCTCGTCTTACTGCAAGAGGCCCTGCTAATGTCTGCATGTACAATTTACTTATTTTATTAGTTTGACCTTTTTCCAGCCCTCACATTACAATAGCTTCTGTTTGGTCAATCATCCTTTTTATGTTAATAATTTAGTTCCAGTAATAGCACATTACTCTGAAAACTATAAGTACAGGGTTGACTCTCTGTACTTAGTATCACAATAACTAATGTTACAAAAGCAAGCTTATTTTCACCTACTAAAGCTTTCTCAATGAGCAAAAGATAACAATATATCTACATAAAACAGATTCATAGTAAGGCAAAAATATCAAAGCTTCAAGGATTTTTTTAGAAATGTATTAAACATATAAATAATCCTCATGCAGAGGTGAAGAGAACAGCTGGTTAAAACAGCAATGTTCTAGTTTCCTAGACAGTTATAAAAGAACAAAACTCAAACCTAATTTGTTTTAGATCAACCTGATTCAAGCAGCATTTGACCCAGAAAAAAAAGTTAAGTTGCTTCCCATCCATTTCCTTCAACATTTAATTAAGGAAGGAGAACAAAATAATAAAAAGTAACCTTAGGAGGGTTTCATCATTAAAAGGAATATCAGTACGGCAAGGGATACAATCTTTCTCTCAAGATCATTCAAAGAACAAAATACTTCATTTTGCTTATTCTTCCCCCCACTGTTTCATGAATACTGCCGAAGGTCAGGAAAACAGTATGGCCTTACAGCAGCCATCACATTAAGTTCTTCTTCACTCACTCAATCTCCCTTTCAAAGGAACCACCTCATCAACTGCTTTTGAACCATTGTGCTGTCATCCAGCAAACTATAATAATTCAGCCTAACTTCAGCCATTCTGTACTAAAATGTTCAAATGTACCTGAAAGTTGTAGTTTCAGTTCAGCATGAACCAAGCCTCCTGGCCTCTGCAGCTTTAGTCTGATAGTATTTAAGACCTATTTAAGATTTAGTATATATTTATATTTAGTATATATTTAGTATTATTAGTAGTATATATATTTATTAGTATATATATTTATTATTAGTATATATATTTATTATATTTAGTATTATTATTATATTATTTAGTATATATTTATATTTAGTATATATTTAGTATTTAAGACTATTTAAGACCACACTGAATTCTAGGAAGAGAGAGATCTATCACACATCCATTTATACTGCAGCCACACAAATATTAGTTCCATTTAAAATTAGCACAGGATTCTTCATACCCTTAAAGCAGAGGTTAGAGTCATCTGCTGAGCTCAGGCTGCAACAGTAGACAGCAAGGAGGAGAACGAATACCAATAAGTGTTCAAATTAAAGCAAATAAAGGAATGAGACAAATAGCATCATGGTAAATACACAAAAAAAAAATGGTGTTTTATTTAATCTCTGCAGAGAACAATGGACTCTTTAAATGACTTGTTCTAGTTAATCAGCACAGCTTGCAGATATTGCTGGAAAAACACTTCTAAATATATTCACCATTGATTACACCAGGAAAAAATGAGAGATCCAGTAAAACAAAACATTCATACAGAGGTTTATTTATCCAGAAAAAATGCCCAGTGTTTTTAATGTGTTTCTAATGCTGTATTAACAATTACCAGCCACAAAACCTGAAGGATTCCTTTTACCTGTGATGCTAGAAACAGTACAAAATCACTTCTCCATGCTTCCATGCTGCTTCTTCACATACCATCCTCTGCCTCACCTTTCCAGTCTGCTTTTCCATTGTAATACTCCAGCCTCACAAATTAAGCCTACCAGGTCTGAGTTACTCCAAAGATGCTTGTGCATTTGCACACACACGCTTAAATGGGCCTCTCTCTGCCCTGTTTTATAACTCCTGAGGCTTCCCTTGCTCCCTTTGATGAAGGAATCCAGACCCAGGTGCAGACAGTTGCAAGATAAAAATCAAGGCCAAAAGTACCAAAGGGTGGTGAGAATTTGGCAAACAAAAAGAGGATTTGTAGCATCATGCAGGTGCTTGAGGATCTGTACATAGCAGAGATAACTGGTAACTTCTTAATGAAGAAGGTAGTTAATCTTATGTAAGCCTAAACCAGTAAGACTGGAACGAAGTCAAGAAGATCTATATCCGTAACTACTACTAAGGCATTTAAATTCTAAAAATCATGCCTATAGGAGTAGATCTCAGACTTAAGTAAGACACCTTCTGCCTCTTGAATGTTTAATTAGAAGGTAGGCATGCACATAGGAGTCTTTTACTATGAAGTCATGATGAACCGATAAGAAAAGAGATGGTACATTAGTTCTTCATTTGAATGCCTGCCTGTGTGACTGGCTGTGTTGAATGCCTGGCACTTGATTCTGCAGAACTGAAATACAAACAAATACCTCTACTCTGTGTGTGAATTTAGTTTATGTATACCAGGTGAAGAACCCTATCTTGGGAACACCACCATCACCCCACACCATATACTTTCCATCATATTCATCACAGCCTCGCTTAGCTGTGCCCTGTAACCTCCCTCCCACCACTCCTGGTTTCATGCTTTCCTCAGCATCTGGCTGCCAGCTCTCCTCTTCCAGGTGGATCCCATCAGGAGGAGACCCCACACCTGGGCTACCTGCTAAGGCCTCCCTGGCCTGTCATTGATGCTCACGGAGATAACTAACAGGGGTAATAAACCCAGAGCTGGAAAAGCCCCAGAAGCCTTTCCCACAGCAGGCTGGGCTCCCAACAAACTCCTCCCATCCAAGGCAATTCCCTATCCAGCACAGGCCTGGGTGCTACCTGTGCCAGCCCTTGGTGACATGGATCATACCACTATCAGCCTTCAGGGACCCATGCACCAAAGGCTCTGATGTGCCAGGGTGGCTGTCCCAGCTGATGCTGAACAATTCCCAGTGAAACATGAGGGAGGTCACTTCTTGTTCCCTGCAATTTCAGAAGTACCCCACTACATGTGGATAAGCCGCCAATTTAGGCAGGAGATGGGGTACGGAACCCCTTGTAAAATCAACCTATCTTGCTGCAAAACCATTTCTGAGAGCTTGTGACGTTGTCCAACTCATAATTGCTGAGGTAGTTTCAGCAAGTTGGCTTGTGTTGCATGACTGCATTTATGAGCCACCCCAACTCAGGACTACCCAGCTAGATCTTTATCACAAGCTGCATAAGCCAACAATACATTGGTCCAGAGACTTTTATTGATACAAACGCTCCTTGGCGGTAATTTGTCTGGATCAAACTTTGCCATGTCAATTTGTAAACTTAATTAACTGTGGTCTCAATAAAAGCCAAGATTAAGAACATAATGATTAATTAGATCCTTTTAGGTAATGCAATGGTTGAATTAGCTAAATAAAAATAGTGGAGAAGCTGGCAAGATAACGCTCTACTGATGGATTTAGGTTTATCTTACAAAAACAAATGCAACAAGCATTATACACTAACACAATAGAAATAACTACAGCATTAATCATTGGAAATATGTCAGTTATATACAGCTCCATTTTTTATAAAGGCATAGCTATTGCAATGCATAAAAGGAGATTTCAGCCTCTCCATAGGATATCACAATTTAAGAATTATTTTTCATCTCAGATAAGGAATCAGGGATCAGTGCTATTAACTTATATTTCTGAGAAGAGATATTGCATAGATGAAGCTAATTTTCTTATTTACATGGGAGTAGTAAGCCTTTAATCAGTATTGCACACCAATATTTTTGGTCTTAAAGCTGAGATTAAGGTTTTTTTTTCAGAATCCTGAATAATTTTTTATTTCTATCTTTTTATAACATATTCATGTATGAACACACACAAAATAGCAATTCCAAACACCTTGGTCACTGGCAAGAGCTCTGGGAATAACGCAGACACTGATCATTATAACAGAAACTCTAGCAGGTCCTTCCTTTCAAGAGTTTAGTATTGCACCAACGCTGATTTCTGTGAACTGGTATCCAAGACACGAGTTTTAAGTTAAAGGTCTTTCCTCTACCTTTTGCAAATTTTACTTTTTTTTAAAAAAAAAATTACTATCTTCTGCTTGGAAAGCATTTTAAAAGTACAGGATATTATTACATAATTATCAGAAGAGTTGCTACACAATGGTCAGAATTTCACAGATGCATTAGGACTCTGGTTTACAAAAATTAGGAGGAAACTTCTAAAGCTTAAATACTTTTGGAGGATTTAATTAAGCCACTGTGCATCTTAGCATTTATAGACCAGACTACACTGGCAAATTGGATGGAGAGCATTTCTTCAGGGTCTCCAAGTAATTAGTAGTTACCAAAGGAATTTAACAATGGTCCCAATAGTCTATTTTTTTTTCTGCAAAACCTTGCAGGTGTCATTATTAATTTGTCCCTCTTTTCTCTTCCACCCTATTTTTTTCCTCAACTTAGAGAGTTAGCTTGGACTAAAAGCCTTTTTGATTTGGATGCAGTTATACTAAGCGTTTGACTCCTGGAAAAATAAGACTTCAGCCTAACAAGTTTTATTGATAGTAAGTATAGTACAAATCAGAAGTTAAAAATTATTTATTACTTTCTACATTCAAGTACATTGAGTTTAACTTCCTGCATTTTCTCCCTATTTACCACAGCCATTCTTTAGGCTAAAAAGATTTAGAGGATGGATATTTCTCATGAGGTTGATCCACAGTGGTATCTTCCTTACTTTGTTGAAGAAAGTAGAGCACTTGGTTTTGTTCTAACTCAGTAACAGCATCGTGTGAGTTACAGCGAGGTAAATCTGGTTCCAGTTTGTAGGGCTGCTCATTGTCACAAGCATTGTCGTTTTTACTAGCCTGTCCTGAGAACTACTGGCATTATTGTTGTAACATAGCTGTGCCAAATAAGTTTAGTTGTACTTAATTTATTCCCAAATACATTTAAATCTGCATTGGTTGTGACAACAGCTAATAAATTGTAAGGCTGAATTTCATAGGTAATATTGTGGTCAAAATTATGTGAAATAGGTTGACAAAAAAATCAAGAAAATCACAAATCTTTAAATATTCAAAATTGCAGAGGTTGTCAAGGTGGTGGTGGGGAACAATATATGCTACTTATTTTCTTTTATTCTCACTACAAAAACAGGCCCACAACTGAGGAGCTGACTAACTCGATCATTTGCAATGAGTCACAATTAAATGGAGGCTGCCAGACTCAATTAACATATCAGTTCATTGCAGACACTGTTCTGTCAAACTGAAGGGAGAACTGGTTCTTTCAGGTCCCAGGAGTTTATTGCTTCTTGCTTCTGAAAAAAAACATACCTCGTTGTAGCATTTCCAACTCCAGTTTCCACTGAATAACAGTAGAGAAAAAAAGCCCAAGAGCTGCAGCCTGGTAGGACTCCATGCGTTAAAAAATATGTTGGCCAAGAATTTGCACTTGTTGTTATGCTTAAAGTCTGATTAGTGGGGCTTTTGTGTGTGTGTTATGACATGGTAGGTTTGGCTTTTTTAAAGCAATTGAGGTGAACATTTTAAGATTTACTTAGAGTAGAACTTACATGTAATAAAATCCTCTCGTGCTCACATCTAAAAGGCACTGAACTAAGAGTCAAGTCTATAGGCAACCATAGTGCTTTCCTTCTCCACCTAAGGAAAGAGGAAAATAAAGAAGGAAGAATTACCTTCTCTCCCAGGAAGGAGTGTGGCAGAATTCTAACAGAGCAGCAAACCCAGCTGCTGCCAATACTGTTATTTATTAATTTATTTTGAAGTGGCAGTTGAATGCCTTTAAGGCAGCCACACATCTGCAATACAAAAGGTTGATAATTTGGCCACTTAGCAGCAAACCTGGCACAATACCTGTTCCTGAAGTACTGTGACTGGTACTACAAACTTCAGAAGAAAGCTCCCTCACTAAATGACTACAGGCTTTTTTCCCTTCTGTCTTTTTCTTTTTTTAATTTGTTTTGGGGTTTGTTTACTTTTGACTGGAGAAGGAATAAGTGCTGTAGCTGATGGCATTATTCTGTTTACCCCTTTTGGCAAAGAAGACACTAACATTTTGGTGCCACTTATCCTGTCGCTTTTCATTCTCATTTCTCCCAGCCATACAGACTCCCACTGCTTTCTGCTTGCCTCGTAAATAAGTATTGTGACTCTCTGTAAATAAGTATTGTGTCTCCCAGCTAATGGTCAGGATCCAAAACTGACAGCCAATTAACCATCTTTTGGCTGCTCTTGAAGCATGTGCCTTCTGCCAAGGATTGAACCAAATCCATTAAAATTAGCTCTAGCTAAGCACAGATGTTTTCCTGATTGCTTTCTGCAGGCACAAGGGGACAATGAATGTAACTGCTTGCATGCAAGTACATTTCCCAAATGTACACTGGCCTGTCTATAGGAACATGAATTTCATATGGGAACAGACATGAACTGCAAAGGTGCAATCTATTTGTATTCATTATCCAAAGAAAATCTGGGGAAAAAAAAACAGATCTGCAAATAAAAATATTTTTTAAACTCTCTAAAATCATCCTACAATTCTAGTTTATAATTTATTAAGCATTAGAAACTTTCAGTACATGAACCTCAAATGCATTAGCCCTCAGTAATCTCTTAATATTTATAATACTCCCTATTTCTCATTAAGAAACAGATAAACAAGTCAGAACATTTTGATATTACCCTGTCACAGTTGGGAAAAGATTTTTACATTAACTATTTAAATTTTATGGCAATGTCTGCAGTGTTTTTTGCTTTGCTACAACAGCAGAATTAAAAGACAAAGGAAAAATTCTTTCCAGCAGAACTGAATTCCAGACCTCACTTTAAGGTTCAAATATTATACACTCATGAAAGGATAATAAAAACCTTTAATAACTCCATGGAAGTGTACCCTGAAGGAATGCAACTTAGAAGACATGAATAGGTCATCTAAGGGAATTTCTTCTTGTTTGAAACTAGAGAAAAGTTGACAGCTGTGAAGAAGTGACTGTGCACGTTATCCAATGATGTATTCATGGGAAATACTTAGAGAGCCCTAGAACCCACTGTAGGAATGACTGGAAATGCGAACAGCACCCTCTTTTCTTTTCTCCTGTTGTGTCTACTCACATACAGTGATCCACTATCATGTTTCCAGATAAAGACTATAACAAAAATCGATGAGCTTCTCACTTTTTCTTTTGAAGTCATAACCATTGGTATAACTGCCAGGATGTCACCATCAGCCAAACACACTACAGGTTTCCCCACAAACCTTAAAGCCATTTTCAGGTTTGCAGAAATCAAGCAAATAACTCCACCTGAGAAGATTAGCTAACTGATGAACATTGACTCATTTAAGCACCCTACACAGTCGAAAACTGAGTCATAAGGATGTTGCACTTGTCCAGACCAAGGGTTCCTTTAGCTCTGTCTCCTGCCTTCAGCAGTGGCTGCAGACAGACCTCGATGCATCTACAGCTTCAAGTGCTTCATCCTCAGTGCCTGGTATTTACTTTAATAAAACCATGTCAGATTAGACAGTTTATCAGAATTCAGTCTATATTCTGGGCCTGACCGCAATATGGGGGGGGCTTTATAAAACACAAAGGTGGAACAGTTGGCAGGGCATCCATCAACTTCAGTTATATTCAATCTCTCTTAGGTCTTGGCGAGTGTGCACTCGCCCCAGCACAAACATCTTACATGCAGCTCGGGTGTGCTGTAGGACAGTTCTGATCTTATTGCAGGCCACAGCAGTCATAAGTGCTGGTGCCAAGGAAATCCACTCCATTTAATTTAATTTGCCAGAAGCAAGTGCCATTTATGAGAAGTTTCACATCCTAAAATAAAGACAATTTATTAGAGGAATGGAGGTGAAATCCAATAAGTCCTTGCTATCCCCATCTTCCATCATGGTTCAACGTACCGTGGAGTAATCAGTAGCTTTTCCATTTTGCAAGATTTTATACATGATAAAACTTCCACTCTTGCCAGACAGTGAACAAACACAGTGTAAGTCTGGAAACTTACTCAAAGTAAGTTTAAAATTTAAACAATAGCTGTTTTATTGCTGAGTCTTTCACTGGGGACCCCTGACAAATATAGATAATTCTTGGCACATAGTGAATTACAAATTAAGTTTATAGTTTGAATTATTTTTCCTGGTAGTTATTGGTAGCAGAGAATCTAATAGCTTGCTAGTTAGGATGTAGTTAAAGTAGTATTCATGCTTAAACACTAGCACTACTGATTTTGAATATTGGTAAATATCAGCAAATTGCTGACTAGTGCAGAGAAGTTAATCGTGCAACATTGAGAAAGGTGCACTGTTTCAAAAGGTTTCTCAGGATAAAAAAAACTGAAAAGAAAAGGCCCGTTCTGAAGTGCAGAACACAATTGTATGTGAAGATCATAAGGGAATATAATGAACAGACACAGCTCATTGACTCAATAGAGTTCATCAGTGAATTTTTCAGAGTGCAATCTCACGTATCATTAAAAGGCATTTGCAAATGTATCCAACACAGGAAAAAGGTATTTGCTTTTTCATTGATTTTTCAGATTTGTCCTTCCACTTTTGGCACACAATGAAATTCAAACAAGAGCCTCTCTTCACATATCATATTCATTTACTTTTACATGTGGCCAGGGTGCCACAAAAATCAGGTTATGATGTTAACGAAATAAGCACCTGAGCATTTAGAATAATCAGGATTTTGTCATATTTTTCACTTGAAATTGTTCCACTTTTCAGTGACAAATTAGATATTTTGTGTTCAAATGGAAGCACTTCAAAGTAATTTCTTTTAAAGTATGTAAACACTACATATAACCACACATATATTCTTATTCAATTTACAACAGGCTTAGAGCCAAGCCTTACAGATAGGTACGATACAAACAGTTGTCTCTCTTTGGGCCAGAAGGTTGTTAGAAGTTAGAAACTAAGAGAAATGGGGATTAGTTTCAGGGAGAAAAAGGAGATTAGAGGAATGGTGCACATTTGTATAATTAGTATCTCAGAGAAGACCAAGGCTGTGAGAGAAAGCAGAATGTTCTGGAGAAGAACTGCACAGGCAGAGGCTCCTTATACAAGGAGGTGTCAGGAATGCAGAAGTCAGTACTTTGAGACTCTTACAGGGGTAAAGCCCAAATGAACCACAAAGTAAAGCTTTCCTTCATTTCACCTGATGACTTAAAAAATTCTTCAGCATTTCTGAAAGAAAAAATTTCAAATCTGAGTACATCATCAGTTGCTGTTTGCAAATAGTCACAATAAAATATATCTTTCCCTTGGAGACAACAAGCTTTCTCTTCCTCCTTTCAGCCAACATTTCAATAGCAAAATATAAAAAAATTAAGTTGGGGAAAAAAAAAGAAAAAGACACTGAAAAGCCTGGTAAAGGGATTTAGAACAGCCAATCTGTCTGTATTACTATGAGTGGGCAGAATTTGTTATCACAAATAGTCACTTTTCCCCTAATCTTCACTGATTCCTAAGGCTTTTCTACATGGCCACATCAAAGAGTATCAACACTTAAAGATATTTGTATCATAATGTTAATTCATAGACAATTCACACCATCTTTTGATCAGGATTACTTTGATTATTTTAGACAGGAAGGCTTATATTAAATTTCTCACACCCTCAACATCATACTGTGTAATGGTTTTCTCGCCTAATTCCCATGAAAAATCACATCAGCTGGATATAGCACTGGTAAAAATATCTTAAATCTGATTTTAAAAAATCACTCTTCCTATAATGTTGGACTGAAAATAGATAGAGCAAGATAAATCGAGAACATTCATAAGTAATTCCAGTGATGATGCTGATGAGATAAAATGCTGTGGGCTTCTCCTGGCATGTGCCAAACCATTAGGTTACAGTGAGCGGTCTACAGATACTGCAACCTCCTAAACCACTATTCTTAGAAGCTAGAGTTTCACCACGTTATTAGGATATTTGTCACAATAGCTTTAGAAAATTGTTCGTTGTCTGTTTCATGTGCAGGTGAAGCACTGCAGCCGAGTGAACACAACGTAGGAACAGGACTTAAACTACAGTCTCATTTCTGCTCTTTGATGCATTTCAGAGGTGACCTTATTGAGGTTACAACAGGGGAACAGCGATACTACATTTGTTACAAATGGCTTTGAGATTCACTGACTGAGAAGAGATCAAAAATTACCATTGTGGGAGACACATGGCATGAGCAGTGCACGGATTTTGTAGTGCCAGGATGGCATCCTGTCAAGGTACAGCATGACAAATTATGACCTTCTGGCTGGAGGCATACGGGGAATAGAGCATCTGTGTTGTCCTGTCTGGTTCACAGGATGCTGTAACTAAGCTTGCAGGGTCTCCTTAGAAAATCTAAGTAAAAATAAGGTGCTCTTCCAGTTTATAAATGTACTATTTTCCCGCTCTGCACATATGTGTCCTCATATTCTGGGAGCACAGGAAAAATGCTGTGAGGAAAAGATTTTGCCTTCTTAGTGTTCACTTTCCTGCGTGCGCATCTCTGAGATTGATGGACTTGAAAGGCTCAGGCTCCAGATATTCATTCTGCAGACCTGCAGATAACATCAATGCCAGCCATGCCTGTAAAAGATTGTCTGTCCACAAATTACCCCTCATTCACTACTGGAGATGGGCAGCGCCTCTCCTAAAATGCCATATCAAGCTGGCATCTCAGAGGGCACCCACTGAAGCCACCATCTTCTGTGCAGAGCAAAGACAGAGATACTGCAGGGTGCTCATGCCAGTGCAAAATATTTATGAACCAAATCTGTGCAGTACAACTCAACCCCACACATTTCAGGTTTTACCTCAACAGAAAGCATATGGGTACACACTATCACTGAGACACCTTCACATGCTCGCATTAAATGCATCAGTAACACCTGGCAGCTTCGCCACTTACACAAGGAAAGGCAAAAACCAGCAGATGGTCCACCTCGAGGCCTTGCTCAGAGTAAGAGATAGTACATCATCAGGAGATGACTTCATTTGCTGTGGCAAGCACTTGGCACCACTGGAGAACAACCCAAGCAATTGTACGAAAAGTGCCAACATGAAATTCCATCAGAACCTTCCATCAATGCTCGTGTACAACCTTCAAAGAGCTGGAGCACATAGCATCCTGACACAGGGGGGACATCCCTCCTGTCGCCTCCTAGCACCACAGACAGACAGTTACCTGTCTCTGCAGCCTGCCACCACCTGTGGAAGTTCTCCAGAGGCAGGATGGATCTACTGCTGTTATTAAACAAATTACTGAACAGACATATTTAAGATTCTCCTTTAATTTTTTCTCTGAAAATCCATAATAAACAAGCAAAGGATTAAGATTTGGTGATTAGCACCTGAATAATAACACATAATTATTTTTGAGGCAAACAAGGATAAAAGGATAATTTATACACGGTAATTAAGGTAATGAATACTCAAGAATCTACCAAATAAGTAGTCCCTAAAATTGTCATTTTGATAGAGCCATGATTATAGGCAGCACTAAGGAGGACTGAAGCAGATACAAAATACCTGTTCCAGGTGAATATTCAAAAAATATATAAATCTCATCACTTAAACAGTCATCTAAACTCATCATTGAATAGGGCCGGTTCCTCTAAGCTTGTTTACATGGGCAAATACACTATCAAATTAACTGGTGTAATTATACCAACGTTACCACCTGTGTGAACACATTTACTTTAGATGCCTTTTTTTTTTTTTTGCATCTCTTGCACCAATTGGTGTGTGATATAATTGGACAAAGAACAGTTTCTGCAGCGTTTCCACTTGTGGACAGGTGAGCAGATGGAGGGATCCCAGCATAAGAGTTCATGTAATTTGCTCTTTCCATTGGGACACAAAGGTAATATTCCACTTTTCAGTACAGCAACAGGGAAAGAGTGCAAGCATGAACTATGGTTTCCAATACTGCTCCTCAGTATGAATGAACCATACATAGAAGTTCTGCTTAGGTTGAATTGCTCTTATCCAGTAGGGGCAAGAAGAAACTAGCAGTTTGCATTTGGGAAAGGAAGCATGAGGAGTCATATGACAGTGATATTACAATAACTTCATTATGAATTGTCCTAGTGTTAAATGTTAGCTTGTTTTGTAGCAAATGTGTAAAGTTCTCCTTAGTTAAACAGCAGATTTTTTTTGTTTCTTCATTTAATAACAAATGAATTAGGAGGAAGTTTTTTTTCATCAACTTGACAATTCTATTACTGTTTTGCTGGAAATAAGAGCAGTTGGCATTTTCTTCATGCCAGCATATGCATGTGTGAGTTGAATTGTCTCTGAACTACAAGCAATAACAAGATACTTATTGTGCCAGGAAACAATTAATTGTTGCACTAAAGCCAGGTTAATCTCGTGGGTAGAAGCCCCTATCACACAGCCACATGGCACCTGCAGCTTCTGCACTAAGGAAAGCCATCTCTGGGGTAACTGTGTAGTTACTTTAACGAGCAAAGATCTGCCCTCTTGGAAATACACCATCTAATTTTACTAAAAAGAATGGTCTTTCTAACCATATGAAAAAAAATAGAAAAAAAAAGTTTCAATCAGAAAACTGGATTATTTATTTTCCTAACCTTCAAATGGATTTAAGGGCTAAGGCAACTTACTGCTCTCATACAAATGACTTTTTGGCAGTTTTTCTGTGTATTAGAGACTCCAAAATCTGCTGCAAATTGGGATTTACAAGGCCAACACAAAACTAACTTTTCCTGGAAGAGCAAAATCTATTGAGGTAACCGAGAAAACCATTGCAAACTCTCTGTGATGAGACAGGAATCTCTGGGTCCCATAGAAGACACTGGACCCTCAAAGCAACAAGCATAGTGAGGGGGGGGCAGCAGAAGCCTTAAAAAAACCACTTCTGTTTTCACTAACAAAGTGCCAAATGTAGATAAAAATTAACTATGGGAATTCTAGTTTTTTTTTTTTTAAGCGTGCTAGCAAAAATTCTTCCATAGCTGCACCCAAATGTACAATTTTCATCTTCTCCTACCTCTTTAGCAATGTCACTCTGGTTACATAAACATGCCGTGCACACTGTATTTCACATCACTGATGCTGCTTGAAGCATGCCATAACATTTTCCAGCCAAATATATATGCCACTCCAACTAATATGCATATACATATATCTCCAGTACGCAGTTAATGAGATGCAATTATTCACAGCTGATAAAACTCTTGTTCTAAAACCCTCTACATGAAAGCAAGAAAAATTTGAGTTGCAGGGAGACTTCTCCCTTTCATCAGTACTGTCAATCATAATTCCAACATTATGTAAGAAACAGAAGAAATTGGCTCTGATCTGGCTAAAGGTTAATAAATGCAGTGGTTCAGGGAACTAGAGCAGAAGAATACTAATGGCTCCTGCACCTGGAACACAGCTTCCCTCTTCATTCTAATTAGCTTCTCCCACGTCAGTGCATTTGCAACGCATTTGGACCCAATGCATTTATGAAATAATACAGGTCTTTAGCTTCAATAAGTCAAGTTTGAGTCAAACAGAAGCAATAGGGTGTTAACAAAAGACTGACTCCATTATCATTACTTAGACACCATAAAATAACATTGACAGCTTCTCTGCTCCTCCATCCCCACTTCAGAACAAAACAAGTATTTTGCTGTGGATAAATTCACAAATACATTTGTTTATTTTTGTAGGTTAATATTTTTAGATTTCCCTGTAAATATTCTAATTTTTTCTCATGTGCCAAGTAACAAAAGATTTGCAGCGATGCTGCATTTCTTGTGAAACCATATTCTCAGAAAAACATGTGAAGAAACTAAACTCAATCAAAATGCTACAGCAAAAGACTTCCTGGAATTTAAGCAGTCAGGAATACACCCTCTACCTTAAATTAAATGTCTGAGGGCAAAGGCAAGAGAGGGACTTGAAGGGTGATGAACTGCTCATCTCTCAGTGCCATCTGCAAGTGCAACAAATTACGTGCAAGACATGCACAGGATGAAACACGGCTCCTTTTCCCTGTCAGAGTGTCCTCCCCTGCCATGGTCTGGGATCACTTTCATGCAGCATCACAGAGCTGATGCTCGACCCCTGTACCTCTTGCAGCACTGAGATAAATGACCTCTCCCAGCCTCTGCTCATCAAATGACACTTAATCAACGACCTCCTTTTTGTCAAATCAGTGCCACAGCAGAAAGTGGCAAAGTAAACTGGTCAGAAAAGTGCAAACAACATTTTCGTCATGAGCTGTGCCACGTTATTTCTTAATTCACCATTTGGGTCTTTAGTTCTATAAATATTGGCTTCCCAGAGCAGGAGTGCAAATCCAGCTCTCCTGACTGACCAGTAAGTTTCCAGTAAGTTTCAGAGCCACAGCCTCCACCACCAGTAGAATATTTTGTGACTGGTGGAACATGTTCGGGAGGCGGAGAGACACTATTGTTATAACCAAATGTGGGTAAGGTTATAAATTACACCTTTAGTTAGGGATCAGAGGGGAAAGAGTCTGGGTTTGGTAAATTGCTTGTCTCCCAGCACTTTCAGTGTGTGTGAGATGTTTCTCTCCAAATCAGGCAACTCTGGGAGGCAGGAGAATTCCCTCCCTGCTCGCTGGGGCTGCCTTGTGCCAGGCAGTGACATAACTACGGTGGGACTATAGCTAACCCAAGGCATCACCCTCCAGCTCCCTAAACCCCCACCAAAATGCCTGCACTATAGATTATTTCCTTGGTCTGCTTGCTTTTTCCATGACAGGGAATCCATTCATTCAGCAATGGGAAGGGGATATTTTTGTAGATGAGACACAGAGAGCATCAGCTGCTGCCAGAAGGAGTTCATACGGAAAAAACTTGCAGCAGCAGCCAGTGCAGCTGCCAGAATCCCCCCTCTGCTCACCTCTCAGACCAAAGTCTCTCTCTTTAGGATGGAGGAAATGCCTCCTTTTGTGAAGATTGCTTCTGCCAACACAGCAAGCTGATTCCAGATGCAGAGGTATATAAAGCAGTGATTCAGTGAATCCCAGGCATATTTATCTCTAATGCCAAGGCAGGATATCTGAAATTGAGGTAGAAAATAGGATCACAGCTGAGGAAAATGCCAGTTCCCAGACATGGGCACGAATTTACTGAGCAAACAAATATTTACCTCTACAATAATTGCTTCCATGTTGCAGCTATATTTAAATCAGCAACTGTGGGTAGGGCCTACTTCAGGAAGCACTTCTGACTGTTATGTGCATGTAATAGGAATTGATGCCCTCCAAATGGTTGTGTTAAACCTCAGGAAGGATTTATTTTTGTAAATTCTGAGATATAAAGCTTTAACTCTGTGTATCTGGTGTTTCTGAGGCATTTGGCCAGGTATTTTCAAAGAGACACAAGCTTGTGGCCAGTGCTACGTGGAATCAAGCTTTAGCAGTGACTTAGATCACAGCCTAGACCAATGACAAACCATTGGCAGCGTGTAGATATGTTTCAAACATGCATTGAAAGTATTTTCCTCTACTTCTTGACTGAAATAAACAAGCATGTCCTGCTTATATTTACCTGATGATGTCATCTCATGACACGGCCCACCCAGCAGTGGTTTCTGCCATCTCTGTACTGAGGATGATCTCTCCATCATCCTCAGTTATTTTTCCTCTGCACTTTTTTTCCAGGCACGTGGTGAGATACAATCACACACAAAAGCTCACTCCTTGCTATGAAATCAGTTACCGCTGCCCTTGACACAGATTCTTCCCTACATCATAGTGTTTAATACCAAGGAAATATTAATTAAATTTTATGGAACTATGGCTCAGATGGATGTTTCCTTCTTTTTATCATTAGTTCACATTAAGTTATGTTACAGGCTGTAACCACTTGCCCCTTCTTATACTCAGCAGATCAACTTAGACATTTCCAGGACTGTAAACAAAGCAAGGTAATTAGCCCAAGTAACACTTGCTCCCTCGGGAGGGACTTTTTCCATGCTATACCTTCTGCCAAAGGAAACCAGAAAACCCATGAGCCTCAAGGAGGAGGGTTCAGCTATGAAATTCCATTTGGAGGCCCATATTCACTCTATAGAGTCAGTACAACATGCATCTCTCTGAGTGAGAAATACCACTTCTCCCATTGTGGGAGGTGGTGAAGATTTTCACATACCACAACTTAAATGTGTTTAGAAACCGTAAGTTCTGGAGATAATTCTTCATGCAGCTGGATGCAGTCACTGGCATTTGGCTCTGTGTAATACCACAGTGTCTTCAGGCTGAGGAAAAATGAGGACACAGTGCTTACAGCTATGCCTACCCCATGGCCACCTGATGGGGACACCCGTCACCACGTCCAAGAACCTCCATTCCCCACCCCACTCCTTGGGCTGCTCCACCACGCACAGGTGTTCTGCTGAGCAGTGACCTGAGCAACCCTAACCGACTGGGCTGAGAAACCTCTGAAGAGAAAGCTAATGCAAGGAAACATTTCCCTTTCAGCCTGAGTACGGCCCATCTGGCTCATGCCAGAGGGCTTCTGTGCACAGGCAGATCAAACAGAAAATTGTGTCCGTCAAAATACAGCAGAAATACAACTGTTCAGTCATGACTGAGACAAACCTGCTGCATTTCTCTCACAAGCTTGATGGAATGTTTCACATTCCTTCAGGCCTTTCACACAACCTGAGGTCTCGATGGCAGATGCATTTTCCATCCACAGACTCAGATGATGGCCCAAAGCCCAAACATGGCCCTTTGCACCATCAGCTCTCCACCTTGCAAGCGCAGAGTGAACGGGGACAGAGGAAAGCCTGGCTGAAAGAAGTTAAGCAGTACTTCGTTTTTGTTTCCTTTGTGAGGCCTATGAGCTGCATAACCAGTTCTCTGATCTCCTGCACAAGTGTTAGTGCCAGAAGAGCAGGAGCTGGATTTACCCCAGTCACAGAGGTGCCCCTTTTCATGCTGTTGCTCCTCATCAGGGTCAACTGATTGCACAATGCAGTTCCGCAAGGGTCTAGCCACACATTTTCTGCCCAATTTTCCTTACTTTCTCTAAATGCTATCCTCCCAGTTTCTCCCATATCTCTTGTTTTGGACACAAAGACCTACTGTGGGGATATGTAACTCCTCTCTTCAGATACCTCAAGTATCTCAGGTGCACTCAGACCAGCCTCCCCAGGCTGGTCCCATCAGTACTTATCATGACCAACTGGACAACTTCAAAGATGCATTTCAAGTCCCAGCTGAGCAGGCCTGGCAGTAGGGCAAGTGTTGAAAACAAGGATCAAAATGAGCACTTCAGTTAAGCAAGAATTTCTATTAACTTGCATTTTGGTGGATATGTTTATGTTGTCTAAAATAACTGAGCAGACGGTTGTCAATATGAGAAATACATCAAATCTAGCTTGTGATACGCACGGATAACAGATGAATGAGAGCAAGACACATTATTTAAAAAATAAAAAAAAATCCATAATGCCAGAGAACATGAAGGAATGCATTCCTAGAAGAGGGTGTTAAGGGAGAGTTGCTGTAAAAAATGATTAAAACCTGGTAGAAAACACAGGCTGTGCAAAACTGTTGTTATCAAGTTCAATTTCATTTTAGTCGTTCAAGGTACTGAGTCAGTTATTATAGCAACCAGTCAATGGTCTCAATAGTTTTCTGTATATTTATTATCAGGTTTTCCAGATTAAGGCAAGAATAGTGAGCAGCTTATGTTAAAATACAAGGTTGTGACTACATTTTTCATAGGTTATAAACACTGTATTTGCCAAGCTTCAAGTTGCCACATTGCAAGGGAGGGAAATTAGAGAGGGTAAATCCATTTGCAGCTGCACTCTATTCCTAAAGTAATCATGTGGGGAAATATGAGGATTTTAAAAGATCTACTATATGGTACACTCAAGAGATAAGACATCCACGCTGGGGAAAACTGATTTTCAACTTGACATAGAAGTCAATGGTGTCAATGGGGTCCTTCAGGCCTGCCTGTGCAATGCACATGCTTTAGTTTTATTCTTCTGCTGCACACACCAGTGGAACATAAAATCTGACACAGCCTTACGTACCCGCCACTAACAACTTACAGTCTGAACTGAAAGTTTTTGTTCCCTGTGCAACCTGTCCTATTTTTTTTTTTCAGGAGCTGAATTCAGTGTTAGAAGAAAGAAAGTAGTTCATTGTTCACAGTTTAACTGATGTATTTCTGCACAAGCACCTGTGTAGACAGTTGCTCTCATAGGTAGGAAAGGACTTAACATCAAGGATGGCTGAAAAGAAACCGATCCCTCTGACACCCCACTACAACTAGGACGACTCTGATGCCAACAAGGCATCTAGAGGTGAGGGCACACAGCCTTGCATGAGGCTGGAATTCAGCATCTCATCATCTGTGGACAAGCCCCAAGGTGTTCCTGGCACTAGGAATGTCACTAGGTCCTCATTTCATTCATTGTTGTTGGAGGTTTATCAGAGAAGAAATAGATACTTGAAGATGGGTGCCAACATTTTCAAAACATTTAAAGGGCCATGGCATACCTGAAGACAACAGTGACAGAGTCCTCTGCATTTGTATTGCTCCTAGAAACTTAGGAGGCTGTGTCTGTCTGTCAGGACATACCAAAGTACATATTCCTGGGAGAAAGTACAATATCAAAGGAGCAAGTGTACTGGGGGGAAATAAAAAAAAAAGAAATGAAAGAAAACCAATGTTATTTATTATAAAAACTTGTTTTTTTCTGAAGAAAAAGAGTTTTGTTGAAAGATAAACTTCTTGCTGACTAAGAAACTTACCACAGGTGTCCTTTTCTTACCCTCTGCACATCTGAGGGCAACAGGGTGTCACGTATTGAAATAACATACTCGGGCCTCGTGGTATTTTACTTGAAATCATTTTTCACAGAGCCAGGAAAATTTAAGAGGATTTCAAATATTTGTTAGGCTGCACAAAAATGGCTTCATTAATGTAATAAACCTTCAAAGTAGAGAATTTATTCCATCTGTAGATATCAAAATGGAAACAAATATATGAATTCAAATAAATCATCCAAAATATTTAGGGGCACTGTATCACTTATGGGAGGGATAACACACTGGCACAACAGGGAACAGAGAACTGGCTCACTCACACTGAGATTCATCTGGCTCAGATGGCAACAGTACAGCATTAGATAATGGGTAGCAGGGTGGTACCACACCTCCCAGTATTCAGACCCTAAATCCATCTTGCTATTGAATAACGTCTTCTGCAGCTTCCCTTATACAAAATAAAATTTTATTCAGAAGTTGCAAGGATTTATCAGTGTAAGGAGGACTTCTGCTAGCTGTATGGGCTGAATACTATTTTCCTTATTGAAACAGAAGAGCTGAGTGGGGCACAGCCAGGTTAGATGCTACACTAGCAGAAAATATCGTGTAGGTGCTCCATCCCATGTCCAGCACTGTCACCCTCCAACCACTCCTCTTCCTGCACAAGGAAACAAGTCTCAGTAGCAAATACAGCTCCTTGCTCACAGTTTCAGTACTTCTGAACCAAAGTTTCTGTTGGGGATGATTTTTTTCCCTTTGAAAGAGCCATTCAATACTTTATTTTCTGGAGAGGATGGACAGCATGTGTCAACCTATTGAGTTACCCAGCGACATTTGTTCCTCCTACTCCTCCCTTCCAACCTGCCTGTTCAATGAAGAGCTCTATGAAAAGATGCACTGGGTTTTGGCACAGGCTGTTCAGGGAAGGCAATAAAAAGACATCACAATATTAAAATAGGTCTGTCGCCATCTTACATCCACAAAGAGATCTTTAGTTTGATTGGTGGACCATTAAAATGCAGGCCCTTAATGAAGATATAACTCTGGCACAAAGATCATTTTTGGAATATGAATCAACTCTTCTGATTAAATCTCCAAAACCGTTATTGCAGGATTTTCTTTTTATAACCTATCTCATTAAAAAAATATCTGAATCCCTCTTGTTATAGTTAGCTCAAATTCTCTCATTAAGTCCTTTTTTATGATCATTTCTCTCATGCTAAAATTCTTAAGGGGAAACGAAGTTGTTTCATATGAAGAGCTTTCCCTTTGTGCCCCTGATAAGGAGGACAAAGCAATAATGTTCAGGACAGCTACTCTGCACTATACACAACCAATCAGCTAGCAAAACCAACAAAAAATGAAGCCAAAAAAGTAAACACTTTCATATTCATGGGTCCCTGAGGACACTTCAATGAGTCCACAGGGGTCTAATGAACAGCAAACATCACAAGGTCCACTGAAAATATCATCTGGAAAAGTCTTTAAAAAAAAAGATCTAACAACAAAACTTATACAAAGTTCGAAGAAAATCAAGTTTCAGTGTAAGATCGGGTCAAATATTCCGACAAAGCTCCAAAAGACAAGCATTCTCCAAGTGTTGCTGTTAGTTTCAGATCCTCAGCTTTCAAAATGGTACTTCCTTCATATACTCACACTGCAAACACATCTCAGGATGAAGAGCAACATGATGCCAGTCCTGTCAAGGATCTGCAGTTTGTCTTGCAGTTAGTTGTGGAATGAGACCAATTTGGAGGCTTATATTTATTATATTATTTCATCCTAAACGTTTGTGGTTTCCAAGATGTGAGCTGCTTCATTACACTTCTGTATACATTAGCTTTCTGCTGACAAATGGTCAGATACAGTGAAATTATGCCAATAGCTTTCAAGATAGTAGAAAAATTAGTAATTAGGTATTTACTAGCTCTATTATTGCCACAAAGTTAATTGGTTTCTGCCAAGACATTGGTGTCTGCTCCATATGAGAAAATGGCAAGAAACATTAACTCCAACAAAGTGTTTACCTGCAAACTGAAGAGGAGCTGAGGGGAAACCAAAGAGGTGAATTGACTTACAAGATCTTACGACAGTTAATGTCCAGGCTTGCATCAGAAACCAGTCTTTGACATTGCTGACCTGGCAATCTGTTTTTCTCTCAACAAAAAATGAAGCAAATAAAATCCTGCTGTCAGTAAGGCACAAGATTTTATGCCTTCATTCAGGACAATACAGGAGCATACAAAGTGACCAGCAATCCTTGGCACGTGGGCCTATCAGGGGCTGGTCGGCAAACATAGCCAATGCTCCTCTGGCCTTACTGACCGCTGAGCCATCTGTCCCCCTAAAAATCATTCATATGATTGTTGCTAAAATCAGAAAATAAGTTCCTATATTGGGAGTATTGCATTCACATGAGAGAAGGTTTTTTAGAAGCTGTTTCTTTAAAATATGCATGCACACGCACAGGTGGACACACACATATTCACTAAAATACTGGAAGCCTTGACTTAGTCTCAATAGCAGTCACATTTCTAGATTGCTCAAGCCCTGGAATGCCTAGTAAAGACTAAGAATCCAGTATGATGAAGCCAGTGGGAACACTTTGCAATTAGGGGGACCAAAGCAATCCTGGGTTGTAATTGGCCGTTCCTGCACGGGCTGCCGAGCCAGAGTTACTCTGAGTGCTCACTGGGGTAATAGACTGCAGTTCACTCTGAGTTAATTTGTGTTTAATTCATCGTGGCTTGCCTTTGTGTATATAACTACATCTCAGTTTGTATCTAAAATCATAGGATTTTGTTGTTACAGCACTGAGGCAAATGTGCTACAGCTTTACAATCTGGAAAAGCAGCCCAGAGACAGCAGAGGTACAAGCATCGCATTGCAGGTAGCCTCACATCCTACTTCCTTTCTAAGCCTCAGGAAAAAGAAATGTTTCTACAGAAGTGTGCAGAACCAGCTGAGGAATACACTGATGTGAGCAATGAACTGGCAACTCTGCTTCATATACACTCCAATCTACCCATCCATTCATGTGAGAAATATGTAAAAATACCATGATCACATAGGGCTACTTTCACCATTGACTCACATTCTCCATGTTTTGCTACCTGCATAGAGCTTCCCAAAGAAATAAACTTGTGAATTCTTTTTTAGACAGCAGTGTGAAAGAATTGAAGACGTGTGCTGTTTTCTCAAGGCATTAATATTTAATATCTTTCTTGATAACCTAAACTCTGCGTTTCTCATTCTCTGACTTCAAAGCATTTAGTGGTCTAACCCAGAACATCACATTATATAATCAATTTTTCTTTTTTTTTTAATGCTGAACATTAGCTAAGAAAGTCTTCAGAACATGGAATGCAATACTAGAACATGTAGGCATTCAGACCAGCGAAGAGTGTAAATCTGTCTGGCATCCCTTAAAACACACAACTCCCAGTCCCGGACTGCAGATACCCTCTCATTTCTTTGCTATTCCAAGTTAAATTGATTTGAAGGAGATTTTAAATGACCTATCAGACTCAAATATTAAGGAAAAATGTTAATGCTTAGAAATTCCATAAAATAAATACCAACAAAGAGAAATAATTTAAGCTATCCAAATGTTTTGAGTGCAAAAATAACGTCTGAAAAAAAACCCCAAAACAGTTAGGGATATCATTATGCTCTGAATACCAAAATCATCTTCTCATTGCAGGGTGGCAGTACAAAAATAAATGAAATGTTAGTTTTCATAGAGACAGAAATAGAAAAGAACATGGCGTTTACAATACTTAAATACTTTGAAATGTGCTGACCATGCAGTTCTGTTTCAAGGTGCAGCTCACGCTTCCACAATGTTCTAGCAGGGATAGAAATGAAGAAAACTGTTAGGAGTAGACAGAGGGCATGGGGAAGAAGAGGGAAGGTGATAATATCAGAGTTGTTTAGTTCAGAGAGACATGTGAAAGAATACAGAAGTGTAAACATAGTTAAGGTCACATTGTGTGTTCCTATTTGCTTAAGACAATAGTGTATCCTTGGAAAGGAACAGCAGTGGATTTAAAACTGAGCCAAACACCTGATTAACGTGCCAGTATTTCAATTTGTGGTAAAAACCTAAATGGAAAAAAAAAAATTGAGATGTGATTTTTCACTAAAAAATAAATTGTTTTCTTTGTTGTTTTAGACCTACTGTGAGCTGTTCCTGCAGATTAGAGGCACGCTCAAAGAGATCTGTGCCATTTTTTCAGGATGATTAGAGTTGTCCAGTCCTATTTGAAAGGTTCTCCCATAGCAAAAACCCTCAGCATCTTCCCAACTCCTATTTTTAAATATAAGCTTTTCACACACTTTTATGTATAAAATAAAAAGGGTAACAGGAATTAGCATGCACTGCAGTTTTCAAAGTCCATGTTAGGAAACACTGACTGTGGCCAAATCAATGCAACAGCAGTTTTGATCTCAGAGGAAAATCAAAGTTATTCCAGTCATCCTCATTCCTACTACTTTTATCCTCTCCAAAGTACAAAAATGGTTCTTCTTTTATAACTGCAGTAAAGGAACTCAGAGGCATTTCAGCTACCAGGAGAATAACACAATTGCCACATTTCTCTTGCTGGGAAAGAGGTAAAATCAGCATTTTGACATTGTGATACCACTGCAGAGCTTTTTCTTCATTTGGCAAACCTTTCAAAGGATAAGACAATACCTTCTCGCAAACTGGGAGTAACACCTGCCCAAAGCCTCTGCTTTCTCTTGACCATAGAGAAATACCTGTTATGGTTCCTATTAGATTTGCTTTCCCATGTGCAGGATGGAGGGAGAGAGCTGCTCATAACTAAGCCTCTGAGGTGCCAAAAAGCATCAGTCCCAAAAGTAATTAGTGGAACTACACAGTTCTATAATGAGAAGGTCTTAGACTTTCAAACCTGGTTAATGTTGTATTTTTTTTTTCTCTAGAGTGCTATTCTGAGACTCTCTGATCTTTTTATCTTTCATAGCTCTTTGCATAGTGTGAAATGTTACCAGCCAGCATGCCACATACGTAGTCTTTGAAAAGGTTCAAGGATGTCACTAGATGTGTCATGTCTAACTAGCAGGCTAAAGCCCACTCTGAAAAGAGAGAAAGAAACTATCAGACTTGTTCTTTTGCAGCAGAAAGGGGTTTGGTTTTTTTTTAAGAGTTATTGCTCTTAAACCACACCCGGAGCTGCATGAACCACTGGAAAAAATCTTTAACCTTGCAGTAGCCTTGTATAAACAATGTTCATCGTGATTATTTTCTGTATTACTGTCCCCTGTTATCTACTGCAATGCTAAGAATCTTCAGTGCATTAAAATCATTATTACCATAGGTAAGGAATGATCATCACTTACATTATAAACATAGATTATTTTTAATAAGTAAGATTTGAGCACACTGATTTGAACAGAATGCAGGCAGCCTCTGTGATTATTATTCTCTCTAAGCTAACTAGCAGAAAGACTTTTGGAGAACTTCTAGAAAGAAAATATGGAAATCCATGCAGAGACCTTCAGTGTGTGAAACTTCTTTCTTCAGTGGAAAGGAAGATGCAGCTAGAAGCTGTGCTGCACATGAGGAGATGCCTGCTGAAGTAGGCTGCCAGGTGGGAGAAGAACAGCACTGGCAGAGGATCACAGGATAGATCAAAAATGGAATTTGTGGAAGCCATGGTTTGGGTTTTGCAATACAACAAATCTGCAAGGGGAAACTAATGCTGATTATAAACTGTTAGAAGAAGCAGAGAGACAAGCGTCTAGCGTGATCAATGGGAAAAGTCACCACGACAGTAGGGTGGATGGTGCTTCTGTGTATAGAGATGAGTAGACTTCAGCAGTTGGCCTTAAAACAGGTGAGTCTGCATACATATCACAGGAAGACACTTGTGCTCCTACCAGGTGAGTTGCTTAGTTTGTTATGAACACTGCTGGCACAATATGTCACATTAAAAAATCTTACATTTCCCAGTCACCACTTAAATTTAAATTTTTTTTTGGTAAGCAAAGACTTAGAGGACTTATAGTTGCCATAGACACATTAGCAAAGACTCAAAAGAATGATCTGGGAGAATATGACTATCTTTGAACCAGATCCCAAAGGGAATCAAAGCTATTGCTGACATGACTCATAGATGCACTGAGAGAAAACCACTACACTGGCAGACAGAGCTGGAAGGAGCTGCCTGCATACAAACATCAGGCAGAAGACAGGAGTCACAATGGTGTTTCCAGATGGAGTCACACAGGTAGTGTCCTGCATCACCTATTTCCTACAGAGACTCCTGTTTCTTTTACGTGACTGAAGGATGTGAATTGGGCCCTTAGTGGACATCGCTGCAGGTGAATCAAAGCTGTCCAGATTGTGTTACTGTGGAGAAGAAATTAGCCTGTCCATTGCGTAAGAATAATGATTCAAAATAAAGATACCTGGGCACATTTCATTTTTAGTTCTTGAAATGAGACTGTTTAGATAAAAATAGAGTGGGACCCCTTTAAAGTGGCTTTCTAGCAGAGGACAATAAGCTCAGTGGTCTTTACTCATTAAAAACCTCATTAAGGACAGATTTCCAGTTTTATATATCTAATACAATCTGTGTGGTCATGTTTATCTTGTGAACAAATAGATAGGACTGTTCTGTTGTGAGACATCTGTGAGCAACCTTTCACCTCCTGTCCATTATTTGTATATTCCAACATGAACACTTTCAAAACAATGCTTTGAATTTACATAATGATTTTCATCCCACTGCCTTTAAGAACATTATTCTAATTGGCAAGTGTTTGTTTATGCCCATTCTGTGCAATAAAGGAAGACACTCATTAGCTGATGCAGCATCCTATTTAGGAGCACTGTGTGAACCTTGCTCCTTTAGCTCCCCTGGACAGAAAAATGGTCAAACCTTTTCTAAGATTTTAATTGCTCCACTAAAACCTCTATTTTGATTTAAGTCTTGATTAACCAGATTATTAAATGAGCTTGCTGATACTGGAGTCATGGAAGATGAGACATCACTGCCATTTTCTCACATCTCCCATCCTCACCTGATCAATCTCTGAGAGTGTTGTCATGCCACGAGCACTCCGCATTGTAAGCTCTCCAGCTTTCTCAAGGATGGCATCGTTCTTGGCAGGACATCTCTTCCTTCTCCTTAGGCTGGATGCTGCCTCCACAATGGCCTAAAAAGCTCCTGCATTTCTGCAGCCGAGACCACCTCTTCATGCAGGCCCAGTTTTGTGCGTCTGATATGGGAAAAAGGTGCCATCCTTAACTCAGCTCCGAGAGCCCTCACCAGAGGGAGCATCATTCAGAGTAGACTACTCACACAGAAAGAATTTTTCATAAGTTAATTGTCTCCATCCTTTTCATGAATTAAATTAAACTGGGAACCTAAAGCACACGCTGTCAGGTTCAGCTTCAGGCATCTTCACCTTCAGATAATTTCTAACAGAAAAGGATGGCTCAAAAGATGTGGCTGTTAACACCTTTCAAATCAAATCAGCTACTAATGAAAAAACAAAGGTAAGCCTTATTCATAGATGATGCCTCATCTTGTACCATTTAACAAGGAACACAGACAAGAATGATACCATTGTTCATTTTCATATCAATTGGCAGAAATTATCTTTATTAGAAAAATGAATTTTTCATATATTTACAATTTTTACATCATGTTATACTTGGCACATGTGTTTTTCCCAGATAGTTATATACATTTCAGTACACACAGACATTCAAGTCCCCCATTCCCTTAATGTTTTTCTACATATTTAACAAAAATGAAGAACACAATACAATTTGTAAGACAACAATAATAATTATATATTTCTCTATGGTAAAAAGTTTGAAGCAAACATTTTTTTTTTAGATATGTTTCAAAATATTTATACAGTATCAGCACTCAGTCATGCACTGGGTTAAAACACGGTCGGGGTGAACTCGGTGGGACGCTACGCGTAAGGTGGGAGAGAAGTGTGGGACTCCCAGCTCCTTCAAGCAATGTGTGCTTTGGGGTAGATCCAACTCAGGTAGATCCAACTGCCACCAGGATTTCAGAGTCAGGGGTAGTGGGGGCAGGGGTAGCTGGGTATATGGTATCTCTGTAACACAACAGTTAAAACTGTGTGTACAGACACTCGTGTGTTCAAATTCATTTCAGTTTGCTAAACCTATCTAAAAAAACAGGCAGTAATTGGAATGTCAAAAATAGTTCTTAGTTATTCTCCTTTTCCCCAAACCCTTTCTTTTGAAGAATCCACTAGACTATGGATTTTACAGTGAAATTCTGGATTCTCTTAAAAATTAAGTATTTTCTGCTTGATTCCATTTCACCAATATTCTTTTATTTCTACTCTAATATCCTGATTTATTTCCCAGGTGTTAAGAGGTCTTTAAATCTTTACTATTCTTTGCTAGCAATTGGTAATTTATTACTTTGGTTTGAAGTATTACACACTTGAGAGTGTTACAGTAAATTGCATTAGTAAATAACAGAAGCAATAGGCTTTTTAATTTACCGTGTATGGAACCAAATGGTTCCAAGATTTCTGGTAAGGTTTTATTTATGGAATGCAAATTTCTTCTACTGCAATGTAAATTAGTGCTCTGTGTAACCCATACAAATCAGTACACTTGGAGTTTTTCCCCCCATTGAACAAGAATACTTTTCCAAGCATATTGATAACTAATTGTCTTTCTGAGCAAAATCCTAATATTGTAAATTCTTACCTTCTCAAGATAAAAATGAAACTAAATAAAGTCTTAGGATGATGACGGAAGATCTACTTCTTATTTTCAGTTATATCTCATTTTTCAGAGTTCAAATAACTTCTAATAAAATTCAAAATAGCAATATATTACTTGAAACTGTTAATAAATGATTGTATAACTTTTGTCACAATGCTGACTTTTTGTCTTGCCCCTTATCCTCCCCCAAAACTTTATACATATACATATATATAGAGCTTATATAGAGCTTATATATATATACATGTATGTATACAAAGACTAATTAGGACAACACGTTAAATTTACATTATTCAAGTAAACAGGTAAAAATGTTTTTAAAAGTCTAATTTGAGATTTTAAAATATTTCTGGTGTTTTTTGTTTAGCAGCATAGAAATAGTAGTGTTTCATCTAAGTCCGCAAAAATCTTTAAACAGGATGAAAGGAAGCACAAAATGCCCTTCAAGTTTAGTGTAGATTTTAATCTGATGAATTAAAATTAATATTATTAACTCACAGGTGAAGTGCTTCTGAGAGAACGTGAAATGTATGAATGCAAATTTTGCATAAAAATAGGATATTTAGTTAAGAATCAGGTAGGAGTTTGCCTAGCACATTAATGAATTCTGTTTGTACCTTCTGGTTTCAACAGGGAAGACATGAGATACACTGTGCATGTGGGTGTGAGGTGTGAAGACAGAGAGATCGAGCTGTTCTTCATCCATGCAAAATGGATGTTCTGAAATGAATAAGACTGTTTCAAATATTATAGCAAATATACAAAATATAAACTGTAAACAGTTCTTATTAAAAATTGCACTAGTTTCCTTCATAGCTGCACACAATTTTACATGATGAAACTTCCATATACTTGTAACATGAGTTTTAGTTTTGTTTTTTTCTAATTCTGAGTGTGAACTGCACTAAGGATCTCCTTCCCTACCACTCCCTCACACATTCCCATTTAACTCCAAAGGTGTTTTGTCCAAGTGTGGAATCCAGACCTAGGCCAGGTAAAAATGAGTTAACTAAAAATTTTCTTCTTCCAGATTAAGGACTTGGAACCAAGTTCTTCTCCAAGACACACTTGTAATGAGCTATAGACAAAATGTGGCCCCACAGGATTTTCTGTTTCTGAGTTAAGTTGGAAAAATGAGTAACTATCCAATTCTCCCTTTGGAAAAAAAAAAAGCTCAGCAATTACTTCAAACACATGATTGCAAGGTATTTTTTGACATGTTTTGGTTAGAGAACTGCAAATTTAGAAAAGAAGACAAATGCCAAACTCATTTCTTGGTCAAATCTCCACATCAACAGCAACAGCAAGCTCAAACCCTGGGTGCTGAGAAGTAGTTCTGACTTAGACACTACTGCTAAAAACTGCCTCTCTGTGTCAAACCAATTTTGAAGACTGCCCAGTCTGCATGGAAGAAAACACAGGCGGCCACTGGTGCACACACCAGCTGATCTCTCCGGGTAATTTTTGTTGTTCAGATATCCTTCCTCAGCTACCCTTAGTAAGGTGGATTGTGTAAACTGACACAGAATTTTAAAGTCAGTCACCAGGCCGATAGACCCTCTCTGATCATGAATTTTCAAAACAATATGAGAAGATATCCTTTTCCTATGGCTTTGTTATTTATAGTGAATATCATTTCCAGCTCTTTTGGACAGGAACTCTTCTCTGACATGTTTTCATGTGTCCAAGTCAAATCCTGATCCCAGCAAGTCCTTTAGCCTCATCTGTAATAGGTATCAAACACTACAATAAACACTGCTACAGGTTTTTTAGATCAAAGAGGTTTGGAAAGGAGAGAAGAGAATCGCTTAAAATAAAGCACTGCTGAAATATGTTCCACAGCTTTGGGAGATTATTCACACATGACCAGGTTGGAAAGTGTATGCACGCACGCATGTGTATACTGTATATATATTTAGGTTAACAAGTTTAAACTATTAATAACAGCTTCGTATGGCATTTGGTAATTAAGATATCAGGCTTGTATCATTCAAAATAGTGCAACCTACATAGCAATGTACAGGAAAATTACACATATTGTTCCTATTACCACTAATATTCTTGTGCATATCAAGATGGCAGGATACCCTTTTTCAGAGGATTAACCTTTTGCATATTTAATTGTATTCTTTGGCCCATTTTCCTGTGAAACCTCATATGACAACATAAAGATTTTGCTTTAAAAAAACCAACTCATTGACTTGCAGAAACTTCAGTAGAATTCAAATCATTTCAGTTAAAATTTATAATTTCCTCCAGAAACTACACACCCCACAGCTTGTCACACACCACCCACTACTGTAGGTAACTGTGAGCCCCCAATTTGATTTTTTTTCCTCCACTTTTGAAGGTCATTTACAATTCAAATGTTGCAGAACACATCCTCCAAAATTTTTCTCCTCTAATCTTGTCCAAATAGTGAACAAGAAAGGTCTCCTTCCCCAGTCACACAGGAAGACACAGCAACCTCGTGAAGTCCTTCTACTACATCACTATGAGTTCAAATACACAGTTTTCAATGTGCAACAGAAGCCAAATTACATTTCCAAAAGTTTTTTTCCATTAAACACCATTATTAAACAGGCTCTATTAAAAAATTATCAAACTAAAGAATCCTGTTTTAATGATGTAACACAAATCTCTTCAAAATGGCTATTGTTATGTACTGCAATGCACAAAACAAATTTTAAAAACTTATAATGCATTTGCTGAGAAAAACATCATTTCTTCTAATAGTACTGTAAAACGAGACATTCTCCATTAAAATTTTATGTCACTGTAAATATCACCATTTGCCCACATTGAATCTTCGTACCATTTATAAGAAGTGAGGAAACTTTCATCAATTCCCTCACTTGGAATTTTACCGTGCACTGAATAAGTATCACAATATTTATTGGTATTTATTTTCATAGTTTTAGAACGTGCACATAGAAATATAACATTTTGAAATATATTAGTGAAAACAAATACTACTACAAAAGGGAAAGGACAAAACATCTAGGACTGTAACTGCTTATCACCACTACTTTTTAAGTGTCAAAGAGTCAAAACCATCTCTCTTAAATATGTTATACTATATTTAGTGAGGTTATCTACTAATAAAGGTACCGCATGACAACGTTACAGCATGGTTATACTCTGTACTAATTTAGCTTTGTTTTCAATACAGGTAAAGAATTAAGCAAAAGGAGTAAAAAATGTCAGTTAAGTGGAAAACAACAGAAACCTGGTAAATAGTGAGGTAACTTAATTTTACTTATATTATTTCTGGTTCTTAAATTAGATATGACAAAATCATCACAAAATCAGCAGTGGATTCTTACAGGTGTTTAGACTGGCATTCATTTTGAAAGCAATGTCAACCACAGCAGATATATTCTGCAGTATGTAACAAAAAAAGCTTACAAACCTGTGAGAAGAACTAAGTGAATTTTCACTGCACTGCACTTGTAATCCTGACTTCCAAAGTTGCAGGACATTGGAAGAGCAAATATTTTTAGAGAGCAAACTCTGTACACAGGTCAAAAGAAGCAGAGCAAAAAAGAAATTAAAAGCTTGACTGAGGAGCTTATTTACAAACAGAATCCTCCTCAGCAGAGCAGAGAGAAGCAAGGCAGGACTTCTGCTCCTATTTAACATGGCAACAGACACCAGAGAACGCAAACAACCACCTCTCCATCCCACAAACATCACTGCTACACTGTAACGACGGTGAATATGGAATTAATTCCACAATGAATGCTGAGCACCAACAAGAATATTACACCATGGACAACATGTTCACATCAGACAGAAAAGCCTGCATGGTCATAGCAATGTAAGAGACACGATGGTCTTGAGGCTACTCCCTCTTAACTTAACCACAGCTTCACAGGTGACTCCAGCAAGGGGAGGTGGAGTTTTTCCTCTACCAAACCATATACCTGTCTGTACTTGCTTTTGTGGCCACAAACACACCTGTGATTAAACTCATGACAGTCAACACTAACATGTTGCTAATAACATTTTAAAAAGACAGCACAGGCAAGTTTGGGTAGGGAAATGGCTCATATAATAAAAATCATATTGTAAAAGGCCTTTCTGTTCTTTCAGACGTTCCTGCAGCACTGTTACACTTTGAAGGCTCATCTCTCAACAGGGATGAAGTTTAGATTAAAAAAACAACATTGGTAAAACAATAAATTTAAGTTTAAGACCAGAAAACTGGTTTTACTTTGCAAACCAGATTGCCCCATACGTTAAAAGGACTTTTGAACTCAGATAGGACTAGAGCCAGGAAAGGGAGTTCAGCAAGGGGACGTATGACATCCCATCTCGAAAGAAGCACATGATGTGATGATTAGCACTTAACGGAAATTAGCCAAGCCACAGGATGGTTACTGCTCTATATTAACTGAGAGGATTCTGTCATACAGCAGCAGTTTTCACTAGGTTTTATACATCAAATATCTTAAATGCAGTGTAAAACAACAAAAATATTCACCTCTTGAATTCTTCTTAAACCTAAGCTGACTGTTAGACTCTGTTCCATGTTGATGAACCCGTTAAGGGAAGGAACAGTACCAAAATCTTTCCCATCACTAAGATGCATATGCTACACTTCATAAATATGAGAATAGCAAGTTATTCTACAAGGAACAGATTCTGACACTTCTGTTTCATGCTGGATAGTCACATGGTATAAAGAAAATAATGATACCAAAGAGGTCTGAGAGCACCGTAAAGCCCACAAATGACAGGTACTGCCTCAGTAACTATTTGCACAAGCACAGAAACCTATATGCACCTGCAAGGTTTAACCTGGTGTTCACTTTCAGATTTAATCAGCAGATTTTTGAGGCTGGGGATAAGTAGACCATTATATTTCTAAGCCCACCTAACTGAGATGTCTATGTTAGGAGCCCATATTTTCTATAAGGTCAAGAGAGAGAGGTAAAATCTTTCAGGACACATCACACACGTGACTGCTTCAAAGCCTTCAGAGCTCTGAACTGCCATCCAGAGGGAGCTTTTCCTCTCTCTCCCTCCCCATTGGCAACAGAAAGAGCTTAGCCTTCCAGCACAGTGCTTCCTCCAGCACAGAAACCCAGTACTACACAGCTCCAGCTTTTCTACCTTTAAAACTATGTGAAAAGATTTATTTTCACCAGGAGAAACAAAATCAAACCTGATTTCCTTTATGAGTCTTATTTGACCTCTTAAGCTTTCCTGAAAGATCACAGGGAAAGAGACATGTAGTTATGAGATGCTGCCAAAACATGGTGAGCTGGCGGTGATTTGGTTTCTGTTTGTCCACAGCACTCTTTTTCCTAATAGAGCTTCTTAGATAGCAGAATAATGTATTCTGAGCAAAAGCTGCAAAAAACATTAAATTAAATTTTCCAGAAATACAAAAACTCTTAATTTTCCTTAATTTTATCTTACATATTAAAATATCTTATTTCCATGCGCTTAAGTTAGTGGGTGGCTACACTGCTCTAAGGAACACAAGCAGAACACAAAATCCATTTTAAAGGAAAAAGGGAAGTTTACTGTGGTGAAAAAGGAAAGACAAGATCATGAGAAATTCTACAGTGTCTTTAAAAGAGGAATAATGCAAGAGGCAGGTATGTCTATGTAGCTGGTTTTACCTCCATGTACCTACTGCATTCCTCAGCAATTCAATATCCTGCCTCCATAAAAGTTGTCATCCAGGAGCAGTGTAACACTACAGGACATGCTACCAAGAATGGCCCATATCATTTACAGCCTGATTCAGTTCCAGCTGGAGTCACAGGAAATCTTGGTGATAGGAATGACCAACAAACTGCTAGAGCTGTAATCAGGAAAATGTAACAAGTCACCAGCACCATCCAGAAAGGTACAGAAAGGATGGCCACTTATGCAGGAAGATTCTTTTCTCCTCTTCAAGAATAGCAGCAGCTAGAGTGAGAGAGAGGGAAATACAGAAAGTCTTGATCTCAGTTTAATTGAAAATCAGTGCAAACATATCAGTAAAGCTCAGGCAATATTCAGAATTCCACACGCTCTAGGGCTGAGCCTCTCAAGCTGTGGCTCATGGCTCTACTGTTGAAGATTTTTCTTCAACTTCTCAGCTGCTTCTTCTTTAACACATATATGTCTGCAACCACACCAGCTACTTGCCTACAAGCCTGCACTTTAGCCTTTTCTTCCCCCTTTATTCATATCATATCATATCATATCATATCATATCATATCATATCATATCATATCATATCATATCATATCATATCATATCATATCATCCGCCAATATCAAAACAACAAATGCATGCAGGATTTTATTCCCTCTACTTTCAGTGTATGTTTGGGTTTGGGGGTTTTTTGGTTGTCCTTTACAGCAGCATCTTTTCTTTCCATGTGAACAAATGCTGTGCAACATCACCAAGTCTTCCCTCTGTCTCTTTAATTCATTTTGGTTTAGGGGTGAATTGCGGATTTGCAACTAATAATAACAAATGTCTACAATCACCAGAAATCTGCTCAAAATCAGAAAATAAGAAACTGTGCAATATATTTCTTCATAAGTAATTTGCTTGTACATTTCACAGAAATATAAATCCACCTGAGTTTAGGATGTTTACATTTGGATCTCAACAGTTTACTGAGAATATTGTAAACTGGAATTTTTCTTTCCCACAACTTCACACACAGTACTTGCCTATATATTCAATTTTGTATCATCCTCTCTAACTAGACATACATGGAGTAATCAGCAAATTTTTTGAGAGCTTTAATATAATGGGAAAGACAAGAGCCACCACTGAGTTTTATGATTCACTTGATACTTGTGATTACATGGCAATTTTTGGTATGATATCAGCAAATACCATATCTGCTGAAACACACCAGGTAGTTAAAAATACTTAAGTTTTACTTAATATATTATGATTTGGATTGGAAAAATGTGCCTTAATTAGTTTTACTAAACTTGCTACAACAATTGTTATGCCTTTAGTGCCTTTGCCTCCCTGTAGACCTAAAAGAAACATTATAGCTATGTCTTTGGGAAAAGGTTTTGGTTCCTGAAAAGCAGTGTTCATCCCATAAGCACCCTGGCCCTGATTAGCTCATACAACTATTACTAAGAAATGTGAATCTCTCTAACAGCAGATAAGGAGCTTGTTTATAAAAACTCCATCCAGTGAGGGACCAGAAAGCATACCATGTGAATCCGGGCCAATAACTGTGACCCAAGTGTTGAATAAAGAACACTCAAAACATATTTGCTCTGGACAGCATACAGATACCCACAGATACGCTTTCTGAACATACTTAAAGTACACTGAGGTTTTTGGAAGCTAGAAAGGGACTCAGAAGCCCAAATCTCATTATATTTCATTTGTTCAAAAATATCGCCTTTCACCATCATGGTGAACATATAAATATATTAATAAATACCCAGAACTCATTCTGGACTGTTTGGTAGCTGAAGTCAGCTTAAATCTGTTTGATAAAAAAATTTGTAAACAAAATTCAAGAAGCTATATATTGTCTGTCACTAGACATCATATAAATACTCTCCCATTTGCATCTCTGCTCTGCAGTACAAACTACACAACTTGCATACTGTACTTCTGCCATGCAGATACTACTATTACAGCTGGCGGGCATGATTCTATTGAAAAGCTTTAGTTTAGAGAAAAATTAGGGTAATATTCACATTTTCCAATTCACAGTGGTAATGGTTTCCCTGCTTACTGTTCTTCAAGTGAAATGTAAGAACTAATGCTTGAATAATCTAAACTTCCTCTTCACTAAACACTTAGAGCAAATCTCAGAGTAACAGAAGAATGGAAGAGGACCACCAGCTGAATGCTTTCAGTATTTAAATATATTAGCAATTATGTTTACTTCTTAGTTTAAATGAAATTTACAGCTATACACTCTGCTCATGAAAAGCTTCCTCTCTTCCCTTCTGCACTCCCTTCTGATTAAAATCTAGTAGGTTTCTTTTTTCTGTTGGGGGTGAGAAAAATTGTGTAGCAGACACTTTATTTGTGAAGTAATCAGATTGATCTTTACTACAAATAGAAGTCATATAACAACACATCCTTGTGACGTGAATATCTTTGTATACCAGTAAGCAATAATAAAGATACACTTCCTTATTTATGTGTGCATATATTCAATTTACATAACAGACTTGATTGGAGAGGTTGAAAAAAAATGGTCTGATGTTCAACAAATATGCACAATATTCCAGAAGGAAGGAGTCTCTCCAAAGGTGTTAATCCTTCCTTGTGTATGCAAATAAATGGCATTGCACTCCTCACTGATTACACTGAACATATGGCTGTTGGTGATTGATACTGCATTAACAGCTTTAATACTATTAATATACAATTAATTAAATGTCACTAATACACTATGAACAAAGAACTACAGTGGATTGGGATTTGGTTTGGGAAGTGAAGGAATAAAAGAAATACTATACAGCCCTGAGTAATCACCAATAGGGGGCAAATACAAACTTAGGTACACATTAGGCCTCAAGGTTACTAATAAAGTCCACAGCTCCATAGTAAGTGCCATATAGTGATATCTAAAAATATATACTCTGGGTTAGGCAGCTGTGAAATCTTTGACAAGATGACTGCAGACTTTTAAATGAACTTAGTTTGTAATGGTAAGTGATGTGAAATATAAGAAAAGCTTTAGTACGTTAACCGACATCCATGGGGCTTCCTTTTGGTACACAGCAAGTTCACATGTTTGCGCCTACAGTATTCCTATTTATCTTCTGTCAGTCTACAATGAACATATTAATTTTGTGCTAACACACTGTATTTTATTTATTAAGGTCCCGGGGTTTGGGGTTTATTATTATTATTTGGCTTTGAAAATGATTATGAAGCTAAAATATATTTTTGAAAGCCTAGCTTTCTGTTCTCTTTTAGAATCCTACTTTTGTAACTGTGCAAATGCATTCCTAATTCTTTTTGTCTGTGTCATATTACATGCATACCATATTGCTTATCCAGTACTAGAAAATCATTAAACATTTCTAAGGACAAAAGTACATTGAATGATACTTAGCAACATAAATTAGAATAACCAAAATAGTAAAATAATTAGATAAAAATCAGCATAGTTGCCAACATATCTTGGGGCTATTTCAGCACAGCTTGCCATTTACATATAAAGCATACATAAATGGCTATTTTTTATCCTTTTCAACAAGACACATTTTTAAAGGATGGTTAAGAACATACTAGTTTACCTATTCATTTAGAAAAGTACACTGGGAAAGGGAGAGGTTTACATTATCATTTACTATAGCAGGATACTGTTAAAGGATAAATTCTCCCTCTAAGATGGTGGCAACTATTTTTTCCCTATAGATGAAGTGTTCATGGAAAATTTAAACATCTGATTCAATGCTAGGCAGTTTCTTACACGCGCGTCTATTGCTACAGGAATTTAAAACCCTTGGAGTTGAGTACAAGCTATTCCTATTTGCAACGTAAGGCAAAACATGCTCTGAAATGTACATGTCATTATGGACCCGACCATCCCTGGAACAGTATGATGCTGTAGACTTTATGGATGACCTTAAATAATTATCATTTCTTCCTCTTGTTGGCAATGAATATTTATAAAGATCAGCTGGACTTCGCCTAAGAGATAAGTGCTGGTCTTCACGATACGTGTGCAGAAAGGGATTATCATCTGAGTGAACAGGATACAGGGACTTGCTCCGCTTACTGTCCTCTAGAGCACGAGTTAAAAGTGAGGCCTTGTTGCTCAACAGTTTGCTTGAGGGAACACTGAACATGCTTGCATATGGACTACTTTGTATAAATTTCTCTCTTTCTTTCAAGCTTATACTACGAGAAGGTCTTCCAATATCAATTTCCCTGGATTTATCGGCGATATTATCAAAAGAATGTTGCCTGCTAATCCTCAACTTATTTTTTTTATGATATTGCAGAGCATTGTTTTGTGACCAGCTATGTTCATATATTTCTTCAGGAAGTGATAAGTTCGTTGTATCCTGCAGCATCTGATCTTCTTCGATATCATACAGGTTCCCCATCCGCAGGCATGCATCACATTTGTAGGGAGATCTGCTTGAATAGTGTCCTGCATAAGTGGGCACATTGGAAAGACAGCTCCTGCAGTGGGTGGAATTCTGTCTGTATCTATCATTCATGTCACCTAGGGAAGCATTTTTATCTTTTAAAGTGTAGTGCTTTGCATAAAGTTTATATTGGTCATTATTTGGAAGACTGTCTTCATTATGCATGGGAGTCCTGTTAGCATGTTCTGCTTTCCTGTAGTTGTCATTGTGATCTTGATAAACATCAGGAAGCTCTATAGTTTCTGGAAGGACAATGTTCTCGATGTACTGAGGTGTGTCCAAGCGGAATCCAGGCTCCTTGTCAGCATCAATCGTGTAGATTTTATCCCGTGGAGAGCTCTGTTTAGTTTTCAGATATGTCAGTTCTACTTCACTACAGTCTTTTGGGTATTTTGATGCTGCTGTCCTTTTTTTAAAATTGTCCTTGGTTTTGTGGTGCTTGTTGTTGTTTTCAGCTTCCATATGGCAAGTAGCTCGGCTTGATGTCTCTGATACGTCTGAATGGACAATCTCTTCAGGAAGGTATCTTTGGCTTTTCACTGAAAGCTGTCTGTTTTCATCTGACCCATTTTCTCTCTGGGAACCTTGGCCCTGACGTACAGAATCTTGACGTAAAGATTCCACAGATTTCCTCCAGAGCTGCCTGGGTCTGGAGTTCACTTTTGCTTCTGTTGTTACTGCAACCTCTACTGTATTTGGATTGGACTCATTCAGTGTGAGAGGATGCTGACCTTGGAAAACATAGTTGTTAAGATTGTCCTTGTGTCGATTGCCAGGAAGTGTCTGCAGTTCACTCACGTTGTCACCAAAAAAGTTGTCCTTTGTCTGAAAGGATCTGTTATCAGAAAATATCAAGTTTCCCTTATCCATGACCATATCCATAATCAAGGAACCCCTCTGAATAAAATCAGCTGTTCTTTTTGGGGAATTAATTCTTGAAGAATTTATATTGGTCATATTTTTTGCTGTTCGCAGCAGTTTTAACATGTTGGTTTGGGAATTGGTCAAAGAAAAGTCAGGAGACTTCTTTTTCTCTTCAATATGTACTCCATGAATGCAGCTGTAAATACCCTGTAATGTGAGTAATATAAAAAAAATTAGTATTTTTTAAAATACTTTCATTCTATTTTTATTAACAATAAAGAACAACAAAACATCGCTTATCTAATGACTGGAAAGATTAGAAGTATGTGACTATTCTTTTAACATTTCCTTACATTGATATGGAAGAATAATTTCTGCCATATCTGTTTGCCCTGCATTGAAATGAATGTAATGAAAATTTGCCAGTATTTTACAAACCTGTCTGTGTTGGCCTCCAAGGCTTATTCTAGAACACAGGGTTAGAAGGTACCTCAAAATGTTCCCTAATTCCATCACAAAACATAACCAACCTTCAGCAAAAGGCTGAAGTCCATCTTTTAATTCCAACCTCTCCAGTCATTCCTGTGAGCTCAACTGACATTTCTGATCCTGTGAATTTTAATTCTCAGAAATTTGCCTTTGAAATAAGCAATTCCCCCTGACACATTGGTTAGGAGAAATTCACATGAGAAAGGCCAAAAGTATGAAGATCAAATGTAAAATGTGGCAGTTTTAGATAAACCCCAACAGGACAGATTGTTTTTAATGGAGGTCCAATACAGGTCAATTTACTCAACAGGGTAATTTAAGTGCAGTTTAAAGCAATTAGGCATTTTATCAACATTTTCAATTCTCTTCAGCTATGTGTAAAAAACTCAGACAAGTCAATTACCTAATGAAAGTAGTGTTAAAAATATAAAAAAAAAATTGAAAAAACCCAATTCATTTGTCAGAAATGTAAGAACAAGCATATATTACCCTCATTTTAGTACAACTGTCAATTATCTGGATACATAAATCTACTTCGGCTTTGGTAAAGTTATCATTAAAACCTGGGTTAATGTCTAACCAACCATAAACAACACTTGTGTTTTACCTTATCTCATATGGTTTATTCAAGTTTGTTATAAAGAAAAGGTTATAAAAACATTCTAGTATATTTTTATCTCTTAAAATCCACTAATCAGGAAATACACAAAACAGAGATAATGTCTACCATCAATTTACTGCTTTTTTATTATTTTTTTTTGGTGGAACTTAATCCATTTCCTGTACTTGTGCAGATCTACCATTTCTTCATCAAAATTTCTCCTAAATATATTAGTTTCCAGCATTAGGTTACTGATTATCCAGGCATACGATGATTCATACCATAGAATAACTCAATGGAGAAAAAACTTCCCATGGAGTGCAAGTGCATCCTAAGCCCATTGACTACTCTAGAGCATCATACTGATGCTCTAACATTATTTCAAATGTCCAGGTGGGAATAAAAGTAAAGAAAATGTTTTAGAGAGCTAACACATATTGTCTGCTGCCTGAAGGGGGAAAATGGAAGTAATACTAACCCTGCTGATTGAGAACAACAGTCCTGGCCTATCTGAGCAGACACCAGTGAAGCAGAATCTAAGTTTCCAGTAAAATAAGTGCTCCCAAACAAAGGTTATTAAACTGAGTGCCATGGCTGCTGCAAGCATGTAAAACACTCCTGCCATGTTGTCAATGTCCAGCTGGCTGCTCATGACTTCATTCTTCTCGGTGTGGCAAATTCCAGTCAGCCACAGCGTTTCCAACTCTTCCATTTCCCCTAGGGAGAAAAAGGAGTCAAACCAGTAAGAATGTAAAAATTACTGCTCACAGTATTTGAAAGATTTTGCAAGTTTAAAAATACAGCATCATTTAATGCTTCATTTGTGGAACGTTTTAGTCTTATCTACTAAGAATCTGCAAATATAGCAGATTTCAACTCACAGCACCCCAGCTTCAGATGTCCTCAGGTTTCATAAATTACGTGGGAAGCTGGTTGCTCTAGAAAGCAGGATCTGTGATTTGGGTAAACCTTTTTTCTGCTTGCTATAACTTTCACCGCTTGTTACAGAGAGTGGAACCGGCGGGTTCTGGTCCCAGGGGATTCCTGCTCCCCATCCAGGAGGCTCCTCCAGTCCCAGTCCAATAGATGCCACCAGTGCTGCTCCCATCTGCAGGTCCAGCCAGCAATAAGCCTGCTTGGGTACTCCAGAGGCGCTAATACAAAAAGACCCTCACAGACAGACGTGGTGTCAGCAGCACCCACATGGCACTCGTATCCACAGAGAGCTTGATCCTCCTCCTCCTGCCCACCTGATGAGCACTGAAGTTTGCTAGTGAGACATGCACACACGATGTGATTCACAGCACACCAGCATTTACAGACCCTTCTAACACCAGCATGGACTAAGTCTGGGCCCAGACCCTATATGTTCTTTATCCAGGCACTGGCTTGGACCTCAGGTCTTTCCAGAAGTCCTCTAACAGATCACATCTTCCCCAACACTCGTAAACACCAAACAGAAAGCCAGATCACATCAAAACCAGCTAGAAATTGAGTTTAATAAAGAGAGGGAACAAGCTGTAATGATCAGACACAGGGCTCAGTCAGACAAGCACGCTGACACAACACTAGACCCTTTTATGCCCCTTCCTCTCCACTTTCCTACACTTATTCCTCCCTGATCCACTCTGACCTCTCCATTAAACACTGCAAAATAAATTTCACATCTTCTCACAATCCCTTTAAACATGCCATAAGAAGTTTGTTCCTCCCTGAGAGACCCATGATAACCTTATTTTCCCTTTCTACACAAGTTACAATCTTCTGGCTGAACCTCTCCAGGCATGTCTGGCCTCTGCTTTCATCCCTGCTGTCTCATGCTCCCTAGGGCTTGAGTATCTTGGAATTTGATTTATTGGTTCTTGTCTCTTGGTCTATTTTTTATGTTGAGCTGCCACTGAGAAGATAACCTTACAGTCAAATCATCTGCATATTCTTTACATCCACACAACCCTTCCATATTTTATTCCGGTGTCCCAAACCAAGAAGATGTTTTTGAATGTTTAAAGATGTCCAAACAACAGAGATTAAACTGCAAGTTTAAAAATTCAGCATGAGCAGTGGCAACCAGGTCCAGCAGTTGGCTGCCCCTCGATGCTGCACCAGACCATCACTGCACTACTCATCAGTCACATTTCCTCTCACAGCTGGCTGCATTTCAGTAACAGGTGAACCGATTTGGAGATGCAGTTTTAAACCACTTTCTGATCTACAACCAATTCAGAAAGAAAAGACATTATTTATCAAAACTGTCTGTTCTCCTTCCCCATAGTACTTTTATTTATGGCAAAACAATGGCAATCACAAACACTGGAAGTAAAATCACTCAAAGCATCATGTCTGAAGGTTACTGAATGTTATACTGAAAAATATTGACTAGCTTTACCTGTGCAGCATACCTATGCAGCAAGTGTGAAAAGCGGTTGTATTTGATAAAGTGTTAACAAAGTCTATTGTGTTTCCTACACCTACTGTCCCTTAATGCCTGGATACTTGCAGGAACACAGTATGCCCCTTTTTCTGCTTAATATTCTTCTCAAATTTTTTTTCTTAACTAGCAGTACCTTTCAAATACAATTCTTTTCCTGGCTTTCCATTGCTCATTTTCTGTTTTCCCCCAGAGACCTGGGTGATGCAGTAATTGCATCCCCTTCCCATGTCACACAATCCCACCCTCCTCTCTCACGGTGTCCTGGACATCTCTCCTCTGCTTCCTCCTGGCCCTTTGGATCACCCAGCCTTTCTTCCTACAGATTCCTCTGGCCTTTTTCTGCTGCCAGTGTCTGCCTCCTGGGCAGCGGCAAAAAATAAACAGTGTTGTCACATGCCTGAAACAGAGTTTCTGGTTCTGGCTATGCCACATTCTTATTGCCATTAAAACACCTCATTCACTTAAAGCTGAGGAAGCAGATCTGTCCTCTCCCTCTGATGCATATTCTTGGTCTTAGAAACTGCACTTTGGCCTCAGATGAAGGACACTGTCACTTTGCAGAGGTTGCTATTGCAACCATGGACAGAGTGGTATAAGAAACTGCAACTAATTCTGCCAAGATTGGTTTCCATATTGCATGATACAATTAATGTTGTTCTTTCTGAAGCATTGTGTGCATACATGTCTTTTCAATCTCTTGAGAATGCAGTCAGCTGAATAATTCTATTCGTATTTTTAATGAAAAACCTCACTGTTCCTAGAAAATATAGCATGCAATATAGAGGGCCAGAAAGTACAATAGTAGCTGGCTTAGTGTCTTTCCCAATTTAGGATCTGGCTTCAATTTGAGGGAAGAATTCCCATACTACAGATCCCTAACCATTACCTAGCGATTAGGGAACACATTTTCAATATTATAATCCATACATCATTGGAATAAAGATCAGAAAAAATGGTTAGAAGCTATATTGACATTTCAAGCTACCTTCAAGCTAGACTAGAAGATCAATGCCCTGCTGTGCAAAAGCATTTTGCAGGATAGAGTGCCAGGGCACTACGAGAGCTGTAGCCGACAGATAAATTGGATGTATGAGTTGGAAGTGTAACACAAGACTGTGATGGAGAAGTTGCTTCTTACAGAATGCCAAGGGAAGCCTGAAGTAGAAAGGACAAGTACTGAGGCACTTTAGCAAAGGCATTTCACAAATTTGCAAGAGAGACTATTTGGTTCCTAGTTAATTCTGAGTTTACTTTTTGCTTGAAGCATGAATTGAACATCTACATCTGAAAAAGCCAATGTATCGTCTCCCAAATTACAGTGCTCAATCTTCAAAATACCTAAGAGCATCTCCAAAGAAGAAAGTCAATCCTAATGGATCTTTAAAAGTCTTCTAATCCAGGACGTAGGTACAATAAAATATTAATTGTAACGGTATAGATATTGCACACTGTCCCTGCATAGAGAATTGGGTTCATTATTTCATTTCCATATCTTAGAACATTTGGATTTCTTCTGCTAAACCTCAGTGACTCTTCCCCTTGTCTCTTTTTCAAATCCTCTCCGAGGTCTATGAATAAAACTCACAGGGGCTACAGAAGAGAAGAAAGTCCAAATGCAAAGACAAAGTAATATTTCTGGTTTGTGCATTACTAGCCAAAGCTCTGACAATCAGCCCTCATTAGTTCCCACAGGAAAATTCACATCTCCCAAGATTGTCAAACATCAATTTGATTTGACTGCTGTGCCCTTTTACAATTCATAACAAAATTCACAAAGGAATTGAAACCTCTTTTTTATTACTGTTTCCTCTGCATTTCTTCCCCTTTGGCATGTACATCTAAGTAACTATTGACAATCCACTAACCTTTCCAAAAACGTCAGTACAGAAACAAACCAAGCTTGTTTTGAATCGAGATAAATGACAGTGCCCTGGCAGGCTACGAAGAACAAAGCATACCAGACCCTCATAGATCCTGCTGTTACAATATGCCTTCTATTATATCTGACAACGACAGAAATCACTGTTAATTAATACCCAAAAGTAATCCACGATTTTATAGATCACAAAGCACTGTGAATCATTGGATTGTAATATTAATGAAATATTATTATTATTATTATTATTTGGGAATGGACAGATTAGGTAGTAATTCTGCCCTATATATAAAAAGCCATTCTGATTTACAGTACATATTTGTAAACTTGTGTGCATGTATATATCCAGAAACACAGACTAACTGATAGTAACTGAACTATAATAACATTTGAGCAGAGCCAACTTTATAAAACTGGTAAAATGCCCAATCAATGTATTGCCTTTCCTGCCTATTATACCCAATATGTTTAGAGACTGCATAACACCTCTATTCCAAAATACTCAGGGCTTATGAATTTTTTAACTAGGGTGTCATTCATTTCTTATTAAAAACAGCCACTTCCAAACTTGGCCTGGAGTTGGAATTCAAAACATTGAACTTTAAAGCTCATTAAACTTTCGTTCAGAAAAAGAAAAAGAATATTTAAAAGAATCAGGTCATTTTGGAGGAAAACTGTTGCCTTTCACATTCTTATGAGTGGTCTGACGTGTAGGGTGATGACACCTATAGCAATACACTAATCTTGGCAATTGAAAGGCCACTAATTTGTGATTACCAGGTGTTGGAGAGTTCACTCGTCTACCTGTGGGTGTAGTTCTAATTAGCAAGTAAAAGTTCAAAATCTTCCATAAGACAGACCTTGGCAATCTAATCAGCAACTTCAATACATATAAGCACCAGGCCTCAGTGAGCCAAATGTTAATGGAGTTCAAGTCTGCATCTTATAGATTGATCTCGAGTTACTTATAAATATTAATCAGACTTATTTTAAGGCTTTTTGCTTTCACTTCAGGCAGTTACTAAAAGGAATGTAATGCCACAATCATTCCCTACCTCCATCCATGTGTGGACTAGATTAACAGTTAAATGAATAGTTGCAGATTTCAGCAAAGTACAAGCTGACACTAGGACAGGAGTAGAAAATGAACAGCTTCAACACATTTAACCCAAAAAAATACAGTGTTTATTTTCCAGTTAATATGTTCATAGTATATATTTAACCTGCAAAATTCACAAGTAAGTGTGTGGTGCCTACATTTGAGGTATTCTTAAAATTTCTATAGTGCTGTATCATAAAAGATCAGTCTCATTTATAGTGCAAGAATCAATATAAGCAAGTATTTTGAAGATCCATATTTCAACACTATTCACTTGAAATACAGTATGGTTTTCTCCAATAAACTGCAAAATCCTAGCTCTTTCAGTGATAATTCAAGACTATGATATTTTAGGTTTCAGAGCAAACAGTACTTGCACCCCTTTGGGTGTGTTCCTGTGGCTATGGTTCTCAGTGCTATTTGCACAGAAACATGTCAGTTGGCCATCCTGACTCTGACTATCCCAGAGTGCCTTTATTTCTACTTCTTAGTGCAACAGCTCTAGTGTATTTGACACTTTATCATTCTGGGAAGGAGTGATAAACAGTCCAGTATGTCCTCTGAACAATTTCTTCACAATAAAAACATCATTATCCAGACACAGGAAAGATACAGATCAAAGGGCAGAATTACTCTTTTCCCCATCATAGCCCTCAGCAGTTTTTGCAGGCTGTGAAGTGTCATCTATCCCTGTCACTCTGCTCTCAGTCCTGGGAAACATGATGCCCTTTTACAGTCTCTTGGAAACATATCAGCCCTCAGGGATTCTTTCAGAGGGGTTACTGGTATCCCCCAGATTCCTTCCATTCCCTAGGCCCAGCATCTAGTAAGGATCTGGCATATTTCCTTGGTTCTCAGCTTTGCTCATTAAACGCTTTGCTGAAAGAAGCAGTGTCTTCCCAAATGATGGGCCATCCACGAGATGCTGACAGTTAAAGCTGTCTATTTTATGTGTCATTTCACTGATATTTTGTTTTCTCAGTGATTTTTCCCTCTACACGTGCATCCAGGAAGATGCATCTTCATACTGAGAAACAAGTTATTTATAAAAAAAGAGAAACTCCAAGCACACATAATCCATCATTCTCCACGTATACTTACAGAAAAGCAGTTTGGGTAAGATTTTTTTTTAATTGAGAGGAAATAACAGCTTTTCAATACTTTTGATTCCTTCCTCATGATTAGTAAAAAAACAAAATCTTTCATTATCTCCAAAGTATGTACCTTGTTACAAACATGTACTCACATGAGTAATTACATCAAGTTTACAAGATTTATAATTGGAAAATCATATTTTTAAATTTGATTCTCTTATTACCCTCCAAATTATCAAACTGCTAAATAATTTGTTTTAATATTACTATAAGCACTAAAGCCTGTAATATACTGAGTTATTATTTTTCTTCTTTAAAAGACAAGTTTTTCTGCCTTACTTTAACCATATAGGTTAAAGCCATAGGTTCCTGGGGAGAATCACTGGTGTTTGACAGCCTCATCTGCTTCCTTAGGTACTCTGGAGGGGTATTTTCATCAAGTTCTTACCTTAATTTTAATCTACTTAATTATTCTCTCACATAAAATGAGAAGAAAACTGTTTCATACGTCCCTTCTAGATCCAGAAGATTTTTAACACTTCACATGCTGTTCACAATTCAGAGTTTCAGGGTGGCTCAGAGTGCCAGCTGTAACTTCACCTTATTGCTAACCAAAACCTGGCACTGAGGTGCCAACAGAATGTAGGAGCAACAGCAAACCTAATACAAACTGAGGAAAAAAGTAATCTAATAATCAAATACAGACCTTGAATAAAGGGTTAAATATATACTTCTACATTGATCAGATGTAGGGTATCGCCTTCAATAGACTGTGGCTGCAGTAGAAGTCCAGCCTGTTTACTCAGCCTGGACAAACAGCAGCTTTCAAATGCAGGGAGAGACTTTTTCACACTTAACTCTGGTGAGAGCTTCCACTAAGTGATGGAGGAGGAAGGTAGCACCCTATCACTCGGAGACCCTAACGTAACAGGGTCTTTATGCTGACTAGAGAAGGCAGAAGCCAAATGTGTTGATGTGCATTTGGTTCAATAAGCTCATCAATTTCCATTTGACCTAGTTATATGAGCCATACAGCATGTTTCAAAGAAGAGATTATATAAAAGCACAGCAACTTTTTGAATTGTTTGAATCCCCCAAAACAATCTCTCTTATTTTCTGAGTTATTTCCCCCTGTAAAAATAGCAAGAGGAACACAGATGACTGACAGCAATAAACTTATTGTGAGCTAGTGACTGCACTCTGCGTGCCCCCATTAGTTAAGGATGAGTTAACGGAACTGCTAAGCACGACTTTCAATACCACAATCCCTCCAACTCTTGCTCAGCTACACAAACACCCTCCACTTATACACTCACACTCTCCAGTCACATTTGTTCCACCCACTGCTTAAGGAGGACACTAAATATATAAACAGAAAATCACTGGGATTGTGGGTGTATTCTGCCTGAGTCGCACGCACTGAAAATATGTCCTCATAATCACATACGTATTTCCTTCTCGGTCTTTAACAGCCAGAGTGAGTCATTCGGCTGTACTTCTTATAATCTAGACAGTGATTTGGAAGGCTTATGCTAAAATATGAAAAAAATTGCAAAGAGCTTTCCTCTACCAGATGTAAGGGGGCAAATCTTATTTCCACAGTTACCTATTACCCATACGGCGTGGGAAGCAATTATCCACCCGGGAAAATAATTCTTAGTGTACTAAGCCATCCTAAAAGCATATAAAGATTAACTGGAACTGAAAGTTATTAGGCAGGGGATAACACAGTCTCTGTGGAAACTCAAACCCAAACCAGTTTTCTTCTTTACATCTCTGTGTCTCTGATTGCTTTAAAGGTTGTGACTTTAAGGGTTAAGGGCTTAATACAGCTACACCATCTGCCCCTTTTCCTGGAGATCTCTTCCCAGACCTGTGTTTGAACTGAGCCTGTGACCTGCAGGTAGTGCAATAAGTTACAAATACCTCACACATAGTAGATGCTTCACCAGGCCAGCGCTCCCCAAAACTCGCTCTCTTCTCCCAGTATATTTCTATTCCTTGTTTCCACCCATTTCCACTGTCATGCATCTTTTATCCCTCTCTTTCTAAGGTATCCCCCATGGCTAAAGGCTCCTTGCTGTCTTTCTTTCCATCCTAAACACTCTCTGAAGCCCTCTTGCTCTCTTAATCCCAAAGCAGCTTTGCCATTTGCAGTTCAATAATCCTATTTGCTCACAAATGAAAACAACAACAACAAAAAAAAAAAAAACCACAAAGAAAGAAAAATAAATTCATGCCACCTACAAGGCCCCAGGATTCTTCTCCAAAGCCCAAAGCATCATGATATAGATTCCAGAAGCAATGTCTTTCAAACTACTCTGCAGGATAGTTTTAGTAAAATACCATTCTGCTCTGAATGGCACCAGGCAGCCCAGCCCAGAGGAGTATTTAACAACAACTGGGTTTTCAGATAGCTGGCCAAAATTTCCTACTATTGAAGCCTGGAAGAACATGGTTGCCTTCATAAATGTTGTGGTCCAGCAGTTATAAACAGGTTAAATTAGATCAGCTGTGTGCCTGAGCCTTTCCTGCACTTATCATATGGCAAGCTAGCACGAAAAAAAAAGATGTTGCCAGCTGCTAGGGTAAGATTCTGGATTCTGGGTAAGTCAGCCTTCCCAGCTGCTCTTTACAGAGGTTTATAAAAGAAATCAAAGTACGTATCATGCAATTCTTCAGCGCACAACATTTCTGTTCTGACACATTCCTCTGGCTGTGGGCGGAAGATCCAAACAAAATGATGGTGCTGCTTCTTAGCAGCTGTATCACTGTAGTTGCTTTTGAACTCCTGGGTGCTTTTGTTTCTCAACAGAAGACTGAGAAATAATCTTTGGTGTCTCGGTGGAAATAGTTTTATTTCTCTGTTAAAAAACAATGAAAGTTTGTCTTGTGACCACAGCAAGCCAAAAAAAAGCATAGCCACCGCTGCACTTTAGACAATTATCCTGATGATCATCTATTTTAAACAAAGTGCAGATGCTAATCATCAACTAGAAGTTTTTGCAGATAATGAGATGTGATGTACAGATCATAAGATCTAGTAATACACTTCACTCATATCCTTTATATGAGAAGAATCAACTCCTAACTGTTTATAGCAAAAGAGATTCAGTGTTCTCAAATAATTCATATTCTACTAACAAATGCCTATTAATCTCAATTTCCTATGAACTGGGCGATGTATATGAGGCTGCACAGACCAAGTGATGAAACATTTTGGGTATAATTCTATTTTTGAGACAACTAATTAGCTTTCTTTAAACTCTTCAGCAACTTCCTCCCAGTCCCCTTCCCTCTGTCTCTTTTCCTCTTTGTTAGAATAACAAATTTGGCATCTTATAGCCTGCTTCCTTCCATTGAGACTTCAGACAGAGTCACTTTGGGAGTGTAATTGTTAATTGTCAGTATAATTTGTCAACCCAGCAGAACTATCCTCAGGATAAACCACCCAATTTAAGCTTCAAATTATCCCTACCACAAACCTACATCCTCTGTATTTACCTTAATTTTTTCCAGTGGCAACAAGATAAAAAAGAAGGTTCAAAGCCAGTGACTTTAATGCAGAAAAAGCATCATGCTTGGGAAAATACAAAATGATGTTCCTGCATGAACAGGTCATTAATACTTCAGTTGGATGTTTTAAATCAGCAAGGAAAAGGGAAAATGTCCCTGTTCACTGTGCAAAAATTTCATTTCAATGTGTAAGTGAACTGGCTTTGATAGGAGAATATGACTGAGAAGCAAGGAAAAATCAAATCAGAAAAAACACAGAAGACATGCAGAGGAAATTGAAAGCTCCGAAACACATTTCAAAATGATGTCTCAGTACTGTGTAAATGTGAAAATGAGATGAGATCATGTGTTTTTGTAGTGCAATCAGATACATTTTTAAACAAATTACTTGGTCTTATCTAAATATCTAGTATCATCCAAAAGGTTTTCTCTTCTTATTAACAGAACATTCATATTAAGAAATGGTGTTTGTTCAACTCATTAGGATTTTTTTTCTTACAGTTACAAAACTCATTAGATTTTTAATCATCCATTGAAATTATCCCATACTATGATGAATGTTCTATTACATATACTGAATAATACTTCAATACTATCAGGCGCTTGGTTGTTTTATAGGATTAGTCTTAGAGAATAATAAATTCTGCAGAGGCAATACATGTGAAAAGTATTTTTGCCTTCATTTGTGTTTGCCTATTTACTAAAGCAAATTCATTCAGCCTCCACTGAGGTTTTCCCAGGAGTGTCATCTTAAGATGAAACTTCTCCCCCAACCATCTTGCTTTTCGTCTAGATAACTTCAAAGAGATTTTTAGTGATACAGCAAAATGATGTTGGTCTGAACTCCGGGTTCATCCCTTCTAATTCACCAAAACAGAGTTATGTAAGTTCACAGCTAAAAAGATTGCTCATTGAACTACTGAAGTTAGATGTAGATTACAAAATCAGGCCATGCTAGTTCCAGGCAATGACCCTGTACACTTAATTTCTTGGTGTTTTGTTCCAGTTCACCTGCCACATACTTTATAAATCAGTAGAAGAAATTTCTACCTCAATATTATAGTCAGGGAGTTTTTGGGTTGGGTTTGGGTTTTTTTTTCCTTTTTCTTTTTTTGACTCTGGTTGGTTGGTTGTTTTTTTTTCCTGAAAATTATCATCTAGACCTGTAACATAATGAAGTGAGATGGGTTAAAGAGCTAAGCATTTGTATGCTATGTAAATCAATTGGTCAAAGTGTAAATACACAATAAGATTTTTCCCTTTCCTCCCAAGCATTTTGCTGTCTCCCTGATATTCAGAGACACAGTGATGCATAAAAATGCAGTACCTTTGGTATTTTGATGAGTTTTTTCTTGAACAGCTTCAAATACGTTCCCTTCTATTTCATTTATTTTCCTTCCCTGTGATTTCATTTCTTTTTGTTGGATGTGAAGTATCAAAATGATGAAAGAGTAAGCATGAAGAAAATGCAAAGCAAAAAGAATGAAAACCTCAGCAATGCTCTGGCAACATCTAGAGGGGTTATCCCACAACTGAGAGACACCTGAGATCCTTCGGGCTACAGAAGCATTTTCTTCTTTACTACGGGACAAATGACAGCTTCTCTGATTTGACCTCCCCATCTGAAAATGGGTCCAAATTACAGCACCTAATACTTCTTCATAGCATTAAACAAACAGAAAAATATTCTATTCAAAAACCATTCACAAATAGGAAAATAAAGCAAAGATTTTAGACACTTAATTGCATCTATTTCAAACAAGAATATACAATTGCTTGAAAGCTAGATATTTGGGTCATATATTTATTCCTTAGCAGAATTAAGCAACATTTCTCCCATAAGCCTCTCTAAATCCAACAGATCAATAATGATGACACCAGTACTTCGTTATGTACACCAGACACAGTGCATCAATCATGATGATTACATCTCTTCCAGTCATTTAGCATTATAATAGGAATAAAATCTGTGTGCTGGGAAACTAACACACTGGCTGTTTCCAGTATGGAAACAGGAAGTCATCATGCTTAAGTCCTGCACTTTGTCATTTAAACTGTGCTATTAAACAGAAATTTACTATTCTTAGACTCAATGGGATGCTGTTGGTGACCCTAAGTGCACGTTTACTTTTCAATACAGCCCCCTTTTTCACTGACAGAAAAATCCCTAAAATCAAAATATAGTTCAAGCCCTAAGTACGTGGAGAATGAGTGACTATTACAGTCTACAAATATATCAAAGATGTGCAGTAAGGTTTCTTCTGTAGGGCAGAAGTGCCAAGAAGACCTACAATTCTTGTAGTTTGTGCTAGAATGAAAAACAGCTGTTTGAAAGCCAATAAAACCAGCCACCCTACTTCAATTCCCTAAACATTCTTTTATGAGAAATTTCAGTTAATCCATCCAAAGTTAGGGACCATGCACACCAGTTCAGAACAGAGTTAAACACTTTTAAATAGCAAAACAGTCATGGTGAAAGATAACTCATCTATCAACTAAAAACGCCGCAGGAATCACTCAAAGGCAAAAATAACAAAAGAAAAGTAATATATTTAGAAAGGCTCTCTAGCATTGAGGCCACTGGCACTTTGTGATGCATACGAAAACACTTCCTGAAAATACAGGCAAATGCCCTTGGCAGTGAGGTGAGTTAGAACAGAGTGGAAAAGTATTCTTTCCTCAGTATCCAGAAATAATTTTACTCATTTGTTTGGCATTTGCTTAGTTTTTTAAAAGACCACAACAGTAGTAAAATGCTCAGAGTTAGTAAAACTGAACTAACTTCGAGAAATAAAAGAAAGGAAAAAGGATTGGTCCCTACCATCTCCAACAAACTGAAGGAGGGCCAGATCAATTTGTCTCTTCCAAGGTGATCCTTTCTGAAGAGCTATTCCATAGCCTGTAGTGGCAAAGATGTATCCACTCCCTATTGTGACAAGTTTGCAGCCTTCATCTCTTCCAGCCTTGTAATTCAGCACCGCTGCATCATAGATGAAAGCATCCAACTTCCTGAAATAAAAGAAAACATTTTACAAACCAAATCCTTAGGGACAGCTGTTGGCAGACTTCTTTTGTCCTTGATGTTAGGACCTTGTTGAATATCATATGGATTCTTTGATATCATTAATTACATATCCTGCTCTGCTGTATCTAAAATTAACAAAAGGCATCTATTTTAGTGAGGGGAAAGTAGGACACATAGTTTTGCATTTCTATTTTAAGAGATGCTACTAAAAAATACTGAGAAGGAGAAAGCAAGCTACAAAATGTCTTGCCCTGTTATCTTTGTATCTTTGCTCTCAAAAGGATAATAAATAACTTGAGATGCAAAATGATCTCCAAAACCAACACAAATTGCAATAGAGAATTTAGAATTGAAATAACAATTAGCTTATTTAAAATACTGAATGAGACTGAAAATGTGACTTCACCGGTTTTCCCCACACACTTTTATTTTATGTCTCTTTCCAGAAATAGGTGGAGGTTAAGTGTTTGCTCAGCTAGAGGAAAGTATATGAGCATATCAGATATAGCTATCTAAACCCTGCCAAAAAATTATAGAACTATTTCTTAATGATTCAGAGTTGCAAACATATTTGAGTACTTGGAGCACAGTAGGAACAAAGGAACAAGTTGCAGAAAAGTTCAGGTCTTTCAGTCTATCTACCTAAAAATGTAAGGATGGGATAATACCATTCTCTAAGGTACACAGGGAACACAACAAAATAGAGGAAAGAAAAATCAGTAAGGAAAGCAAAAGAAGTAGTGTCCTTCAGGCATAGGTTTTAAGAAGGGCTGTAAAGCAAGAGTTATAAGAGACAAGTTGATGGATATGTCACAACTGAAGTCAGTAAAAGTGTATACAGAAGAGGAGGCCATTTGGAAGGACAACCACTCGCCAGCAGTAGACCTCAATCAAAGAAAATACATTCTTATACCTACAGAACTTCATATACAATCTTTAAAAGGGAAAAGATAAAACTTAAGTTTATTCTGTATTGCTACCCCCATCTGCAGCCAAAACCTTTAAGACTCCTGTCACTTGCACAAGACCAGCAGAATACAGAGGCATCTCAGTCCAAACCCCACATAAACAATGCACTAATCCAAAGTTACTGTATCGTCCAGTAATACTTTCTTCCTTTTCAACATCTTTGCCCATCCCATAGGAGTCAAGAGGAATGGGAAGGACACATCTACACAGTTGGCTTCACAAGTTGGCATAGGAGGATTCTTCACTCTGTGACCCCTCATTGGCTCTGCTGCTCCCAGGCACTGTCAGCACTGCCCACTGATCCTTTGAGGAGCCATAACTGCACTACTGTGGAGCACTGCTAAAATCTTCCAATGGGATGCAAATGACAAAGGCTGGCAAAGTACTGCTCGTAAACAGCTGTGACTTGTCTTCATTTGAAAGGGAATTATAAAAAGAAATTAATTGCAGCACAAACAGGTACAAGAGCATCAAATGTAGTTATATCAGTATGTACCACTTGGGAATTCTGTTGCTGTTGAAGTTTTGGAATCACACTTGCCACTAGCTTAAATCAGTTTATGTTGATAAAGATTTTCATTCACATAACAAAGCAAGACCCAGGCATATCAGATTTTGGCCACTGACAGATAAAACAAATAAGAAAACAAAAAATCCACAAATTTTCAGGCACAACATAATTCAATCTTTGTTCTTAAATAAACAACCAACAGATTCATACAGAACCCTGAATTTTGTGAAAATCTAGATCTGATAGCAAAAATGCCCCTATCCATCTCATATTAAACCAAGAAAATAACCAGGAGAGAGTGAGGTTGTTGGACCTTGTCTGTCATGAAAAAGTGAAGAGTGAACTTGCTATCATCACTTACTGTACTTCACTTTCCTTCAAGAATACTTACCCCAACAGACAAGTAATCAAACTAGAACTGGGTGAAGTAGTTAATTTAAAGTAAGTACAAGTGGCTCACGCAACCGTTAAAATAAAGAGCTGGGCCACCATTTCCTTTGGTTTTCCACTCTTCCCTAAAAGTCAGTTGGTGCAATCCACAGCTTAAAAGTCAATTGCACTCCATCAATTCTAAAAGTCTGACTCTCTCCTTCCTTTAAATTGGGTAATTTAACACATAGAAAACAATTGTGAAACATCTGGTATGTGATGTGTCACAAATTCAATCTGGAAATAAGATATGGATGGCTATCTAGCTATCTAGACTGGAAATAGCCAAGAGAATGTTAGGGTACAGCCCAATTCTGAAGTCTTCAACAGAAGACAAGACAGTTTTCTAAACAACATATTTTCATTCAGCACTTCAAAGACCATCTTCGGTTTGTACAGAGAAAAAGAACAAAAATCCACATCCATGTGGACAAAGGGAAAAAAAACCTGTTTGTCATACTCTCAAGACACTTACAACATTTCCAATCTACAAAAGGCAATTATCATAATCACTGCAATCCAATCTTATGCCTTTAGACCTCTACAGTTATCTGTGGGGAAGGAAGGACACTTCCCCTCTTGATGGATGCCTTTGGCTCAGGCAACGGATTGCAAAGTTATGCTCCTCCCTGTGGGTACAGACACTGCTGCAACCAGGCGACCTAAGTTAAAATACTTTCTAGAATTTGTCATCTGTTTATACTGGGATTTATAGTTCTGCAATGTAAGCATATAAAACACATGCTGGTAAACACAGAGAAAATACAGAGAGTCAGCTATTCTTTCATCAAAACAGACACAGTCAGAAATACAGAGGAAAAAGATAACTTTGCTAAAACTCCAGGGCAAAAACCTTTTGCTACCTCAGAAACCAAGCTCTTCATATGTAGCTTGCCTCCTTAATTATTGAACAGTGTAGTAAAGCCTTGGGCCAAAAAGACAAGGCACAATCACAGTTTCATGCATTCACTGTGGACCCATTTCGCAGAAAGCTTTGCAGAGAGTCTGGCATCCGCTGCACCGGATACACACAAGGAAAGCAGGTTCTGAAGATGCAGAAGGCTTTACTTTTGAAGGTTTTCTCTATACTACTTCTATAAGGTCACAATAAATCTCTTTACGCAAACCAATTTAAAAACATGAGGCACTTTCTTGACAGATGCTGAGTACTGAAAGGTGCTGCTGTCATTTAATGCCCAATGTAAATCAAAATGTTGATTGCCCTGAAAAAGTCTTGATGTCTACAAATACAAACTCACATTCAGAATATATTTTCTCCATTTCCAACATAAATCTTATAACCTCTCAAGGCTTAATTATCTCTTCATCATGTGCTGATTACAGAAGTACTATTCCTTGCAAGGCAAAGCTTCAGAACATGATGTACCCCTGCAGCGTGGGCACAGAGTAATAAGCCACTACTGAAGCTCTCAGATATCAGGGCACCTAACTCTTCCATCACTAGGAATTTCCCGACACTCTGAATTTCTGAGAACTTTCAGACAACTTCAAACATTCCTCAACAAGGTTTTCCAAAAACTTTGACACCAAAATCTGGACAAATCCAAAAATCTGACCCTTTCCAAGATGTTTGTAAAGATGGCAGCAAACACATGCTCCAGAAGAAGACGGCAGCAGGCATTTAATCAGGCTAGCAGGCTGCTGGGGCCACACAGGGCTTCCCTCCCTGTTATTCCTGTTGGGAAAGCCAAATCTGTTTTGCTTGGCACTGATGAAAGATCCAGGCTGCGTGCACGGCAGCCACTGCTGGAGGCAGTAACCCATCCTTGTCTTGTCATTCTCAAGGCAGGACTGGCAAGCCTGGATCTGTGCTCCAGCTCACCCTTTTCTACTTTGCCTTCTTTTTCTAGAGATGGACAAGCAAGCCCCAGGATCTTTGTTCTTGTGGCAGCAAAATTCAACAGTGCTACACAGCTGGGAAGATTTGTATTGGTCTGAGTGCTGACCACTCTGCTATTTAAGTTACATATGCACAGTAGAAGAGCTTACAGGCACCAAGTACAGCACCTCACATCAAGAAAGGCTGAAAGCCTCTTGCAAACCTTAGTCATGTAAAAATGAATCAATTAACTTGTCATTTCAGTGCATCCACTTCAGGAGGAGAAAAGCTTTGTCACATTGTGTAGGTTTAAATAAAATGCTAAGAATTACTAGAAAAATGAAAAAGAACTATAGAAACTGGAATGCAGCAAGAAGCAAGACTTATAACTGCCAAATGTGCCAAGCATCTTCAATGAACGCAGAGGAACAGGGCTACAGTGTTATGACTCATTTGAGCAACTGGCAGGTCTGTAAACTTCCTCAGAACTACTGCAATAATCCTGGGCAGGAGAGAAAATAAACATTTTGGAATATTTATATGAGAGATTACAAGGGCAAATGTCCTTCATTACCTAGGAAGTACAAAAAGGAATGCGGGTGGGGAGAATTTCACTACAGTCACACAACAAAGAACATCAGGTGCTACAAAATTATGAATTGAAATAGTTCAAAATAGACCCTAAAGAGCATTACTGAGTTTAATAATTTGAAATGGGAGGACATTTCAATGGGATAATTTGAAATATAAGACACCATGAAGAATAATAGGTGAAAAATCAGATTAGCTATTGCAACATCCATTCTCTAAAGTGTTGCTGTACGTATTCTAAAGCACCTGTGTAAAGAAAACTAAAGTTAGAGCAAAAGGTACAGAAAAGTATTTTCAGAAAAGCTGAAAATATTTCCATATAATTTTCCCTATCTTTATTATTGGCACATATTTTTGTTAAATTCCTATGATGAAAAGAGAAAAGTAGGATTAGGAGAATGCTCTGCTATTGGTCATAGCTGCTTCCTCAACAACAGTATAACTCACTTGGAAAATGTTACTTTGCTTCTTAACCAACTACATGATCCTTAAGCAATTTTGTTATCTTGATGGAAGAAGGAGGAAAAATCTAAACCAGAAATGTGCTCAGTAGTTCTGGAGACACAAACAGCAACCCAGCACACTAGAAACCAACCTCCTTCAGTTACTTTGTGTTTTGCTATGACCTGTGGCACGGTATTCACAAAATGAGAGGGATGCTCTAATGCAGTCCTGTTTACTCACATTCTTCTATTTTACTGTCAAGCTCTGGAGTCTATGGAGCAAATAATACACTGTTTCCACTGAAGATCAGAAAAACTGGAGCATGATTAAAGTCACTTTCCAGTTTTCAACTACTGCAGTACTTTCAAACATACAATATCTCCAGCAGAATTAATTTCTTGCCAAAGTGGGCAAGAAATTAGTGCAGTGTTCATCTGTCAGATCCAGAATGTTAATTTTTCTCACTCTCATTAATTTATATTTTTCTAACACCCCAAATATGTTCTTTTCACGGCCAGGAAAAAGCTGTGTATTATTACTAACACAGATTTTACTCACACAAAACCAGAATGCATGTAATACATGAAGTAAATCATCACAGCAATTTGCTTGCACTGCATTTTTCTGTAAACAGCTGTGTTGCAATGACTTTTCAACATTATTTTTGATGAAGAGTACCTTTTAACTCAAATAGGCACCTTCTGGGGCTTGTTTTGAAAAACTGAAGGTCGATTACATATTTAAGAATAATTGTTCTTTATAAATTATATAAATTGTAAGGCTCCAGTCGTGTCTTTTGAAAGCACAACATTCAAATTTACTGTCTCAGCACAAATATCCAACTGCAGGTCAGTGAATCCGCAAACAATATTTTTAACACCAGCTTTGCCCTCCCGTCTTTACAACCACCCCCATCATCAAGAACCCTTTTACTTATAAAGCTTTGTCTCCTGAACTTAATTTTGTAGAGACACAGCTCATTTTCAAAACATTCTGCAATAAAACACTACTTTTCAGCTTTTTTTTTATTTTTAAAAATAAACTGGATAACCTGCACAATAGATGCCTTCCATTACACTAAGAGTACCGTTGATAATTTTATATGAGACAAAAAACTGATATCCACTTAAGGCTGGATTAAACATAAGAATATATTTCAGAGACCATCATACCATGGTCAGGAAGGCAGCAAGTGCAAAACCACTGGCTTTAAAATATGATGGATTTACATTACAGATTTACAGGTGTATTAGAAATTTAATAAACCACATTTTATCTCTTCTTTATCCACAGAAAGGATAAAAGAAAGTATGTTAAGAGTGCATAATGAGAGACATAACATCATTTCTGCATCTCTCAAAATATGTCCAGGGGATCCAAAGCCAAAAGGTCACTATGGAATGACTCAACAATCAAAGGCAAAGAAGGCCGCTCTGAAGAGGGGACTTCAACAGAAATACTCTAAAGTGACACTTTGATATTGCTGGAGCAAGAGGAGCAGATATTTAACCTTTAGCATGAAGGACTGATGATTTCTTTTACCCAGTTTTGTCTATAAAATGCATTTCAGTTTATCTGATGGCACAGCATCACCAGCAGTGACTTTACCATATACAAATAGTTCCACAAAGATCCTAAGCTCACAGGAACCAGATGGATTTCTTGACATCTTGGCGTTGCTGATTCATTAGCGGGAATTCAGCAACCATTCGCTTGCAACAATGCAGGTCAGCGATGTTTGACCCAGTTAAATGATGAACTCATTAGCAGAGAATGAGCTTTCAACTTTTCTCCCAGCTCAAACTGTTCTCACTTTAATCTTCTCACAGAAAATGTAGACACACAATTCAAAAGAGCAGGCTCTGCCAGACATTAACACCATTGCATGAGATTGGGGAGGCTTCACCTCACCTGTCAGGGCAATCTCAAGCTGCTGGAAAAGCCACTGTGAACCTCCCTGCTTCACTTGGCTGGGGTTTCCTGAACAGGCATATTCATTTCCCTCACTCACAGGAGACCTTATTTGCCACCCCTCTGTCCACCCATCTTCCCGGTCCCTGTAACACTTCCCTTAGCAACAAAATAATGGAAAATTTAGTTTGCCTTTATGATTAATTTATGCAAGGAAATAGCGTCCCACTTCAAGTCTCAGAAGCCAAGTAATAGAGTACTTGCAAAGCATCAGTTTATCAAAACACAAAATTTGAAAAGTAGAGTAGGGGGAATATATTTTTAGATTAAAGGTTTTGTCCCAGTTACAATAGCATAATGAAGGATAAATTCAGCACATTTCACCAAGCACCTGATCTCATCCCCAAATCAAATGAATACTAAAACTTAGAATAGCTTCTTCTCAAAAGAAGAGGGGGTAGATGGGATATAGCTACTTTTACGTGTTCGTTTTATTTCCGGTTACTTTTTAATATTTAAAGACATTAGACAGATCCTGCATTACCAAAACAAAGTGGTAGTATAGACACAGGAGATAACCTTTTGTCAAAAAGATCAGAAGAGCCCTTGGGTACCGAGTAAAGGAATTAGAAAAATAATTACTATAAATTATTCTCTTCCCTAGAGGCAAGTTGCTATGGCTCAGATGAAGAGGAGAGATAGGCAGTGCATTTATCTTATGGACATGAAGAAATTCCTGAAAATGTGACCCAGCTTAACAGGACGTGATGATGTCTGCTTATAACTTGAAACTATTGAGGTATGAGCTTCCATAGACATTCCAAAGAGTGCCTTTTCAGATCCCAATAACCCTCTCAAGGCCAATATTAGTATTTGCCTGTACTTCAAAGCTTATAAGAACCAACTGCCCCCAGAACGTCCCCTGGAACAACACATAAATTTTCAGCACATGTGGAAGCAATACAAGGATGTGAGAATAACTTCATTTCCTAAAAGCACGGCAAGTGATGGAGAAATGGGGATCAGCCATCACAAAAACTGGTGCCAGAAAATCTCACCACAGATGGAAATGCTGTAGGAACTCTGTGCTGCCAGTTTGGTGGCACTTTGTGCTCCAAACCCTGCACTCTGCTCACTTTAACAGTAAAAGAAGAAAAGCTATGCTGATTCAGGCACACATTTCTTTTAAGCTATGAGACTTCAGAATTGATACTTTACTAAACAGATCCTCCAAAGAGCACGTCTATATGGAATATCAACTTTAAATGTCTTCATATCTTTGCAGCCTTTCAGTGCAAATAGCAGTTGCTCAGTTACAAATCAGTTTTTCAGTTCCTAGCTTGGGTAACTACAGTTGTAGCATCAATGGAAAATCACTCCCATCAGAGTGTAATACCAAAATGAATACTAGAATGAACACTGAAACAATATAAGATTGAAGTCCAAAAGAAAGCATCATAATGTAGATTGAAACTAAGCTAGCCTGGCTATATGATTCCAAACTAAAAGTTGTTGATTGTGGAAGTTGCCTGAACCTGACCAATCAGGAGAGACAATATTGATGAGCCAAACTGTTTACCATAGGGGTTTTTTTTCACAGAATGTGAGAAAGAAAATCATTATTCACATTATTTAACTCCTTTAGATGGTTTTAAGGAAAATGTATTTGTATTGTACAGTACTTACTGTCAAAATTGACATGGATAAATAGACATTCTGGAGCACAGCAAACATCTTGCTCTTCCAGGCAGTTTGAATCTTTCTTCAGTGCTGTTTGGATTACAAGTTTCCCCAGAGGAACACAGGGTTTAGGAACACCTATACATGGGCAGTGACTCCTCAGAGGCTTAGACTTAGGTTCCGATAATCTATGACACTAGCAAAAAATAGATGCTTAAGGAAGAATAACAGAAACAAGGCATGTATGGATGATGTTGTCCTTGAATATAACTTCTTGGCTTCAGAAGAATGGATATTTTATGAGCTAAAGGCTGTATTAAGACCCATCATGTTATTCACCTGCCATCAGTTCCTTCAGTTTCTTTCCAAGTGTGTTTTAATTTTGGTTTTCCCACCATCTGATCTCCAGAATGTAACCATGCCAATTTAACACCACAAATGCTATATTCTGTCCCTCAGTAGTGAATTTTATAAAGGACTGGTGCCAAACAAGGAAAAAAGAGAGAGAAAAGGACACCAAAAGAGAGAGAGAATCATAGACTCATAGAATTATCCAACTCAGAGGGGACCCAAAAGGATCATGAAGTCCAGCTCTTATCCCTACATAGGACAGTCCCAATGTTCACGCTGTGTGACTGAGGGCATTGTCCAAACGTGACAATTTCACCTCATCAGCACTAAAGAGTACTACAGAACAACAAATTCTAGAAGGCTCTCACGTTTCTATTTCCACTCAGATATGAGGCAGAAGGTATGCAGGCATGAAATATGATACTCCACATAGGATTTATGGCAAAAGTTGCCTGAACTCATCAATGCTTCAGATGTGGTCTGGCTTGGTTTCAGATTTCATTTGTCTGAGAAAATTAAAGTTCGGTGTCATTTTTTTCTAAGGAGCTCCCGTGGTCCTGTCTCACTGCTCTATTGAATTTTTTATTTTGTCTTTCACATCAGCTGCAGAAATGGATGCTTTTAAGTGTCAGCCTCCAAAAATGTCCAAAAGTTACACCCTGAGAAATGGACTAATGGGTGCCTTTGTACCAAAGTACCAAATCTAGGAGCCAGTTAAATTAGTCATCTAGGCTATTTTATATTCCTGTCCATTAGTTACAAGTACTATTGACAGGGAATTATCTGAAATATTAATTTCTCATCTTGTGTCAGACATTCGCATTTGGGATTTACCACCCCCTTAAAGGAATGATCACCTGGCACAATAATTTGCTCTTTCAGGGTTTGACAAAAATCTTTTAAATTAGTATCCTAGAGATCTGATGAAACTATGGATGGTAATTTTCTGAAACATTTCTCCTTAACAAAAAAGATGCAAATTGGATTAATCACTCAGTACTTTATTTTTTTTTAAAAAAAAAGCCCAATTCCTACCTTAGGTTATAAATTTTGTTGGAGTAACAGCTGATGCATACTCAGGAAAATATTTTTCCAATCACATATGAATAAACAATTTTCAAATTCAGTACTTAAAATTGGTGGATTTTGAATATCCCAAAAGATCTCTAAGGCTTTGAAAGAGGAGAGCATTATTTTTAAAATTCAGTTGCTTGAAGAAGTGTTTGTGCTAAAGCTGTCTCCAGCAGTTTCTCTCTTCATATATAAAAGGCATCCAGAAGGGCTGCAAGCAATAAGTTATTACAGACTATAGATATGTCATGCTGCCCCACTGACCTTTCCATTTCTCCCTCAAACATTCTTCAGTCAACCATCTTTAGCAATTTCTCAAAAGTTCTATATGTACGCTAACATTAGAAGTCTAAGAAAAGAGTGGATATTCTCAATCACAAATACTTTATGGTGTTGTCAATCTGAAACAGGTTAAAAATACTGAATGACTAGATTAAAATTTTAAAAATTTATGTCAGCTGATCATTTCTTTGAGTTCTGGTTGCAAGCTGTTATCATCTGCCCATAAGAATGATGAACTTGTGCATTTTATGAAAAATTAAAATACATAATTTTCCTCTCAAAAGGGTAATTTCTCTCATAGCTTCCCCTCCTCTTTTTTAGGCAAAAAGGTATGAACCACAAAGAATAAAAACTAGAAAGCTTTTCCTTTGATGAAAATTTTGATGTTTTTCTGTAAAAAATACATTGAAAATAGTGAAAAAAAATTGAAATTGGTTTTGCTTCCAAGTGAAGATGTCAGCTGGCTGCCTAATAGGCAAGTTTGTTTTTTTTTTACTGTATGCACACCCTCACTTTAATAGACAGACCTAACTAACATAAGGATGTGCTGGGCACAATAGGATTTGTGTTCCAACTGACAGAAATGGGGATGTCAGCCCCCGGTTACGCCTGTGCCACGTTGTGGAAGCTTCCAGCACAGCCTCTGACCACTGTGTACCTGTTCAGCAAATAACAGTCTGTGCAAAGCTGTGAATTGCACACAGTTTCTAAGCACTGGAAGTACAATAAAAATCCAATTCAGGCCAATCAACTTAGAGACCAAGTGTTAAAAGGGCATTAGAGCCCTACAGGATCTTTTCTTTCTCTGCTCAGTACCATTGGATTCTAAAAAAATATTAGTAAAGCATTGTTGTTTTCACATGGGAGAGTGTGCTTGAAGGGAGAAAATAACTTCTACCATGCACAGCATTCAGTTAGATACCTGCAGGTGTTTCTTCTCATATTATTATTTGTCATTAAAATTGCTGAGGAATAGAATGATCACATGCTCCTATCAAAGTGATCAGCACCTCAGAAGATGCCTGCAGGCTAACAGCATCTTCTTGGGGACAGCTCAAATTGGACAATTCACCGCATCTGAGGCCATACCTGCCAACGCTCTGGCAGTGCAGAAATGCTGTCACCACAGCATTCTGTCCAAGCAGCTCTGTATTTCCTCCAGTACACCATAGATTACTAGGGAATAAGCTTTTACACTTGATGTGTATGAATTACCAAGCATAGCAATCTTTAACAGGCAGGCAGATGGAGTCCCAAGCAAACTTCAGCATCAAATCCTGAATAGTCACAGCTGTGGCTGTAAATAAAACTGAAAACCATTCAGAACAGCAAGGAAGTCAGCAGCTGTACAACAAGGGGCTGCATGCCTGTGGAACACAAGGGAATAATTACTGCAGTTTCCTTGAAACAAGTTATATTCTCAGCTTTTTGTGATGAAACTGAAATAAAGACCTCACATCAATATGCTGCCATAACACAGCATCAGTTAGACCATCTCTTTTCTTGAGACAAGATATACACTGCATGATACTCAGCTGCAGTCCTCATATCCAGGAAAATTAAGGAAGTGAAGAAAAATTAGATGGATTCACCAGTGACAGGCAATAGGCAAGCGCAATTGTTCCATTTTGTCTCTATAATAAGAGGAAACTCTCCCAATTAAATTTCCTAATTTCAGCCATTAGTAGCTTAATCTCAGCCAATATTCCAGTGTCAATGTGCTGGAGCAAAGATTAGAACATGAAATGCATTTCCAGTTTATTGCCACCACATTTTCTCCTCTTGAGTTTCACAGCAGTGGAACACTCATATGCAGAGAAATACTCACGCAAGATCAACAGCTGTGAGCTGATACAACCAAAGAATTACAACAGGTAAGGTTGTTTTGCTTAAAAAAGATAGCTTTTCAGTAAAATGATAGATTTTCTTGAAAAATATAGCAATGCAGAAGGAAACAAACCCCAACAGCCACTGTAACTGTAACACAACAATTAACTACTTCCTATTCAAAGACTTACTCTCTCTTCAAGAAGCAAAATCAATACGATCTGTCCCTTATACGGAGGGTTCTAGAAATGTAGATCAATTAAAAACAGCATAGACAGAAATGCTTGCAATGCACTTTTAGAACTTTATTTGATCAATAAACATTTAAAGAACACTAAGGAGCCACCGTGGCTCTCAGAGAGCAGGACCTCACCCACAAGAACACACTAGCTAACACTTTTCTGACTAATGCTCAGGAAAAGAACTGTCATTTCTGTTTTCAGCAAGAAAAAGGAACAAAAAGTTCTGGGGAATTCTTGAGGTGCTCAGTCCTGCCTAATGAGCAATCTGAAGCTCTGAAGGTAGCACTGCATATGTGGTTCAGCTGATTCCTTCTACGCATGAAATTTAGAGAAAAACATTAGTGCATTTTTTGACAAGCTTGTAATGTAGTGATTACTTTCAGCATTGAATTCCATTGAATTTGGACCAATATTTTGCCATTCTGAAAAATATTAAGTAGTACTTGAATAACAACATGAATGAGTTTTGCTCCTTTTTAACAGGCCTGGTTGCAAACTGATACCTTTAATCAACAAATGGAGTAGAGAATGTTCTGCTGATTTTTCAAATGGTGTTTCAGCAGCTGAGAACTGTATCTGTGAATCGCAGAAATAAGACTCTACTGACAAGAGGTAGATATTACTAAGACTTTTCTTTTTATTATTTTCAGAAAATAAAGGTGATGTTATGAAAGGGGAAAAGCCAATATTGCTGATAAATTTGCCTTCACAATTGATAGCAACAAACCTTCCTGAGTAAGCTGCAATGGGGATTCATTTAAAGAAGTAGGTATAACGTCAATGTCAGTCTAAAGCACAAATCTCATTTCCATTTTGATTTGCAGCATTTCCCAATTGATACCTTTCTAAAATGATTGTAAACATTTTGGAAGCTATTGAACGAGATAGGTCCAATCCTATTGCCCATGTGAAGTCATTTGCTCTAATTAAAAAAGAAAGACAAAACCCAAATGTAGATGCTTTCCTTGTAAGTTAATTTTGAAACACTTGTACTTTGCCTCTCACAGATGGAAACACAAAGGGGCTGGGTATTTTGGTTAAGGCTTCCTGGATGCAAATGTGTGCATGCACATCTCTGCATGTACAGCAATACCCAACACAAGACCTGTCTAAGCCCTACACCAGACCAGGAAATAAAGGCAGGAACATAATTTATTTTATACATATTCCTATCTGTATTTCTGCCCTTCAGGCTTTTCCTGGCCATGTTAGAGACTGCACTTAGGCAGAAGATTTTCAGTCTTGAGAGAAAGCAAGATAAAATACCTGGTTTGTTTTTTTAATTTAATGTCTCCAACAAGCAAGAAATCTTACAGAAATCTGTGCATCTGTATGTTTTTCCCCTTTCCAGCTTTCTCCTTCCAGTTCAACTCAATAAAATTATATATTAAACATAATGGTCTCAACGATCAAGTTACTCCCAATATAACCAAAGAGTCTAAAGCTGAGTAAAGTTGATCTAAACACTCAGATACAACTAAACCAGACTAAACTCTGACAAGTGATTACTCAATAGTTTGATTCTATTTACATTAGATGCCACATGTGTAACATTGTTCGGTCATTAAGTATTGCCTGATTGCTGGCACTTTTTACTCCACCTTAAATGAGAATCAAAGACTATATACAGGAATTAAAGGGGACAAAATCTTGTGTCTCCAGTTAAGCAAAAGTGCTTTTAAAAGTGATATTAGAAATACATGTAGGTTATGCAAACATTCTTCAGAAATAACACAGGTACTATTTATTTTGACTTGCAGCAGCAGTATCAACCAGACAATCATTACAAGTCCTTCTCAGGGCTATAGTCTATGACTCTATAATTACCAAGTAGTTCATCTTAAAAAAGCTGTGCAGGAGCAGCAAGCTTCACGATAGGTAAGAAAAATTGCTTGTTCTGTGCTACCAGCAATGAGAATGAAAAAAAGATAAAAGAATAGAAATAGCTTTGAAAACAGATAAAGACGAAAACAGACCCAATAGCTGTAATAAGGTAAGCAGAACACATACACATTGAAGAGGAAAATAGAAATTATATATTTGCTCAGAAGTAGAAGCAATTTGAAGAAGGAGAGACAGGTCAATAGTCTCCATCGAGGAAGATGTATTAAAAGTTATGAGATCAAGCAAAGTAAGGAAAGTGAAAGCTTGATCAAGTCTAGATAGTGACGAAAGAGCAAACTTCACATGGAAGAGAGAAATAATCTGGTCATATAATTCATCAGGGAGAAAGGAAGAAGATACACGATGAGTATTAAAAATAAGGACACAGTTACATATACTGAGGAACAGAAGAGAAAATTTAGTAGAAGTAGTGAAAAACTATGTTTTTGAAGAATATGAGTCTGGAGAAAAAGAAGAGGCAAGCAATTGTAATTTAGTACCAAATACCTATATATGCTTCTCTATTCTCCTCCCTGCAGAGAATGTGAGTTAGTGCAGTCCCATATTCTGTAGTCTTATCTCTTTCATTCAGGACAATTTCAGCTGCAGAGATCCCTGAAGTGTCAGCCAGGGGAACTGCCATCACATCCTCACCAAAGGTCTTAGCAAAAAAGAACATCTAGGTGGACTCAAGGTGCAAAATGATGGGTGAGCAGGACGTAGCCTGAGCAGTTTCATCACCTAAATGAAATCATCTTTCCAAAGAGAAACCACTCTGAGGCAAAAAGAAGGTACAATCATGCAGTCTGATGTGTAACCGAGTTCAGTGTCCACAACTATCCCATTCACTGGGTCTTTCCACGGTTCTTGTGCTGCAGAAACCAAAGGCAGAAAATAAGTAAGCCCTCTTGACACTACTCTCCTGCTGGAATGTCCAAAGCTGTAATATAAGCAAACACAAAGTGACATTTCTATTGTGGGAAACTTGAGCAGCTGCTGGCATGCTGTTTAATCCTTCTAGGTGCTATCAGACAAGATACTCAGAAGCACAGCTGTATGTAGCAGTTACTTATATTGATCCAGAAAACACCACACATGGCAGCTTATTTGCACCATCTGCTACAGAAACATCAGTCAAGGGCAGCAAGGTAGACACCTGGGGGTGTCCACACTGAGAAATCACTTAGAAGAGGAAAGAAACTCCAGTGGGGAAAAAAAAAATCTACAAAAAAAAAATTAATATCTTATGCTGTCAAAAGGACTAAAGCTTTTGGGGAAGAGTAGCAGCTGGCAGAAGAGCAGCCGGGCTGAGATTTAGTGAACGTCCTGCAGTCAGGTAGCCCCTGCTTTCCATGCTTAAGCATCTGACAGGTGGCCTAATTTTAAAGGTAAAACCAGGTTTTCAGAGCTTTCAGTAGCACAAATCTTGGTGAAAAGTACAAGGAATATACATCCCTTAAATAAACTATCCATCCAACTGAGCAAGCCCTATCTATGGCTGAAATTAAGGATAGCTTCCTCTTTAAAAATTCACAGGAGGAATGGTAGCATTCAGCTAACTATCTATAAAGCATAATTTAGCTGTCATGCAGGAAATATAACTTGCATAGGTTGAGTTGCAGCAGGATCTGTGCCTCCAGTTCGGAAGACCTTGGGCAAGGTTCATCTCGTGTTATGTTACACATCTCTCTTACGATGGGAAAAACTATGCTTGAGTAATGCCAGTTGAGAATTTGTTGAGACATGATGAAAGAGGGAGTCCAGGCAGTGACATAAAGACAGCAGAGAAGGAAACAGTAAGAAGAATAACTTTTTAAAGAAGGGAACCTGCACTCTAAGGAGAAATGTGGGGACTTTAGTTTTTTTTGCATCAGAAATATGTTACAATTCCCCACATGTTTGGGAGAAGAAGAATAAAAATTAAAATGACAATCAGTTCCCAAAAAAGGACCAAAAGTAACAGCTTAACTTAGTATAGGAAGAAATGTGTCCCGTGTTCACCATAAATACTAGCAGGCAAAATATGCCTTGAAACAGCCAGTGAGGTAGATGTACTTAAACCAACTATGGGTAGCTTAAACTTCTTGATTCAAAACACAAACAACTATATTTATTAATTGTGATTGTTCTAATCCAGTATTATTAACAAAAATATATATGCTATTATCTAGCCTATATCTTTAGAAAACATTTCTAGAACTAGAACATTCCTGTCACCCAGATGAATACTAATACAAGTCGTGAGTCACTCTCATGCCTTTCAAGGATTAAGAATGAAAATTCAGTCTCTTTGTCCAACCAGGAGGAAAGGGCAACTTCAGAGACAGGAAAGGATGTATGGTAGCAATCAAGGCTAAATCTCAGATCTCAGGGAAGTACAATAATAATTTCCAGAATATTTACCAAGATTGCCAGAAGCAGGATCAAATAGTACACTTGAGATAATTCATCTTGAACAGATTTTATGAAGATCAAAGTCAATACTTTGGATGTGACAGTAAATGTACAGGCCATGCTAATTAGAGGAAAGAAGAAAATGTACAAGTGGACTGAAAAGCATACCAAAGGGATGGGAGGTTTGAAAGAAATAACAAGTAGATGCATTGTGGCCAGACAAACAAGCTTTGTCAGAAATTCAACCTCTGAAAGGCGCATTCCTGCAAGAGACAGTTGTGCAAAAATGACAAGGGACTGCACAGAACATCATGTTCTGTGTTGAACCCCACCCAAATCCAGGTCCACTCGTATCATCTCTCTTTATATTTGAGAAAGGCTAATTCCGCGCTTTGAATCTAATTTACATAGGACATCACAGCTTCCTTGCAATTTTAGGATAGGCATACAAATCACAGGCAATCATTTTCCTTTCTGATATCCATATAGTGCAATTGAAAATAAAAAAGAGTCCCATACTACACAGTGTGTCCGACACCAGTCTGTTCAGTGTCACAGTAGTAAAGACCAGTATTGTGTTTATGCAAAGTCTTCATGGAAAAAGCTTACCCAGTTTTCAAGCTGACCAAAGCATCTTCAACTCCTTTCTGATTATACTTCGTCATGTAAAGGTGCATATCAGGGTAGTTGTTTCTGATATTCCTCTCCGTGCTTCCATTTGGGACCGTTCCAAATCGAAAAGGAGGTGAATAATCATATGGCCTTTGAAACTAGAGAGAAAAAGGAAAAACAAAGTGTTGCCAGCATCCAAAATGTGAAGAAGGGCAGTTTGAGGTTGGAAAACACCCAAAGTAGTATAAGCTGCCTCAAATTTCTTCTAGACAAATGCTGTGGGTTAATTCAGCAGCATTACACCAGAAAATGTCTTCACACTGACTGAACTTAGGGAAACATCTACATCCCAAGTTAAAACAGCTCAGTTTTGCCACTCTAACATGACTTTCTCCCATGCATTGTTATATGGCAGGACAGCAGAAACTGGAGCAGAGATACTGAAAGATGCTCTTCATCTGCCAAAATCTGCCTAGGGAACCCAAACTACAAGCAGACACAATGGTAAACAGCAATCAAAAGCAACGAGTGTTTTGTTGAAAGTCATTTGACTCTTCCATCTTTCAGTTCAGACATGGTGGGTCCCCACACACAGAAGGCAAGAGGATCATTTGCACTACTTGACAGGGAGCCCAAGGCACTGTTCCCAGAGAGGTGCAGCTGATTGCAGGAATCTTGTGTGCAGGAAGGACCAGGGTGAGGGCTGGCTTTCCTTCCACCAATGTGATTCAAAGGGAATAAATTTCTTCCGTCTTCCTCAAGTCATCAGCAGCTATAAAAGAGCTTCTGGAGCTCTCACATCTATAATTCTAGTCCTTGTTTATTCCTATAATTTAAAACTTGCTTGATGTCATATAGGTTTATTCTGCGAGTTCATCCTCTATGTCACTATTGCATCAGCACAGACAAGCTGTGGAATATCTGCAAAGGAATAGCACTCAGGTTTCAGATTTGGAAATCATTCAGATAACCTCACATAAACTTCTGCTAACAAAAAAATTTTATATGTGCCTTTTCAATATATCCCTTTATATCCAAGTGACGCTTTAGGATCAAGCTAAAACACTTCTTTAAGAAATAAATGAAAAAGACCACTCAAATTAGAGGAACTATTGGCTAATGGGGAAATTCAACTGAACATTGATAAAAGCAGTCACCTATTAATTCCACAGTAAAATGCACTGGTTTTAGCGTTGAAATTAGAAGATAAATCTATATACCCTATGCTTCAAGACACAGCTAATATTTATACAGCTGCTGCTTCCTCTTGGCTACATATGTAATATTTCTCTCTTCAAAGTTTGGTCTCAGGGTGTCAAGAATTCCCAAGATCCAGTGCCAATTTGCAATAAGAATATAAATAGGCTTATACAAAAACTGGGAGTATTTTCAATTCCATCAGACCTTGACTGTGAAATTATTGCTGCAACAATATTTTCATGTTACAGAACTACAATTAAATGCTTCATTTTAATTAAGCATATTTTGACAAAGCATAAAGGCATGAACTCTATTTTTCTCTGTTCGTTTAGCTAACAGATGTCTTACTTTACTCATTTTCCCTTTTCACAGCTATACTGTTTAAATTATTACTTTGCTACTGTACACATACTAATTGACCCATGCACCAAAATTACACTATATTCAAGTCATGGTTCTTAGTCTATATGTGCTGTCTCCTTTTTTAAGTTTATTATGCAGCACTGAAACAAATCCTGCTTTAAAATTTACGTCCACAGATTCTACTGATATAGATGTGGCTTACTATTGACTTTATGTAAGTCATGAATCCTTGAAGTTGTAAGATGGCTTCCAATATCTCCCAATATCTGTATCTAATTTTCCAGTCAATGGGACTGAAAAATAATTAAAGTCTCAATGTTGATTTCAAGTCCTCTAAAAATTGCTGCTGCTCATAGAGCTGACATTTTTTTTAAAATTTAGTTGCAGTGAGCATTCTGCAAACTCAACTCCTAATCCTGGGGTACAACAGGGGAATCAGGAGAACAGGGATATTATGGAGGAAAATACTGTTAATTTTAAAATGGAGTTTGGTTCTGTATATTCTCACTTTTCAAGAACATTCATACAAGTTTAAGATGTTGTGTCGAGTAGCTGAAGGCATTCAGGTACTTGTACCAAATTGATTATACATGAAACAAAAATATTTCTGAGAGTGGAGCTCAATAAGAAGTACTAGTTCCTTCAGAGATCACAGGGATAAAAAGCAGACAAACACCATCCACAGGCTGGAATTTCTTGGCACAAGCACCCAACCAATGAATTTGAACAGTCACAAGGCGATCATTTTTTTAAATGATTGTCTGTTACTACTGCCTGCTCACAGACAACTTGCAAAGAAGAAATAAAACAGTTTAAATCTTTTTACTAACAGAGTCCTCGTATCTAAAGTGTATAAAGTTCTCATCAATAACTTTAAACTTATATTCTGTGAACTGACATGTCCTGGAGAAGCATTTAGACTCTGTGACTGCAGCAAAGATCTACGTGGCAGGCATGAGACAAGAAAGAAAAAAGCATCAATTCTCTACATGCACTCATTTTCCTTGAAGCCTAGGGTGGGAAATAAAATGTAACATGTCTGCTACGAAGCAATTTTCTTCCTAGACACTTTCCGTAATGCTAATTTTTATTTAATCATTAATAAAATGCCTAAATCAAATGCACAACCCCCCTGCCTGGATGATAATTGTGGAAAGATCTACGATTATTCATAAGATTAACCAATTTTTCCTTTTTCTCCATGCTCTGCTAGTTGCTAGAACATGGTACCAAAACTCCAATCTTTTGCTTTCATTTTGTTTTACCTATAAGACTCAATAAAACCGGCAACTTCATTAAGTCAGGAAAGTGATCTTTCACAAGCCTTAAATACTGACTTAATCTGAAGATTTGCATGTTCACCTGAAAAGTCTGATATTCAGAGCAGTTTCTACTGTTCTAGAGAATTTTAAGGAACTGTGGAAAACATTACTAAAATAGTAGACAATAACAAATAATCTCCCTCTGTTAAGACAGATTTTAACAGGAATTATGGCTGGTTTGGAGTAATAGAAAAACACTCATACTTGATCTCTCTCCTTTCTTCTTCTACGAGACAGAAAACACTGACAATCTGATTTCTGATCTTTGAAAAATATAGCTATTAGTAATTCCAAAGCAATTATTCTAAACATCAGTTACTGAAATGCAGTCAATATCTATGTCTAACAACCCTCAAAAAGACATTTCTCTAATACTGAAGTGGAGAGATTGACTGAGGTGAGAGGGTCACCCTGACCACCCCATCACTCATGCTGCCTTTTGACCTCGGTCTGCTCTGTTTTGGCACAGACATATCTCTGAGTAACTATAGAACTGGTGACATCTTATTGCACAGAAGAATAAAGTCAAGGTTACAAGAATGCTATGAATCTTGCCAAAATAAGGAACTTTAAATGGCATAATTAAGGCTGCCTATCAAGATTGAAGAGAATCCCCTAGACCACATGCACATGGAGTATTTGTTAAAATATTACTTGTAAAGGAATCACAGCAAATAAACTCTTTACAAGACAATCCTGCCCAGTGCTATCTACTCTCACTTTGCAAACTTGTCTCTCTTCCATTACATGAAAAATGAATAAATAGTCTCAAAAGCAAAAAGTGCTATGAATGCCAGCTTTGCTGGATACTTTTGGACTCATTTTCTGTACTTTTTTATGAACGCAAAGCTTTTAAAACTCCTTTACATACACAAGAATGTCAAAATGTAATTTTCTTCTAATTTTCTGAATCATTTGGGTTTGTGAACACCCACCCTTAGTAACTGCAGTACATGCTGTGCCATGTATTTCTGGGTGATGCATAGGTGACACAGCATTCAGAAATTCATCAGCAGTGTTATGAAGGTTGAGAAAACTATCAACTATCTGTGGTCAGCAAACCTAGTGAACCAGATGCTAGAGTGAAACACACTTCATAGAATCATAGAATGGTTTGGATTGGAAGGGACCTTAAAGATCATCCAGTTTTAACCCCCTGCCATGGGCAAGGGCACCTCCCACTGGATCACGGTGCTCAAGGACCCATCCAGCCTGGCCTTGAACACCTTCAGGGATGGGGCAGCCATGAGTTCTCTGGTCAACCTGGGCCAGTGTCTTACCACCCTCACGGCAAATTTCTTCCTAATGTCTAATCTAAATCTTCTCCCTTCCAAAGGGTCAGTGATGACTGCTCAGAGAGAGAAGGATTTTTCTCCTGGTTTCTCTTCTCTACCGCCTATCACAATAGAGATGAACTGAGAAACCCCAGTACCTCTAATTGGGAATACTTCATGGCATTAACAATACAGCATCAATAAAAGAGCACGACTCTTCAGTAGCAGCAGGAAAATCAGCAGAGGGGAAGACTAGTAAATTGATTTACCAGTCCAGAAGTTTTTTCAAAATGTTTTTTTCAAAATTTCTAGACATTACTTATTTAAAATTAATTTTACCCATACTTCTACCTGGCCGTTGCCTTTTACTGCTTTGCGTGCAGCAAGGGTCAAGGTTCTCTACCGAACAACATTAAATTGTTTTAAATTCCTGAACTATTTTCCTCCTAACAACACTGCAGCAACAAAAAGGGGAGAAAAATAATTTAACATCAATCAGATTATATTCCCATAAATTATCTTTAATTATTTGAATTTTTTAAACCCGAGAAACCTCAGGATTGTGCAGGAGGCAAAACCTGTGTATGGCAAGAAGAATGTTTTGAAATGGATTATTACTTTTCTGAACTTCTGGCTTGTTTAATTCAATCAGAATAGGCACGGCTCCCCTGATTTATCTCTATAGGTTTCAGAAGAAAGAAAGAAAGAAAATTTGAAGAATTGTAAAATAAAAAGAAAAGTGGCAGATCAAATAAATGATCAGCTGACCACACAAAAACAGATGGTATTTTCTGATTTGAGTATTTTTCTATTTTTAATTTCATTTTTGTTGAAATAAAATCCTACTTAGGAGAGAGAATGGAAAAATTACAATAAGGAAGTTATTAGCCAAAAGCTACAGAACAAATACTGGCATTTTCCCAGCCGACAGGTGAGAGTGGCAAACAGCCAGCAAAGAGGGGATGATAAGGGTGTACTGGCAGACCCAATGCACTAGTGCTGTGCCAGCTGCAAGCCAAATCCTCCCAGAACTGAGCCTTCTCAGGAAAACACTCTGTACTTCATCAGAAACAGGAGAAAGACATTTATCAAATCCTTTTTTTTATCCTCAAGAGAAGAATACCTTTTATCTGTCTCGTACTAAGAATATTATCTTAAAATAGAGGTATATTTAACAGTCTTCATATTCTTTCAAAGGTGTTGTGACAACACAACTTAACAAAAACAAAACTACTATCGTTTTTGTTTCTTTTTATCTGTCTTTCCTCCAGCTATGTTTGCAATTCATGCTTTGATACTTTAGGAGATCAATCACAGGCTGGTCATAAAAAGCAGTTAAACAGACACAAGGCTATCTGAGCTGTTGCCTTCTTTTAAATTTATTTTCTGTTCTTTGAGAAAAGTCCCTTGTGAAGTTCTCCCCTGTGTTAAACTTTATTTAAATATTACTCCTTAACGTCAATATTTAGTTTCACTTTGAAATTGGGCACAAACTTGAAAACAGCAGGCCCTTCATGTATTTTGTGCATATCCATCACAACAATAATTTTGCAAACGGACTTCAATCTCTCCATGCAATCCACTATTACAAAGCAGTGGCGCAAATGAAATAAGAAGTAATTGCTTGGTTTCTGATTTAAAAGACTACTGATTAAAATTCACAAGCAGAAAAGTCTGGGAAGTATACTTTTAGCAGAAGAGAGTTCAGCCAGTCTAGAACAATACAAAAATTAAGCATATTGTGAAACTTAAGTAGGGTTTAAGTGAAATAGCAGAGTCTACTACTCAAAGTGAAATTCTCACAAAAGTTCTCAAATTAGGAAAGTATCTTCCACAGACTCATCAAGTTTCTGCACCTTATCCTATGTAATTTACATCTCACTTCAATGTGATAACACAGAACCCCAAATTTTCTTATCTATTTATTTTTCCTATTTATTCTTGCCATTTTATACAAGGCAAACATTCAAACATCCACATACAATACGTATCAATTTTAATTATTTTTCTTTGCTTATTTGTGCTGGCTGGCAACACTTTAAATCTGAACTCGTTCTATAACTTCCTTACGGATCAGACAAAAAACAAAAAGGCTTTTTTTTTTCAGGAGCATGAACTGGCTTCCAACTGGATTCCTCATGGGTTTATCAATATTTTGTCATTTAATATATTATTAATATTCCTCACAGAGACGTTCAAATAATTTTGAATAGGCCTTCCCTGCATTCAAATTGATGTTTTAATTTTCAAGTTTTGCCCATTGGTGAGGCATTCCTTTTAATCAAATAGGAATTTGTTTCTGTGACAGAATAAAAGTACTTTGCAGTTATTTATTTAATGCAGTTATTTTTGAAAAGGCAACTCGAAGACTTTGAAAATATTCTGATATTTTCTTGCTTTTGGCCTCCAGTTTGTTAGTAAAGGTTACAGTCCGAATGAAACAATTCAGTTTTAGCTCATTATCTTGCTCAGAGCTTTTTTAGCACAAAGTATTAACTTGCAGAAGGATTATGAAGAATGCACACTGACCTATTTGAGCTGAAGACCTACCTTTTTATCACTCAGTCCAGTCACTTGGTCAACAAATTCTTCTTGAATCATAAATGCAGCTAAGTTGGCAGTATAACTAGCCAAGAAAATGACAGCAAAGAAAGCCCAAACCGACACCATGATTTTACTTGTCGTCCCTTTGGGGTTTTGCACAGGTACAGAGTTATTGAACACCAGGCCCCAAAGTAACCACACTGCCTTTCCAATGGTAAAGGATGGTCCATGTGGATCTGTAATTGCAAAGAACAGTTGGTTTAGTTGCAGTTAAATTACACCTTGGCAAGATACCTTACATAATAATAAATCACTCACAAACACATGCTTAAAAAAATATTCCAATACATATTCACTGTGCTCCCACTGGAACCACAGGATTTACAATAAGTAGTCTCTATTGTGATGACATTCATTTCCACATTTGTAAAAAATAAATTGATATTTTTCTATGATGCATTTAGTTCAAAATTTTTAAAATGAAAATGGAAAGCATAGGTTTGAAGAAGCAAACTGTCACGTCTCTTGCAGTACAGTATGTGCCACAGCACTACCCCGTTCAGTCTTCTCTGCCAGCAAACATTTAAATTAGGCAAATAGGTTTAAGTCTTAAAGATTCAATTCTAGTATTTTTCTCATTCAATTTATTTTTTACCTTCCAACATTATGCTTTCTGAAGTTTATATAAGCATATTTAAGATCAAATGTGTTACAATTTGTGGCTTCAAATGTGTTTGCATCACAGGTAAAAACCTGTCCCAGGTAATCAATTCTGTAATTTTTGTTATTCCTGTTTTCAGTCAGCTTTCAATTCATCCCAAAGGAAGAAGATGCCCTCATGGTCACATAGTGGCAGAAGTGGATTAGCAATGGCCTCGTGTGTAGAGCCTTGTGAGACCAAGGGGAAGTTTGTTCTTACTCAGCTCCAGGTAAGTACACTGCAGTCATCACTTATTGCTCATCACCTAGACTCACTTTGTCCTCAATGGAGAGAAACAAGCCTCCCCTGACTGTGACTCATTTGACCTTTTTATATGTATATATTTTTCAATGAAATGGCAATTCAAACAATAAGCTCTGATGCAGACACCTGTAATATTGTCTCCTTCCCTGCCCTGTCCCTTTATGCAACAGATTGCACATTACAAACTCAGATTTAGTTATTAATTTAATATTTTTTAATAAAATTTAATTCTTAATAGAAGAATAAAACTCAAAGTGGTTACACTCAGTGCATGTTCTCATATCAGTGGAAATGGTCTCTAAGAAAGCACAATTTTTCACAGTGCAATCAAGCACAACACCTTAGATTATCCTCTTTCTATTCTACAATGGTGTTAAGTAGAGAGAGTGCAGTAAAATAAACGCAATGAAGCTGACTTTTGGTTTATCAAACTTCCATTTAGAGCCATTTAAGATTGAGCTGATATAGAGATAATAGGTATTTTCTTAGCAAAAATGATGAAGAAAGTATATGCCAAGAAAAGAGTCTAAAGTTCTGTTTATGCTCCCGGAGATTGTATTACCACTGATCTTCTAGAGAAAGAAGTAATCTCCATAAAGATTCCCATTTATTTTAAGCTTCCCATGTTTCATATGAAAAGCAGCTGGATTCGTGGTAGGTCTGTAGAGCTAAGTTAGGATGCTCTAGAACTATAGTTTGCCTTTTGTAGCCATAAGTACACTACATAATCAATTCTAGTACATGAGGCAGCACAGAAAACTGCAGTCTAGCCCCTAGATTCCCAGTGTCTATATTCACCCTTGATTTCTCCTTCCTAAACACAGTTTATTTAGGACAGTTATTACAAATTTACTGTTTTATTGAAATAACATCACCTGAACATAACAATAATCGCCTTTTTCAGGGAATAAGGCAATCATAATCTAGAAGAAACCATTAGCTTGTAATAGTCTACAGTACTGCATCCACCAAGCTGGATGATCTCTTGTTACAAAATGAAGAAAGCGTGACCTAGAAACTAAAATCAGGCTGCACTCTCAACTGTAAAGAGAAGGAAGGTCGAGGGCACCACAATACATGGAAACTTCATTCACGGGTCAAAGTGTTAATAATAAACAACTGCAGCTCTCACTGAGAAAGGCAAGCTCTCTATTAAATTTGTTGTGCTAGCATATTTTGAAAATGAAGTTTCTATAATCATGGATGCTACACAGAAAGAGGTGACGCCCTTCTGCAACTGGTGTCATTTCAAGGCTGAGTTCATCGGAACTTTTATAGGGACTATATAGAATTAAATACAATGTAACTGCTATTTTTCCAGATTATCAACCAAACCAAACCGGTTCAGATCATCTTCTGTGAACTGACTGTGAATTCCTAAGAGTCAGGAGTCTGTAGAATGTATTCCAATGTTTTTTTAAGCTGACATTTTACAACTGATCCAGTACACCAGCCAAACACTGTCTGAATACAACTCTCTCTGATATCATTTACCCTTCTATATGTCTTTATTCCAAAGAATTAGAATACAAACGTAAGCATATGAGCCCTCAAGAACCCATATTTAAATTAAGAGCAAACATAGTCTCATAGCTGCTTTTACTGTTTTATTCCTATGTTATGTCTATTGTAAAAGATGGAGGGCAAGGGATGGGAAACATGATTTTTATGGCTTTAGGGTTGCAAAGCTTACCTCTCCCTTGTGCTAAGTTCCTGTTGTATCCTACAGGACTGAAGTACTCAAATATAAATACAGCCATGGCAGACACAATGAGAAGCATCACAAACATCATCACCCAGACAGAAGCACTAAAAGGCTCTGCAGCAAAACAAACAAGAAAAAAAACAAAACCACAGTTCATTAAATCTGTTGCAGCACAAGAATCCTAATGTCTTTATTTTGGCAAGCCCAGCAGCTTTTACCAACCAAAATGCTGGCAAATAACTGACATTAGTACGTATACTCAAAATTCCTACAGTCAAAATCTTAAATACAAGTTGCAATTCAAAAGTAAGGGCTGCATACTTTTCTTTGACAAAGTCTTCACTGATACTGAGTGGCAAACTGTTGTTTTCACTCGCTGCTTTTTAAGCTTACAATCAGGTAACCTATTTCTATTTAACCTATGTTATGTGCATTTATAACAGAATGGTCCAACTATTATGACTGTGTTTCTGCAGAGCAAAAGCAATTAAGCATGTGTTTAATACTTCTGGTAATTCAGTGAAGTAGACTTCTTTCCTTTTCCATAAAACAAAAACTGTTAGGACTTGTATTCAGACCAGATTTTTTGGTTTCTGATTTTTTTTCTCTCTGTGTTCACTTTCATCTACCTGCAATGGAAATGTGTCAAACACATCCTTTTAGAAAGTCTCATTCTCGTCTGGGAGCAAATTTCTGAAAGCAAAATGTTTTTATGGAAAACTGAATGTCAATTGGAAAGAAAGAAAAAACATGATCAAGTAAAAGAAGTTGGAATAGAAAACTAAGCGCAGGTTCAAATACCAGTCTTTCTGAAGGATGGGGTATGGTAAAAGTATTTGATAAAACAAAGCTCTTAAATATCATCTTGCCCAATCACAAATTCCCTGTCATTTCAGGAGTCCTCATGGTAGCTGTTACAGTGTAAGGATTATAAGTTAGAAAGGGTTTGTATGGCAAAGTAATATCTCTTCATCTCAGCTTATTTGGGGGTATTTTATAGCCTAATTTTCATAGATAATGCAAGTGTGAGTGTGCCCTGAAGTGTGAGAAAAACAGCTGTAGTATTACAAATTCAAATAGAATCAAGAACCACTTGGAATTACAAGAAATTAGTGTTGTCCAATGCTTTGCCTGTTTTTGAAAGCCTAAGGGGTTCCTCCATCTTGATATCTTCGTTCTTTGAATGTAAATTAAGATTTGAACCACTAGAAATTGTTTTACTATTGCAGGAAAAAAACTGCTTGACAGTTGTGGTTTGCTAAACTCAATCTGAACCCTCCCAGAGTTAGCATAAAAGATTCACCTAGAAGTAGATCGAAGTCTAATAATTCGGGCCCAATCACAAAAATCTAATAAGATCATTTGTCTCTCTTACAATTTCTTCAGAAATTTTGAACCAATAGAAAACCAAATTCCATACAGCCCTACTGGTGATTTTGGTTGCAAACTAAAAAGTGAAAGTAGAGAAATTTTAAGCCAAACTGTTCTCTTTCTGATTTTAAGGAACAGGGGGGTTTATTCTAATTATTTTATTTTCAATTATTTTATTTTTTTCAACTACTATAAATACTACTTTGGAAGAGAATAGTGTTAGCAAAATAACAGAATTTTTAAAAGGCAGAGAAAGATCCATTCAGATGTAGATAGAAAAGGACTTTATGTAGCCAAACACAGTTAATAACAAATATTCTGTGAATTCACACATGAATTGGATTAAATTGGAATTTATATAAAGCTATCCTACAATTTTGACAGAATTGTCATAGAAGAAAGCAAGCCCGATAAAGCTCTTATCAAAAGCAACAGTGTAGAAACAGCAATGGTAATTTGTCAAAATCTAAATAAGGCAAAGGGCAAAACAAGCTGATGTCAAAAAGTGAGCTATAAACAGCAGTCTAAGCAGAATGCTCTTTAATAATTTAAGCAGTCTGGTAATGAGGTGGGGGATTAAAGGAAGCAATAGGAAAATAAAATGCTATTTAGAATAGCAAGCAGTAAGATCGAACAAGTACAAAATCAATTGAATAACAAAGCCAATCTTCTTGTCATATTAGAGAACAAATTACACATTCAGCACTGTTCTTTGATTCTCAAAGGGCAGAAAGAGAATTTCCCTCAGGCAAGCAGCATGTTTTATAAGAATTTTTAGTTAAGCTACGATATGGCAGAAAAATATTAATATATGACTTGCCAGTATGCATTTTAAATTATGGGACTGGAGAATATTGACCAATGAATGTGGCATCTTACTCCACTTACTTTGAGTTTTACCTCCCACCATCAAAAGCTATACTTAAAACGTAAAATAAATAAGGGCATAGATTGCCTATTCCACTAATGCCTCCAAACAAAAGAAAATTGACCTCACCTAAGAACTCTGTCCCCCTTAAAAATATACATTTAGATCTGAAGTATCCCGTTTGTTTGTTTAAATAAAGTTGAATGAAATCTCCAGAGAGTCTTTAAAAAATAATTGGTGAATATAGTATATCTGAATTTTAGTACAATATAAAAATGTTTTAATGTGGATAAAATTCTCATTTGAAGGAGACACTCATCAGAAGCAGAACATAGCAGATAATGAGGAAGAAGCTGTCAGCCCATCATTTACTTAGGTCTATTGGATACAGCCACTGAATGGAAAATCTAGTTCAGACAAAATCCTGTACTTCTCTATACTCATAGTAACAAGTCACAAACCCAGATATTTCATTTACTATAATCAAGTGCTATTAAAAAAAAGTATTTTAAAAATCTTTTAGAAGGATTATTTAAGATGACTTCACTTAATTTGAAATAGAAGCAATCTGTGAGGAAATTCACTTATCTGCCTTATAGCAGTTTGCATGGAGAAGCATTTTACTATTGTGCACACCTCATCAAAATATACAGTCAGCTCCAGTAACGTGGCAGTTTCACCTATGTCTAAAAAATGAGAACACACTTCTGAGAGCACAGATTTGATTTATTGGTGCAATAAATCAGATTTCTTCAAAAGTTATGCTGTTCTATAGAGCTTTATGAAATGGGGTTATTTTTACTTTTTGAATTATACAAGCATTCAACTAATCCAAAAACATTAAATGCATTTTAAAACTCTAACAACTATCTTGTTGTGAAAAATGCAAAAGCAGCCTCTCTTTGAATGGATTTTAAGAGGTAAGCAGAGTCCGTAGTAAAAATCAGCTGCATTTGCAGCATCTTTAGAAAACACCCCAGTATTTATGTTACAACTGATAATTTCAACGTGCTGCAACTGCAATTTTAAAAATTAATTCAGCTTACAAGTGAATGACTTATAGAAACAAAAAGACACTATCTGAATATTTTCATTAAAAGTACAGCCTTTCATAATTTCATTTAAAAGACATTATTTCATTCATTAAGCAAAAATACTAACCACTAACAAAATCTTAGGTATAACTGTGTTTGGGAAGTTATTTTGTTACTCAGTGTGTTATATTTAATTGCATCATCTTTATGGACCAGGTAGGAGAAATAAGCTCTGTGGCTAAATGATGATTCTTGTGTAACAAAACCCAATTATTTGTCCACTTGTAGCTGATACTACACCAATGATCTGCTCCTCAGTGGCTACAAGCAGCTTCACTGGAAGTGAGAAACTTACACTTAGCAATCAAAAAAGAAACCATACAATCAGTGATGCAAAAATGTCATCACTGCTGACCCCATGGACTTGAAGATACTAAACTGTTCCATAAGATCTTTTTTTCAATTTCACTTAAGTGATTTTAGTGTCACTAACGCTATTTTCTTAGGCAAAATCTGTAAAAACACTGGGCCCAAACACACTGTGAGGAACATAACAGCATTCCAGGAGCTTTGGATCCACCTCACGGCGCATTCTCTTTTCAGCTTCAGGTAAACTCAGGCTAACCACCAAATACAGAAGTAAACAGTAAGCACTAAAAGAGAAGGAGAGGGAAATAATGAAATGAGAAATGTACAACTGAAAGAAGAACGAAGCAAGGAAAGTTGACCAAAGTCTTTGTTTCTTTATATCCTACCTTCTTTCTGTCCAGCCCTTCATTACTTTGCTGAATTTCAATTGCATCAATGGAGAAAACACTCAGAAGCTCTCCAGTGCAGAAGTATAGTGGGTGTTCAGTAACTAGAGGTAACTGTTTTCAAATTAGCTGTCAGGTCTCTTCTAAATATAAGGAAGCCTCATTTTCTTAACTATTCTACAAGGAGTTTTTAAATTATTTTGTGAATGTTAAAAAGCTATGAAACCATTTATAATGGGCCTCCATAAGGCATAAATTAACTTGTAAAGAAGCATTCTTTGCGGAAGTAATTTTCCCAGCCAAAGATTTTGGGGGATTCTTTTCACTTAGTGCATCTGAAATGAAAAACACTATCTTCATGCACTAAAAATCAAGTTAATCAGCATGCCAACGAGGAACAAACTTCCTAATGTAAAATTCAGAAGTTAACCGAAACATGCCAATGAACTACATAGCTTAATGAACAATGAAACCTTCTGAACTCTATAGAAATGCAACCAAATGACTGGGATGGGTTGGAGAATCATACCTAGAAAAGCAGATGGTGAAACTGTGCCATTGCTCCGTGACACCATGACACTAATCCCAGTCTCAACAAATGGCACTGAAAAGTCAACCACTTCAGAGCGCTCTTCATTAATAGTGAGAGACCCCACAGCCATAACTGCTCGATGATACACCACCTGATCCACAAAGAGAAGACACCACCAATATTACTCAGTAGAGAATATCTCATTTCTCCAAAAGAATTAAAAACAAACATTGCTAAGTTCTTACTTAAGAGCTCTTTTACCTAACAGAACTTACTTCACCAATCATTCCATTCCACACATTATTGACTTTTTTGCCGTGTTTCCCGTTAGTCACCAAATACAGGTCATATGTGAACTTGACAGTTTTAGACAACTTCTTCAAGATATCAATGCAGAATCCTTTGCAGCACTTCTTTACATTAATTCCCTCATTAGTTGAGTTGCTGTCAACAGAGAAGAGACATCATAAACATTTCTACTGGGAAAAACAGAAGAACCACAACAGCAAGATTCAGCATAGTGTGAAACAACATTTTGTCATACTTGTGAGCAATCATGCTTTTCTGAATGGATGGAGAAACAATCCACAGGATGCTTTATATTGTGTTCATAGTTCTTACTAATCATAATGCAGTTGCTTGACAGGAGATAAGTAGAAGATGCTTTCTGCTGCAGTACCCAGCCTACTCCACCTCTCCATCAAGACAGTCTCTTCTTATTAGTCCCTCTCTTAGGCTTAGAGTAGACATTTGTTACTTTTACTCTCAAAACATAACTCTACATGTCATTTAGTAATAGAGATCTCCCCAACAGATAAGCTATATAAAGGCAAAGCACTTCACCGTACTGAAAATGGATGCTGCACCTTTTCCGACACTTTGAGAAGGTGACTTCCAGGCTGTGTTTGAGGGCAAAGACAAGGACTTTCATTTTAGATATTTTTCTGAAATGTGAGTTTCATAATCTCTAGAACTTTTTAGTAAAAGCATCTTCAGAAGTCAAGGCTTTGAAAGAATTCAAAATTAAAATAAAACTAGTTATGCCAAAATAAATGTTTTCTCTGGACTTTAGGAAACCCATTCACAACCATTTAGCAATCTCTGGAAATCTACAGAAACATGCATTGTATCTCCTAAAATCTGCTCAGTAAAAAAATGTTGTTATATTCAGTTCATGAATACATAGACTGAAGCACAGAACGTGGGAAACATCACTGATAAATGCAGAAGGAGAAATTTTCCACTGATTTCTAATGACTGCTCCAAAGCTAAAGAGCAATCAAAGCAGAGGACTTTCATCTAGATGGCAATTCACAGGTGTTTCTTTACACTGGAGCAGTTTATCCTAGCACCGTATTTCAGCATAAACATCCATTTTCAATAGGAGACACTCTCAAATTGTTGAAGACTACTTAAAACAGGCGTATTTTGAAATAACTCAAAACAATTTAAAGAGGACTCAATAAAATAATCTTATTTTAGAACACCATCTTCTTTCATGCAACTGAAAAGGGCTAATTCTAGCTGACTTTGAATTTACTATAAATTCAGCTTGCCCCTTAGCTTGTTTTTAGTTCAATGTGACTTTACAAATATATAAGTAGAACTTTTCAGCTTATTAAAAGGAAGATGTGTAAATTAGAGCACACCGTGTGGGAAAGGGAAAAAAAAAAAAAAGATGAAATTAAATACACAAGGAAAAGCAAGAGGAAAAGAACAGCAAAGAATCAGAAAACAATTATACAATGAAAGAAGCAAAGGAAAGGATTAATGAGAAAATAGGGGAATAGATTTCGCACTCAGGGAAAAAAAGAAGGAATGCTGTGTATCTACTTACTTAATTTTGACAAATTTCCGACATGGCACCGTGTTTTTCTGGCAACTTTCCATCAAAGGATCCACATCCTCAACAACAACAAAGGGAGCCTCCTCCAGGGTGACAATACTCAAATGGTTATCATCTGGGTCGCTGTCTGCGAAAGAGCTGTACCTTGGCCAGACAGAGTACTTCAGGCTCAGTGAGTTGTTCTCCCATTTCCCCACCTGAAATGCCAAGATATACAGGCTGCTGATACCTGCGTGCTTGGTTTTGACAAATGATATCTAATATGAAATGTGCTGGGTACAGGAAATTACACTGCAGACAATTGTCTTGGGTTTTTGTTATCAAAATTACTTTAGAACTTCTTTGTAATTGCAAGTGAGAAAACATACTGTTGTAAAGACAAATAAGGTAACATTATTTTAAGAAATATCGGTTTTATAAAGACTGGATGATATCAGTTAATGCTCTCTATCATCTGTTTATTACTGCACTGAAATTTGACATATACAATTTTGCAGCGAGGTGGGGGTCAGTCTCTTCTCCCAAGTAAAAAGAGATAGGATGAGAGGAAATGGCCTCAAGTTGTGTCAGGGAAGGTTTAGAATGGATATTAAGAAAAAATTCTTCCCCGAAAACATTGTCAAGCACTGAAACAGGCTGCCTAGGGAAGTGGTGGAGTCCCTGTTCCCAGAGGTATCTGAAAGACATGTAGATGTGGTGCTCAGGGATATGGTTCAGTGGTGGCTTGGCAGAGTTAGGTTTATGGTTGGTCTCAATGATCTTAAACATCTTTTCCAGTCCAAAATGTCTGTATGATTTGTAATCAGGACCAAAACAAATATTATTTCTGTATCTTCTGAAAAGAGCGAACTCTTCTATTCCTATGGTTTCGAAAGCCATTGTGAAAGCCTTTACCTAGGGTTCCATCGCACCTGAACCAGGCCAAACCACATTTTCAGTAAACAAAAGTTCAGTTGTACACAATTTAGATCTTATTAGGAATGATGTATTTATTCTGCTTTAGTTAATGGCAGCTGTTGGGGCAAGCTTAAGAATGCGTACCCCACTTTATATTAAAATTGTCTCTACTTACTATTATAAACTATCATCACTTCTAAATTAACCTACATTTCTTTCCTCTTCCAGAACAGCAGAAAGGAGCATGTGATTTAAGTATTTTGAAAAATCTAGCATTTTCATCCTTAGATTGAAAATGAGCTTATTCTCAGCAGATAAAATGGAATATCTGTGTTGCTAAATTCAAAGATGGAGGGGGAAGGTAAAACTTCATTAAGAAAGATTTTAAAGTAATAAAGAGTAGTGTCTATTTGTTAACCAAAGATTTTTTTAAAAGAAAATTCAAGCTGAGGTTAACGCTCAAAAAATGTTCCATTTCAGAACTGTCAAAAACTGCATGCAAATACTTTTATACTCCTGGGTGGAAATGCCACAAAATATCCAGAGAAATATGATAAGTTTCTGTCATTCCCAGTTAGACTGATAATGATGTGGCCTCTTTTCCAGAGAAAAACAGAAAATGGCCCTCACTGGGAAAAAAAAAAAAAAAGGCAACAGAATAACTTTGGGGGAAAGATCTTGGCCCAAATTATAAAAATCCTTATTTATGGCCAAAATACGGGGACACTCATAACAAATAGAGTTTCAATAGCAAATCAAACACTTGAATGACTATTTTAGGTGCAAAACTCAGCTCCAAGTACAGACTTTCAATAGCACATGTATCATTTTATTTCTTTTGAACTTGTACATTCATTCCTATTTTCTTCATCTTCATATACACTCTGGAATATTCCCTTTGGTTTAATCTCCACAGGATAAAGGAAGCAAAGCAGAAAATAGCTGAGAGAATGGAAGAGTTTGTTTGATGTCAGGCTGAATTAGCAGTTGTGGGGTCCTCACTCATCCACCACTGTCTAAAGCACCTTACAAACTCGGTGTTTACAGACCTGGTGTGACCACCTCATGCATACCTATTGGTTTCTTGAAGGTTGCAGCCAAAGAGGATGATAATGAAGTATATGGTGTGTACCTGCATAATAACTAGATAAATACAGCTAGGCTAAGAAAAACAGACAACTCAAAGTTAAGCACTGTTGTACATCATGTGGGTCCCGCTCCTGCTGCAGCCTAAAGCAGTGTCTAAATAATACGAGGATGACTGACAAAATCCTAATCACACACTCTCACAAAGACCATCAAATCAGAAGAAAAGAGCAAGGCCACATCCTGAGCAGGAAGAGAAAAGAGCAGAATATGTTCTCCCTTGCATGCCAATGCTGGCACAAAAAGAAAGTCTGTCACGCTGGCTTATCTCACAGAAAACAAACAAATAACTCGGTCCTATCACCCTCTTCCCAGCAGATGGGAACTGTACACAATACACAGTCATCATCCTTTTGGAAGAAAAAAGGATACACGACCACATGGGTACTGAATGCACCCTCAGGACTGTCTGACCAAACCTTTGGAAAGTGAAAAAAAAGTCAGGGATGCTCTTTCTACATTAAACATACACGCACATTGCAAACACACCTTTTGAGCTGTCTCACTTTGTGAAGAAAATAATGCTGAGCAAATACAAAATCTAACTCAGCTTGCTTTATAGAAAAAATCTTCATTATTTTCATTTCATCACACTTTTCCACTTACAAGGAAAGCCACTCTGGCAAGTTTAAAGTCAATAACTAGAAAGCATAAATTGAGCTTGTCGGGTTAGCAATAACAGGCAGCTGCAGAACAAGGCACAGTAGCAAAATTCTTCCTCCAGAAACAGCATCTGCTGTACACCTTATGCTCAAACCTTTGTGTCTCTTCATGTTTCTGAAGGTCTGAATTTCACCATGACAGTCTAAATATAAATGAAACAATATGACAAAAGCACTTCCATGTCTTATTAATAAGGAGTAGTTTACAGTCCTGGGTGGTTTGAAGACATCAATTTAAAGACTTTGAAGTTTTCAAAATTTGCTGCAAAATCTCACATGGGGTATGCAAATGTACTGCTCTTCCCTCCTGGCTGCTCCTTACGCTGTGACCAGTACGGCTCAAAGGAAAACACTGTACTCAGAGCGATCATAAACAAACAGGGGGAGAAAGAAAAGCTACCACCTTCTGCAGCCTCATTCCTCAATACAAAATTAGTAATTAGCATTAACCAAATCCTCAGTGGCTGGTATAGTTTTGGTACCGGGAAACGTCCCAAATAACTCCGTGTAGCACAAGAGTTCAAGCTCACACCAGAGAACCATTCTATAAATTGTGTCATTAGAAAGGAAGAGCTAAACAAACTGACAGCCCCTCCCTCCACCTCCCAGTGAGGGAACACTTTTTGTCATCCTCTACACTTCATGGAGATTGTACAGCCCTCCAGAACTGTCCAGATGGTCCTATCTTTACCTCCAGAGAGGAAGAGCTACCCTGAAAGTCTTCTAACGCTTTAATCCCTCTAATAGTGGCTGTAAGGAACAGGAGTAAAGCACATTTCCTTCCCATGGTAGCTACGATGCCTTTACAGCAGCAGAGAAGGGAGAACCATCCTTCTTGGGAATATAGGGTTTAAGAACTGCTGTGTAGTAATCGGTGCAGTTCAAACAATTCACTACAGTGAAGGTCAAAGGAAAGGCCTTTAGGCTAAGTAAAAGCTCACTGATACAGAAACAATACGCAATTTTCACTTGACAGTAAGTGCCAGGAGAGGCATATTTACAGGAAGAATAAATACACTAAGCAAGAAGGATGGAACAAAGAAAATGACAACCTAACATATGTTAAAGAGCATGCTGTTTCTGCTCTGGGCAAAGATAATGTATCATGTTAGGCCACAGAGCTACTGACAAAATATATACCAGCAAGTAGATGATTAGATCATGCAACTTCATCTGTTCTAGTTAAGATATACACATTTCTTCACAACTTCTAGGGAATGTCTCTCATGAAGCATCAGGATCTTTCAGCTGTCATGACCCCTCCTCTGAAATCAGTTGAGATTCCCCAAGAAACTACCCTGTACCACAGAACCATAGAATCATAGAATATTCTGGTTGGAAGAGACCTCTAAGATCATCAAGTCCAACCGCACCCATTATCTGCTAAACCTAAATCTATCCTTCTTTTAAAAACCTCCAGGGATGGTGAACCAACCACCTCCCTGGGCAGCTTGTTCCAGTGCCTGACCACCCTTTCAGTAAAGAAATTCTTCCTAATACCTAGTCTGAAACTCCCCTGGTGCAACTTATGGCCATTTCCCCTTGTCCTATCACCTGTCATTTGAGAGAAGAGATCAACACTCGCTCTCCCACAGCCTCCTTTCAGGCAGCTGTAGACAGTGATGAGGTCTCCCCTCAGCCTCCTCTTCTCCAAGCTAAACAACCCCACTTCCCTCAGCCGTTCCCTGTAGCGCTTGTTCTCCAGCCCCTTCACCAGCCTCGTCGTCCTTCTCTGCATGTGCTCCAACACCTCAACATCCTTTTTGTACCGAGGGGGCCCAGAACTGAACACAGTACTCGAGGTGTGGCCTCACCAGTGCCGAGTACAGGGGCACAATCACCGCCCTTGTCCTGCTGGTCACACTGGTTTTGATACAGGCCAAGATGCCACTGGCCTTCTTAGCCACCTGGGCACACTGCTGGCCCAATCTACCATCTCAGTGAATGTTTATTATCACAGTACTGTGACAAAAATCTGACCGACTGTTTGGCTTTTCCGTTCTTGTCCAGGGAAGTTTCAGTGATACCATTAAATATGATAGTTGTCTTTTCTTGGCTACGTGGTGGTGGATGTTACCAGCCAGATGGAGCTCTCTGTGAAGACCTTGGTTCATTTATTCTAAGCAGGAACTGCACACCCTCTGCCCACTCATTCCTACTTAGATACAAATGAGTACAACCTCACACAGAGCTTGTAAATCTGGCATATGCTAGGTAATCAGAGTAAAATCAAGTTCTAGATTAAATCCTGCATTAACAGAGAGTTAAAGATGACTGGTTACATTAAGAATAAACCTGGATGTAAGTTAAGGTTCTTGCAGCAGCATTTAACTAGCAACTGTGTCATGTAGTAACTGCTACACATGCTTCTTGTAAAAATTCACTGACTACAAAAACGTAGGACTTTATATCTCACAAATTCTCCAAGAATACAGACCATTATGGTAATTTTATCTGTACTTATCTGGGTGCACATGTAAAACTTGTTTTTACCTTGGTACTCATTTTATACATGGAATACATTCATCTTTCAATGCTATACAGTCCTCCCGACCTTACTTACCACATATGATATGCACAGTGATTTTTTTTTAAAACACCTAATTTTGCCACTGCTAGTTACATTCTAGTATATGATTTTAACATCAGATTCTTTGGTTTTATTTCCAAAATGGAAAAAAAAAATAAAAAAGACAGACTAACTGACTGTGAAGTTTGCAGCTCAGTGATGTTAATGGGCCTGGTGAGTCAGGTCACACCTCAACGAGATAAGCTTAATGGGGGAGTTGCAGCTGGTACTGATGGACCTCTGAGGAGTTTTTAGCACTAGCACAGTGTTCTTGCAGCACTTTGGTGATATTTAGGCAACATTCTCAACTCTGGAAAATTTATCAAGTTTCACTGAAACAAGTACATTGAGCTTGTCTTCTTAAAAATCTCTCGCCTGAGAACAGCAGCCCCATTGCCTGTCAAGATTAGCAGCAAGAATATGAATGTTGATGTCGAAGTTTGAGTAGCTGCTTTAGAATCTGTCAAAATATCTTGCTGGATGCCTGCTGAACATGCCCAAAAATGATTTGCAGTCTTCAAACTATTATCATCCAACCAGGTTTTTTTCAGAACCTGATATGGGAGAAATACCTCATTCAACCCCTGTTATATATGAACTTATCACTTCAAAGTTTTGGTACTGAGTCATTTGTAAAGGAAAGGAACTTATTTTCCTAGGGGTAGGATGTGTGTTCTTCAGCTATGGTTGAATGGATTTTCTATAACTTCAAGCTTCCAGTCAAGTATGTCAATTTTGAGACCAAGGGAAATTGTATTTAAACAAAAGCAGATCGTTATACTAAAACAAAAGAAAAAATGAGTTTTAATATTAAATCTTTTCAAGAGAATACTGAGTAAAAAAAATCTTCAGATATTTACTGTTTCTTACAAAAAAATAAAGTAGCTATTTGCAATTTCTGTGTACATTACAAGGTTTAGCAGGCTGTTGCATTGTCAGTTTTTCACGAGAGTAAATCATTTAATTAGATTCTAGGACTTGATGTTTTCCATATAGGATTGAGGATATTTAATAGGGCCTCAATAAAACAATTCTGTGATGCTTATTGCAATACTGCAATTGGAAGTAAAAACATGTGCCTGTCTGGAAACTCAAAGCAGGAAATGTCAGATCTCAGATGAGCAACTTTAACAGTTTTGAAATTTAGCAAAACAGTGCAAGGAGCAAGGAACAAGGAGAAAGAAATTGGCTAAGAGATAAGGGGTGAGAAATGCAACTTAGACTTTCGAGACAACACTAGAGAGATGTTCAAATAAACCAGGGGGTGGGCAAGGGCCTTCTCATATCTTGGAGTCAGAGGAACTGTCTTATTATTTCTATAGTGCACAGTGATGCTCTGCTGATATAAATGTGGGGTACCCTGAGATAGCCAAGAGCTACAGCCAGCTTGCCAGGATAATTGATTAGTCAATTTATTTGTCTTCATCCACAGAGGCAGGGATCAGCTTGTGGTCAGAAGAATAATTCTGGTGGTGACAGCCTGTTCTTGGCCGCCTTTCACTGCTCCCTCCCGACATAATTAAACCTGGCCCCCTTCTCATAGTCCTACGACAGAGAAGCAGACACACAAGCTGCAGCACGGGACAGGCTGTCTCCACTGAGGTAACTCGTCTGGCTGGCTACCAAAAGGGCTCCAAAGCAAAGGGGCAGCTAGAAGAGGATGCATAAATTTGGGGTTGAGGAAGGAGCCTCCCTTCAGTCACTCGGGATTTCCTCCTAGAAGCCACTCAAACCTGGTAGTGAGTAGGAAGGAATTTACTAGATGGAAAACTGCACAATGTAAGCATCAGCCTACAGAGGGTCTTGCAGCCAGCTCAGCAGGTGGACCATGCACAGTTAGATACAGCAAAACCTGCACCAAACCTTCCATTCTCTGATAGAGGAGTCGCTTCAAGGTTAAAACATGCTCAAGTTATTTCTTGGAAATAATATCAGTTCATATATCCAGCACTGCTTTGCTGCTGTTAGCTCATTTTTCAAAAACATCAAACCTAGCTCTCCTTCTCCTTTGAACCATCTCCTTAGCAAAGTTTTGAGGCACAAAATGTATAAAATTATTACACCATAAGCATTGTTGGCTGCCTCTCTAACCATTCTCTCCCTTTGGAGTCTCACACTAATATTCCCTATGTAGTATAATATATTTTTCAGAACATTATATACGATATGCAGAAAGTTGAAGAATTTTAAAATAGGGTAAGAAATCTTCATAATGGTTACTGAGCAAAAGACTCCTCCATAGATTCAGATTGACACATTTGGATAGGATTAAATTTATCCAGAGAATTAAATTTGCATCAAATGAACATCAAGAAGTACACAGCATAATCTAGGACTACTCCCTGTGTTTTTGCATCGCTAGCATATTTACTGAGATGTCCTTCAGTAATTCTTATTTTGTCATCATAATTCAGTATCATGAAGAGTCCTGCAGTCTGACAAATTGGAGTTGTAAGCTGATTTTATGGGATACTAAAACTGTAAGAAAAAGTTCCTAGATTTCAACAGCAATTCAGATAATGCAGGATCATGCTTTACAAATTTAAAATAAAACTGGGTGGATAATAGAGCTGTATTTTTTCTAACAGTCTTATATGGCAATCGGTTTCTAAGATCCTCTGTTTTTAAAACATTGCACCACAGACATCTTGCAAAACTCAGAGTAAACCCAATCACAGGCTGAGGTGGGAAATAAAAAAATGCTTGTGATCAACTTTTTCTTTTATTACCACGTATGTGATTAACCCTGATACTAAGACCTAGAGTTTTTTTTAAAAAGTGGGTAGCAGAACCTGGTCTCAGTAAATTAATTGTCTAAAGAATCAGCCCCAAGCTGTGTTTAGATTCTAGGTCACTGCACTCCATCTCTTCATTACGTATCTAAGAAAACAATATTATTTAGTCTTCCCAGTCTATATAGAAGTTTATGGAGATCACTTGCCTATCAGAAAAACACGTTAAGATTCTGGAGTTTTTAGGCAAACATTATAGCTGTTATACTCCAATTCAACAGGATTTTCACAGTTTAGAACTAATAAATAAATAAATAAATGTAATTTTACTCTAAATATCTGTCAAAGAATATAAAAACAATCAAAAAAAAAAAAGGCCTCAAGTTACCAAGAAGTAACCATGTAAATTTAGGTAGTTAAGGCCCAAGTTTCAGGAGATTTTCAGTCCTCCATTTTATTTTACTAAATTGTAAGAAGAAATGCAAGGTGTGTTTCACTGAAATCTGAAATCCACATGACACATCTTTCATTGATATGTTGCTTTCCCTCTTAAAACTCCTTAGACCTAATCAGAATAAGGTAAAATTATCTTTTCTGAACTGTTGTGACAAAGCTGCTGCAGCAGAATGTCATCGTGTACATCCATGAAGCTGATCTCTCTCCTTGTCATTAACAGGTCCTACCAAGACTGTTATCTCCTCTCAGGGCTTTTACCCAGAGGTAATGCTCACCTTTTCCCATTCGCGGTCGTTGTTCAGCACGATCACCACCAGCCTGGGGTGCGCCTGATAACCATCAGCTGTGAAGGACAAATCTTTACCTTCCCAAGTCACATTCATCATAAACCTAGAAGGCAAAGAAAAATAGTTCATTGAAAAATTAATGAGCTGTCCAGCAGTTAATGAGCAAGCAAGCTCAGTCATCAGAACGACTGATGAAACACATGCCCCAAATCCTGTTCACGCTGTGGAAAGCCTACATTCGTGGGGGGGGGGGGGGGGAAGGCTGAGTATTTCAAGGCAGCCCTTGGCAGAAGACAAAGCAAGATATTGTTTACATATGATTTTTAATGCAGACATCATTTCTAAAGCAGCTTCCACCTGTGACCTGTACATTCCATACACAGGCTTTCTGGCACTCTGTACAATCTCAGCAGTCTTTCAGGACCATTTTAAACACGTTTACATCAGCTCTGTACGTGACATTATATTATTCTCTCACTAGACTAAAACTCAGAGACAAGTTCACCTTCTCTGGCTTCACCTGTTTCACCTTCAAAGAGTCTTGTTAGCCCTTCCTGACACTGTAGTCATACACAATGTCTTTGTGGCATTTGGATAAATTCCACTAATGCTTTCAGCCCAAAGCAGACATGAAAACTTTGAAGAGGTCAACAATATTTCAGTTCAATATTTTCAAAAAGACGAAAATATTTTTTAAAAAATCTTTCTTGTATTTAGGTTAATTTTCAGTTTTTTTCAAAAGATATAAACTAATTACCACTTTGAATAGAAAAAAAAATTAGATGGTCTCAGAATGAAATGTACAGAAGAAGGAGGATTCTAAAAATTTTGCTGAAAATGTTTGTTCAATCTCAGTTTTCCTGCCTTTAGACTTAACAGTTTGGGCACTGATTCAGGAAAATTGTTGATTTACCACAGGCTCTCTCTTCAGCTACAAAGGAGAAGAGTTATTCAACCAAAATTTTTGTATGCATTTATATCAACAGAAGGAAACTACTCAGTGTTTCAACAAGAGATACCTCTCCTAGCACGTGCCACAGGACTAATGATTGCCTTCTCTGTTCTCCTCTACTGCCACACTAACCTGTGTGTTCCAGGGACAGAATATTGCTTCGTATATGCAATCCTTGATCAAGGATTGAGGATCACATCAACTCTACTGAGTCATTGCTCTGACCTGTGCCATCGTGGGACCCTTGGGAACTCTGAAGATCAGCACTGCAGGTGGCTCCACAAACACCAGCCACAGGTCAGAAGCACCTGCCAGCCAGACACTGCAGAGGACTTCACCTGCCCTTGGGAAGGGGATTCCAATCATCAGCTTAGAAGCATCCTTCAAATCTACAGAGTCCTACGGCTTTTCTAGTCATCAATTTGGCCCTGAATGTCTTACATTACTTATTGACTTTATACCAATTCTAATATAGTCTACCTAGTTTTCCCATATCCCAATTAGCATGTATAGTCTTTAATTTCAAACTGTTGCTTTCTATTCATCATTGAACCATGCACTCTCTTTTCCACAGGATTGTCCTTTCCTTGATTCAGAAATGTCAGCATTCTGGCAATCTAACAATCTTGACTTTCCACAAAAATAATTTTCTCTCAAAATTTTCCACAGATTTATAAAATGAACCCATATTTATATTTGCTCCAGTTCCACACAGCTTCAGTGTTTCTCAGTGAGAACAGATTGTTTCCACCGCTCCAGGGTCAGAAAGCGATGAGAAATTGCAGTTTTTATTTAAAGCGCAAATACAAGGAACTTACTGCCAAGAGACTGAACCACCACAGTATACAGGTCAAGCTCCCCAGACTGTGATATTGCAAAAATCTATCATTTTATACATTATCTGAAATTCCCTCACCTAAGAAAATCAGGCATGAAAGGCAAGAGAGTAAAAGGCTGGTATTGGTACTCGTGTTCTTCGGTCATGTCAAAATATATCAGAACTCAAGGCTCTCAATGTGAGTCTGACAGGGATATGCTGTGGGTGAGAGGCAGAACCTTGGTGATCCCATGACACTTCCAGAAGATAATGTGCCCTCCACTCGATATGAATGATCTGAAGGTAATTCATTGAATTGCACTGAATTCTCAGTAGTTTTCATTGAATGAAATTCAGTCCAAGTTTTCTTGTAGGAGCTCTCCTTCTGAAACTGAACTCAACATGATTCCATCCCTCAGATAGATGTATTTTGGGGGTGTCAAGTTATTTTCTACTATTCTTCATAAATTGCTCTGAAATGTTTCACCCACAACAATCTGACACTGGTTTACATGGGGTCTGGGGTGGGGAGGTTATTTGTTTGGTTTTGATTGGTTTGGGGGGGTTGGGTTTTGTTTTGGGGTTTGTTAGGAAATGTTTTCTCCTCGTGAATCTGACATAGACAAAATTCTTCAGCTTCACATTCAATGGAAAAGCTTTGTATTGACATAGCTGCTTGAAAATCCCAATAGCAGAAGCACGTGAAATAAAAGTACATAGACCCAGAAGAAATAATGGTATTGTATCATAACAGTTAATAATTAAATGTACACTGCCCCAAACAGCCATATTAACATCATTCAGCACCAGTTTGACAGGAATTTACAAATTCACCCATCATAATAATTCATATTTTGTGACAGACTTTCAGCATGAAAATTTTCCCCTTGGCAGAACTTTGCTTTTCAGTTGAACTAATTTCCTGTATATTACATTTTTCATCCACCACTGAAAGAGCTTGCTTGGGAATAAAAAGCTTGTTTGCCACCTTGAGAGCAAGTGGCAAACCACCAGACAGAATTTTCTTGTGCATATGAGTAAGAAACCAGAGTAACATTCACTCACTGCTGAAAATCAAATGCACTGTGACCCAAGGAATAAAATGACACCACAAGGGGAAAACAAGTGCATGTTGTGAAAATATACACTACTTGTATAGGTCCTTCTCCACTCTTCTTCACAGGTTCCCTCCCGATTCAAACACACAAAATAACACACAATGAACACATTGCCTTATGGGGTCATTCTGAAATCACTTCTTTTCAATAAAACTGAGAGCCAAGCATTTTGTCTTCTCCTAAGGGTTGGACCACAAACAGGCACACTGTACTATAGCAGGTTTTTGTGTCCAGTTGGGATTTTAATTACATAGCCATTGCTAATTATACTTGAGTTGAATTCTTCTTTGATGTAGTTCAATAGGTTCACTACCCCAGACTTCAAACAGCACTCATCATGTTTCAGCATTAACATGCAAATGCCCTAATCTAGAAGTAGTTAAGGACCACCACAAGATGCCTTGCTGTAGCTGCAACAAAGCTCAAGTTCTCCAAAAAGAATGATGAACCACAAATCTAAAAAGAAAAAATGAACTCAGAGTATATTTTTAAACAGTGTGAACTTATCAGCCGTTTGGTAGTGAAACACACTTTCCAAGTTTAAAAAAAAAGTCCCTAATCTGTAAAAGACTCTTAAAATTTTATTGTCTGAATCATGTACAAAGGTATCAGTGAGTGACGCAGACTGAGCTACCCCAGTTTCTCAAATTGCAGCAGTAAAAAAGAACTTCAAAGAGATTCTTATTTTCCCAAGTACACTGTTCTTTATAAAATTCATCAACTGCCTGTGTTCTTCAGAAACAAATGCTTACAATCTACATTCCCTTTTGAATTGTCATTTTTACTCCACAAAGGACAGAAGTCCTGCTCTGCTTTTACTGGCCAAGATCCTAAACTTCTTGTCTTTGTGAAAAACAACTGTGCTTTTCTATTCCTGGTTAGAAAGAGTGAGGAAAAGTATTTATGTTATACTGTATTCTTACAGAGTTTTAAGTTTAATTCTGTGTGAGATGTCTTTGCTTTCTGAATTGGTCTAAATACATTTCTCAAGTAGTTTTGGAGTTGTATGTTCCTATTTTTACCTGAATGAGGTGCTTGATTATTCAGGCTTGTTACTTTAACAGGGCAATTCAGCACATACCTTGGATTAGCAGTTAATCTGCTTTCATACCTTATTAATGCTATAAGATTTGCAAAAACATGATATCAGGGGTCTTTGTGATGATATTATGACACTGAAGCCTTAATTAACTTTTGCAAACTGAAGTTTTCAAGATTCCCCAAGTGACGCAGGTATGAAAAAAAAGGAATTTTGAGGGCAGAAGTTAGGCTATTCTCACACTGAATCTAAAACAGGTTTTTATCATGCAATGAATCAAACCTGTAACATATATTTCAAAAATTTTTAAACATTTACACAATTCCTTTTTGCTTGTCACCTTCCCCAACAAAATTGAAAAAACAATTGTTGAAACACCAAAGAAGAACACTGTTCCTGTTGTATTTCCAGCAAGCCTTTGAAGCACCAAGATTACAAACTGTTCTCAAGGTTTCTAACTTAATTTTTTTTAGACACAAAAAGATCAAGAAGTAATTCAGATAAATCTTCAGACTACTGCCAAAATGATGCAATACTTATCCAAGTTAAAATTCTTACTCTATCAAGAAAGACAGAACAAATTTTAATAAACTGGGGTTTTCTACCCTGTAAATATTACATCACAACCTAATTGACTTTAATCTCCACTACAAAGTGGGGAAAGTCTTTGCCAAGAGGGTCAGAAGTCAGTTTTCAGAAGACCATTTGCTAGGGTACAGCACTGCTAAATCAGAAGCACCTTTCTGGTCAGTCTTCTTATAGAAGTCAGGGACCTTCTTTGCCCATAAGGTGTTTAGCAAGGATTTCCTATAGTGCTTGAGAACAGCTGAAACCCCAGCAAAGCTGCAACCATTCCTGGAGCAGAATATTGGAGACTTTCTGCTTCTGTGTCATACAACAACAAGCATGTTAGAAAGCTATGGGATTTTTTTTTTTGCTGTTTGCATATACATATACACGTATATAATGTGTATATGTATATGCAAATACATGTGTTCCCCTAACAGACACAAGGGTTTGAGAACAAAAGCAAGAAGGTTTAGTGCAGAGGTGTCAAACTGATGTTCCCACCATTCTCCTGCTCCTGCAGCATGCTGCATATGAGCCCAGCGCTGGCAGAAGCATAGGGGCAAGGAGCTTGGTGCTGCTGCCAGGTAGAAACAAAGTGCTGGGCCAGGTAAAACAAGGTGGATTCAGCCCATGGGCTGAGTTTGACACCCCTTGTTTAGTGGGTCCTCTGGAAGATAAAGGAAAAAAAACCCTACGTAAATTATAAAGAACACTTTCTCAAACAAAGATTAAACCCAGCGCCAGCTTCATAAACTTCTTGGAGGGATGTGAGAAAACGAACAGTGACAGAATGCAATGTAACAGAGCAGTCCTGTGAAATGCAAGTAGGTGCAATGTTGTCTCTGGAACCACCAGTGCTGGTGCTCCTGGGAGTCCTCTCCCAGCAGTACCCTCCATATGCTGACTCTTTGGGATACCAGGCAAGAAGCATTTTCCCACACACATATGCCCTCAGGCTAAGTGCTCTAATGCCCACCCACCTGTGTCCCAGAAGACTCTGCAGCACTACTTTACAATTTACTTCTTTAGAGCAAGCTGAGCTTACTGCTGATCACCCATTAGGAGTGGTGAGCCAAGAGACCTACCACCTTGTTTCTCCTTTTCAGGATAACTCTTGCCACAAGCAATAGCAAATGAACCATCCCTGAATCAACTGGCTTCTCCAGGGGAAAGCCAAGCTGAGGGAAAACCCTGGCCAGCAGGCAAGGGAAATGCAGATTTTTGAGATTCATGGGTCTAGAAATAAGTCAAAAATATGGAATACAATGTGGAATCATCCTTCAAAAGCATTGCACAGCTAGGAAGAAGTGCTACTGTAGAGACAGAATAAAATCAGTCTACGCACTAAAATGGCATCACTTTGAGGTTGCTGAGGCCAGCAAGATAAATAAAAGGTAAAACTGAAATGACAGCATTAAAAAGATGTCATATATAAGAAAATATGTTTACAAATATGTAAAAATTCAGGGCATCTAGAAAAGACCTGGATTTTGAAAGTTAGCAATTGTGTCCATGTACATACACAAACCCAGGAAGTCCTTGGAGTGATGCAATACATTAAAAATTTTTAAATTAATAATTTCCTTAAAAATAAATGTATACAATGTAGTTATGAAAATTATCACACATATGATAAAAACATGCTCTCACTAAAAATACAGTAAAAAAAAAAATTCCCTTTTTTTTCCCCTCCAGACTGTTTGTTTTGATGTTTTCTCCATTTTTCTCTATTTCATGTTTATTTTCTTTCCGTCTCTCCACAGAAATATGAATGTGAAACTGGCTGTGCTAGGACTGAGTTGTGTAACTGAGTATAATTAGTAATAACAGTTTCTTTCCTACAGAAAGGATCCTGTGTTTTCTCCCTTGCCAAGGTTTAAGCCTCTGACTCCTCTAACTTCTTTTCATAACATTGCAGCATCTACCAGTAAATAAATGGCTCAGCTCTGTGCAGACACACAATGTGTTGAATTCCTGGGGTTACTTTTAAAATCTTCATTCTGGCAAGCTCCAGCCTGGCAAAGCACCAAGGGCACCCAGTTTGTCCAGGAAGGGCAGCAGAGCACAGGGGGAGACCCGGCCGGGGGGGCTGCACACCATGCAGGAATTAGACCTTTAGAAACCAAACTGTTAAGCAACACCCTAAGCAAACATCCCATGGTTTTAAAAGGAAGGTTAGAGGCAGGAAACACAGACTCTCTCAGGTGCCCTTTCTTCTGGTTGCTCTGATGTTCACTCCTTCCTTTTTTTATTTTATAGTGATAATTTTATACAGGCTCATCCTTTCAGAAGGAGAAGTACAAGACTCATTTGGCTTAGGAACAGAGCCAGCTCTGTGATAACAGGCTGGTTTGTAATTAGTATGAAATCCTCTAGCTTCCAAACAGATCACTGGCTAGGAAAAGTATAATGGGTAAGGCAGAGGCATTTAAGAAAACATATCGTTCCTAAGCTACCTCCAAAGAAGACAACTTCATTACTACATTTGTAAAATAAAGCATATGTCTTGATAGCTGCAAGGTGCAGAAAGCCCATGGGACTCCTCATTGCCACAGGTTCAGAGCCATGTTTCCTGCCCTCATCCTGCAGCCCAGATTAGATAACCAAACTTGATAAACTCCTCAGCTGCCTTCACTGGGGCCTATCATTTTTTATTTATTGTCTTCTTCACCATGGGGCAGTATTTCAAATCCGTGACAACCTCAGGCAATGAAGAGAAACAGCAGAGACTTAGGGAAACACAGATTTCGTAAAAGAAACTCTACTGTTCCTCTCCCAAAGAAGGAGATTTAAAGCAGGTGAAATGCCTCACAACCAACATGTCATCTGATGAGATTTCTCTTTCCTCCAAACAGCATGAACCAACCAGTTTAATAATCTAGACAGCTAGCCTGCCTGAGCTTGGCATTTCCCCAACATCATACCTAAAAAAGCAGCATTGAATCCAAATTTTGCCTTTTCTTCTTTATCTTTTTGAGGCACTGAACTGCCGAATCCTCTTACTATGATTCTATTGTGAAATCTGAAATACATTTATCAGTAGAAACCCCAAGACAAATTATTTATCATTAAGAAGCAGATTTCCTGAAAATATCTATAAAATTAAATCAAGAAACGCTGAATGTAGAGTATATAACATATGGTCTGAAGTACATATAGAAATAGGTCTGAAATAGATCACTATTAAACAAGGTAGTGATGCATTTTTCAAACAGTAAAGTTTTTTTAGAGATAGTTTTATGTCTTAGGCTATACAGGATTTAATTTCCTAAACTCAAATGGTGCAGAGTGATGCAAAGAGCCCCTTCTTCCTCTTCATGCTCCTCCTCCTCCATTTCCCACAGCCCTCACTCTCCTGAATATAACTCTGTGATTATACCCTACTTTGGAGCTGTATCTTCCTAGGCCTTGAGCCAGCATGGATGCATAAAATCTTGGGAACAATATGCTAAATGACTGGAAAAGGAATGGCATGCCAACTACTTGTACCTCCTGCCAGCTGCTCCTTAAAGCATTAGTTGCCACTAGGTCTGGAAAAGTCATTTTGTCCCAATTCTGCCAGACAAGTGACAAAACTCTTGGGGAGCCCTTCTGAAAGTGGGGCAAGGAGAGGGGGCAACATTAGAAAGAACCCAGATGCCAGTGAGGGTGCTGCACAGCAGCATCACTAATAAAACACCAGAAGGTTTAGGGACTTAATGTTATTATTAGCAATAGCATTTCATAAAAAGCACTAATATGGTTACATTTTGCTCCACCACCTCAGAAGAATCCCAAACTCTTCCCCGTGAACCTCCCTGCCTTCCTGCACGGTAACGGTGTCTGCAGCAGCTCCATCTCCATGACACTTCACTTACAGCTTGAATTTCAGGGCCTGCTGTCAGCCCTGAAGGGTGGCTCTGCTCAATTCGAGGACAGAAGCCACACTTGTTCTCTTGTTCAAAAAAGTTTTAAAATTATCACCAAAAGGGGAAAAATTTCTGAAAGCCCCTAATCTGGTAACTGTTTGCTTTCATCAAACATTTTTATCTATTTAATACCTACTTCTGTTCAGGAGAATAAGAGGAAAAATTATCTGTCGCTGCTGAAAGCTGAAAACAAAATATTGAACTTGATGAACAAATATCAGGAGTAGAGAGAGAGCATATGCTTGTCCTCTGAAGAGTTTTTAAAGGAAGGTAATTCTGGAAAGGATCAACTAATGCATCTGTACCCGGCCCTTCAGACCTCCTGCTTCTGCTCTCAGTGATGACAAGCAAAGAAAACTGCTTGGGAAGGGTATGAAAAGGCAGCCCAACCTCAGCAGTTTGGACAGCTTTCTAGCCCTACACCTTCACTACCAAAAATAAGATGAGTCTCTAAATCCTGCATATTATTAGGTTGTATTTGGAAACCGAGAGTAAATGTAAACACAACATGATAAATGCCTGACTACCCATGGAGAGACACATCATTTTGTTCTTCAGGATAATGACAATAGAGCAACAGCTTTGACATCCCTGCACAGATCAGAGTGGTTGGAAATGTTGCTGTGAGTTGTATCTCCCAGGGTTATGACTTTCACACACGAGTACTCTTTCAGACAAAGCAGAGGCATTTCTATTCACAAAGCAGCAGCATTTTCCATGAAAACTGGCATTGTTATTTTGTTTTGCTGTTTGTTTGCTTACATGGTTTCCTTCTTTTAGGACAGAGCAAGAATTTGTCCAACTGACATTGTGTTAATGAGTTGCTAATTCTATCTATCCTGCTGCTAGTGCCAGTATTTCACACAATGACATTTTTCTGTCTTGGGAGAATCTGGGTCTTATGCAGATGGGAAAGATGATCTCAATCAGTAAATACATATATATGTATGGTTTTTCAATGCATTGAAAATGATCCTAGTATTTTATTTTAAATCCTTTATTCATAAGGAAAAACATGTGAAAATGAGCATTGATCAACTAATTCCAAAATTAAGCAAATCGGATGTTTTCTGGGTCTATAAAGCCAATAAAAGCATCTTAAAATTGCAGTGACAGAGGAAGGACAAATTGTGTGCTTCAAACCAATTTAATACTAAAAGGATTTGAAAAGGAGGGAGGAGGGCTTTCACTTCATTGCTTTCTATACACAGAATTTTTTCATAAATGGAGATGAAAACCACTGTCTAGATGCAAGAAGTTGCACATAAAGCATACCAAACTCCTTTTACAAGCAAATTAGCTATTATAACATAGCCTTAGAATACAATACTGGGTTTTAAAGCTGAATTAGACTGTCATTGTAATAAATGCAGTCTAAAAAAAAATCCTCTGTTTTTACTCCATTCTTGAGCTTGGTTTTGCACAATAACAACCTTACAGAGCCTCTTCCCACTTTCCACTGTGTTCTCTGCTCCTGAGCTTGCAAGCAGTGTCCCTTCATGCAACCCTGCCTCTCCAGCATTGATTTCCAGCACAAACAAGGGGCACAGCATAGCAGATCCTGGATCCATAAGCTGTTTATAATTACTTTAGCCCTCTTCACTGTGAGGTTTTTCCAAGATGCTTTGTTCAAGTTAGCTCCTTAATGCAGCATCGTATGTATTTATCTTGTAGTTTAAATACAAAGCTGCACTATATGTGACCTGAAACTGTGAAGATTACATTTCAGAATAAAACTGCAATTTAGGCATTGATTTGTCATGTAAAGAAGAAACCTACAATTTAGTGATGAGGATAAGAAAGTACAATGAATTTATACAATTCATCTTGGCATGGAGAGACTGGTCAGCTCCCAGAGATTACTTAGCACTGCTGAATGCTTGTATATACTTGCTTTCCTTGCAGATTATACGTGACAAGAATAGTCTTGGGGAGTTATTATATAAGAAGGACTATTTAAAGTTTATTCATTTCAGTGTGATTTTGATATTTCTAAATTAAAACCAGCCTGTTTCTTATTCTTGCAGTGTTAGAGAAGCTCGAAGAATCTTCAGTATATAAAATATATTGTCACTTCACAGTGCTGTGTTTTGCATCGTGAGTTGACTTTATTAACCGTGCACTATATTAGACCTTCTCCTATTAATAATTTCTATGTGCATCATGCACTGCTCACTGCAGAATCTCCTAGTGAAGTCTAATCACACTGCTCTAATACCCACAGGCCCTATGCTTGTAGTCGTAAGGATTTAAGGTGACAAACAGATTGTTTGAAAAAAGATAACTTATGCTGAATACTGAATACCTACTGCAAGTCTACATTAGTGCATTACCAAAAGAATGGTGCAGGAGTCCTTTTCAATACAAGTTCAAGTTTTTCACTGAACCACAGTATTTTAAACACCAGCTCCTCTGAAAACAGAATCAAATTTAACTTCGCACAAACTGGTGTTCAAATATTAATAGTGAACTTCTTTGCTTGTACAGATCCCACTGTTAAGGATCAGAATTTGGTTAACAGGATAACATTAGCTTTCACTAATGCATTAAGAACAACTCTATGAGGATCATATCATGGGTTCAGGTGGGACAGCCATCCCAGCAGTGCCTTCGGCTGCTCTGCCCTGAAACGTGTGACTGGAGCCACGCTGGACACAACAGCCACCCCAGCGCTGCCTCCTTTCACTTCCCAGGGGCAAGTAAGGCAGAGGGAAAGAATAGCAGATTTTCTGCCACACTTCTGGTAAATTTGTACCATTTTAGAGACAGTGGCTTAGAAACACGAAAGGGAGACCAAAAAAAAGTGGAAGTGTCATACCAAAGGCAAGTCCTCTCTAAGGAGAACTGTGCAAGTTGCTGAACTTTGGTCACACTGTTTATGAAACATGTATGAAATGTTAAAATCCATTTTCTTGGCAGTCCCTGGCTTTTAACAAAGCTTCTGAAGAATGCTGTGCACAAAGATGCTATTTTCATGGAAAATAACAACAGTTCCAGGACACTGTATGGCAACTCTTACTCTGAATATGCAAATACATCTCAGAAGATTTAAAATGTTCCACAATCTCCTATATGAAATCAGCACTGACTTTCCTTCTTGTGACAATTCTGTCCTGCTTTTCTTTAGAAAGCACTTCATCTGCAATATTTGGTCAGAAAAAAAAATCATTAAAAATTTTTAGTAGCTTCCATATGAATTACTGTAAAGAGCTATTAAAAACATGGAGGGTCATCTTTACTTCCTCTCACAAACCAGATAAAGAAATATATTACTGCGCAGCATGTATTATGCAATATTTTAGATAGAAGTAATCAGGAGTACCATGTCTAAAAGGGAAAATTAAAAGGCAAAAAAAAGGAAATAGAAAGGCAAAGAATGCTGATTTAAACCTTGGTAGTTCCCATATGACAAATTGTTTTGAGAAAACATCCATATCAGCTTTTATTAATGCAGATTAATTTTTACAGTTATTCTAGTAGAGGTGACAAAACTGAAATCCTCACAAGCAGAAGTGACAGACTTCAGTTATTAGGTGATAAAAGCTGCCAAAATAATCTAATAAGTTCTATAATTTCCAGGGACACCTCTTTAACACTGCACGTCTTCTCTTCTAAAATATTACCCGGTTCCTGCTGCTGCAAGTGATTCAGGAACAGCCTCCAGAGTATTTTGGCAATTTTATCTCACAGTTTAAGCACACAATGGCACAATTTTATTAACTTAGCTTCATATTCTCCAAGACCAGTTTCCATCCTCTTATATATCAAATCCAGAGCAGTATTTATCCTCTACAGCACATAGCATTGTTCTATGAGCACAGTTACCAGTGCAGCCAGTCCTACTGCATGTTCTCTGCGAATATCTAAAAAATATTGCTTAAAAAGGGCATGATAGATTACCAAAAAAAAACCCCAATATTCTCCTTCAAGAAACACATAATGGCACTAGATGGAAAATTACCAAGGTTACATAGGGAAGAAAACCCAAGCCAATAAGCCTTACTTGTGCAAGGTTTGGGATGGCCGGTCATTTTTCTCCAGTTGTCCATAGCAGCTAGTTTTTGCTTCAGGAATGAAGGAGTATTTTTCCAGCATGGCTGATGCAGCAGTGGCAATAATCCCAAGGCCATCCCGTACTCGAGCTTCTAAACTGTAGTCCCATTCATCATAAGATGCTGAAATAAGTCCTGAAGGAAACTCCTTGGGAGTGATTTCTGTGTTACCACTAACCAGGCTGGGAACTATCCAAAAGAAATCATAGCCAGTAAGGCCCAGGGAACGAGCCTCATCCAGGATGTAGACAGCTTCATCCTTGGAACAATATAGCAGGATGACAGATGAATGAATTTTCTTCAGCTGAATTTGGGTCTTGGCATCTCCAAAGGCAGTATCGAGTATGATGACGTTCTGCATGTCCCAGCCCACAAAACTATTTTCCACTGTGGTCTTAATGACGTTGATGAAGTCTCGATATCCAGGGAAGGTGGTGGTCACCAGAGAAAACACATGCCAGTCATAATCCTGCATGATTTTCAGCATGACGATGGCTTCTTGCTGAATGGAAGCCCCAAACTGGAAGAACGTGGACATAACATCCTAGAATACCAAACACAGTGAAAGGTCAGAACTTTTGTACAAGTTTGAAGGGAACAGAATCCCTAATCCTTCTGCTCTCTTCAGTTCACATGGTTACCCAAGCTTTTGTTTCATTCAAATAACTTTCTGTGCCTTACCATATTTGTATCATTAATAAGCAAGACTGATCATAAGTAGCACAACTAAAAATTAAAATATTTGCCAAAAAGTGACAAATAGATAGGATTTCATAGGACATTTCCCCTCCAGCAGGTACCTTCAGATTCATTATTAGAATGCGACCCAATAAACTTACACAATTCATAAAATATGTACAACACATACTGTCTGTATATAAGAAGAATTTTAAACTTCCAGATCTACTGTCTGAAGGATACTTCACTTCCAAAGGATCACTGGACTCAGTGGAAGCTGACAAACTCTGCAGAAGCAGATTTATCATCCTCAAATACTGAGTTCAGTACTGTTTGCAGGCTCACTACTACTGATCAGGATCCATTCAGAGCACACATGGCCCATTGATGCCTGATGTAGAATGAACAGAATGGGACTCCAGGGACAACCAGCAAACTACTGGTGTCCTCATTAAAGAACTTAAATGGAAATAAATTCAAACAATGGCCTCATAGTCTGTAATTGGTAGCTGCACTGCCTGACACAGCTGTGCTGTCAGTTTGCTAGATTTGTTTCTAATGTTTGTGTTGTATTTTTACAGTATTGGTAATATTTTATACAGCATAAGGGTAGGTACCTCTTATTTTAACAACATCTATTAGAAATAGGCAACACAATAACATATTTTGTTGACACTAAATTGATGAACATTTTCATTGGTCTATTTTTAACAAGTTGCTGTAATATCTAGATTTATTTTTTAATTTTACATTCTATGTTTACATACATCACAATTATTAGAGTACCAAAACTATACACAGGAAGCTATGCAATTCTTCATTTTGATTTTGCTTTAGTATTTATTCCTGACCAGAAATGGCAACTTATATGCATTGTTTTTTAGACACAGAAGGCATGAACTCCTGCTGAAAGAACAGCTTATGATTTAAAAATAAGATACTAACCATTTGAGATTTCTTATGCAGCCTTTACAGGAAAGACACACATGGTGCTTTAAATTTAAAGAGTTTTATGAAGGTGCTTGTGAAGCGCTATCCTACTTTACACTTCTGAGGAGCAGAAGCAGCTTAATTGACTTAAGTTTCATGGCAAGGTGGTGTTAAACATACAATTAGTAGTGAGAAGGGTAACTCAGTGCTACAAGTTCCATATTTTATCTATGGAAATCTACTCAGAGCAAACTGAATGTCTATATATATATTTTTAATAGAGGATGAGGAGTGTTATTACTTTCCAAACATTAAGACCCTGACACCAGGATTTTATATAGCTTGACAGCAATAAAAGTCTTATGACCTGTGACAGACCACGAAGACTGATATCAGAAGTACAAAATATACACTACTGGTAGTAATAAAACATCTGCCTTGGCTTCTTTGGTACCTCAAACACAGCATTCTAAGTGCCAGTGGCAGATTTGCTTTGGTCTGGGGTTAATTGCAGATGTTATAAAACATAATTGGGAGAAGAATCAAATTAAGAAGATTTGATTACTAAACGCTTCTAGGAGCTATTTCCTGGTGACCTGCACTGTATACTTAAAAATAAACAAACAAACAAGTCTTTCATCTGGGGACACTTGCAGGTAAATAAACTCAGCACATACAAAAGTCTGCTCAAAGGTAGCATTTAATGATTTAGTTACTCATTTACTGTTACAAAGTAAATTAGATATCAAGAGACAATGTCATGAATCCAAGTTTGCTGTAGCTTCCTAATTGAACATAAAAAAACACTGTAACAAAAAGTCAATTGCTTCATTTTTTTTTTCTCCAGCTCCTATCTTATCCTGGTTTTTACTTGTGATTATGCTAAACAACAGTAAAAATAAGTAAAATAATTTACAGTAAACTAAATAGATTTTTTTTTTCCATCATATCCTTTCATTTTAGCCCATTTCTGTATATGGTTAATGGCTACTAGCATAGAAGAACAATTCTTTGAAACCACACTTAATGCTTAGTCCTTAGTGCATCACAAGGAACGTATCCAGTAAGGCAACTGCAGATAAAGTCTTTGAGCGAAAAAAAAATTCACATGGACATTTCCAAGTGTGACCTTACTAAGTAGTAAATACAGATTTTTATCCTAGAGCAGTCCTTGTCATTTTCCCTGGTCATGAACAACAGTCTTATGCTGGTGGTCTATGTCACCTTCACAGGGGTCTGACAACATAAGAAAAGTAATAAACATAAACCATTTCCTTTGTAAATATTTTGTTTGAAAAATTGTTTATGAAAGGAGTTTTGATTAAACATTTTTGTAAAGTTCACAAGCATATTACGTAAAACCTTTTCACATAATTGCAATGTGAACTTCAGTCAGAATCAGGCAATTAACATCAGTTTGTGATCAGAATGGTGAAAAATATTGTGATACATGGTGGAAAAAAGTTTGAGTTCAAGGAATATTAGGGGATGTCACAAGCAAGATTCTCATCTGAAAAAATTCCACGTAGCTCCACCGACTTCATGCAATGCTCTTTTAGAGCTGAAGATCTGACTGTATGTGTTGACAATGAATTTGAAACAGATGGAAGATAACTACCAACTGCAGCCTTCAGAACTTCAGATATTTAAATGCCTATACAGAGAATATTCAAGGACATATTATGCATTAAGCTTAGGGGAAAGAAAAGTTTTGTGAAGAACCAGGAATTCAACTATTATATCCTTAAGCATCTAAAATGATGTATGTAGTAAACAAAAATTATTTAGTTATTTTCATTTAACTGCTATATCTTGGCATCTATTAAGATAACTAAGTCCTTGCTGAAATAGGAATACAGATGTACTATTGGATGTGCTTTAAATGCACATTTTCTTTCCTCAGTGGCCCCATTCTATTGAGATTATTGGTGAGGATGAAAGGAACCTGTAGCATTTATCCAGTAAAAGAAACTTTTATACAGAGGAATACCACAGGTAATTCTCAAAGCATGAAAATCCCAATATGTTACACTGATATTGCAAAAATTTAGATAGAAGTAGCTATTGAAATGATTAAGTAATGCTTTATTTGATTTTCTGTTCTAACTTCCTAGCTGGATTCTACAACAGCCATGTAAATAAAAAAAAAAAACGAGTGATGAAAAGAGACAGAAAAGAACAAGGCTTTTTGTTTCTTTATCTTTCACATGAACATACAGAACATCTTCCCATATGTTTCACACCAGGAGGAAGTAATCCTTCAATTGCTTCTCAGTTACCATTATTTTTGAATTTTGTATACAATATAAAACTGTCATTGCAGAGAAGGGCCCTTCAGCATTCCCCTTCTTGTGCACAAAACAGCAGATCTCTCTGGTGCTGTCGTTTCATAGATTAATATATTAGAGTAAGTTGCTTTTTAATTAGTGTACCAAATCTATAAATCTGTCACTGTTGTCAGAATTGCACATTTCACTTCTGCAATTCCTACAAATTACAGGAATATTTCTCTCAAAACCTCATCCTCAGCTATTTTCATGACATCTTATTTTCCCAGCTCCAGTTTTTCCATGAGATCAGCAGGGCATATTCACAGCTGCTCTAACAGCTGAGGTAAACTCTAAGGGTAGTTTATGCCTACCAGGGAAAAAGCTGCAATAATTGGTTAGGTGAAGAAAGAAACATTTGTCATCTAAAATACATACCTTTTTGTTATGCAAAAATGAAATGCTAAACCAGAGCAAAATAGGGATTAATATAAGGTCAAATTGATTTTCCACTTGGTAGACTTGTTGAGGATGGTATTCAGCTGGTGAGACAATATTATGACAATAAGAAAACCAATATGAAATATGGTTTAAAAAGCAATCCAGAGGATAATTTTACTCAGCCAGGAACAAGATTATTATTGACAAGACTATGAGTAGGACCTTCAAGTTATCATAATTACTTCATTCTTACTCGCTCTGTGCTCTTCACAGAGATCCAGCAAAAAATTTTTCTCATATTTTACACCACTGTAACTTAGATATTCCATTTTTATAACAGATTTAGGCATGTGGTGCTAGGTCTACATATACAGCGCCAGCTGTTTCCTATTTGATGAATTATAGTAGTTATTTGGCATTTCTATGAAGACTAAAAAAACTGAAAGCCAGAGATTAGTCATGAATCTAAGCTGAATAATTTTGCACCACATCAGAAATACACAGAGGAAATTATTTGTACCAATCTCAAATGTAGGTAAATAACACGCCTTGCAGCACGTTAAATTGGAACTATTTTTCTTGAATTACTTAAAATGATGCATTGATGCCCTGGTAAACATGAAGTGAATTTTTGTTTCCCATGAGTATCTAGGTTTCACCCATACAGACTTCCTTTGTGGCACTATACAGACCTATGCAAAACTTTCAGCAAATGTAAACACTGAAGTGGAGGAGCTGAAAGGAAAACCTTTCCTCCCAAGATACCCATTTCTAAACTCTTAAGTTATTAAATTGCTGCCTCTATTCATTAACAGTATAGAACATGCAATTCCCAACACAAACATCTCACTGAGGCGCCCAGGGAGAAAACTCCCCCATTATCACCAAGGGAGCAATCTGGGGGAAATTATATAAAATTACGTACTCGCAGGCAAAACAGAGCAACATGTGAGGGTGGAAATAATTTACTAATTATTACAAACAGCAGAAAAGACTTGCTTCCCAAGGACCTGTCACCTCTCTGGCCTCACACATGGCAAAAACATGCACAACCTCCACGCGTAGTTTCTCTGCCGATACCAACTTCTCCTTGCACTTCTGCCTTCCCATGTGGGCTGTGGAGCTGCCAGGGCCCCAGGAATTCTCCAACACCCACCACAGCCCCACAAGGGACCCCTAGATGCCATTACACTGAGTCAAGCTCAGGTGCAGCAAGGCCCATGCCCGGCCCCAGTGGACACGGACTTGCTCCTTGCACTCGACCTGGGGCCTGAGTGGTCTCCCTGCCCTTGTCCAACAATACCTGGACATGAGCTGAGCAGGAGGGAGTGCACAGCAGGGCAGGGTCTCTCTGGATGAGGACATGTGTGTTTCTGCAGCCCCCAGATGACTGATTTTAAGTTCTCCAGATCTGCCCATGTAGACTTGTGAATGTGTTTCACCATTTGTCACTGAGAAGGCTAAGTCCTAGCAGAGTTAGAAAAAGGATGGAAATTGTTTTACTCTGTAATTTAACTTTTGCAAATGTAGAGCCACGAAACACATAAAGGTCAACAAAAAGGACAAACCAAGGCCTTATTTCTAAAATAAAAAGTTTGCTCTGGGAGAGGAACATTCAAGTTAGAAAAGGGCAGTAGCAAGCAAGGGAGTACATTACGACTTTCCAACATCTGACATGGCCCCGTTTATTATTTCAAGGAATAAATATCAGGGAAACATGATTTTGAAAGGTTAGCACCAGTTTAATCAAGCATATTCTTTCCCATTTCCAGAGGGAGCCTGCAGGGATTCATTTTTGCAGAGGCTTCTGTATTTCCAGCTCATGGTTTTATCTTAAGAATTTTGCTAGAATATAGATAGACTTTTTTGTTGGGTTGGGTTTGGTCTTTTATTCCTTTAATATACCCATTTAATTTTATACTGCCAGCTTGGCTTATCTGGGCCTGCTACAAGACTTGAACTTTGTCATTATTTTTTCTATACCAGAATAGCAAATGAACAAACACAAAGGAACAAGAACAGGGTTTCTACAGACCATCACAGAGTCCATGGTTTTTGATCCTTTACATTCTTCTTATAATAGTGTCATGTCTAATGAATTAAAGTAAAGAACTCAACATGCAATCACAGTGAAACAACTCAGTGATGGAAGATGACTAGTTTAGCACCATTCCCAAGGCTGGAGCAAACCATCTGGATTTTCAACACATCTGGGTTTCCTTTCATGGATTGTTCACACATTGGAAATTGTGGTGATTCAGTCTGAGCTCCTGTTCAACCAGGATAGGCAAGTGAAAAACGTTTTCAAAGGCTGAAATGACATCAACAAGCCTGTGGCTAAACTTGATAAAATCCTGAAAAGATTCATGTTAACCAGCAGGCATATATATATATATATGGTCATTTGATGAAAGGTTTATTCACAAGATGCTTCCTTCGTAGATAAATTTCAGCTTCTGTTGTTACAAAAATGTCTTACATTGTGACTATTTCGATGATGAAGGGAAAAACTGTGGTTCTATAAAAAGGCAGCGTGGAGCTGGCTGTACTACAGCTCTCTGGATGATCAACAGCTATTGGACAGCTTCTGGGGTGAAAGAGAATCCCAACGTGCAAGGAAAACTGATAAGGGAAAATAAAGAGTATTTCCAGAAAAAATATATTTTCTTTGTATGTTCAAATATTCCTTGAATATAAATTACTCTTTAACCCATACTGGATGGTACTGTACATCAGTGTAAAGTGTTAGTGTTATCCAAAAATATTTTTCATTTATGGAGAAAATGAGGTTTGTACGAAAGTTTCTCATTTCCTGTAAGTCTTTCACCATGAAAATAAATATCAAAAATGTGTATGGCCAAATATATTAATTAGTTAGCAAGAAGGACAGACTTTATGCCATAGGTTATAGCTAAGGATTATTTCTCTTATGCTCCTTGTCATGACTGCAGATAAATGTTTTGCCTTTTTTCAAATGTACGACTCTCTTTTTCTCATGGTTTGCACAAGCAGCTCCTTCTGCTTTGTTGATGCAGTTAGCATTAAACTGATGCAAGTAAATAGTTTCTTGAAGAACCCAAAAAATGTCATTTTCCATGGGAAATGGCTTTAAATTAGCCATTCAGCACATCTTTCACCTAAAGGAACACCTGAGTTCACATGGAGAGTTCTTGAGTCTGTCCTTTCAGTGAAAACTTTTCAAACAGTTATTATGAATGATTGGAGAGCAATCAGGAAAGTTAATTACTTTTCAAAGACAGAGAAGGCAACTGCTGTGAATATACTCCACCAATATTGGTGAAAGTGGCTTACTGCTGTATGGAAACATCCATCTGCCAATGATTCGCATTTGATATATCAAAATAAAAATGTGGTAACAGCACTAGAAGAAAACGTGGTTCTCGTCCTGTTCTCCCCATGGCAAAATGAGAAAGTGTAGAACAAACTGATGATGATCTGTCCTGCCCAGGTTACTGACCTGGATAAGAAAAATAAACAATTAAACTATACTATAAAATGAGGCAGAAAGAATCCCAAACCCAGATTTCATCACAAGACTTTCAAAATGTGTTTGTAGGAAGGAGGAAAGTCTAGACTTTCAGAAACAAAAACAAAAATAATTTTTCAGAATCATAGAAAATGTTTTCACCAGGTTACAGAAATAAAAAAAAATAAGAGAGCATCAGTGATCTTGTAAACTAGCCAATGAAAGGCCAAGACACAGGAAATCCAGTAGGGATAGGCACAGATGTTCAAAGAAACAACTGGATAACTTTCCTAGGAGTGGTATTTCATTGCAATGCACATAATTTACCTCTAGAAATAAAATACCACAAAGACATAGGATGAATGGAGGATTCCAGCCAAATGAGCCAGATAGGTCTCTGGAAAACAAATAAAAATCTTGGTATATCACTTATCCACCCCCACTACCTCACTCTTATATTCACACTGAGCATCATTTACTGAGGTCTACATTGTTTCTTATCAGGATTGAGATACTACATATTTTATTACCAAAGCAACATGCTGGGCTATGTGGAACTTCTCACCTTCCTCAAGTTTCAGTCTCTTGCAGTAGAGAATTATCTAACAAATCAATTAGTTCATTTACTTTGAACCAAGGCTGCTCCCATAAGACCATCAGAGATGAGCTTCTTTGGATTCATGGGCAATTTGGGCAACTTCAAGGCATTTTAATTTACAGGGAGTTATATTATTTCTTGGAGTAGATAGCTAGTTCTAATTATAAATCCTGAAAACAATCCTACCTGCTTACTGAAAACAACCTTGTATACAGAGTTTAACTGTCCAGTTTAAAAATCAGACCCTGATAGTCAGGTTTTGGTACAGGCAGACAGATCTCCAACACAAAGGAAGATTCCAAAATTTCCAAGGAAGTCCAAAAAGAGAAACAAATGAAAAAGCAGTGTTTTATCTTCCTCTTTCAATAAAAAGCAAAGCTTGCTAATATCTATTTTTTGATTTTTCAGCCAATAAAATTTCATTCTAATAGTTTTATCTTACAGATTTTACTGTCCAAAAGGGTTATGCATTAGTCTTTAAAAAGTGCAATGGCCACATTTTGTCTGATTAACAGCTTTTTACAGCGCTAGCCTATTCATTTTTTTTCAAAATCAGTCATCTAAATCGATTTTGCTCTACCCCAGCCATAAGTTTAAACATGCACACAAATTACTATGAGCCACCCACAGAATCTGTGAGAATTCAATTTACTTGACATCCTTTTTGGGTACCTGCTAAATTAAAATACGTAGATTTGGTAATATTTTTTTCAGTTAAATAGTAATATTTTAGCCAAGCAAAGTTTCATGAGCTTCCATTACCATTGTTGTGGAATCAAAAAATATAAATCATTCAAATAGCTTTTGGAAATTTTTAAGAATCACTGCTTTGCAATAATTCTTCCCTGGGATAAATTCCCATTCCAGCCTTTTGGTAAGTGAAGCACTAACCATTTCACTTAGCTATATGATGACATCACAGGGTATTTTAGATATGTATTGTATATCCCCAACAAAAAGTTGCTCAGAACAAGAATTTACAGTGGTTGAGAGCAAGTGTGATTCTGTGTTCAAATTTTTTATCATATGCAGTACAAATATTGCACAAGAAAATCCTGCAAAACAAACTGCTTACAGTTCATGCATCAAGGAAATTGCTAAAGGGTTTTCATAGCTTTTTCCATTACAATCCAAATTTGCTAATTGTGTAAACAGAATCAAAACTTTACCCACAGTTACATTCAAATATGCTACAGACAAGGATCCAGCACTAAATCCAGAATCAGTAACAATTCATAATTTAATGGAAGATGAATCAAGTCAAATAGGCTGATTACTTATAGTGTGCATTGCACGTGTGCATAAATGCTGTACACTCTGTAGAATTAAATATCAATAAATAAATATCAATAAAAATGCCTTGACACATCATCTCATCCAAAAACATTTGGTCTCATTGAATGCTAAAATACTTCTTGTGTTAGGATGAGAAGCCAGAAACCCATTAACTAAGTCATTTCCACACATCTACACTTAACAAACAAAAATGAAGGCAAACAACAACCTCCCCCTCCACCCCCTTTCACCAAATGGTGAGTATAAAATATTAAACAAATAAAAGAAAGACAAAACAAATTCAATTGCTTGTAACTGTGGTGTACTTTTCCTTTATGAGCCAGGACTTTTGGACTGGTCACCTCTTTGTACCTCGTCTGCTTCAGCGGCATTGGCTTGATGAGAGAAATCCAACAACAAGAGGCTACATGGAGAGGACAAACATATACACAGATGGCAAGGAAATCTTTTAAGAGGAAGAATAAAAGGAGTTCAAGGAATCATTCGGAGCAGCTTTCCATGGCAACAGAGATTTCTGCAATATATTAAAGTAGCAGAGGAAGATGTTGATAAGACGAGACAGTCAAGATTCTTGATCTTCAAGAAGACATATGCGTTTTGGTTCCCCAGGTAGTTTGGGTTCTAAACAAGAAGAGGTGCAAACCTGACTCACCTGCCTTGGGAAGGGAAAGTCACAAAAACATCATAACTTATCCAAAGCATGCATGCTGCTTTTAAATTCTTCCAGGAGGAAGTGCTTCAAAGTACTCAGTATGCTCCTCTGCTCTTATGTACAATCAGCATATCTGAAAAAGAGAAGGACTCAAGGGAAACACCATTTGTGCTTATCCTTTATATTCTCTTCTTCAGACATCATCTTTGGCCTCTGGGCAAAAACTACAGCTGCTCTTCTGTTATGCTAATAGAAATTACATGCTTTCTCAAAGTGAGCAATCGGCCCATCAGCTGAGCAATGAATATTCTTTTCCATTGCACATTTATTAGCACCAGGTCAGAAGCAAACTCATAGAATTTCTGACATGTGTGATATGTATCACTACTTGCTTATCACCCTGGCTCAAGCTAAGAGGCTTGCTAACTGCATATTTTACAATGAATCCTACTTGCAAGGCCACAGCTCAAAGCACACCAACAAGAGATGATGTTTCACTGGTATTCATTGCAGAGCCTTTGAATAATCATAGATGAAACCACAAAACAAAACATCTTTGAGTTAAAGTAGTTGCAAAGTCTCCAGTACTCAGAGCTAATGCATCCATACTATTACAGAAGGAACACAGGAAGAATGTGGAATGAGGGAGAAAGTAGAATTCAGCTGTAGGCAGATACAACACTTTTGCAGTACCAGTGTGCTAACCAGATAAGGACATAAGCATTTAACATTGCATTCTGTGATGAATGGTAATGTAACAGAGATATGCAAACATAAAAACTCTGTGGCACCTATTTTTTTCTAACTCTACTCACACAGTTCCACTCCTTTGACTTAAATCTGTATTTTCTTTTTGGCAATCTGTTTAAGGATGCAACGACTTATTTAGTTGCAAGAATATCATACATCCAGAGATCTTCCAAGCATAAGCAAATAATATTACAGGTAGAAAACCTTTACCAACATGTATTCAAATTACTGAGATTTTGATATGGGCAGTAAATCTATTTCTTCTATGAAATAGCTTAGCTCAAATTACTATTTCTTAGATAAATATCTTTAAGCATGATTCTGATTTACAGAAAATATCAGATGGAAAACATAACTTCAGGAAAGGAAATGTTCGAAACGTTAAGTGTGGGTCCTTACAAGGCATAGTAATTCTTTCTAGAAGTTATTACAGAGTTGACAGTCATACTAGGCACAGTAAATACTGCACTGCTATAGCAAATTGAGTATCTCATTTCCAGCTATAAAAAAGACATGTTTGTACAATGTTCAGTACAGTGTGAAGAGGACTGAAGCAATTTTCATTAACCTGCATAATATCTTAATACTTTCAAGAGGGAGACACAACAACCCTTGTACTGAATACAAATAAGCATAAAAAAAACATTTTTGGGTGTTGATGTTTATAAAGCCAGAGTTTATTATTAGTTGCATTTGACAGCACTGCACTTATAGCTATTTCCTAGATAGGTAAAATATACAACACAAATCAGTGACTTCTACAGATTGCTACAAAAATAAAAAAATAAACTTCAGAGCTTTTCTGACATAAGTAGGAAACACAAAAGGTTTTAAAATAATTTCTCTATAGACTGCAACTAAATTCTAAGTACCCTCACATCTAAATAGGATGAGAGTACAGGGTGCTCAACAGCCTCCAGAGGAGGGTATGCACACACAGAAAGGAGCACCCACACAGATGTGAGTTCAGCCATGCCCATTTTATTCACGCTACTACGTGTGTCCTCAGGAAAGTGTTTAAATACTCCAGCAACTGGAATAGATTCTCTGTCAACACAAAGTGGGTTACTTACTCATTTTCATTAATGGAACTGTGCACCAAAGAGACTTGGATGCCAGTCCTCTGGGATTTGTTGGAAAAAAAATCCTTTTTTGTAGGACAGCTAACAAACATAACACCTGTTCTTACAAGTTAAGTGCCTTCAGTTCCATACATAAAAGATGAGTACTCATTACATTTCAGGAATCTTATATAACAAAGCTTGTTAAGAAAGTTGCAATTGCAGTTTAGATTTCAGTGTAATAGGCACAAGGTATCACACTTTGTCTTAAACTAGCATATTTTGATTTGTCTCCATTTGTGTCCCCTAATGCCATACCCTAAAATAGCAATTTTAATTTTACAGGCTACAGGATTGCTCTTCTTTTGCAGGTCCTTTAGAAAAAAATCGACCTTTCAGTGTTCAAAATCCAGTCTGAAAAACACTGAGACTTCAAAGCAACATCCTAGCCATTTCCATCTGACACTATTCAACAGTAGGGGTAATAATATTTCACTATATTTATTTTAATAAGTATTTTAGGATTGATCCTCAAACTTGGCACAGCTTACTGTGACATGATATACTACCAAAAAGGAAAAGAAAAAGCTGCGACCAGATTCCTTGCAACATACTCCAGCAAACCTCCCGGAATATAGGCAAAATGTGGAAGAACAGAGGAAGGCTTCACTGCACAGCTCTCACTAAGCAGTTCTGGCACTCCTTCTCATGAATCATAATTTTCTATATAAAAGCAGTGCAACTTCAAGTTCACCAGATGATGATATTTCATGTTACATTAACAGATAATTAAAAGAAGATGAATAAAAAAGCTGAAACAAATCGCCCCCTTTTGTGCAAGATGGATCTATGGAGCAAGCATGGATTGTCCTGTGTTCAGGAGCAGATACAGCTCATTTTAGGGACAAAGGTTTTGTCTTTTCAAATCTGTACCAAATAAGGCAGTCTTCCTGCACAGTATGTATTAAAAAAATGAGAAAGAAAAAAGAGATGTAAAAACTATGCCACGCTGCTTGACGTGCTCTATTCCACAGAAAGAATTTCTCCCTAACATGAAGATCTTCAGAAGATGAATACCTGGATGGAAGTTTATGTGGGATCTGTGATTCTTTTCAATTATCAGACATTCCTTGCTACATTTGCAACAGTCTTAGAAATTCCTATGGGAGTAAGCTTGGCTGCTCTTCAAGACCAAGACAGGAGCAGGTACTAAACACAAAAATGTCACTATAAGACATTCAAAGAACAACCAACTATGTTTGTATCACCAAACATGCTGCAGGGAATGGGTCAACATCCCACAACGTGCATCTTTTTTGCTCTACTCAGCTTTACTTGCATGGGGCAGCTGGTATGGATTTCAAGATTACTGGTAAGGAATTCAGAATCACCAAGCTCCTGCTAAAGACTTGGGATAACAGGAGTGGAGGAAAGAAGTAAAATCCTGTGTGTTGAAAGGTGAGCAGTTCCTCAGCATAAGCCTGGGCAAAAACAGTAGACGTTAGAAAGCCCCACAAAAGAGGAAGAGTTGGGTATGCAAGTACCTATTGATCCACGGGCTGAGCTTCCTGCTCCCACCAGACACCTTGGCTGGCATCCTACAAGTGAAAGTTTAATCTGCAACACTGCCTCTGAAAGCCATTTCTGCTGACAGCTCAGCTATTTCCAACACATCCTACACCACTTCTGCTGTCCTGTGCTGACACAGAGCCAGAGACAAACATTCAGCACATTGGAGACACCATTAGAAATAGATGAACAGTGCAAACCAAATTAACTCCCTCATGGGCAGCAGCAGTTATCTTTCTTTCATTATTTGTGGATCATGTGTTATCAATAAATATTTGGAAAACCACTGGTTCTTGATAAAAATATTTAGTATTAAATGTTTTACCTTATTTTAAACAAAAATATGTTCATTTGAAAACACAAAATCCTCTGTCACTTGAATTTGTAGCCTATTTCAGAAAATATAAAAAAGCATTGAGGAGAAGTAATACAGCCTGACAGATGACTGGACACAAATCACAAACAATTAAGGAATGCCATTTAGAAAAGCTCATATTCTTAAAATTAATCATCCTATTACTAAACAAACACTAAGAATAACATAATTTCAGATAAAATCAGTCCGGGTCAGTAAAAGTTTAGCTCACTAAATTACAGCAGTAATTATCCATTATTCTTAGTAATGTAGCTTAGCCAGCAATAATGCATCTGTCGCCTCAGATTGTATTTCCACAACGACCACATGCTAAAAAGCTACAATTAATCAGCTATCAGTTTTCAAAGAAATAACAGGTTTCCTTTGTAATAAGGAGTACAGCCTTAGAATAAACACGTATAATTCATTTCCTTGTAAATCATCTCTCCTGGAAGATTTATTTATCCCCAGTGATATGTACAATCATCTAGCACAAGTCATGTTACAATGCTACACTTCATGAAATGTCTTGAAACCATCTATTCACAACTAGTTTCTAGTCTCCTCTTCCAATTGACCATAAGTCTGGTCCAAAGGTTGTTTTATTACTACATATAGATGATAATGTGTTGCTATACATACTCACAATACAGGATAAAAGCATACTCATTTTCTCTCTGTGTATCAGATGAGGAAACATCATGATGAAACATCATCTGATTGTGGAATAAAAATTAAAGCTGAAAAAATTGTAACTTCTATTGCAATCTGATAAAAAAAAATCAAACCTGTAAAATATATATTGGATAAAATTACGCACATTGAAAGACTTCTACACAGAGTGCTCCTTCTTCAAGAGATTTAGCAGCACATTTTCCTTTGATTTTTTTCCCAAACAACCTCATAAAGGACTTAAATTTATCATTATACAATCACTCCATATAAACAAGACACACTAACATGTTCTTGCTTATTATGAAAATATCAAACAGCTTGTGGTGATCAGTTAAAATATTCCACTTGTTTTTTCTATGAAAAATTGTACTTCTTACAACCTCACCTAACAGCCCAAGAACAGATTTTATGGAGTATTCATAAGCAAAATTCAACACCAAGCACAGAATTATGTATAAATATAAATAGCATTAAAATAATGTACAGCTCCTTGGTGCTATGGCAGAAATAAGCATACTTGGAAAAGTATTGTCTGCTCATAAGGAAGAACTCAAATTATTACTTGAAAATGAAACTACTAAATCAAAATGAGAGCTCAACTGAGCAATGAAGTTTGTACATACATCAGTGCATTTGTAAATTAAACGGATGCATAAGGGATATTCTCATGAAGTCATTCATATAAATTGGTATACAGAAGAATTTCAGAATTTGATGCTAAAAGTGATTGCAGTTCCTTTAGCAAGCAAGCACCAGACAAACGGGGCCTAAATTCTAACACCACTATGTCAGAAGACTTGGTCATCTCTTCAGGCTCTTTCGGAGCACACCGGTGCATCACAAAGCCCACAGCTAGGTGCATTTTCCTATTCATGAATATGAGCTAATTTCTCAAACTATTTCAAGATATTCACAGTTTCCTTTATTCCCTTGCCACACAAATCGGAGAGGTCAACTTGTAATGTTCATCACCTGGTTTTCAGAGCCCCCTCTCTACACAGAGACCAGTGGGTGGTCCCATACTCAATGAAAGATCCTTGAAAGGATGTGTTAACCCATTTCTATGTACTGCAGTACTGTGAAAAACTGGGGGGAGGGGAAGCTACAGATGGGGAGAGATGGATGATAAAGTTATATTATTAGAAATAAGCCATGATCTTTAAACACCCACCGAAGGAAGGCACAGCAGTCACACCATTACAAATTTATAGCTAACTGTAGGACATCTCTGTTGAATAGAACTTTCTACAAATTATGTCAGTCTTTGTATTATTTGAACTACTGTTGCTTTCTTGGCAAGGTATGTGATTCAACCACTAGACCTTCAGAACAAGTATTTTAGCTTCTAATTAAAGTCTGGGAGAGTACACCACCCCAAAACCTTCTCAGTAATGTGTTTTGCTATTGCACAACTTCTGTACTCCAAGATCAGACAGGAAAATCTTGTAAATCATGAGAACAGGTAACCTGGCAGACTTTGCTCAGATTTCTGGGGCCAATGAATGATAATCAATATGAAAGCCAGCTGTGTTTAAAATTATTTATCCTATGTGTTCCATCTTCCACTTTTTATTGACTTCCAATTTGTTACCTCCCATTGGCAGCTGTCACACTCATGGTGCAGCTGGAAGAAAGATTCATGTGAATATCCCTTGGTTGCTTCAGTGCAAAATCAGTCAGGTTGTCTTTAACAGGCTCTTGTGCCTCATTCATCTTAAAAATGGCCAGCTCTGCTCTGAAGATGATGAAGCATGTGCAGAGTTTTTCTGTGCTGGCAGAGCAGTAACCTCAAAGGAGAGGGATGATATTGAACACTGCAGGGACTGGAGCAAGAGGTGCAGATTGGAGAAAAATAACTTTTTTCTGCAATTACCATCTGATCCCAGACTTAGTCGCCTACTATTGAAATTCATTAAACTAATTCCATCTCTAAAGATTCAGTTAGATTCAGAGATTAAACAAATTCACTAGTGATTAGAATCTCACTGACATTTGTAATGATATAAATTACTAACTGAAAAGCAAAGCAACAATATCACATTCCAATTTGAAATAAAATCAGATCAGGCAGACTATCTCAAATATCCTCCTATTTAAACTCATTCAGGATTTATTTTTTCTATCTCTGAGCAGTAGTATCATTATTGGAAATATTAAACATATGCTAACACTTTAAATTGAGCAAGCTTTGCACTTATTTAATGCAGTTTGAGCAGGTTATGTATTACACATTAGCCATTCAGCTTCATTCTGCTTTGCACTCTTACTAAGATCTTGTCATCAACCAATAAGGATACATATTTGACATCCTCTTTCCACATTCTGAACTGATAGTCCAATTAATGCTGTTACACTAGACGACAACACAGGTCTCTGACCGTCCCTTGGTATTTTTAATTTTGGCCATAAGAAGTACTTTTGGAGGGAGTGAATTTTTTAGTATCTGTGCAGAGAGATGTAAAAACCTGGACATCTAAGAACAGATATTTATGATATCGATTAATCAATGCAACCAACTGAACATACTGGGTAAACTACACAAAGAGTTGTAAGCCTAAAGAATAACAAATGTAATTTCCATCCAAACAGATCACAAAGCACTGGTACTGGCTGTGCTATAAGAGCATGACAGTTCATTAGGCATGATTAGCATACTTCCCTCTTGCATAACAGAATGCTCACCAGTATCCAATTAACTTGAGGGTTATGAGTAAGTGACAGCAGCTGACTGGAATTATAGGATTAAAAGTAAAGACTACAGCTACAAGAACTTCTGGAATAATCTGTTCATCAACTAAGTTCTGCCTTCTAAATGATCATAAAGCTGTTCAATATCCTGCAGGATACTTTCAGTCTTTTCCAGGTCACATCCCTATACGTATCTAGGTAGCGCTACATCCAACATTTAGAAGCCATACAATAAAAAAACAGTTTCAGAGAAAATTTGTGGACTCTATTTGTTACATAATATAAAAACTACTGCGTATTAAAAATATTAACAATAACATGGATAATATATAAATGAACAGACAGAATCCCTATATATATTCCAAAATACCTGTATGTTTTTATACGCACAGTTACGTACACACAAGCAACAATATGTTCCTCCCGTCATACTGACTCCAGAATACTAAGTAGTGCCTTAATAGTTGATGAGTAACTTGAAGAAACTATGAAACCATTACAGAAGCTAAGACATTTACAGCTTTAGTCATTAAAAGCTTATATATTAGACTTTACTTTAATCAAGCAAGTTTTATAATGCCAAAACTATTTCAGTTATTCTTCAGTAGAGGGCAAGAACAGAGATTTCTAGTTCACTTGCTACCAGAAGAGCATTACCTATAATTTACCCATCAGCCAAATTAAGCATCAGAATAGCAATACTAATCTAAATGGATGTTTTGAAGACTTGTGATGAAGGTAAGCAGTTATAAAGCATTTAGTTGCTTCCCTGTTTGTTTTTCTTTCACAATCCAGGTTATATTTTGAGCTCTGTGTGTATTCCTTCTGCAACTCAGGCCACAAATCCTCTTCATATCCCAATTCCCTTTCCACAATCCTGCTACCTTCCAAGTTTCTTTCCAGATTACACCTCAGACTTGCCAAGGCCTTTTAAAGTTAATGAAGGCGGACTGGCTGAAACATTCTTCAGGCTACAATTCTTCCACTGTGCTTTCATCCCTGTCTCTCACGTCAGTAATACTCTGTGTACTGACAGAAATTTAACTTAGCTTTACCACACTTGCACACGGGCAGACTGATGAAATACTACAGAAAGGAGCAGAAAATTTCACAATGCATCATGTAGATCAAGCATACAAACACACACACATAAGATTGCAGGGATGTTCTTTCCTTTAGTGCTGCTAAGAAACTAAAGACTTCATCAGTTTCTAGAATAATATTTCTAGCAGTTTTCCAGAAGAAAAATCCTCAAACATTGAAAATCTCAAACAGTTCTACAGATGGTCAACGTCTATCTATGGCTGTGAAACTTGACTTCTAAGAATAAAAGGATATACCCATTGCATTATCTATTACATATTATGCAAGCTTTGTCCATAATATTTTAACCTAAATGATCTTGTAATTTCTAGATCCACGAGGGATCACAGTAGAGTTGTTATCACGTTAGGAGTATGTTTCTTGAAAATACACAGAACTTTTCCTTACGACCAGTATACCACATTCATCACCACTAACAATCTCAGAGGTGTCCAACTATTCAAATTGTCTCAGCAAAAATTATCCAAAAGACCACAGTGTTGTCAAGCAGTGGGAACTACTGGAGTTAAATGGCAGGATTATCCCACGAATGGCATGTCTTCATAACTTCCAAACATAATCTAACCACATTCTAAAGTTTCTTGATCAGGAAATACCATATTATGGTTCATTTATTGAATTAAATTTCAGATAACCTTTCTTGTTGTTTGTGAATTTTATAAATGCATAAAGAAACTTCCACGCTAGTATATATAAAAACAACAAGCAGAAAACAAGTTTTTCCTCATTTCTGCAGATCTGGCATGTCCCATTTTCTACATACGACAAATCTCAGATTAGAAAAACCTGACATTCCAAATTTAAACTTAAAGCCTCGCAATACCTGCCTGCTTACCTGGTTGAAACTCAGGAACAGAAAGCAGTCTCTTTTGCTAAAGGAGTGCAAGTATCTGTCTCTTTGTAACAAAAAGAGTGCAAACTGCTTCCATAAGATAGGTGAATCCTTAATTTCCACATTAGTGAGGCACCACTTAAAAACCTCCTGGCACAATGCTGCCTTAAGGGAGGAACCTTGCTGTTTTGAAGAAGACATTTTCTTCTGTCACTAAAAGGCTATAATAGAAATCACTTTTGGGCTTTTTACAAATTATGAAGAGAAAATTAAATTCCTCCTCTCTTAAGTTGTTTTAATTAGAAGTGGAAGTGAGGCATAGCTCCCAAGGGACCTGTAGTGCATGGATCCTCATTGGAGACAAACAAAAATGTCATTTGCAGCAAGAAAAGCCTGTTTGTGGGTGTTGAACCCCACGTGTGCTGAGCCATAATGATGATTTCTGGAGTGTTCACAGCTAATTTACAGGCTTTCCATAAACATAGCATTACAGTGTTTGAATAATTCCTAAACATAGAGGAGTTTATCCCAACATGCCTGACTGTAATTATCCTGTTGAAGGAAAGCAAAACAGAGTAATCACATCTTAGAAAAGTGATTCCTGGGAAAATAACATAGAAACCTTTCCTATTTCTGTCCTCTTTTTGAAAACCATTTCAAATTTTTGTTAATGTATTTTTAAAACCTCTACTTATTACAATAAATCCTTGCTTTTTAAAACCATTTGAGTTTTTGGGCGTAAGTTCATTACGTAGGGAATGGTCTCACATCCACCTTAATGGTCAGCTTGAACCAGAATCCACATCACACAGTAACCTCTGCAACCAATTTTGCTTGAACAAAAAAAATGGCACATGCTAAGTTATCTATTTTTTGTAGGTTAAGATAAAATGTCTGACTGGAATCGCTAATTTTTTAGCAAACAAGAAACCTTCATTTTTGGATTAGAGAAGCAGCACTGATTAGATGACAGTGATTATAATGGCAGAGATGCAGTGCTTGTTGCAGACGCATGGGAAACTCATCTCAGAATTTATTAGCCTAGGTTGTCTGGATCAGCTTGCTCTCAGGCTTGCCAGGCTGTCTAATGGATCAAGAAAGAGACAAAGTAAGTTCTCAATTAAAAACTAGAGTCCTATAACTCCCATTGTACTCCTTACTAACCAGATATTTAAATGCAGAATGGATCTTTAAGCTGTAAAAGGCAGGGCTTTGACTGAAAGGCAGGTGCTAGAGGGAGTCTGGAACACACCAGGGCTCAAGCAGTCACAGCTCAGCCTGCCTCCTCCTCTTGAGAGCACAGCGTACCCATGTGGCATATGAACTCTCACCCTCAGAGGTAACCCAGCCATGCTCACTACCTCTGTGCTCTGCACGGCATCAGCCTTCAGATACTTCCAGTGAAGACAATTCAGAGAACTGCAGCCCAAATTTTATCAATTTATTGTGCTGGAGTCACTATCCTTGGAGACATTTAAAAGACATGTAGATGTGGTGCTTAGGAACATGGTTTAGTGGTGGACTTTGCAGTGTTGGGCTAAAGGCTGGACTTAATCGTAAAGGTCTTTTCCAACCTAAATGATTTTATATATTCATATATGATTAACCAAGTAAAGAAGCAAAAGTTGCCACTTCACAAAGTATGTTCAACAAAGAAAACATGATTTTAAGAACGTACTATCAAAACTTTGACCAGCAAACTCCTTTATCCATTTAACATTCATAGAATCATAGGATCTTCCTGTTGGAAAAGACCTTTGAGATCATTGAGTCCAATCGCACCCATCATCTGCTAAACCATGCCCCTCAAAAACTCATCTATTCAAGATTCTTTGTCTCAGGTTGAAAAATTAGGTGCAAATAGGCATACAAAAAACATTAGGGTGTATCAAACTTTCATTATGAGCACACACATACATGCACCTTTATTCAAATGCAGTTGGAGAGTTATTTGCCACGTTTTCACATGTGGGAAACAGCTATTCCAGAATATTCTCTCCATTTCTTTCGGGGTCTCAATCATGATACTCAACTGTGGACTTTTCTAACAGTTCACTAGCAAAAATTGTCCACTTCAAAGCATATATTCTGTACTTACATACATAGTCCTTCCCTGTATACATGTATTCTGTATGAAAAATATTCTAATGAAAGTTCTTTTTAGAAACAAGTAGTAATTGTCCTTTTATAAGTCTAAAACCTTCCACGACAGTCCTAAAGAATAGCACCTCTGCAAACATTTTTTATGAAGGCATAAATTAATTTGGCAAGGTCTGTAGAACAGTCCAAAAATCGATTTCTCAGTCTCAGAAGACACCTACATATTTATCTGTGCTTTTGCAAAATGCTACATCAATGCTGAATGGTCCAAGCATTTATTTAATATGATATTAGTTTAACCTAGCATTGCTCCAATCGATAAATAAAATTAGAATAATTTACTCTCCCACGACTAAATGCTGAATTTAGCAGATTTCCAGATACACAGCCAGATGAGACCAGAGATTTAATTTCATTAAGACTGTTTTTTGCTGCGCTCTTCTAAAACTAAATCTAACTTTTCCATGAATACATGAAACCATTAAAACAGCTTTGTAATTTTAGAGAGCAATGTTAGAGCCAAACTGTCCATCAGAATCAAGTTAATACAAAATAGATCATAGTCACTTTTTGTTTCACAAAATACCATTCAAAATAATAAACTTGCAAATAAATACTTCAAACATTATTTACTTAAAGTGTTAAGTGAAAAGTCACATTGGTCGTACTTGGCTATGATAGCCCTTGAATCCTATTATCTTTGGATCCAGAATACTTTAAATTTCCATCAGCTATGGTTTGGATTAGGCCAAATGAAATAATTTCTGTGCCACCATATTCAACACAGAAAGCTTTCCTCTAAAATAAGATGTTGGCTGTCACTTGGCACAGTAGGGAGACAAAACTGTCAAAGAAACCATCTATCCTTATCTTTTTCCTTTGATACTTCTAAGTCTGTGCTTTGCACTACTAAAGGCTTTAAATTCTATCTCCTTTAGGAAAAAAAGAGTGTCTTACAAGACAAAAATGTTATTTGGTTTAATTCACTGTATGGGAGTGAATTCCTCTAAAGCTAAGTGCTGTTCCCAAGGCTGCACGCACTGCAAGAGGAAAATCTCCTATGGGCTCAAGGCTCCAATTCTTGAAGATATTTAGGGAGCTGCCCAGTTTGATTAAGTTCAAAGGGAGATCAGAGCCTAAATTCCTTTGGGATCCATGTGTTAGTATATTCCTAACACATATGGTGTTTTCAAAAACTACTCTTTTTTTTGATAATTGTTAGTATTCCTATGAGAGAAACACCACAGTTACTGAGAACCATCTACATGTATAATTTCAATAGTCAACAAAACACAGTAACTCTGAAAGCTTGTATATCCTATGGATTACATTGCAGCATCCAGGGAATTAAGCATATAAAACCTACAGATCTTAGCTGAATCCCACAGCTGGCTGCTTTTGGAGGCAGCAAAGTAGCCAAATGGCAACTGTTGGGCCTTATAAGGTCCTTTGGAACTTCAGAAGAGGGACTGGGATAAGCAGAACCACTATCCGTAGACTTTGCTTTGGACCCTCCAGCCCCATTCTTTACTCTCACCCTCTAATAAGCTTCACAGATCGTGATGTCCATAAGTGCCAACTGATGCCATCTATTGCCATTTACTTTGTACTGTATATATGCTAGATGCTTGACATGCTTTAAATGTTTTTGTACTACCCCAAGGAACTTTCAAACCAGTTTTAAATATGACAGAGTGGGGCTACAAGATAAGGAAGCACAAGCTTCAGAATTGCAGCAATCATAAGCTGACACAATTAATCAGTGTGCGTAGAGAGCAAACAACATTCAGGCATTGTGTAGATATCTCCAAAGACCACAAAAATTCAGATCATTTTAGTTCATCATTGCCAACGTGGGTAAAAGTCAGATCACAGACACTAATGTACCTCCTACCTTCCACCAAGGAAACTGATAGTATGGTACTTTAATGTCAAAACTGAGTTCATGTTAAAATTCTTTACTATTAAAATAAGTGGTAAATAGCATTTCTTCCTCTTATGAGAACAGAATAAGCATAAGAGCCACTCACAGGGAGAAATGTTTGAGCAGAAAGCCAGAATTAAGCCAGAGGCAGGGCATAGTCTCTTCCCAGCAGTCAAATCTCCTACTAAATAGGAGATTGAGTCATGGCTGTATTGGCCAAATCCCTATAATTTCCTTGTGCTATAGGACTGAAGAGCAAGAGAGCAGAAATCCAGCATTCCCCATATTATGCAAGGAGTCTCGCCAACTTTTTTGATCTCCTTGTAATAACTGTCTTAAACACTGAAAATGTATCCTTGTATTTGCACAAACTATCTTGGTCAGCAGAGGTTGTCCTAAAGCAAATCCTCATAGAAGAGGCTTTCTAACTAGCACGAAAGCCTTCCAGTAGGAAAGATTCTTTCCTGGACATGATTCTCTTCTTCTGAAACTGTTAAAAACACTTTAAAGCCCAGGACTGTTGTATGCAAATTGCTCAAAAATGAGAATTAGTAGGTGCCAAGTAATTTTCAAAAGCCTACCAGAAAAATTGCACAGAAAAATTATCACTAACAAGTCCAAAAAGTACAGGAATTTGTGGAAGAGTAAAAGGAGGGGAAAAAAGGAAGAGAGAAGAGGAACACTGGGAATACTAAGTTTTCAAGCCTACCTTAAGTGTCTAGTGTCACTAAATACAGCTCTGTAAGCAAATCACAGCTCCACACTCATGTAAACACTTGGAAATACTGCCAACAAACAGGAACCACAAGCTTCTGAACCTTAATAGCAGTTCGTGCTTTGTAGAACAGTTGCTTAGACTCCTCAGCTAGCACTGTCACAAATCTGTATCCTAAACACATATTGAGATCTCTCTTTCACAGTCCATCCCATCAATCAGTCCTTAACACCTGTATTTATAGCCTCATCCTTCTTCCCCCACCCTCTGCGCTGACGAAACCCAAAGGAAGACCTGGAATAAACCTAAACAAGAATTCCCCATGTAATTTCAGAAATGGATAAGTCAGTAACTACAACACCTACTTAGAGGTTTGTACGCTCTCCTTGGTGGTTTCTCAAACTTGAGTTATGCATATAGGTATTCCTCATCCTCAGCAAGATCCACCCGTTACTGCCCTTTGGCCTCAGCATTACCGCCTCTAACAGGACAAATCTAAATCACAATAATGCACAACCATTGGTAAGTTAGAACAGTTTTGGTATGAAAGGCACCATTTTGTAAGACAAGGCAAAGGAGAAGGGGCTTCAAAACATAGAAGACTGATTTCTTACTAAAAATCATTCCTAATAAAAACCAGTAATTTCTCTTGCAAGAAAATAATAAGAAAAACGTGTTTTGCAGACAAAGGAAACACTCAAAACATCAATTAAAAGCTGAATTTTAAGATAGAAAGGTTACCTTTCAATTTAAAGGTGATTGAAGTCACTGGATACACACATTTCTGAGCCTGTGCAAACTCATTGAAAGATAGAGGAAATACACATTACTGACTACACAGCCAGGACTACAAAGCAGACCTTTAAATTACACCCTTTCCAGGCAGCCAAAACAATTCCTCTGGAAGGAATATAAACAACGTGAAGATTTTATTATCTTGTTCCACTTCCCTGGAGCCTTAGAGATGAAAGAGATACCGAAGACTGGATCATCAGTGTGTTTTGTTTCTTGGATTTTCTGATTCTTTTTGCTAAACACATTTTGAAAACAGAGTTCATAACACACAGAACTAATGCATTTCCTAACACAGCAACAGAGGCATATTTCCTCACTCCCACTTGTCACCATTAAAGTAGCTTATGGTTGAGAGGAAAATGACTTTGAACGTGCCACTTAAGGACTTCTGCCCTAAGCAGGAGATAAAATATATCTGAAAACAGTCAGATGCAGGAGTAGAAGAACATTACCTGAAGAAACTTCGCAATTACCTCACCTCTGCTTAACTTATTAGTGCTGAGGTTTAATGGATTCTGAGGTTATGTGGTTACTTTAATCTAGATAATTTGTATTTTCACAAGAAGGCCCACAGGAAGGTTAATATTTCATGATGCTTATGGGAGGACCAAATGCTAAAATCTTAAAATTCTACGTCCCTGGGGCTGCAGCTGTTATCAGGCTGTAAAACAGAGGAGATTCTGCTACCTCAGCAGAAACAGGAGGATTTAAATCAAAGCAGCACAAATCAAATACAGTGCTAAACCTTATTTCTTTTCCCTGGCAAAAGCTGGAGTCCAGGCAGTATGCTACCAGCTACCTAGGTCTAAAAGGCTATGCAGGCTGCCAGCACTTCTTGACCTGTTTCTTCATAACTTGCCAGAAAAGGAGAAACAGTATGATGCATCTGATTTACTATCATGCAGGGTACAAATGTTTGATGACTGCACAAGGTATAAATTTTCCTCTACTCTTCTTACGTATCTCAAGATGCTAAATTGAATTATCCTCAGTAAGATAAATAGTGCATAAATACAGCATTCATGATTATAAATAGTCCTAAGCAGACCTTTTGGCAGTGGAATAAAAAGCTGATACTACAACTTTCAAAAAAATTGATCTCATTTGCCCAATGTATGTCTCTTTAACAGCTGGGTGCTTAGAGCAGAAGAGTTTATCCTGATTTTTCTGCTAAACCTTCAGTGAACAATTTAGCCTCTGACGTTCAAGTTTATGCAAGAAGGAAAAATGTCAGATCTTTAAAGGGAAGTACAGCCTTGGCAACTATCTAGATAGAGAAGATCAAAGAGAACTTGATAAAACAGCAAAGCCATGTAAGGCTGCAAATCTCCAAAGCTGCACTGCTTTTTTTTGAGCAGGTGATCAGACCCACAGCCTCCAGAGGCACTTTTGAAGCTGCGTTTTCTTTGATTGTTCAGTCTACATATTAACCTCCCCAGTGACTAAAGAACTATTGCGATTAACAGAATTTTGTTTAATGTAGAGGCTTATATACAAATGTCTTGAGTCATCATGGTATTCTGTTTCAAAATATTGCAATACTGCCCTATTTTGACACCTGCTGCAGTTTTACATTTACATTATTGAAGAGGGGTAGATAATCACAGTGTGTTTACACAGAACCATTCAGAGGGTGGCACAAGAAAAATCAGTGCTTAATCAGCTTCAGAAATACTTCCTAAATAGTCCTTACATTACATAAGGATTTCAAATTATTTTAGCAAAGGGAGCGTCTATTAATAAGAAGTGGAGCATCACCCATAACTTCTATGAGTTGAGATAGTTTGTCAGCTTAAATTTGTGAAAGTCTTTTCAGGACATGGAAATTTAAATTAAAATTATAGCAGCATGCAAGCACTCTGCAGAAAGTTCCTGTCACTGAGGTGACACATGAGCCTCCACAACTCCAAGAAGGTTGGTTCTCCCGTCTCATTTCACAGTGATACAGCAATGCCAATGTAGAATGAAGCCCCAAACATGATTAGTTCCTAAAAAGCTCTTATATTTGGCCGAAAAATATTAGGTTTCTTCATGCAGTTTTCACAGCTATGTGCCTCCATGGCTTCCAAACCTTTTTATTCTTCCAGCCTTGGTCTCAACTAGTTTTGAGGCATGATTAGAAGAATTACTTAAAAAGTCTAGCAATATAATAAAAATGGTTGCTGAACTCCCCAGGACAGCACTAAAATGCACAGATACTTCCTAACTATTGAGTGGCATTGAGGCCACAGTATTCTATCCATCAGCAGATGACATCATAAACGGCTTAATACTCATCAAAAAAATCACTGAAAGGAAAAATACAACTGTACCCAAGATAGGTGTCATAAGGCCAAACAGAAAAAAAGATTAGCTGAGAATCCAAAATGGATTGAAATCTGGGTCTTAGATCCACAGGTAGCCCATAACAGTTGGACACATTATATCAATATCAATCACATTCAAAAATAATTACTTTTTCTTAAAATATCCATACAGGTACAGAGACAGAAATACAGACACAGACCAAAGCAGCAAACAAACCGATGCATTTGGGATCCTCTCACAAGATTTTACCCACACGAGCTGCATATGAGTGACAGCTCCTTAAACTCTGCCTCACCCCTTCCAGCTCAGAAGATTAAACCGTTCTAGTCCAGTGAACGTGGGCAGCCGAGAGGCTGGCCACAAGCTGTTCCTTGGATTGGTGTCAACTGAAAAGCAGCATTTGAAAAGAGAGATCTGCAATTGCTGCTTTTACACTCTCTTCAGTGAGGAGCAGAGCAGTTGTGGACACCGAGAAGCAAGCATCGCCTGGCTGATTTTATAATAAAGGTCTAAGCAGGTCATTTTGGAGAACAGAAGGAGATTGTCTCTAGTAAAGAGCTACAAGGGAACAATGCTTTACTGGCACTGAAGAGATGTCAGTTGTAGAGAAAGAAACGGTAGGAAAAATATTTTTAATCCAAGTAAAAGATGAACCAGATCAAGCACACAGTAAATTTGACTTGTGATGGTAACTATCAACCCACTACGAAAAACCAAACATAGCATTCAGACATCAGTTCCCTCAGGACTGCTGTATCCCACCGGGCACGGTAAAGAGAAAATTACCATTAGCAATGTAGCATTATTTTTAATTGACCCAAAAAGCCAGCTAATAAAATGTTTTCATTCTGCCAAATGAGCTTTTAGGTGTGTGGGAGGACACCTAAGGTCTTTAATGTTTCTTACAAAAAATATTCATTGTAGTGGAAAATGGAGCAAAAAATTAAATTGATGAGAAAGAAAGGGAAAGCATCCAGCATTTTCTGGTAAGTTAAGGCTATATTCACAAGAACATTACACTGTGTCTATGATCAATACCAAACTAGCTACAAACACAAAAAAAAACCCAACTCCATGACTGTGCCATACCCCATCCAAAGTTACTCAAACCAAGAACCTCCAAGAATTATTTTGTCTGTAATATCTTCAGCTATGAAACTTAGATTGGTTGAGGGGTTGAGAGGGATGGTCAAAATCCACTGCTAACTCAAAGATGCACGGACCATTCGGGAACGAGTGCTACCCTACAACATCAGCGGGTATCGATATTGCAGGGTTTTGTGAGCATCCATTTTTGTGACCATAAAATGTTCCAAGAAATTTTCTCAAAATGATGGGGTCATCGTCAGCATTCTCATCTCAAAATCAAAATCTCCTGGCTTCTTCTTGTAAAGGAAATGAATGAATTCACTGACAGTTGCATCCTCAACCAATATTAACCTTTCTCCAAGCAATTTAAGGAAGAGGTTTGAAATGCTTCTGGAAGAGAAGAACTTGTGCTTTCATTTTGATCATGAAACAAGTTCAAGCCATACACAGGAAAATACCTATATATAGCTACTTTTTTCCACAGTCATTGTCTTTTGAAATTCATTGACGTTTGGAAAGAGGCCAAATATGATACAGTTTTAAAAGCTACATCAGTTCCTTGATCTGGTTCACGGCACAGCCGTACAAACATTGTGCTGGCACAACAGATGTCTGGGGGAAGGTGAGGAAACGGGAATGCTTCATGTTGCATTGCTATCAAAAAGAAGTTACCATGAAGCCATAGCCTCCATATATAGAAAATACACAAATAACTCCAAGATTAAGTCATTTGAAAAAACTGCAACACCTGACAGACACAAAGAAGCAAATTAAATGTTTCCTAATATCTTCCATTTTCTGTTGTCTTTACTGTTCAATGATAGTAAACTGACAACAGTTGAGTCCAAATATTAGCTTAAATGAAAAGAAGACACACTACCAAAAAAAAAGAGAATACAAATGCTATCCTATCATTACAGTTAAAAGCAAAAGCAGCGCCCTAGGCACGATACCAAAAAATTTGACAACACTGCACGTAAGTGATTTGACTAAAAATCTATTATATAACACTGATACTAAGCAGGGTTTCTCCTAGTCTAAGACTGCACCAAAGAATATGCTATTTTTGTTTTGTAAAAGGCATATTTGTCCGAAGCCCAGAAAAGGCCACTGGTACCTAGCAGGCTTTCTGTGGCAGACACAGTCCTTCCTTGAATTTATTCCTGCTGAAACTACATTATATGCCTTGGAAAGAGATGAATTTGGATTTTCACATGTTTACTGAAGCAGTATCTATCTCAATCCATCATCACATTTATAAAATCTTCTAATAATTAATCGCTCTGAATTAAACACTTGTCTGTCTTTTGTAAATTTAAGCTCAAATGCCTTTCATCCCAAAACTTCACTATTCAGCTGAAGAGGAAGCTCTGTTGTCCATTTAATTACACACTGTGGCCAAGACACCAGCTCACTTTATCTTGGCAAATAAAATATTTTTCAATTTCTTACTGAAGCAATGTTTCCAGTTTTTTAAGGTTTCCTCATGGTTCTTGTGGGAGATAAATATGTTGGCTGCTTGCTTTTCTCCCTGAACAGATTTCCTCATTAATAGCAGCAGAACTCGATAGTCAGTGCTCACAGCAGTTACCCTTTGCCAGGAACAGCATCAGTATTCCTACTCAGAACTCCTCCACCAGTAAAAAGTTTGTATTTGTTCTTTCACCAGTAACATTGGAGTTTCTGGTCGATAATCAGCAAATGTAAACTCTCTTAAGAGTCAAAGAGTCACTGTTCTGAACACGTGCCCATAATTTTGTTCCAGATCAGCTACTCCTCAGCTACTGAACACAATTTCCATTTTGAGTTATATTTTGTCTGTAGGATACCTGTGTTGTTGGCCAACTGAACTGGATGCTATGGAACTTTTCTCAAAAGCCCATCTAGCACAACCAAAAAAAAGGTCTTACAGAAATATATTTAATCAATATTGTTACTTTTAATCTAATTACAAATTACAAATAGCTTGGTTTTCACTTTAATTGACATTAATTACATTACGCTCCCGATTTTCTATTAATCAAATCACATACTAGCTGTCTCACTATTTTGCATGGAACCAATGTAAGACTGAGACAAGAAATCCCCAGGTCATTCTCTTCGCTCTCTCTGGCACATGTTTAGTGCTCCACAATCTATTTTTTTAATAAAGAGTGTGTGTGTGTACATATCCAGCAGTTTTAACACTACAGAGAACTCCTTGCCCGCTTCTGGTGTATCAGATATGTGGAGCTACTGATTTTTAAAAGTCTTTTTAGTAACTTAGGTATCTTGTGAATAGCTGTTAAGTATTTCGCTACCATTATATGAATTGTTCACCTGTTTATTTTTCAAAATCACAGCAAAAATTTCTGAACACTTCTGTCATTTCTCATAAAGTCTGCATGTCCCAAGTTTCAAGTAAAGAAGTCCCTAAAATACTACAACTGTATTCATAATCTAATTATTTTGATTATATAGAGATTGATTTATATAGGAGATGTACTTTTACCAGGGTTCTGTGCAATTATTCAAAATACAGAGCTAACCACAATGTATAATCATCTCAAATACAAGTTTCTGTGGATAAAAGCTATATAAAAGTATCTATCCTCTTGCTGTCAATGCACCACAGTTCACAGAGTGCGGAAGCCCCTCAGGGAATTGTTTAGCTACTGTGGATTTTCCCAGCATCAAAACACATTGCTGGCATAATCCATTCCTTCAAAAGTACATATGTATAATGGTAAATCTACTGTTAATCAGCTGTGGCTTAAAACTGCTTATTACTGATACACAGACTGCTGACTAGAAAAGATATTCTGGAGGGGAACAAAGAAACACAACCCACTTTTCCAGCTTGCCTACAATGGCAAGCTAAATTAAGAAAAAACAACCAACAACAAACATCTATACAGGCAACAGCTCAAGCAAGTGGGTCAGTACAAATTACTTTCTCCTTAACCCAGTATATAAAGTCCTGTACTTTTGTTCTCATTTCTGGAATGTTTAAATGCCCAAACTTGAAATACAGAAATTAAATACAGATTAATCTCTTGGAAGCAAAGTGCATCAAGTGATCTTCTTTATCCAGAAGTAAGTGGGTGTAACCCAATACATGCACTGGTCACAAGAAAAACTAAGAAGGATTTTCACATCTAGAACTTAGATGTACCTTGTATACACTAATGACCTCCTCATGACTAGGATCCTATCCCCTATGTAACCATTCCACTACATAAAATTAATCCTATATTTAGGTGAATATGGCACAGGATTTTTGGACCGTCAAATGGCATGAAACTTTCACAGCTCTGCTTCGCTCCAGCTGCTAGTTATATATATTGGATCTTTGATAGATTCAGACAGTGAATATATATTTTAGTTATCAAACTTCATGCTTTTATTTAATTATTCTACACCCTCAAGCATAAAATATTTTATTTACACAAAAAGCTTTTCATTCTCTGTTGATAATTTCCTGATTGTACTGACTACAGCTTTACAGTATGAAAGCTTCTGATTTTAACTTATCTTCTGCAAATTAGATTTAAATTATAAGTAGCCATTAAGAGAACAAACATCTCTTTAAAATCACGTGTGTGATCTCTAATGATAGAAGACTTCAAAAATATTCTGTACCTTCTTAGCTGTAATTAGTACAGCAACGCTAAGGGTAAATCAAAACCAGCTACCGAAGGCAGGAGGAATAAACATAGAGTCCATGCCTGGAAGACCTTATCACGGGCGGACAGGAAAGTTTTTGAAGCAGTTTTACTCACCTGACACTCACATTATGTAGGATCTCTCTTCATGTTATGGCAGTGCAACTAGCAGGCATGCCCAGAAAACAGCTGGTCCTAAACTAATAAAATAGATGCTGGAAACACAGATGAGCGGAAAACCCTTCTCTCATCCCATCGAAAACTTGAAGTGAAGAAATATCCCTATTTAAAATTGGGATGAAAAACTAATATCAAAATTCTAGAGCACCCTAACTGAAAAATTAGCACATTTAAACAGAAGTGCTATATTTTTATAACTCTCACACATGTTGTTTTTACATTTTCATATAACTAATATTCATAAAGAATCATTTAAACTGAAATTTATGTAGAAAGTACATAAATGGTCTGTAAGGATATTTCTGAAAGTTTCATAATTGACTCATGAAATCTGTTGAAACACAGCACTGTCAGCTGTCCCAGCTTACAGCATTTCCACACCATCGGCACAGAAACCAACTGCCATTTTCTGTGCAAGTATTGGAGGACGGAAGGTAGAGGCAAACTGCTACCACTTCCCTTCTTCACATGGTTTTTCACAGTGTCTACCTACACCTGCAATGCTGCTTTTGTTACTGCTTTATAATCTTTAAGACAGTTTCCTCTGAAGCACAAATAACTCCTTTATTTTCCTCAAACAGATCTTCATTTTTGAGCCAGCACTTAACACGGTGAAGGAAGTCTCCCACTTCTTCAGAAAAGGTCTTGAATTTCAATCTTCTGTTTCTCTTAGTCTTATCATTTCATTAATAAAGCCTTTATACATTAACAAAGTGTTTAACTTTCACAGGTTCAGGAGTTGTGAGTCATGTATTCAGACCCGACCTGATTCTTGCTGTTCTTGTATTGTGCGGCGCACCAAGAATTCAAACCCATTATTGTGTTATTTGGGTTTTCCAGCCTTAGCTATGGCTACTCACTACTGAAATTCTCTGAAAGAAAAAGCAGCAATTTTTTTTTTCACTCTAATAAAGAAAATATGCCCAAACTCCTAATATTAATAATTCATTTTAGTGCAGATTATTACAAAGTTCTTGCATGGCAGCCTGTAAGCCAAGTTCTGCTAATTACACACTTAATTGTCTCCAGAAAGACTGACAGCAACTTCCTCACAAAAAAAAAGTTGGCTGCATACTGTAATAGAAGATATCTGAAAGTGCTACTGTAATTAAAAAGTCTTGGAGATGCTGAAAAGATTATGTTGTAGCAAGTTCCTATTATACGAAAAAGTATTAACTTTCAAACTACTTAATATATAGAAGAGCAATGGGGCTGAGAGATACACTCATTCAAGCCTAGAATGAAGAGAAAAAAAATCGATTTTAGGCAGTTTGGAAACAAGTTCTTGCAAAAAAAATCCAACACCCCAATGCTCTGAAAAGACAACTCCTCTGGCTACAAAAAACAATGAAGACCAGACATGATTTCTTCGGCAAATTATCAGAATGGGCCTTTTACATTCATCTTGCATTTTCCTCTTTTCTGCAGTGTCCTTTTTGCACCAAGACATGCCCCTCTCAGCCACCAATCTTATTGTGATTGCAGGTGATGAAGAGATGAGTCCCTTCACCACATGATGTGAGTGAGGTCGAGACAGGACACAGCAGCTGACAGCTCCACTCAAATGTTTGACACACAACAGCAGGAAGAGTACACAACCACGCCTGGGTGAAAACAGACTTTCTTCCTTGCCATTCAGCATCTTCAGTTAGCAAATACTGTTCACTTCATTTAAATTTGATAAGAATATTTATGAGCATTCCCTATCCTTATTTATTGCTTGTTTCTCCCTACCAGCAAATGCCAGCTTATTTATACCAAGACCCTGATAAAATCTGTGCAACACCTGTCATGCTGGAGTCTTCCCCAACTTCATCTGAGCAGAAGAGCCTGGTGGGACTTGATATTATACAAATCTCGCTGTCTACTCTGCTACTCAAAACTGCCATGCCAGTTAGAGCATTGCCCAGCCAACAACAAAGACTTCTTGAAAATGGGAGATCTCCAAAGAGCCATGATTTGTAACCATTCTACGTTCTGTGCTGGATGGCTCTTCACAGCAGTCACCATCAAATCCAACAACAGCAGAAGGCAGAGAAAGCATCCACTTTGTAATATTTAGATTGTTTGTAATATCTCAGGGTTTCTTTTTCCTAAGCACAAGTTTTCTGCTCATATCCCTGCTCCCCAGGAGAAATATAATTTAGATGTAGAACTTTGAACAAATGCAGAATATGCTAAGAAAATAAGATGACGAAAAAGGAGAGTTATAACTAAAAGAGAAAATCACTTTAATGACTGCTGTGCTGGTCTGGGATGTAGCAGATCTGTTTCTTCTCCCAGTTTCCCATACCATCACACTAGTAACCACAAATTAACAGTTTCTACATAAAATTACTTCTAAGAGGCAGATTATCTGATCCTTTCCTGCTGAGAACATCACCTAGAAATGCTTCAGATGTGATTACTGAGTACCAAGGACAACCAGCCATCATGGCAGCTGCCAGACCGACAGGTACCAGTACTGGAGCTTGCCGGAGCAGGTAAGTTTTGATCACATCATCGTCAAATGGAGTGTCCCATTTTCTCAAAACCAAGGAGACTTCCTAAAAATTATGGACAATTAATCTCTTGCAAAACAGAAACAGATATCCTGTTCAGGTGTTTTCAGAAGTACAGGATTAAAGGTTCAAAACAAACAGCGGCACCACAACAAGCAATGATTATGGCTGCTTTTTCTTTGGAATTTCTGTAATTTTAAGGGTTTTTATCAGCAGAATCAATGTTTGTGAAAATTAAAATGTTAGACTGCTGAATAGTAGGGTCTATTCCACTAAGACTCTCTGAAGGGTTGTTTAGTTATTAATACTCCTTTTCTCAAATGGAGGCAATGCAAGATATTTTTTTATTATAGTCAGAGTTGTCACTATGGTCATGTGAAACATCAGTTCTCATTTTTCCCAGGAAATTCTCTGACAGTCCAAACTAAGAGAGAGGCCAATCCAAACAAAAATACCTTCTGAGGATAAACAGACCAAATTAATTTTCAGTGCTACAAAACCATTCCTGGGTATTTAATAAAGCTTTTTAAGAAAAAACAGGCACCCTAGGACCAATGTCTTTTCTTACAAAATTCATGAGCTCTATTAATCTATCACATATTTTTATTGGATTTTACATAGCTCCCTCAAGGCAAGGACATTTTAAAGCTAATTAAACAGAAACCACTACATTCAGTGTACTCAGTACTGAGCTAAGGATACTATTACCCTACTTACTGAGCCTTTTACAGTAACGTGGTACCAAACTCTTTCAAATTACATGTAAATATACAAACTGACATGAAGTAACAAGTGAACAGGTACTCGTTGATTTTTATACATCTACCTATTAAAAATGCAATAGTACTGATTTAGCTGATGAACAGAAAAAGCTTTCCAATTTTTAAACCGTGTTTCCTCAGACACACACAGTTTCCTAAAAATGCATTAAAAAAATGACATTTCAGGGTTAATATGTCTTATCAGGTTTCTGCTCTATGCGTAAGGTTATCTAAACTTCTGAGCAAAACTCCATCTTAATTTCAGGGGCTGAGAATACAATACTGTCAAACACTATCCCGGGAAGATGAATTCAACCCATATAGGAGCCTAAAAATACCTCTTGTATATTAAAGACACATAACAGCTATTGAACATTACACACAGAAAACAAAAAATTAGATATTATTTTATACATAGGATAAGGGAACTTTCATTTTTTTAACTGAGCTGAAATTCAGGTTAGTTTCTTTTCTTCAGTTAAGGAATGTGTGTTCATGTATCATCAATCTAGTCTCACTAATACATGAATGAGTTTATGCTCTCTGTTTGGAGTAATCTTATGAATTTTCGGCCAAACAGTAGCACTTTGAAGTTGACAGAACAGCCATCCAAGCACTTAGTAATTTATTTGCCTTAAAACTCTGCACTATGTAAAGATTTCAACCAGTTTAAGTGTTTAAGCTTCTCTCGTGCTATTAATATTTAAGGCACTGAACATTTTTTCAGAAGGTAACAACATCTTAAGTGCTAGTGCCAACTTCAAGGTATCACCATCTCTACAAAAGAATAAATATATGCAAAAAATGCACTTAGAACAATTAAAGTTATATGGAACTTCAGCTAAAAGCACGGGAAATGTGAAATGAAAACAGCATTACTTCAACTGCTTTGGACACAGAGTTCCATATTCCTGTTTTTTATAATAGATTGAATGTGTAGGTAAACACATCAGTGTTTTGTGACAATTTCACATAGAATTTTCACTTAGATTATAAACAATGGACCATTTTGCTATGGATCACAAAGCTTCACAAGCAAAATACCCAATGACAAGAAATCTTGCTTGTCTGAAATCAGTCCTCCTATAATCAAATGAAATCTCAAGGCAGTTTTTACTACTTCCAGAAACTCACTGGCTCACTAGAAGGGAAAAGTCACAGTTGCCTAGCACACATTATAGGTGAGACAAAACTGCTAAAAAGCTTACCAAGCAGCATCAAGCTAATTAACATCATACCAGCTCTAATTGGAAGCGATTCAGCAGTCTAAGCTTTGTAGTAAGTCATTTCAGGACTCACTGATGTGAAAGGCTAATACTGACATCAAGAAGTGTACAGTTATCTGGCTTCCAAGTCCACGAAGAAAGCTGTATAGCAATTGCTCACTGGGAAGAGGTCTGGAGTCACCAGCAAGAGATAATTCAGCCATTGTGTTGCTATTTCATTCATGTTACTATATTCAAATACACGATTGCAAGCACACAAAATGCAAGGGCTGGCTGGCTAAATTACCTCTGTGTTACTCGAGGGTATCCAGAACAGGAACAAGATCAGAACCTTGGCTCCTTTAGTGCTTGGAGGTCCTCTGTTCTTTCCAAATTCATGCAATCTGCAATCTAGGACACGTATCAACTCCACTGTCTATTTCTTACAAAGCAATATCCATCAAAAGTTTAATTCTTTTAATGAAGATGTAATTAATGCTTGCATTCATCAGGTCATGCAAACTCTGACCTACTTCTCACAGTACTACAAGTAGTGAGAACCTGATCATTTTGACAAATTAATTAAAGACAACGAAACGAACTTCAGTAGTCTCATTGCATATCCTTTACTCCTTACTGCTGCCCAGCTAAATAGAAAGGGATAGGGAAAGCTAACAACTTAAAATGTTTCCCATGATCAACTTATTAAATCATTCCTCACTATGAGATACAATCTTTAGAGTATTTTTTCTAAAGGACACATGAAAGACTGAGGCGTTAATAGAAAACCATATAAAATCCTTCAATTTACTGTGTTTAGGTATTAAAGGTGAAGGAATCCCCACACCCCTCTTATCCAAAAGTAGTACTTAATATATTAAAAAAAAATGTTCCAGAAGAGAAGGTCCAGAAATACTAATGGAAGCCTCAGCTATTTTACTAAAGGATTTTTCGTACAGAAAGAATACAGCACTACGAAAATGAGCTCCAAGGACACATCTCACATTTAAGTAGAGGGTATTATCAAGATATAATATTTTCATGCATCATTTTATACTGAGCGAGTCTATGTAGTTTGAGAAATCGCAGTGTCTAGTTCTTCCAAGCATAAAGGTCTTCCTCTGTGCTGTGATATGAGTCACAGATGAAATTTTAGCTTTTCTCTTACACCTATTTCCCTACCAAGCATAAAAGCCCATGAATTTCTGATTTATTTCAGAGATAACCAACAAACAGATAGACAAAATCTTTGCTTCTGTCCTGGTATTCACTTGCCCTGTGACAGCCTTCTCCTCCACTGGGGCATCAGCAGCCCTTGCTTTCACACTTCCCAAGAGGAATGTGTCACACTGAGTGACACACCACCACAGAGCCTCGATTTCCCTTCCCCCCCACATCTCCATCATTCCATGGAGGCCTTAAATATCTACATTAACTGGCTTGTTCCCTATTTGATAGCTATTTTAAGCTGTATTTCAAGACAGGTATTGAGCTAAAAATCTAGATCTAAATTCTAATGTTCTGTCACTTAGAGTAATGCCTCTTGGTCCTGGTCTCTGCTGCATTCCATTAAATTACTGAGATGGTAAAATATCTATAGTAACAAGGAAGCATATGATGTAAATCATGGTCACAGTAGCAAGATTAGAAAGGAAATATGAAGAAAAAGAAATAATTCAAGTCCATTTCAGGAGAGGCAAACTGTGAAAACCAGACTGCCCCACAGAGAAAGGGTGATTCACAGCCACTGCACCTTCCCCAAGGAGAGAGCAAGCATCACTGCAGTGAAAAAGCTTCTGGTTTTCATGCACAATATTGATATAGCACTGAGGAAACAATGGCAAAAAGGTGTTATTGCCTAAATAACTTAGTACTAATCATGCTGAAACCTTTTGACATTTTTTGAAAATCCTATCCCAATTGATGTAGTTAATTAGCTCTGCTAATATGAAAGGGTTCTTCTGATATCTTAAAATCATGCAAGGTGTGCAGAGGGAGCATCACATTCTTCAGCAGGGCCAGAGCCCTCTACAGTTATTCTGAGAATCTCTTCCCAATTTTTTCTCTCCTATGACCTTACTTAAAATACTTCAGCCATTCTATAAAAACTTATGTATAAAAAAGGCAATCACTAGTCCATTGGACAAAAAAAAAAAAGGCCCCCCCCAAAAAAAATAAACAAACAAAAAAACAAAAACAAAATGTATTTTTTATGATGATTAGAACTTATGTAAACCAGAACTTTCCACTGGAAAAAACCTGAAGGTCTTAAAGCACTTCCAAGCCCCTAATCCCTCAGGCTGAACATTTCTTGCTAGGAAACACAAGGTCCAAAACTGAATAACCCCAGAGGCACTATTATCTGAGAATTTCAGAAGAGGACCTTGCAGGTCCAACTTCAGGAGAATACGCAGGGTTGGACAAAAAAATATGGCTTGTTAATGCTTCTTCTGCAGTTGTACAGTGTACCAAGAGGATTTCAGTATGCAGAGTGCGTGACACTGGATCATTTTTAAGCTGACAAATCCAGCACCCAACTTATGCTCCAAAACTTACTCAGAGTAACACACAGTCTCAGAGGAAAAGGCCAGGAGTGCAAATGCTCTGCACCAATGTACACACAACCACTTAAAAAAATCTTTGCTCCCCAAGCCAGGAAGGTTTATGTGAACTAAAATGAACACAACAAGAAAAAAAGAAAGCTTATTGCAATGTATGAAGTATTTCAGATGTTAGCATGTAAAAATTAAAAAGCCAACATGACAATAGGCAACTGAAGTTCATTTATTTATGGATTGTGTATTTACATCACTTCAACTGTACAGAAAAGTTTCTTCCCTAATTTGTATGGCTTTGTAGTAGTTTGCAGAAACTAACAGCAGAAACTAAGCAGAGTCTATAATATGACTTCATTGTAGTTGAAAGAAATGGAACAGCAAATGAAGTATCCGTCTAATATCTGCTTTGAACTGGAAGATATTATGACTTACCAAATTATGTTAGATTTAATTTGGAAAAAAAAAAAAGTCACTATAATTTAAATCTTTTCTCAAAATTACTGCCAGAAAATCCATGTAGGCATCAAAGCAGTACTAGGATGAAATCCTAAGCCCTGTTTTATTATTAATACAACGTCATTAACACCTTCTGTAGTAATGATTTCTATGTATCTGAAAAAGGAGGCTTTTCATTTTCCATTTCTGTACATCACCACTACCCAGTCCATTCTGTGGTGCCATGACAGAGCAGCTGCTATTTTATTGATTTACTTTCATACCTATATTTTGTCTCATTGATTGAAAAGTCATCAAAACAAGTTTATGCTTATTTGAAGCTAATATCTAGGCTGCCTCACTTGTAAATGAAGATATAAGCAGACTGTTTAGCATGTTAATATGCTACCAAGCAGAGAACATTGTTACCTCATTCTCTGAGTCTCACACTCTAAGCATTTTCATCAGTGATTAAAGTATTAAAGCTTATTTGCAACAATTCATGCATAGCTGTTTTCTGACAGTCTTCTGACTCTTCAGATTGGAGTTTCGAAGTAATTTACCAATAAAAATAAATGAATTCTCAAAACCCTACAGAGTGAAAAGTATTGTTGTTTTTTGAGAGGCAAAAGCAATGTACTGAGCAACACACAACTGTTTTCAAAACTGGCCTGAAGTCCAGACTGCAGAACTGAAGAACCGACACAATACTTGACTTCCAGCTATGGTTTAGGCTTTGCATACAGTTCACATTTCTGAGTATGAAGACCTATATTTCTGTTTCTACACTGAAAATCAGAAATGACTGAGGAAAACAATCAAATTAATTACAAATGCACGTAAGATTTTACAGCCAAGTAAAATTTTTTAAACATTAAACTCTAACCACTTTCCTACCTCCAACTCCATTAAGTGTTCTTTCATTTGCATTCTCAACCCCGATCCTTTAGAGCAAGTATAACTACCAGTGCACAATACTGAAGATTATCCCTTGGAAATAAAATATTGTGAATAAAAGCAGTTACAAATTTTGAGGCTATAAACCAGAAAAAAAAAAAAATTAAAAAAATGAGCTTCCTCTCTTCAGGATTGCTACTTTTTCCAAAATGCACTTCAAGGTGCAGCTTTTTGGAGGTATAAGCATCCAAAAGAACAGAAGCAGCCATACTTTGTAATAGTATAAGAACATGGCAGTATTCAGAGTACATAAATCCCATCAAACCGTGGGTTCCTACCCTACAGACAGAAAAAGATGACACCAAGCAAGAATATAACTGTTTCTCTTCAAACAGATGACAGGAAAATTGACTCACTTCAGCCTGCTGATCATCATTGCCACCACTAAACGCTGGAAGCCCCACTGATGTAGATAAGCAGAGTCCTGAATATAGATTTCCAGACAAATGAAAAGGCTGATATGACTGATATAAGGAAGACAGCTCTAACTGCCATGCAACTTAAAGTACCATACATGCTTTAAGTTAATACCTACTTAGTCAACATATTTTAAGTAATAGCTATCACTTAAAACCTTACTTTCCTTGTGCCCTTACAAAATCCTGTAGCTGCTTCATGAAAGACCAGCACAGAGAGAAGTAAAGGTTCAATACAGACAAACAAGGAATGAGGAAAATGGAATTACTGCAATGACCTGTAATTTCAGTGTACGTGACCTGTGTTTTCTGATTTAGTACGTTATGTTACTAAATGAGAACTGTCTCTTTTCCTAATAAACTTATCTGATCCTTAGCAAGCAAAATGTATTCATCAAGTTATGCAAACTGCATCTTGAAGGTCCAGGCTTTTAGAATTACTTTCACTATTGCTCACCAACAAATAGGATGTGAAAACAGAAGGTAAAAGAATTCAGCAGGAGTACACAGAACAATAATGATGCCTCGATCATACTGTATGTACAGCTATTTGAGTATTTTAAACCAGAAAATCTTTCATAATATATCTAACCTAATAAGAAACCCAATAACTGATTTAGTTAATGTCACTTCCAGTTTCACAAATAAAAATGATCATGTACAGTTTGAAAAATGTGTCCCACTAAAAGCAGAAGTTGTAAATTACCAAAAATATTCTACCTGCACTAGCTATAGATTTGACATGAACTCTGTCACTGGACTATGAAGCAACTTCAATTTATTATGTAAGCAAAATGCCAAGTGTTACTTCTATATTTGTATAAAAATCTACTAAGAAAATGCCTTCACTTAACCACTCTTTTGCTACTTTTTATTTGAGAGTGAAAGCACGTAAGGCCTCATCAATGCTGCCATCTACAGAGCACTACGCCATATAAAAAGAATTTTTTAAAAAATTAAGACCTTAGGATGTTGCTTTGCCTGATAACAGACTGCTTGGAAAACAAACACACACCACCTCAATTCCCACATGCAACAGTCCCAAATAGAGTTATGTTCTATGCATTTTTTCTCCTGGGGTCTAAAAAGGGCGAGAGCCAAGATAAGAATGATTTCCAAACAATTTCAGAGACAGTCACATCCTCTCACGCTGCTGTGGCTAATGCCAACTGCAGTAGTAATGCACCACTCACTCACCTCAGCAGTTTACAGGGAATATCGAAATCAAGGAAGACCAGGGAAAGATTAGCACATGAATAGCTGAACTACAAAAAAGCCTTCAGTGTAACCAGGAAGATTTTCACCTTTCTTTTTCTTCTCCATAAAGAAAGATAAGTTAATAAAGATGAGTAAAGTAAATAATTCATTCTGATAAATACATTCTATCTCAAAGTATAACATTTTCTATTTCATCTACCTCTGCAACTGCTTCATGTCAAAATCACCAACTTTCATAAGGTACAAGCAAATCTCTACATAAAAAAGCTAAGTGGAAAAAATGACAAAAAATAATGTATAAATACAAATGAAAGTAGACAAACAATCTCTACAGCAATATTTTGTCTTGCTTTACAATAGAGACAATAACCTATATAATTTGAAAGGGTGTTTTGAATTATATGTACTACAAATGCAGGCAGAATTTTTAATATAGATAAATCTCACTCTAGAAGGTACAATTATGTTGAAAGCTTTGCTGTGTCTTGTCTTCAGTCAGCTCTCCTGTAAACAGCAAGTTTCACCGTATAAGACCACGTTTCAGCCCGAAATGAATTAAATCCCATTCAGTGTCTTCTCTTCTGTAATCACAAAATGCACTCCAGTTAGGAAAAGAAGTCGTCATTTTTCACGCACTTCCAGTGCTAAACCTTTAACTGAGCACACAGTGCCAGGGTAGCTTCACAGGCCCAGAATTGTTTGTTCTGGCAGAGAGGGCTGGCCCTGCTCCAGCACCTCACCAGTCCATTACAGACACAGTAACTGCATGCAGGGAAAAAAGGACTCTTTTTTTCTGTGTATGAGATTCCTGATGAAGTATATATGGCTATTCAATTGCCAGGACAGGCTGGAAACCAGGAAAGAAAACAAAGCCTTTGCTATAGAGCATTTCTGAAGGCTGCTGGGAGAGCACAACTACAAGAGCCTGCTTCTGCCAGAGTTGTTTCCACAGATTCTGCTCCTTTTGCAGCACAACCAACTCTGTCCTCTCCACCAACGGTTCCTCCTGTCATAGAATCATAGAATGGCTTGGGTTGGAAGGGACCCAAAAGACCACTTAGTTCTAACCCATTGCCATGGGCAGGGACACCTTCCACTGCATCAGATTGCTCAAAAGCCTGGCCTTGAAGACCTCCAGGGATGGAGCTTTTCTGGGCAACCTGTGCCAGGGCCTCACCACCCTCACAGTAAAAAATTTCTTCCTAATATCCAACCTAAACCTCCCCTCTTTCAGCTTAAAACATTACTCCCCATCCTATCACTGCACTCCCCAATAAAGAGCCCATCCCCAGCTTTCCTTTCAGAAAAATAACTCTGCCCTTTCCAAGCCTTCACCCTGCTCACAGCCCTTCCCAGACCAAACACGTCCTGCACTTCCACCATGAGGGATACTCATATTCAAGATCTAACATGATCACCCTAATGCTTGTTCACAGGATCATACAGGATCTGCCAAAATTGTCAGCTGAATCCTGGGCACCTGCTCTTCACCCCTTTTGTATTTTTGAATTCCAGCAAGTTCATACTCTCCTGCTGACTGGCATCTTAACGAGATGATGATCTGATAGCTAATAGTGATCGTAAGTGTACCTGTAGATTCACTGCACATGTGGTAAAGCCCTGAACAAAGCACCAATCCATTCTGACATGGGAGTCAGTGGGGTGCTGCAGCCAGCACACATAAATTAGAAACTAAAATAAGCTTATGAAAATGATAGCAAAGAATCTACAATACACAATATAGGTGAACCTAGCATGCAGGTGCCTGGGTTCCACAGCGGTTTTACAGGTACACATGCACCCTCTCACAGTGGCCAGCATTTTCAGTAAATGGCATTCAAAAGTAGAGCTTGTCAATAAGAGCAGCATTAGCAGCTGTATACTTTGCAAGCTCATGCTCACAAAATTCAGCCACTAGGCTGCAAAGTTCCAGTCTCTTTTGCACAGCAATGAGATCTTCCTGTAGATCAGAGACCTTGAGGTACACACACATATGAAAATATAAAGCTGCTGGCACACATGTGAGCCAATGGACATCAATGTCTTCCCAACGTTTGTAGCAAAAATAAAGCTTGCAATGTCTACCAGGTAACATTTTCCACCATTTGGCTGTAGCACTGCAGACCTGAGGCTGTGGGGAAGATGCTTCTGCAGAGCAGGCGCAGGTACAGATAAACACCTACCCAGCTGATGTCCTTCCACTTCACTGCAATGTTGAACAGGCTCTGAACAGATTTTAACAACCTGCCCATTTTACAGAAAACTTGAAGAAATCCAGTATACTAAAGGCCCTTTCACCCTCCGTTTCCAGGTCATTGCCCTGCATTCATGATACACCACTCCACAGAAGGATGTGAGAACAGGAGCAACAGTGGAGCATAGAAAATGTTCTCTCCTGAGCACGTATCATGCACCACTCAGAAAACATGTCAGCAAGCTCAAACGAGCAAACACATATTTGCTTTAGTTTTATATAAAAAGTTTTGTACAAACCATAGTTTGGAGCGGAGTTGTTTCTATTCTAGCTTCATATGAATTTCAAATACTTAGTTTTATTTTTAAGATGACAGTTACCTAGAAGCCAAAGACTTAGGCAGCCTATCTTAAGCCTGAAGAGACAAAATCTGTTGAAAGCAAAACTGGCTAGGCCAGCTCTGACATTACCAGTGCAGAGGATATGCTTTAATTAGAAGGTTTTCACCAGCAGGTTCTTGTAGACAGTGAGTACCCGCCTAAAAAAGTGATGCAAGAAGAAAAGCTGTCAAAACTTCTCAACAGATGTGCAGACATCACATGGATGAAGGAGGCAGATGTTTTAAAAAGGTCATGGCAAGTAGTCAAGTTTGCTACTAATTCTGTAACTAAACACAGCTATGTATGAAACAGACATTGCTAGAAGAAACCTCGAGGTAAAAATTCACTCCACCTTTTTGAGTGGCCTTCATTCAACATTCCCGTGTGTCACACATACTGGCCTCCCTGCACAAATATTAAAAATGAGAATGTCTAATGAAAGCCATGCAGGCACTATTTTATATTCAGCCCCATGAGAAGCAACTTTTCTTTTCCCTTTTCTTATATTCTTCAGCTACAACGAAAAAACAAAATGATAAATCTAACTTTACAAACCACTGATAAAAGAATGCCAACTCTTATGATATCCATTTGTTCCGTTTTACTGCAAAGAACACCCTTCAGCAGTTCATCCCTCAGAGCAAACACTAACTCCCCCGCACAAGTCCCTGTGCAATCATTCTTAACCTTTAAAAGGTTTTTAAGCACAGGAAATGAAACAGTTACTAATAGTATTACAACACGAAGTTAAATCATTTTGCTCCATCTGTATGCCAGACTATAATTGTGAAGGAAGCTGCAAAAGCAGATCTTTGTGCTGAAGGTCTGGAACAGAAGAACCAGCTAACAGTTATGGATATCTATGTCTGGACTGAACATGGCTTCTTATCCACTTAGGGAACACTAGTTGTATTTCCAATACCATTTTGGGTGCACCAGTCAATGCAAGATCAGGGACAGAACACATTATAAAATGTAATTAAAATGTGTTACTAAACCTTTCCAATATCCCAAACCTATGTGCAATATATAACAACTAATAGCCTGGTACTGAAGCAGGTAGCAAAAATCTGCATGCAATTCTTTTTGAAAATAAATTTAAATGTTCTTTTTTTTCAGGAAACTAAGTATCAGCACCGAGTAATGAGCAAATTCTCTGACACTGTTTAATCACCATCTGCCTGTGGAGATAAAGCCTGCACAGAAATGGCTAATGTACCAATGCACAATGAGGTGAGCATCCAACACCACGAGGAGCTCCATTCTCTCTGCACACGTAGGGAGCCAGGTGCAGAACAGCCCCTGTATCTCCATGGTTTGCTGATTGTTTGAGTGGGAAGCTGGCTGCTTCCTGCCATTTGAGATTGACTGCTGAATTCGGTGTGACAGCCAGTGTAAAACTTCTATAATTGCTCAGTCATAACCAAACGTCTGGAACAACATCACTGCATTACAACTACTTTCCCCTCTCGCTTCTGATCCTCACTGCAACTTTTCCTTGGAGCTGGACGTGTCTCAGATCTCCTTCTGACCATGGGATCACTGCCCACCAGTAGGACTGAATCCTTCCCAATTTTTGGAAACTCCTTCAAGTTCTCCACGCATACAGGCACCTTTAGGATCAGTGCCCACACAGAACACAGCAGGCCCTTTGGTTTCACTGCAGTGAGTGAGCAGCCCCTGCATCCTCGAGATCTACCAACCTAACACTTGCATCACACCCTGATCTCACCAGCAATCACTTCTCCAAGTCATTGTCACATTCACGTTGCCCACTTCCCTGAAGAATATAAAAATACACTTGCCAGTATCCAGTCACATTTCAACAAACCTTTTTTCATGTTAGATGATATCAATGCACTCCTTTTTTATTTATTTAAATAGATGCAGTATTCATAGGTTTTCTGATCAGGAAATAGTTTGAGAGAGTTTATGCGAAATATTAACAAAAAAAAAAATCACTTTTTGATCTAGTCTGCAACTGCTTAAATATTGATAAGAATTTTCAGAGATAAAGGAAATAGTCAAATCAAATATGTGACATCTTCCATAAGCAACTTTTTTAATTTTTTACCTTATGAAGTGATCTCTATGTGCTATTAGAGATAATATAAGCTCAGACTAGAGACTAGTCCTTGCCTGCTTTTATTTGCAAGAACAACAAAATTTTATCTTCTTAATTGTATACATTTTCATCTTTGTCCTACAATAAAAATGAATTTGATTTCATGTGGAATTTATATGCTTTAGTAAGTTCAGCAACAAATCATAGTTTGCATCTAGGGTAAAATTTTAGTATTTTAGCATGAAGCTGCACCTAGAGAAGACTTAGAGATTTTCAAGTTTGGGACAAGTCTTGCCTCTGCCTCTCGGGTGTCTTTACTTCCACAAGGTTGCACTTCATTGCAGGGTTGACTGGGCAAAAGCTTGTGAAGTTGTCCCTTGGGTGCTCCCTCATCTCTGATCATGCCTGTCTAATCATTTCTGTTTTTTGAGATAACCATGTTCTGTATCTTTTAGTCATAATGAGAAAAAAAAAAACATACATAACAAAAAAGACAACTTTCAAGGTTACTAGAAGTGCTTTATAATTAATAACTGTGGGTATTCTCCCCAGTATTTGCTTGCTTAATAAAATCCAGCTTCATTTTTTGTGTTGACTTTTAAGAAACTTCCAATATTTCACTTTTGTGTGAGTTCATTGAAAATAAAATATGCAATGGTATCTTTCTTTACATAACAGTAACACACCATACAGTTATGTAGCACATTTAGTTTGTATAATAGCTCTTCTGCATTTTTATCTGCACAGTTGTTTGAACAGATCTTTAATGTTTCTCAGAAAATGTGAGAATTAACTGGAAGCAGGCAGAAATAAAACTCCTGGACAACCATAGCTTTGAAATGAGAGACACTGTCATCTCCCAGTTCAGCAAAAAGGGAAGATAACAGCCACTGACCTTTATAGAGTAATATTTCAACATAGAGACAATATTATTTTCTAGAGTTTTCCAAACTTGTACGTGTGTTATACAGGTTATCCATCTGGACAGGAAATCTAACACATCAGAATATGATTAATTTACTCTATAGGAACAGGTTGTCTGCACAATTCAGTGGATATACCAAGGATTTTCATGTGGCCTGGGCAAACATCCCAGAAGCTCCAATTCTAGTAAAATATGATTTATGGATTAAAAAGGACATGGAAAATCTCTATGTAGAGTAACCCTAATTATGGGTGTTTTTTTAGAGAGCCCTATCAAAGCAGAATTTTTTTCTAATATTAAATGTTTAATCATAAATTAATTTCAGTTACAAACTTAAAAGTTTGTTTTACTATTGTGCTGTGGATTCCGGGGGGAGAAGCTCTATAAAGCTCTTCTTGCTTTAATGCTACTGTTCTGCTATTTTAATTAGTTCAATGTATTTTGATTTTTGGAAACTGTATTTCTGTTTTCTATCAGATTCATATTTCCAGTTTCAAGTTAACATGCCACAAATTTGCATCCAGAATCTGCAGCTTCCTAAGCCATTCCTAAAGCCAACAGAAGAGTTCTGCCTGATAGAAGCAACTCTCCTGAACCAGCTGAACCTGGCTGGTAGGTGGTACAGAAGGTCACGATCCACAATATTGATCAGTGAGAAGCAGCACCTCAAAGACACTGATTTCTTTCAGCCTCCTTGGCTCAAAATGATTGCTGTACAACAGATCCAGCAAGTAAAGATCTGCTGCAGGAGCTGAGAAAAACTTGGACTCCTACAACTGCAGTTACAGACTGCAGTTAAATGACTTGCACATGTTCACACAGGAAGAAAATTGCAATCAGAAGCATTCTGGATTTTTGAGTCTGCCCTCTTCCCTCTCTGCCTTCCTAATCTCATCCCCGTCATTTTCCCAAAGACACAGAAAGAGATACATCAAAAGAAAGGTGTCTTTCACCTCTGTCAGGTGACAAAATTGAGCACAAATCTTGATGTTTTCTCTGAAGACATGATTTTAAAGAACTGGAGTCACAACACAAAGCACAGTCATATTTATTTATATATATATATAATAACAACACTTTTTTATAAGGGAAGAAATCATGCAGTTACATCTACTTTTGCAGCGAATCAAACACAGCGTGACTGGTTTTGGTATCTTAAGAGGTCACACCAGCAAATTACATTAAAAAAAAACCAGCAGCATCATTTCTGTTAGTGGTCTGTCACGTCGTTACCCTGAACAGCAAGTCTTTGTTGCAGCCCTACATGGACACTACATTTCAGAAAATAAACTCTTTCCAAGAGGAAAGCAACACTATAAATGATTAACTACTTAAATTCTTTATTGACTGAAACATTTTAGCTATATTTTGTCACAGGTGGATTCTGGCCAGACCACAAATGGCCCTGGGATAACTATGTATTTAAAGAAAATAATTTTTTGCAACAGCTTATATGTATTTAACAAAGCCATAGGACTCGACGCAGTAGGTGGTAACATCAAAAAGTAACTCATGTTGTTATTAAATTCCTATATTTTTTTATAGATTCAATCTCCATTTAAGAATACACATAGCTCAATTCTTGATGCCAAGATGTAAAATAATAACTATGGTGACTTTGGACCAGGAGTCTCTTGATAATTACACCTACAGGAGAGTCTATGTGTCTAACCAGCAGATCAATTACAAGCATTTTAGTGAAGTACTTGGAGGTTTATCCAGAGGATTCATTCTTGTTCCACCTCTTCTGTATTATTTGTGCAACACTTTGTATGGTCTTCTGCGCAGCTCTCATCTATTTGTACAAGGCAAGTACACTGCAGTTACTGAATAATTCAATCCTGGTATTATTTAGGCACAGACAACATTAATACAGACCAAAACAATCAACTGTAAACAGAATTCAAAAAGACAGAGACCTGGTAAGGTCACCAAGGTTTACACCGAAGAAGCATCTGCCTGTGGTCAAGTAAGCTCATGAAAAGGTTGCGTGTAGCCCCTCAAAGCTATTCAAGGTGACAGCAGAAGCACAATTCTCATTCAAGGTCAAGAAACAGGGGAAACAATCCGCAGGCAAACAAAGCTGCAACAAACAGAGGGTGAGCGGCCATGCCCAGAGAAATGAGAAAAGCCAGTTCTTTGCAAATCAGTCAAATATTAACCTTACGGTTTCACTGAGGTTTGACAAATCAAAGTAACTTGCAGAAAGGGATCTGGGGGTGCTGGTCAGTGTGAGTCAGTCAAGAGGGCAAATCACATCCTGGGGCTCATCAAATAGCACAAGCAGGCCATCAAAAGCGGTGATTATCCCACATCATTCAGTGTTCGTTCAGTTCAGGGCCCTACAATGTAAGAGTGTGAAGGTCCTTGAATGCACTCAAAGGAAACGAACAAAGCTGGTGAAAGGACTGGAAGGAATGTCCTGAGAAGGGCAGTTATGGACTCTGGGCTTGTCTAGTTTGGAAAAAAAAGGACACCGAAGGGTCACCTCATTGCTCTCTACAGCTTCCTGAGGAGGGGAAGCAGAGAGGGAGGAGCTGACCTGGCATCCAGTGACAGGATGCGTGGGAATGGTTCAGAACTATGCCAGGGGAGGTTTAGACTGGACATTGGGGAGCATTTCTTTACTGAGAAGGTGGTCAAACACTTCCAACTGAAATACCTTATTCCCTTCCAACTGAAGCACCTTATTATATTCTAAAATTGGCCTGACCAACGCAGCACTCCAGGGGTTTGTGCTATGCACACATACACAGCAGGCAAAAAATAGAAGTCTTGTTTCTGGATTTAGGCCATTTCTTGTCCTATATCCGAGCATGGAAACCATTCTTAGATCTACAAAATAAACAATACTCCACCTTCATCCGAACTGCAGGAACATATTCCTTCCCCTGTGGCTAGGCACTGTGATGGAAACTTCAAGCCCCCCAACAATAGCAATGAAAGTGCAGGTGAAGACTGTTCCTGGCAGCAAAGGTTTTTTAAAAAAATAAAGAGACCCACAAATGAAGTCATTGTGTGTGGCTCTGATCACTCGTAGAAGGCTCAGCAGTACTTTTAATAAAAGCAAAAATACAGTATTTCCTATACAAAAGAAGGAATTACGTAGTCTGCATGGCAACAAATAATTATGTATCATATGTAATTTTACTAGAATCAGACCTCAAAAGAAATTATAAGATTTTCGTATTAACTCTGCCTTTCCAGCTGCAGGATTCACAAGAAGACCTGCTGTCACAAGTAATATTTACAGTGCATGTGGCAGGCACTTGTTATTGATAAATGTTACTTGGCATTCTAGATGCTGTGAAAACTTATTCAGGGTAGGTCATTGCTCTCCTGCTACCCATTAAAGGAATTAATTTAGTTAAAACCAGCTCAAAAATGGTCCTTCTTTTTTCAAAAAGTTTTACATAACCCCTGCATTCTACTCCAAGAACATACTTCAATTTTGTGTTGAATTCAGATACTTAAGAGACCAACATTATAGGAAAAAAAAGTAGTTTGGAGAGATTTTGTTCATACTTTTTGAGGCAAGAAAAGTGTATTCAGCTTGTATATGTAATACAACCAGTCCAGCAAGACACGCTTTGCTTTAAAAGCAGACTCTTAACTGAATTATCTATTTCATAAACATAAGGGATTTTATTGTTTTAATGACTTATTCAGTACTGACATTTAGATTTCTTCTCTTTCTCGTTGCAGTGAGGAGTAGCACAAGAGATAAGGGATGCTTGTAAAAATATGCTGGCCAATTATGCACCCAAATAAACATCCTCAATTGCCTATGGCACACAGATGTAATTAGACTATATATTTCTTCCAAGGCATAAAGCTGTTTAGAGATGTGGTTGAATAAGCACATCAAAATATGGAATCTCTCAAGAGTTGAGCTGGAAAGGTCAGAAGAAAACTATTGAAGTCTTGGAGAAAAGAGGAAGAGAAACCATGGCAAATCATGGAGAATGGGTAAAGAGAAGAAGGAGACTAAGAAAGTTATTTTGTAGAAATAGACCCATTTGACAGAAGGAGAAACTGAACAAGAATGTTTCCAAACTATATTATAGATTCAATCATATATCTTTCACTTATCAGGCTTCCGATACACCATCAGGGTTTTGCAGCATCTTTCCCCATCTCCTGTGTGTCTGGTTCATTTGAGTAGAGTGAAAGTTTCCCTGCACATCATGTAAAGGACACAAGGAATAGAAACCATATTTATGGATAGCAAGATGCTCAGAAGATTAGTAATCAAGCACACATCAAAGCTGCTAACTGCACAGAAAACCAGGTTCAGATCTGAACTTTTGAATAGGCTGAAGATGTCTAAAGAACTATAGAGCAAATGCACTCCTGGGGAAAATAGTCACATTCACATAATCTTAATTTCACTGTTCTACAAACTGGAACGATTGAGTTCCTTGCACACAATTGTTATTTCCTTAGACCAAGTATAGTCAACTTTTTTCTAATTGTTAAACAGAATTATTTTTTTTTTACCTGCGTGGCTGCTTCTATTTTCTCTTTAATATTTTTTTCTGCATCTTTAAACTACACAAAAAAACCCCTCTAGAAAAGCCACATGTTCATATATCATATTCTAGATTCGCAAGTGTGCTACAATGACCATCTCTCTACAGGATGTGAACCTCTGCATCTCCAGAGATCAGCACATTTGCTATTAAGGGTTTGAGTTCAAAAGGTGGGATTCATAAAATACCAGGCCAAGTGCATAGGATGATACACTGCTTGGTAGATTGCATAAACACATCTGGATATACTAAAGAAACTGCTATGCAATGGTTGTCTTGAAAACACTTAGAAACAAATAGGATTAGAAAAGTAAAATCAGGAGAGAGAAGACCAGTGACAATAACTAACAACTCCACTTAAACCTAAGAGAGGAATCATATAGAAGGTTTGTTGGTTAGGTAGGTAAATATCTATCAAGGAATATTTTGTGTTCTGCTAAGATGCCAAAGTCCCTTAAGACATTTTTCTTCGCCAGTCACTTCTATTTCAGATCACCAGTCTATAAAAAGAAAGAACTAATATATACCAGCATACATACAGCAACAGAGCGAGTATCTATATAAATATCCCTCAGAAGATAATCACCCACTCCCTATCATCTTGTGCAGTGACACACAAGGAAAGCTCAGTGTTTGCAAGAAATCTGCTTCAGTATTAAAGTCTGCTTGAAATCTTCCTGAAGAAAGTGGGAGGGTAGATGTACAAATATGAGAAAATCATCACTTCTCCATGCAGTACCCTCTGCAACACTTGCAAATCCTCAAAGCACCCAAGAAGTTATATTGCAGTGTGCCCACTCCACAAGTGCACCTCAATACTCACAGCTAACAGATTTGATTCAAAACAGTTAAGAGCAGTAAACCAGTTAAACAAAGCCCTCATGGAGGCAATGTGGAAAACAACACAAATGTCTTCAGCTGAAGTCATTTACATGGCTGCAGTTTTTGGTGTTCTCAGCTTTCTCCACAGTGCTAGACAGATTGTTCCTGGGGCACAGAACGGTCTTTTCCTCGAGAATGCTTGATCAAGTCAGTTCTCAATAGCACTGAGCTCTGACACAGCCATGTGGACTGTCAGCTACGCCAACAGTGAGAAAGGTCCCACTACAGGATGGCATCAGCCAGAAAGAAAAGATAAAAGTCTTGTTTCCTTACAGAATTTAAACCCCAGTGGTTTGTATACTTAATTCTTTAAGTATGTTGCTTTTGGCAGTTAAATGAAGTTAAATTAGGCTTTTTAAAAAAAAAAAAAAACACACACAAAAAAAACCAAACACCCAAACAAAAAAAAGCCAGAAAACAAGCCAACAAAAAACACTCTTTAGATTCCAGACAATGGAGCAGAGATGTAACCATATCTTCTGGAAAGACATCTGTAACTTCTTGAATGCTCTCCAAAGGCGGATTCTGCCACTAATGAAATGGATGAGTACACTGCAAAAAAAGGTAACTACAAAAAAAGTAAAACAAAGAGTTCATTTTCTCTTGTTGTGAATTCCAAGTTACAGTATTGTTAAGACAATCTTTTGCCCAGCCAAGATATTATTTTGCTGCATGTAATAAACTCTGTCCCGGTCACATCTAGAGACCTCTTAAATGACTGACCCCTGTGGGCTTTATACCTAACCTGCCTTAGGAGGGTATTTTTTGGAGAATGCTGAAAGACATGGAGATTAACTAATAGCTATAGTTTTGTGCTCAGGGTAATTTAGTTGAAAATGAGCTGCATAGTGCTTTCATGTGGCTCTAATATTGCTACATTTCACTGTTAGGGGAAAAGCAAGAAGTCACAGGGAACCTACAAATTAGATAAATTGGATCAAAGCTAAGAAAACCGTCTGCAGACTTACCTGTGACAACCTGTTTGCCCAACAACACAGGCAGTGATGAAGCAAACAAGCAAAGCACTAACATATGCTACTCAAGAGACAGCAGTAAACCACAGTGGAAAGCAAATTTTATTGCTATGTCCTGTTCTTAAGTACCATCAAAATGTTTTCATATTTCATCACTGAGAGCATGCACTGTGTATTAACAAGTTAGCACTGTGGGTGAGGCTTAATCATCCACCCCTACTGCCCAGGCAGGCAACAGGCTCAGAATAATACGAGCACATGTCTGTTCCTACTCTTCAGGCTTAAAATATGAAAATTGTATCCCTGAATTCCTGAACCAGGTTAAAGATCTCCTTTATTTCTCTGCTAGTGAAATACTAAGACTTTGATTCATGATTACTTTGAAATCTATATCCCTCCTGCCTTTAAGCATCCAGTAAAGGTGGAGGGAGCAGTGTCAATACAAAAGAAAATCCAACCCAGAAAGCAGCAAAGGTCTTCCAAAGAAGGCTTATCTATATGCAGCGATGGCTGCCTGCTCTCTTACATGACTTGAAAGAAGAAAAGAAAGTCCTGCTCTCTCCTTTTCACTCCACAGAGGCTCCAGGAATGGTGCAGCACATATTGCTTCAACAGCCTGTGACATGGAAGATTTCCCACAGACCTCTTGCATGGCCCACAGCCTCATAGCCATCCACCTCACGAGGCGTAAGGCTGACTCATATGACACAGGCAGACAGAAGTCTTCCACTGCTGAGGTTTCTTTTTCTCAATCAGCAGTCAAGGGTTATGCAAATGCCCTTCTGCCCCAAGAGTTTTCACATGAATTGTCACGTAAAACATATGCTCTCTCCTAATGTTTATAAGCAAGGTTAAGAGCCACCAATGCGTCATATTCTCCAATAGAAAGCACATTCACATCCAACCAGAAAGGATCACTGGATGTTTCCCACGCCTATCTCACCATGTTTCCTGTATGCTGTAAAGAGAACACAGGCTACAGCCAAAGGCTCTCCAATTCACATCCAAATTGGAATTTATTCCATTTCATATGTCATATTTCATTTATCATTACTTCAAGTACGACTGAATTTCCTCGGAGCTACAAGAATACTAAGAAAACAGCACCTCCTTCAGAATAAATCATATCTTTTTCCATATCTTTATGGAGTATTGCTAAACATAAGGACTACCATTTGTGAACAATTAGGTAAATCTCTACTGAGATCACTCCATACAAAAGAGGTTAAAGGTTTTAATTCCAAGAGAAGGCTTAAGGAGTAAGCAAAATTGCAATGTGAAGTGCTTTGGGTAATGGTATCTTCATAAACGGAGACTGCACTTTTGCATAACTGGTTGCATGTGCACATACATCTGTGCTTGTGTGTGTGGTCCTTTCTGTAACAGAAAAATGATTACGTCTGCACATTTAGAATTTTCTCCAACTTCTTAATACTGGCAGAGGTTGTTAACTTCGTTGCAGAGAGATTAGTCTTTGGCAGATTGCAAAGTTGGAAGTTAAACGAGAACAGTGCAGAATCACAGGAATACCAGCTCTGGGACTTCAAAAATTCTCTAAAATTAACTGCAAACTTTGAATTACTGGAAATAGGATATTTTTTGACAGCTGATTATTGAGTTCTTCTGTTGGACAATGTCCTGAAAGGCCATCTAGAGATCTGGCTTCTGCCAGCTTTAGTTTTACATCAGCCAGTATTTCTGCAGTTGCTGACAAAAGCAAATCCTACACTACATCCAAACTGATCATTCAAATTTGTTTTACCAGTGCTAGAAAATGCTCTTTACACTAGCCTTATGAAAAAAAAAGGTCAGATTTTTTACAATGAGTTAAGTGTAGTCAGGAGTCTCAGCATGTGTTTTAAAGAATATAAGGTGAACTTTTAAGAAGGGAGCTTTCTTTCAAGCTTTACAACAGACCAAAGATGATCTGACATATTTCCAGTCATGAAAGCTTCAGCGTAGCTCTTGGGCTTTTTAAGCAAAGGGTTCTTTAAGGGTATAGGTTTCTGTGGACTTCACCGTATCTTTTGGCCAAGAAGACAGGCAAGTTTACACAATGGTCAATGAGTTAGGTAAAAAAGTTCCATAGAGAAATGGATGTGCTTTCTGTTCAAGCCCCAGGATTCAGATGTTCACTCAAACGTGTGTTGTAACCGCTTGCTTTCTCAGCGCTAACAACTTTGGCTTTTTGAACATGGGAACATTTCTGTAACCATTTAATATTAGACCCAAAGCCCACAGTACAGTCTCAAGCTTTGCCTTTGCATGAATCAGGGCACCTTGCAGTTCTAACATTAAAGGACAATGATAGAACAGCCAAATGTCAGTGACAGCAGTGAGACTAAAGCACAGAACTTGGAGTAATTCAATAGGCAATGGAAAACAAGATACTGAACTTGGATTGTCATAATAAGAAGCTGTAAGCCATTTTAAATGGTGACCTGTCAGAAGACTATCACTGTGTCAAAAAATGAACTATCTGAATATTAATGACAGCCAGAGAGAAGCTCTCGCTTAAACATCTTTCTATTTTTTCAACCAGCTATAAAAGAATGTACCAAAGGTAAGAGAAATCCATTATCACTTTAAGCCACTTTTATGGACATGGCACAAATCAAGAAAATCTGTGGCACTGTTAAGATTTCACCTATAAAACTGTCTGCTGTTTCAAAACTGAGTGGTAGAAGTGTCAGACACAAAAGTACACTTAAAGAACAGAAAATTACTTCAGCAACTAAAGAAATTGAATTATGAGGAATATATTAAAGAAACACATTTATACTTCTGTTGTTAATAAAAAGGCTAAGGGGGAACTAAAATTTGATTAACTGCTTTCCGGATCTCCATGTGCTTCTTATACTACTTTCACTGAATATACTCTGGTCATTGTCAATGCTACAAAAACATATCCTTCTATCAAGAAAAACAATCCTGGCTAGACAGAAAAAAATTATTTCAAGCAGTATATTCAAAAATGAAAAGAAAAAAAAGCATTTATATGATAAACAGAGAAATTAAAACAATATAAATCCCCCACTACAGATTTAATTGAAATTATAGTAAGACTATCAGATACTAAAACTTCACGAGACTTCATTAGACTCTAGTAGGTTGTTAGATCTTCTTTGTGCTTCAATAACCAAGCACGCTCATACACACTTCAGTTACTAAATTCCCATTATACTATGCACTTTCAAAAAAATGCAGAGATCAGTTTGGGATCTGAATTTTTACACACCTCTACACATACTCAAAAAAAAAATATTAGGTATATTCAGAACCCATGGATTTTCCACCTTTTGCACAGGATATGCAAACGAGGCTCAGCCTACACTATTGTATAAAACAGTCATATCTAACTTTGTCTTGGATACAAAGTTTAAGAGAAGTTTTTCAGCAAATATAAAATTCTTTCAAATTCAAATGGAAAAGGTGTACAAAAAAATCTAAAAAGTAAATAATTAAATAAGAAAACATCCCCAAGGCTTGAATAAGAATTGTATAAAGTCACTTGCAGTCCACTGTATTTATATTCCTGTTCTATATAAAACCGTTTTCAAAGAAAACTCTTGCTTGAAAGATAGAGAGAAAAGAGTTGGTTCAGGCAACAGTAGCAAGTGAAAGAAGATGCCCTGTTCCAGGCATGGGGGATTCATTCTTTGGTTAATATTGCATTCAGTTGCATGATTTTTCTTTTATGTAAATAGATTTGCAGCACTCACTGTATTTCAAGCCTCACTTTGTTTTGCTGTCTTTCATTGAAAGCACATCATGCTTGAAAATGCTCAGACAAGAAAACTAGGACAACTGTAACACTTGATCATTCCCATATTATAATCTCAATATAAACAGAACAGTGAAAAAATAAAAATACATTCAGTTATTATGTGCATATCTAAGGAAGGTGTTGTCCTCTGTATGTTTCAAATACCAAATACTAAGATAAAATTAGACAAAAAACTCAAGTCAGGCAGTGTTTATATCACTTGAAATGCTGAAAATTTTCCCACACCGATCTGGATTAGCTGTAAATGGTACAACAGCAACATTCAGCTTCCTCTGTCCACTTTCACCTCGTATCATTTCTTGTCAATGTTTATAATTGCTTCCTATTAATGCATCTAAATACCCAAAGGGAGGGTGCAAAGACTACAAAGCCAGGCTCCTTCCAGCGGTGCCCAGTGACAGGACTACAGGCAATGGGCACAAATTGAAACACAACAGGCTTCCTTTGAACACCAGGAAACACGTTTTCATTGTGAGGGTGACCAAGCACTGGCATGGAATGCCCATGGCGGCTGTGAAGTCTCCACCCTCGGAGATATTGAAAGGCCATCCGGATGCAGTCCCGCACAACCTGCTCCAGGTGGACCTGTTGGGGCAGAGGGGGTGGACCAGATGACATCCAGAGGTTCCTCCTAACCTCAAACAACCTGCAACTTGGTTTTTCTTATCCTTCAAATCCCTGTGTGCATCTCCATGGTTAATGGTGCAGCAGTATTAAAATAATGAAAATCAACTGATGAAAGCCATGTTAAGAGAACAAAATGAGGAATCATCAGTCCTCCATACCACAACCTCAGCCCATGGGCAACTTATTATTAGGACAAACTAGGCTAACAGCTGAACTGGAGAAAACACTGATTTATATAGGGCTGTTAGTCTGTCAATAATATGGTAAAATACATTTGTTCTGAGGTGTATATGCCAGAAGCTATTTCCTCAAAGTATCTAATGAATAAAAGGGTAGGACAGTGCTGTCATTTCAACTTGAATCAAAACTCACATTTTATATACCTTACAGGATTCTTTATAAATGTAAGTAACAACAGTACTTTGTTATCTAATAATTCAGGTATCTTCATTAATTTGACTAAATAGTGCAAAGTTCTAAAGAAAAAGCTGGTACATTCACAGACAGGATATCCTTTTCCAAAAATATCTTTTCTATGCTGGCAGTCATGCTCCTGCAATGTGTAAAACTATGCAAATGAGCACGCTACAATCTAAATTGCTTATTTAACATCTAAGTCAGATCCAAATTAATCACAACAACACATTTTTTTAAAGAGTGACCACAGAATAAATAACACCACTGAAAAAATTATTCTGTAAGTAAGTTACAGCCACGAGAGAAAACTGATATAATGCACCCAGAGTGTTTCTCATTTACACACCTGAATTATAAGGAAATATTCTATATTTTCCCTTTGGGGAAGAGGTGAAATATGCTTCACTGAGTCAGAAACTCACTGCTCTTGATTTTTCTGCCTCAGGTTGACTTGGATATTCCTTCCATAAAGCTGTCAGAGTTATAGTGAGGAAGTCCAAAGGAAATGGTCACAGTTCTGTATGTCATGTTATAAAGCCATGCCTTTTTTTTCTAATGCATGCATGTGTGTGCATATGTGTGCATTTCATCCTGCCCTCATCTCAGTTTCCCTATAAGAAGGTTCCACATCAGGCTGAGGATCTGCAGCGTGCCTGGCATTGAGTAGCCACTTGGGAGCCAACAGTCACATATAACAATCCTGCAGCAGAGGAAGGGGAGGAGCTCCTCACAGCCACTTGCCTCCCCACGCCACACACAGCATGACTTGCACTCCCACCCCGCGGTGCCCTCTTCAGCATAGCTGTTCTAGATGCTCCTCCACTAAAGCAGCTTTGCCTATAGCCTTTTACAGAGGCCAGTTTTTCAGTCTTATTCTTGGATCTCTCTCACACTTCGGTAATGCTGACTGAGGTGGGGACCTGCAAAACAGATCTGAAGCAAAGGCCAAGAAGCAAACTATTGCAGGACTTGTTCCAGGTTACACTGAAGTCCTTAAATGGTTTGGCCTTGTTCATTGCTTCATCACTTTGCTTTGACACATATGCCAGACGTCAAAAAGTCATCACTAGTCAGCATCAGATGTCCATGTGAACAGATGTAACCTATATTGTCACCAGTATTGTCTGGAAGAAAGAACAAATGGTGCCAAGCCCTTTCTTCTACAACATCAAGACATTCTTTGACTTGTGAACAAGAGCTCATCAAAACAATGTACAACATGTTACTGCATTGGTGAATTATTTCTCCAGGAAACTGCCACACTCTCAGGACACAATTTTCCTTGTGGTATCAGTTTTTATTGCTGCTAGATTAGACTACAGTGCCTCTGAAATAACAAGGAAATTTTGTAATATTCTGAAGGATAATAATAATATTCTTAAGGATGAAACTCAGTGAAGGTTCTGTTATACAGAAGAACCATCCACCATGTCAAATTTTGAGCAGAGAAAATGCAAAATTAATTGTACCATGTACTGCCACAAGAAAAAAATCCATTAAAATAGTTATCCATCACAATATCTCTTTTACAGATACGAAATTTAGGCATAAATTATCAGAAATCTCCAAGGCCTTATATATATCTCCAGTGTGGTGGTGTTACTTGCTAGAACTAATGCACATAGCCTACTCTTCTCATGTAGTTGTAGAATATGTCCTCTAAGTACATTACATCTCATCACACCAATAAAACACCATTCTTTTATGCCTCTAAGGAAAAGGAAAAAAAAAAAAAGAAGAAAATATAAATCTTGCATCTAAAAGCTTAAAAGTTATAGAACAGTCTTCCCTCCCAAGGTCCTGCCAATCCTCCTAAATCACTTTGTATTCTAGACAGTCTGGCTACGTTGCCAACACATCAATTATGCTTTGCCTGGTTTGATTGTTAGATTTATTAAATTCAATATAATTAAGTGTGAACCTTTTAGTCTGAAACCCATATGCTGTAAATACAAGAACAAGTATATCCAAAACTTTTTAGAAGTTAACCATTAGTAAAACAAATTTATTATTTTAGATCTGTTAAACAGTTATACAACGTAGGCTACATTCAACCTCATGGGAGCACAATGGGCCATGAAGTACAAAGCAAAAAAATTAGTCTTCCATGAAGTTATAAATAAGGGTAAAGCACAGACAGACATACTGACTCCTGGAAGGTCCAAATTTAGTCCATCACAAATGGTGAGTAAATTAGAATAGTAACTCATCTTTTTGCTAGAAATAGCTAATTACAGATTCAGAACAAAGTTCAGCAAGATTTGCAATTACCAAAAATCCAGACAAATTGAATGACAGGTATAATTTCAGTTGTTCTGCAACTGGCAGAGTGCAAGAAAGACCAGGGGAAGCTGGTCATGGTATTTGCAGAGCTGTTCTAAGACAGACAGTCCTGGGTTTTGGTAAGCAATCATTAGTGGCATTTTGAGTGCCAGTGATAGAGTTTGACCAAAAGAGATAATTATTAACATAAAGGTTAATTTGGTGTTAACGACTGCTTAATTTCACAGATCTTGTCTGTACGAAAACATGAACGCTCCGTTATTAAAGCACTTACAGCCATTCTTTTTTCCTTGTAACCTTTACGTTGGTTTAGAGGTCATTTATTCTTTGATGTTTTTGATTGGCTTTTTTTTTTGAAATCAAGATATCTCTAGGAAATCTTGCAAAAGAGGAAGTTATCTTAAAAAGTCTTAAAGTGGTGGTTGCAATCAGTGCTGTCACCACTGCGCATGTAATGAAATTCAAATTTTGCCCTTTTCAGTGTGGTCATTATCAATTTTGTGTCAATATTTTAGAATAAAAATTGTCAGCATGATCCTAATTACATTTTGCTTCACACTGTTGATAAACACAAGGCACACTAGAACTGCTGGAGTTTAAATGACTTTTAAAGCTTTTGCTATTTATCTAATGAACAAAATAGTCCATTCTTTGGTATATCTTACCTAGTTTTGTTAATGTGAATTTACCTCTCATCATCTAGAAAATGGAGCACCTAAATACCACTAATTTTATAGCCCTGACAAATCCCTTCTGTACAAACCCACAGATCTTACGGAAAAAGGTACATCCTGGAAATTTCTCAGAGGTTATAATGAGAAAGATAAAAATTTCGATTGGTATTAAACCCCTTAGTGCTTTTTAATCACAATTTTATTCTATCTGTTCAGCTAGAACCATGAAGGTACCATGAAGTTATAGTCTTTTAACTGCCTTTACATTAAACACTAAGTCTGCTGGATATCAGTCTAAATGCACTGAAATCACTACGTGGGTTTTCAAATTACGGATGGGAACTGTGTTGTAAACACAGAGAAAGTAGAACAATCCAAAGCAGATTCAGGGTGCCTGCAAATAAAAGAAATCACAGCCTCTTACAATTAGCATTTTCTTGTAGAATATGCTGAATTCAGAGTAAAGGTTATATTCAACACTAACCCTGAAAAAAACCCACATTTTTAACTGGTAAAAAAGCTGCTCTTGGTAAATAATATTTATTGCAGAAATAAATATTGTATATTTGTCTTTGTAGACATGGTAAGCAATATTAAGGTACCTCACCTTCACATCACTGAAATGGTGTGCTATTGTATCCCCAAAATGTAAAGTCTGCTATGAATTAAATTAATCACTGGTCATGACATAACATGGTCCTGAGAAGGAGAAATTCATGTCAGGATGCATCAGTCATTGTGTGCAGCACAGCTACAGAAATAGTAGTGTTGGTTGATAAAAGAACCTCTGAAATACTGTTTTTACAGTTCTGGTTACTCACATTCAGGAAAGACACCTGAATCTGTACAAGTATAGAGAAAGGTGACAGGAATAGTAGGGTAAATCAAGAACCCATCACAGGCTGGTTTAGCTTAGCAAAGTGAAGACTGACAGAGAGACTTGACTACTGTGTGATGGATAAGAAAGGAGCATTAGGTAAGTGTAAGAGCTGTCTAAATTTAAGAGCACTGCTTATAGAGTCACAGAGTATATGAGGTAACCCTGAATAAATTTAGGTTCAAAAATAAAGGTGTCTAATCATGCATATAAGGAGGCTGACAAATATTATCCTTCTAAAATAAATATTGCGTGCACCAAGCAATCTTTAATGTAATATTTGCACAGTTTGAGAGGGATTTTGTTACGCAGTTTAGGAAATGGAAGCTAAGCAGAGTTTTTGAACAGGAGAGGAAGCCTCCTGATAACAACTAGTAAGGTTGAAATGTAAAGAGCTAACTTTGCAAAGAGTTTCGTTGACTGGAAGTCACAACCCACTTGGAAACAAACTCATAGTTGAACATGAGCGCAAGGTCATAGTGTAAAGGTTTGCAAACCAACTAAAACATTCCTTTCTCATCTGAAGAGGAAAATTAGAAAGATGTTGTCAGCTTCTCTGAACATTCAGCAGCAGGCAGAGTTACAGGACAGCCAGTCTAGCACTCTGCTGTGGTGTTATATTTAGATCTTAAACCAGATGGACGCTAATACTGAAATATTAGAATTTCCTACTTGAATTTTAAATGGCTTTTCTCAGTTCTGACTCAGTCTCAGACAAGTGGTCGCAGTAACACTAGAATTTGCAAAAAAAGTGAAACCAAAATGGACTACTAGTTCAATGAGAGGAAGACACTCAACACAAGGACAAAAATGTTAATTTTATACAATAAAATGAAACACAGGTCAAAGACAGAGAACTTTCATTCAATGACAAATTTCATCATGCTTAGGAACGTTCTTGCCAAAACCAAAATTCAGTTATCAACTGAAACAGGTAATGACATAAGATCTTATTCTGTTCCTCTCCACTACAAATCAGCAGATAGAGCTGCAGAGAAAAGACAAGACAAAATTTTTGGTTGCACCTTATGCCTTTCAGGTTTGCTTCCTTCCTCCTCCAAAGTAAACAGTTCTTAAGCTGAAATCATGCAGATATATCTGGAAAAAGACTGTTAGTCATATACATACTTCTATTCAAGGTCAAGTTTGGCAGAAGTCTGATAATTCCATCCCTAAAAATTCATAGTTTACAAATGGCCTTCATTTTAAGCAGTGAAGACATCTGTTTGTACTAAATGATTCAAGCAGCACACTTCTGCAAGCGTCTTTTCTCAGACAGCTTTATTGGCTTTCTTTACATTTAACATAATGTTAAGAAAAACAAGAATTTTTAAACACATTGGAAGAATATATGTTTCATTAAGACAGTATCCTAAGCCAATGCTGTCATTCATTTTCCACAGTAATTTCTGACACAGTAGAAAACATGCACTACAAGCAGCTAAATATTGAACTGTATCAACTGGTATGCAAGGTCACAGTTTGGACACTCAGTATGTGTCCTAACAGAAATGTAAAGGTTGGTAGGAAGGGAAGCAGTAATCAAAAGAAGCTTAACAAGCTTTGTTATAATAATAAACCAAAACCATTTCTTATACTAATGCATTGTCTAATGGGAATCATAGCTCTATAGCCAAAAAAGTCTTATTTTACTGATATGCCAAAATCAGGAGCTAAACGAGTTCTTCAGTCATCAAAAACTGTCTGTGCCCCAACGGGCTGCAGATGAGATACTGACTTTTCTTTTAAGTCAGATTTCTGTGGCCTAGATCAGTCCCGTGGCAAAACTGGAGGTGGAACTAACATCAGACATTGCAGGAAAAATCCTTTAACCTTTACAAAAGAAATCTTAAATTTAACAAAATCCGTTCAGCCTCTTCTAAAGAGATTACGCAACACTATAAATTTGAGCAGTACCATCTGGTAGGGAAATGTACAATGCACATGCATCCATTATTTGCACATTTTCACACTGTACCAGGCCTCTGGGGGAATACATTTTACCATGATATTTGAGTTGGAAAAACGTCATTTAAAGACTCAAATTTGAAAGGAAATGGTTTGCATGTAAATGAAGTTACAGAATTAGAAGTTAAACTCATAATACAAAGTAGAAATTATACACATATTTTCCAGTAAAATAGCTCAGGAGAGAAGGGTATTTACATCACCATTTTAAACACCTAGATTAAGTAGCTACATTTTCTACGTGGACACTGCACAAAGTCTGGCTTAGGTCCGCAGAATGATCTACTACTCTTCAATATCTCTTTGGGGAACATTACTTCTTAACTTAAGCACAAGCAAAATAACTAAAGGAAATGCAAATCTTATATATTAATTAGATCCTCATTTCATAGTACTGAAGAGTTACTTGATTTCAAGATCTTTCCTTCACTGTTCAGATATGCAAATGGACAAGTACAAAGCCAGTCTAGAGGATAAAAACTAGAAGAGATTCTAAGCATGCATTGCAAGACAGAAGGAAAAGAAAGGCTTCCATGAAGCCTGAAAAGATTCCTTCTTCATGCAGGATTTATCAGAAATAAGACTGGTATTGCAAACATGAAAACACTGGGCAGTTCTGTTCCTCTGGATACAGCCAGGTTCCTTAGAACAACGTGGGACACATGAGACTTATTCACCCCATTTCAAAACATATTTGTGTCCATAAATTTCACCATCCATTAGTATCTGGTTCATACTGCAGGATTCTACAGTCAACTGTAGAGACTTAGGGAACAAGCAATCAGCACAGCCATGGGTTCAATATCTGTTTGTAGCAGCCTCAAGGCTAGCAGTCTTCATATATTTTTCTTATCTATATTAAGAAATTAGGCAGAACCAGGTGGCAATTTTGATGGGTATTTAAACAACACTTTGCTATATTTATAAAGTTTGTGTATTTAATGTACAAGCAACCATTCCTCACAATCAAAATGCATAGCTTGTGTTTATTAAAATAGGCATCAGATGGAAGTTCTTGTTGTAGAGTCATGAAAATTTAGAACATTGTGAGAACGTGTCAAAGAACCTCTAGTGACTCTGGCCTATTTCTTTACAGAAGGCTGCTCTACACTTCTTTATAGAGTAAAGAAAATGCTATGAGAAAGCTCAAACTCATCTGTTCAAGAAGGTGTAAAATACTTCCTAGAAGTGAGAGAAGATCCAGTAAGAGAACTGTTGGGATTTTCTCACTGGGTGTACTTATTTGAATGTCAGCAACTTTAATCTAGATCACTCATTATACAACAGAACCCTACATATTCAGTGATATTATTGGAAAGGGACCTTTTCAGCCTGGTTGTGTTACCTGTCTGTTAAGTTCTCAAAGCTTGCAAAGACAACAGTCATCACAAAACTCAGCAGTAACTTACACAAAATAATGAGTTTTATCATTAAACATCCTTTTAAAATACTTCTCAAGGTCATAGCTATGACATGAAATATTCCTCTATAATGTACATTTTGTTTGCATAAGCATTTTTGGCAGGTAGTCTCACAGTACAGTGAACTTCCTTGATCAGCTCAGCTTTAATTGCTTCCCAACGCACACGCTCTTTCCCTATTAATGTTTTTTGACAAATTCACTGCACATTAATTTTCATTACTTGTTCTCTCATGCAAAATGGGCCATTGTTTCTCAATCACAGGAAGTTTTCAAAACGAACTAGTTTCTAGTTCAGACGGGTGCGGGTGCTTGCAGTGTAGCATTTGGGATATTATAGCTGATTATAGCTGATCCAGTTACAAGTTTGTCAAGCACTACTGATGTCAGAGTAGTAAGAAAAACAGGGTGTCTTTACCATGACATCACTTGAGAAAATACTTCCTACAGTTGTTAAAAGTAACAGAAAAGACCAGGGATTTTTGCATGGACAGGAATTTTTGAGTCATCCAAAAGGAAAAGAAGAGGCTTTTATGACTATTACTGCATAACCCTTCAGTGATCAGGGAAAACCTATGATGGTAGAAATAGCCCAGTGAAACACTACCAGAAAAGGATTTATTGAAGCCTTACTTTTGCTGTTTCTTCAACTCAGGTGAAATTCCTAGAATTAGCTATGCTTTCTTGTCCTATCAGGATTCAGATCTTCCATCTACCACTCAAGGCTTTTTCTTTCCTGGAAGGCTCCAACTCTCTAGTCAATGAGTATTTACTTATACAAAGTAGAACAGCACTAGAGAGATATCTGAAATCCACCCACCTCTCCCCCAGCCTGGAAGCGATGCCCATTTCTGAAATGCAAGTAGAATTAGTTTCCATTTCACTTTCCTGCAAGCCAAGTGAGCATCACAGGCCTCTGGTTATTGGTCAAGTTACTGATATTTAAGAGAAGAATACAATGAGAATCATTTAGATAACTGTAAGAAAGATTTGTAAGAAGAGGATAACTGAAGGAAGTCAACTTCTCCTGCACAAGATGTGATATTGGTCTGGAGTTCATAAAACTTCAAAATTTCATGAGCCCTTTAGAGCTACAGAACCTCTTTGCCTCCAATCTAAATCACACATGAAAAGCACAACTGCAGTCGTGGAATAGATATCTATACATTTACGTGGCCAAATAGAAAGTTTAAGGACTAGGGTCCTAGACAAGAAAGATGAGTTTGTACTGGTTCCAATCTCTCAGCAAAAGTAACAGTTACTAAGATGGTCGCAAAGTATCAGTCTTAATTTAAGCTGCAAAATAAAACCTCTCCAGTGATCCATTTCATAAACAACTTGTTTGAATTGATTCAGACTTTCTCTGTTTGCCTTCTGGTCAAAAAAATGTGACAGCAATGAAGCTTTCAGTGAGGTACTTAGGAAACAGCAACTGTAATTTACACTCCAAACAAGGTATAAACTGTTTTTTATTTTTCTGTCTATAAAGCTGAAATTTTTCCTCTGCTGGAAACTCTGGGTAGTTATGTATAGTATTAAAGTATCAAAGAGGTAATTAGAAAAAGTTTTCAAGCATTTTTTTCAGCCGTTTTAATAGACTGAATTCAAATCAAACTTTTCTATGAAAAATGAAAGCATTTCCTCTAAAGGGAAATGCTCAATCTAAGTTGATCCTCGATCACAGGAGTTACTCTTTCATATTAATACTAATTCTTGGACAGTCTACATTTCTTCTTATCAATGCAGAAGGCAACCCTTGAGATACCTACAGAGCTTATAGGTAATCGTTTATGTTATCTCAACTGCAAATTAAGTTTATTTATACATATGAAAGCTCACTCTAAGGTAACAGATGGGAGCTTCTGTGGGAAATATGCACATAAATTTTAGGTTTCATGTGTGCTGTAGATGAAAACAAGCATACTGCCTCAGATTGAAATCTCCCAGCTGTATTGATTTTTCAGAATGGAACATGACCAGAAGTTATTCGCAGACGCTCTCCTCCCGGAGCACCGAGCTGCTCTCTGTCCTCTCATGGGAAAAGGAGCGTCGAGGAGAAGAGCTACTGATGGAGCTGGGGAGAAAAAGACTCCAGGTATGACCTACAATGGATTTAAACAAAGAAATAAGTAGGAGGACAGAAGAAAAGCATTTGTTCAGTGGTGCAAAAGTCCATTACCTTTTAGTCTGGGCTTTCCTATTTTTTTTAAATAATTTCATTTTTCTTAGCCTTCTCATTCCCTTCATCTTATATGTACATGTAACTCCACTATGCAGATCATCTCAAAGGGTTCTCCTCTCATTTTTTACACAGGAATCCTAACCATCTCTGCCTCTCCTGCCGCAAAAAGTCCCAGTCTCAACTATCAGGAGACATTTCTTTCCACCTCTTCATCATCTATCTCCCTGCAACCTTCCCAAAAGCCTTGGAATAAGGCTTTCTCTTCCCTATCCCAGTCCCAGAATCCACTCCAGGTTCACTGCAGCTCACACAACGCATTCCCTATCTGAGCTCATTGTTACCCAGCACAGAGGAAAACCAAGGATGTGGGGCTGTCCCCACACAGGGTGACAGTCCACACCAAAACAGCTTGCAGAGTAAACCCAATTCAAAATCCACGCAACTCTTGTTCAGATTGTCTTGTTCAGATTGTCCTGTTCAGATTGTTCACCTTGATGAAGTAAAAATTATGCCCCTTGCATGGCTGCCTGAGAACCTTAAAGAAGGAGCTGTGCAGCCAAGCATGTGTAGTAGGTAACATTGAAGTAACACTGGAGAATCCCGTGTGTCCCAGGCTGGGTAAGCTTAAGGAAAGAGAATCCAACTTAGATTCATGGTACTGGTGATTTACACTGGGATGGACACAGCTGACCTTTTTGGGTTTTCGATCCATAATCTCAACTGACAAGCATCCCAGCAACTGAGCAATAGGGATGCATACTCAGTTAATTAACCCCTTCTCGACAAAAAGCCTGTACCTTCGGGCATCATTCAGTGACTCTGTCAGTGGGGTGGCCACACAGCCTCTGCACCAAACTGCATTGAATAGCCTGCAGGAACTACATTCATGGTCTTAGGACAAAAGGACATTCATCAGCAACAAATTCTGAGCAGAAACATTTGATAGTCACAACATTCTGCCAAAGAAGATTTACTTCTTTAGTGAGGCAACTGCTGAAATTCTGTCTCCTGGGCATTCAAATTTTACAACACCTCCACAAGTTCTACGTTTACTCAACTAGAAAACTAAAAATAAACCCAAACATTAATGATGTGGAAGACTGACATCCATAGATGCTGAAATTCAATGCACATCAATGCTGACCTAGAACAACCGATGCTACAAGGGAGTACGTTGTCATTTCACAAGCCATAGCTTGCCCTATATAACATAGGCACACTTTACTGGCCATAAGTTGCAAGGAAAACCAGCAGTCATAATTGCTATCATGATTACAACTCCTTTTTCTCTTACTGCATTCCTCACAATAGACAAATGAAAAACTACTGCAGTTCCTCCCAGGGCTATTCTCCAATCGTGAAACTTGTCCACTCGACACTGAAGTTTGGTGTCTGTGCCCAGTACCAGTTCAGGTCCCACACCTGGAGAAAACTGTTCTGATGTTATTTATACATGTGGACAGGAGACCCCCATACTATATCAACTACACGAGAAACAGCACACAGTGGCTCCAAAGTTGCTGCTGTTGCAGGAGGAACTTCATATAAACAGGCTGATTCAGATGTTCCTATTGGATAGTTCTTTTATTTTTCCATGAGACAAGCAGTTTTGACAGTCTCTAAAGTCTGCAGCTGCTAAGTCATCATCTTTAGAAGTAGGAACCACAGAGGTAACACTCCCACGGCATCACGTTCAGACACTTGCGAGCTCTCAAGCAATTTGTGAAATTAACTGTTAAAATGTGTAAGATAGGTCCTCACTGTAATAAACCAGGAAATTCCTTTTGTTCACCGTCAGTGTACAAATGGATACAAAACACAGTGCAATGGGAACTCTTCTGCATGAAAAAATCATCTTCTGCACAAAATATTAATCTTCTGCACGAAATATTGAACCCAATTCAATTCTGTAAGGAATTTTACAGCCAGAATCATACAGACAAAGCCATCCTTAAATACATCAAGCAGATGCAAAATGATATAGTAATATCCTCCTGAATATTTGGAAGACCACTTCATCAAAATTGCTCATCTCAGAGGGATCATTAGGAAGTGCAGTTCTCATTTCTAAGTTGTAACTTCCAATCACTACTGATCATTCTAGCAAATAATACCAACTACTATGCTATCCCACAGCTTAAGTCATCTCCCTGTTGACTGTTGAAGCCTCCAGTTTCACTTGTTATTCCCTCAGTGGTGCAGTTATGCATGAACATAAATAATTATGGCACAAAGAAAACTAAAGTTATGAACAACATCAAATAAATGGGTTTTATTCATACCAAAATATTTTATATAAGGTAAAGCATTATACATTAAGTACAAAGTCAACTCAATTTTAAAACCTCTATTTTAAAACAAACCTAAAACTGATCCATATTCTTAATGTTAATTTTCCACAGCATCGATTTCCATTTCAATTGTTTACAGGATCTAAGTTAAATGTGACAATAGATGCTTATTAAATCAAAAGTACCTCCTCTGAACTAAAGCATTAGAAATATAAACCTGATTAGTTATTTTCTTGCAGAAATCCACTCTCCCTCCCTGATTGCAAACCTTATTACACCTCGACACACTGCCCCAAACCTTGAACATTTTTCTAAAGGAATTGGTGTATTTTATAAATACTTTTGTTCAGCCAGCCTTGACTGCACACAATAACATGCTTACTTTGTACCAGCATTTAACCAAACTATGGAAACAGATAATAGTGGAGAAAACAGGCTTATTACTACATAAAATACTAGGAAAATTTACAGGGTGGGATAGGAGGGAAAAAAAACACTCTATTTTTGCCTGAGCTCTTAATTCACTTTAAAATTAAAAGTGAAACACTATATCAGCCACAGAATAAATCTGGTTAATTTTAGGGTAACTGCAGATGGGAAAAAAAGCAAGATTCATTTACAGATCTTAACACAAAAAGACATCTCAGAAAAGTTGTTCCATACACCACAGACATTTGCTCCAAAATGGGCTTCTGTAATTTTTTTTTTTTTTAAAGGTGAAATTCCTAAGAAACAGGAACCAGAAAAAGCCACAATCAGAAGTTTTATTTTCTTGATGCTTGCCTGTCTTCTCTCTCCTCGCTGTTAAGTAACACACATAAAGCTACCTTATCCAGTAACCTCTACCAGTGATCTAAAGGATGCAAGAGGCTTTTTTTACAAAATCTGTCTTCGAGCCATCAGTTCAATATTCTACAATCCATGGCCAACTGACTGGAATGAAACAGCATGCTGTATCCTGGATTTGGAACCCTAAAGCTTTAACCAATTCTCTACAGAGTCATGAAGATCAGCTTGAATTTTGGAGATGTTGCTGCAGAAGATCTATGCCCAGACAGCTGTCATTGCAGACTCAATGGAAGAGGCAGCAAGTGGGTAAAACCCCACAGATTTGACAGTCAATTACAGGAGATGAGGAGGAGATAATGAAGTGGAATCCCTTGCCCAAATAGCCTCCTCAGGTGCTGTCTTATGGTGTAACTATGAGGTAGGGCACAACCAAGACCGACAACAAACAAAAATACTTGAGTCAGAGAAGGGTGGAATCTAACAGCAAGGAAATAATATCTGAATTTTTACCACCTTTAAGTGCCTTGGCAGGGGAATCTAGTGAAGTGCAGAGCCCTGACACTCTCTGTATTGCAGGGGAAATAAAAATTTCTAATGATGCAACAAGAAATGCAAAATAACTATTTTAAGGAAAGTCACTCTAACATGAAAAGGAGAAAAAGACATCCCACAATTGCATGCCTTGTTCTATACGTCCTATCTGAAAAGCTATCTCCCGTGTATAAAATATGAGGAGGACGGTCTCACATACTATATTTTACAAGTCAAATTAGGACTGGAATAATCCTCACTTTTTTTGTTACATATTTTAAATAATTAAGCAATGGAAGTCACTAGATTTGATTCAAGACACCCATCCTGAGTACAAAGCAGTAGCTTGTGCTCAGCTGTACCCACAAGGCACTTTCCAAGTAGACCAGCCCCAGCTGTGTTCCTGTTAGAAGATGGCAATCGCTCTGAAGGAACTGTCACCATTAATGTCACTGTACCTTGCACTTTTGACATGTCACCAGTTTGATTGCCAGAAATGAAAGCTAATGAAAGCAAATTTCACTGTGTGTACAGAACATTTTATTATAAAATCTTTGAAACAAAATAGCTACTGGCCAGTTGTTATTTTGTCCCTAGTCATGTCTATTCAAGGAAGCATTCAAGTACCTGGTTTTGTGTCATTTTAATGCTTGTCACATTCCCTACAATGAGCTATGGATGTGCAAATGACAAATGTCAAGGGCTTCTACTATTTCCAACTTACACGAAGCGTATGAATCACCATGCTACCGTGTACGTGCAAAGTCAAAGCCAAATAAAATTTGATTCCAATCTCTAACACTTATTTTTAATAATAATTCTGGAAGTCTTCCCAAAGATTTAGCCATATTTCAGCTACCTCCTTTTGACACACACCCTGTTACAAACTGTAAACAGTGAAATATCTGAGGTTCTGTCTCATCTCAGAGACTGTACATGTTGTCTAACTTTCAAGTGCGTTCAGTCTTGCTTGTCAATACATAAGCTATAAATCCAAAGATGCTGAGTATCAGTTATATATCACCTGTACTACCTGGCAAGGGCATGAAACTTGCTGTCCAGGAGCTACCAAGGCTGGGTAGTAGGATCTAACCCTCTATTTATACTTTGACTGCCATGCCAAAAGGGAATCCTTTTCCCTAAACCTAATAGTTTTACTCAAGTGCTGTCAGACACCTCCATTACACCCCTGATGTGCTGGGGGAATTATAGTTTTCACTTGCACTCTCCTGCAAATAGCTCAGCAGTGCATGGCAAGATGGGGATGCTGACATTATTCACAATTGGAAGGCAGCAAGCTATCAGTTAGTTTCAGAGAGCACTGTTCCTCTTTCTTCTAAGAAAAAAAATGATTCCCTTTTCCAAGAGAGGTACAGTTAATTACAACTGCAGCTTCAAGGGTATTCCAGAAAAGAACAACCTTTTAGGAAGCCCTAAACTACCTGCAAACAAGCACACAAACGGGAAGGATTAGTGGAGGGGCCTGTTTAGACACTTCTTTGGTAAGTAGTTGTTGATTGCTCTATTTATGTAGGTATGGCCCATTTTCACAGAGGAAAACACCTTGAAAATGGGAAGTATTGCTTATGTTATAATGCATTTTCATACACTGTGCAGCAACATTTATGGATTTCATAGCATGAACTATATAAAACACATTTCTCTTAGTAATTGTAACACCTATTCATGTGCTAACAGAATATACATTTACACAGTTTCACAGTATCACAAGGTTGGAAAGGACCTCTGAGATCATCAAGTCCAACCTATAATCCAACGCCAACACCAACCCATCATCTAAACCATGGCACTCAGTGCCTCATCCAGTCTCCCCTTAAACACTTCCAGGGTCGGCGACTCCACCCCCTCCCTGGGCAGCCCATTCCAATGGCCAATCACCCTTTCAGTGAAGAACTTTTTCCTAACATCAAGTCTAAACTTTCCCTGACGAAGCTTTATGCACAACAACGCCAGTGTTTCTCTTCCCTCTATAACAGCACCTCACTTGTCCATTTATTTCCTCTATAACCAAATATCACCCCCATAGTTTCACCAATGCTACAATTTTAACTTTAATCTGATATGGTGAATTAACATTAATTATCTTTCATAATGACAAGCAAATTTAAGGGCAATGTATAACACAGGAAACAGAAAGTGGCAACAAGGTACCTATTTCTGCACATCATTCAATAGCATTCTACTCGCAGCACTTATTTTGCACACTGCAAAAATTCTCAGTTTTGTCAATCTTCTACAGACACACTGGCACACAAATTGACTCTCCTTGAGACACACAGCCACTTCACAAACAGATCTGCTTGCTTTTTAATTTGCACACATCCACTGTTGCATCAGCTGACTTCAGTTTGTTAAGACTTCTTTCAAGGCTGTTTGCTTTGTTCCAGGTTTCAAAGCATAGCAATCTTACCTCATTCTGGGTTTTGCCCAGTGGTTCTCCTGTGCTGTGCTTCCCCTTCTCAAAGAGAAAAGAATAGAAAGAGCTGCAGTAATATAATAGAATACCTTATTGTTGTGGTACTGTAGTGGAGCCTGGATGGTGCTAATGTGAAGTTTCTGATTCATGCTAGCTAATGTCAGACATGAATTTATGAGCTTGCCCTAAACAATTCAGTAAATTATTGGTATTATCCAAGAATAACAGTAATATGAGATCAGGATTGGGATTTATTTCTGTTTTTCCTAGGCCAGTGGCACAGAGATAAATACTCCTATAAATACAAAAGGAATAAATACTTCAAATAGAAGAGCACCATTCAAGACTCCAGGTACTACTCTGCTTTTACTCTATGACATGCATATCAATAATTTCACTTGCAGCTGATTAATGCTGCCTCACATCAACAGTATTTTCAGATAAGAGCATGTTAACTCTTGCTTTATAGCTTAAAGTATCAATACTGACACAATATTTCAGTATGTTCCAGCATGTCTCCAGCTCTATTCATCTGCCCTAGTGAGGTGTGTCTCAGTGGAAAAAATACATTCTCTAGGTTTCTTCTCAATGCACATGCAACCATTTAAATACTAAGTTAGGCTAAAGAGAAATAAACAGTAGTTTGGTTTGTCATTTTGTCTTTTTCAGTAATCAAAAGTTACATTGTCCACAACGAAAGCCCAATCAGACACTATAAATGGGAGCATTCCATTACCCATACATTATTTCATAGGTATTTGTTGCCATACTGATTATTCAGACATGAAAACCAGGTTACTTGAACAGCCAGTGGATTACATGTCTAGTGGGAATACCTGGTCATGCAAAATTAATATTTAGACCTAGTATCCTATTAGGGCACTTGTTCTCTTTGGGGTTTTCCAGCTTATTTACCTGATGCTCTTTTTGCAGCAGCAGGCAGCTCTTAGTTCATCACTCAAAACTTCACTAATGCAGTTCTCAAACAGAAATAGATCAGTAGGATTCTAATCAACATGGCAGGTATTCTAAATGCCAGAGGAAAACACAGTTTTTCATATACCTATTGAGGTCAATAGGAGACTGTGCTCACTGTGCTAACTTGAAGAAAATGGGAAAAGTTATAACAGTAAGGGCTAGAGTGAGAAAGGTTTTATTGATCTACCCCTATCCCCATACCCCCACAAAAAAGAGTGAGATCATATAATTGGCAGAAACTATTTTTCTGGCTGCATGAATAATAAGATTCTCAGCTCCATTTTGTCATAATGCTTTGACTAATCACTTTTTTCAAATCTGTGTTTCAAATCTGTCTGCTAAGGTCTCCTTACTCAACCCTACAATATCACAAATATACACAAAAATGTCTATGAGCAGAGAGTGCACAGAATAAAGTAACACTGCAGCACAGTTCAACAGTCCAAGTCTGAAATAACAATGAAGTAAAAATTGCTGCTACTCCCAAACCACAAATGAAGTTTGGGAAAGCAGGTTTACCTTTTCTTGGACAAAGTGCCAGGCTGAATTTCAGAGCTCGACACCTACGTGAGCAGAGGATCCTGACCCACACATCCTTCTCTAGAAGTCATGCCTACAACCTTTCAAATTCCTCTGCCTTCACAGAAATATTTCTTCACTAGCAGCACCACTTTGTAAACAAATTTATCACTTACCAGGACTAGTTAATCACCTCTTAGAAAAAAGCAACAGAAAATAAATACATTAAAGAAGAAGACATCATAGAAGGCAACTGATGCATCAGTGGTTCATATGTGAGCAACTTTTATTTACATACTAGAACATTGGCCTTTGCATTGCACTTGAATCCTTCAAGGATTACCAGTTTTCCTGCATGTCTGTCTATTCAGGTACTTAGGTACTTATAAACTTAAATGCTTACTCTGGGAACAGTCATGTTTGAAAATCAGGGTCTGATTTTGAGTGTATGGTTTACTTTGACTAAAATTAGAAATTACGAATCCATGGGTTTTTTCCAAAAGTGCCATTTAACAAGAGACCAGACTGTTCATTTGCTGACTTGCTAGGTGTTCCTTATTGTTTTCCTCTCTTTGCAGCACGTTGATCTTCATTTGGGAAAAAAAGCACGTGGTAAATATCACAAGTTTTCTTTGTAAAATAGCACACAAAGCACAGCTGCCATTCCAAGGCATTTCCAACGAAAGTAAGGCAGGAGGCCAGCTCTCACTTTTACCAGAGGCAGACCACAGGCAACTCAGCTGAGGCCCTGAGGGCTTCTGTGTGCCAGTCAGACTAGATCAGATGCAGCAATGGAGCAAAGGAATGTAAAAGACGAACTCAAAATACCTTTCCAATGCTTTCTGTGTACCTGCAGCAACAGGTCAAGAACAGAAGACAGTGGCAGCATAGGAGAAGAAGAGGGGAATCAAGGCACAACTGACAGGGAGAACATAAAGCTGAAAGCATCATCTCAAAATCAAAATCTAAGCCCCAACTGACGAAGGAAATGAGGGGAGAAAAAAAAATTCCAAAATGGCAAAGGCATTTTATAAGAATGAGGGGAACTGTAACATTACACAATTATCACCACGCCATTAGAAGTCACATGTGGGCTCGAGTTCATGAAGCAGATGCTTGTGGGGACATAGAACTATTATAATAAAAAGGTCCCAAGCAGAAAGAAACCAACTGCCCTGCTGAGTCAGGGAATGAAGTCTTGGGTGCTCAAAAGAACTGGCTTTGCTGCTGCACACAGAGGCAGTTCTGGGAGACTTGGCTGTGCCAGTAACACAACTCTGTTTCACGACTCTGCACACGCTCTCCTCTGTTAGGTAAGTCAGTGCAATCAGAAATGCTAAGGGATACTGGGTTTCCCAACTCAGAGATTAAGCCATGTACTTCAAAAAGAAACCCAGGAATTTGAGCCTGAACAAGGAATTCACAATACTACAGTAGCTTTTTCCAGTACTTCATTTAATGACATGAGTAGAAACAAACGGAGCACATTTCTTTGCCAGAGTGAGATATATCCTTCTTTTTACCTCACTCCCCCTGCAAGAAAGTAAGGGTCATCACACAAACAAAACCCCAAAACCAAGCATGCTGCCCTGACTGGTTTCTTCTTCTCTCTCAGGAGCACAACGGGGCATTAAACTTTCTGAAGCACTATTTTTTTACACCTACACTGGCCTTTTCTTTCCACACGGCCACATATTTTCATTAATAAGCATTTTAAGACAAAATAATTGGCTTCTCCAGGACCCTAAAAAAATCAAACAGCTGAAAGAAGTAAACAGACTATGATAATTCCTGTATTAATGAAGTCTGGAAGAAGTTTGAATTGCTGCAGGGAAGAAACAGGCTTGGTCACTTTGAAACAGAATTTTGTCTAATTTGTGGTTCAGCCTTTTTTGGTGCAAAAAATTATTTATAAGCAGTATTACCCATGTGTTGCAGACCGTATGTAGCATTCATTAGCACATCACTTTAACCCTCCTCTCCAGCCACAGCAAATTATCAGTAAGACTTTGGCCATTTCATTGAAGTATTTCAGGAAGAATATTCCATTCCTGTAAGTACACCATTTCAGTTCTTTAAACACAGCCACATAGAATGGCAAACAAATAAAGTAGCATAACTAATGCTTGTACAGTCTTCCTTTGCTAATGTTCTCCTACATATGATGTCCTGTTCTTGGAGCAGAGCCTCTCTTGCATACTGAGAATACATCCTTCCAGCTTGAATCTGCACAAAAACTATGGATTCTGAAATGTTTTACCTTCTGTAGCCCTTTTTTTTTAAGAACTATTCAATAATATAATCAAATTCTCAGTGATTGTAACACTCATTTCCAATTATTCAACAAAGCCAGATGAAGTATTGTGCCTCTGAGGGACTCTTCACAGCTGGAGACTGTGTACACTCCGTGAGCAGCCACCCAAAATAATCAGTTCCTCAGGACACCTGTGTAGAAAAATACAGTAGCCCAGGGGAAACAGCCAGGAGAGATTTTCAAAGTTCAAAAGGATATTTGTCAATAGCTCTAGCTCTCATTCTCTGACTCACCAAGTCTTTGAAACTCACTTGCAGCTCAAATCAGCCACAGATGGAAGTGGCACCACCTGTGTTACTGCTGCCTCCAGGTCCAGGGCTGTGCTCCCTTCAGGCTGATGGAAGCTACACACAACACCTGCAAGGAGCACCCTCTAGAGCAACCTATCCTACCTTCCTATCTTCCATGCTCAGGCTTCCACCTGGAGGGAAATACTTTGTTCCAAGTACAATCTCAGGAGCGAAGTAACACCAACAAAGTATAGCCAGACAAGGGACTGGGACCAGGACTCTGAAATGACAAAGTGCCCAAAATACAGCAAAACGTGTATCTGGACACTTACCTAGATTTCTTTTTTAAACTATCTTTTCCTGATATGAAGAAACAGTTGTTCCCCATCTCTTCACAGACACCATTCCATCAGCTTTTCTCCCTCACTGAAATAAAATCGTACTTACACAGCAATTTCCACTTCCTTGACCTGGTTACTTACAATAACCACACTATCATTATCTCTCTATATTCACTATGCACATATGAGCTCATGGCACATGAAATATACCCTCTGTGCCACGACGTTCACTAGAAACCCTTCCTCCAGAGCACACAAAAGAACTAATGGACTTTGCTCTATGAACCAAACATTTGCATGAGAGTCAGCATGTTCAGCAGGTCGATTCTCAGTGCCAAAGTGAGTCAGTTGGTCTAGAGCTCCTGATTAATGCAGAGACAGAAATATCACCACAGGCCTGAACCTGAAAACACTTATTTGAGCATTAAGAGATTTCAAACCTTTCTTTCTGGTGTTTGGTGGTCATAGAATTAAGATCTTTGGAAGAAATTAGCACAGTAGCCGGTAATAGGCAGAAAATTGGATCAGAGTAAAGAACTTGTTAAACCTGGTAATCTGCAAGAACATGAAAAATTATCAGTTTATGGTTGGCTTCTAAATGTCTATGTAAGGCATAAACCAAAATTAAAAGCATCCAGTGGAAAACATTCATGCAAATGGAGTACTAATGGCTTGGTTTTCCAAAGAAAAGCAAGGCCACCCACCTACTGGAAGAAAACATAACAGAGGCCTGAGTTTTACCTAATTATGTACCCATTGCCAAAACATCAGATTTGTTCATCCATGTTTCACTTCTGTCTTCAATCCACAGAATGGCAATCCAAGTCCAGCACAGCCATTAAAAGACTGTAGAGTTTTGGGAGTCCAGCTGCAACCCAGACTGCCCACAAATTATGTCATGTAAACCACTGCACATCATGTCTGACCCGCAGGCAACATCACTTGCAGATTGTGGTGAGATCAGAGCACAGAACTCACTAGGCTTTCACTGTTATGACTGCTGTAACCTTCCAACCATGCAGCCCCTTGGCTGTTAACAGGTTCTCTTCCCCTAATAAAACAGAATGACAGGCAGCAAACAGTGCCATTTTTCCAAGTCGAGAGCATGTCTTCATCACATATCTTGAGAATTCTGCTGCTGCCTGAGGCGCAAGAGAATAAAATACAAAAAGGCAGAAATACGCAAGGAATAGTCATAAATTTGCCTGCTTAAAAAGGTAAAATTAACATTTCCCCAGAAAGTAAGAAATACATCCTTTTCTAGGAGCTGAGGCTTTAGAAACTCTTGGAATATAGCTTACTATACTCCTACAAGGATCCCAAGGTCAGTCTCTCTTTCCAAGGCTGATGAGCACAGTCCTTGACTTTCTAATCAGCTGCACATCAGGATTCTACTCATCTTCATCTTCACCAAATCTAAAATTTATATGTCTGGCTACATTTGGAGAGAGTCTTATAGCACTGTGTGGTTATGTTAAACTTTTTATAAATGTAAAGAAGGATGTAGGATTAGAAAGAACTTCACACTGCAAGTCCACATCCTTCTTCATCCAGTGACCAGTTTCCATCACAACATTAGCTGGCTTCTTGCCATTCCTGAACTTCAGAATTTTCTTTCTAAACACTATTCACTTCTTCCTATTTCTCCTACAAATGATCCCCACCTTAGTTTCAGGCATTCTATCAACACATTTTGTTTAATCAGCTTTTCTTCACCCTGTATCCAGGTACCATATTCCCCTCCCAGGCTCATTTTTACTAGATTAAACACAACCAACTCACCTCATCTCCTGCAGGTGAGACTTTCCATTCCCAAGTCACTGAAGTAATTTATAAACCCATTACAAGATTAGCTAGGGATTTTTAGAATGCAGGAGACTAATTGCATGTAATATTCCAGAAGTTCCTCCACTTCCTGCACAGTGGAGTGAAATTGTTTCTATTTCTAATAGCAACACTAACCAAAAAAACACAGGAACACCCTACCAGCTTCTGGTCCAGAAAAGTTTATTGCATGCAACCACTTCTTAGTGAGATATTAGAATTTGGTCGTATTAAATTTAATGCCATTCTTGGGTTACTCCTTTTTTTTTTTCTAAAATATCTATTTTCACAGTGTCTCAATGTTCATAATTTTTTTAATACTGCAAACTGTAAAATTAATCTCAAATACACAACACAATACTGCATATTGTGGTCCTGGAAACAGGCAAAGCATTGCTGTTTGGGGATTTTTTTTTTTTAAAGAAGTACAGTGCAATCCAATGAATTCAACACGCTGTCCTTTACCTGTACTTTTATTCTCTGAAAAATCCCAGTCATGGCCAACAGACATAACTAATATTCAAAAATTGGAATAAACAGCCACAGTGAGCAGCACAGAGATTTTAATCCTATCGACCCGGTCATGGAGAGAACTGCTAAATTCTAGGTTAATCCTTCCAATCCTTAGTCAGAAATGAAAGTCTGTGCAATTGAAATAGTATGCCAGAATTAGATTTGCCTGTGGTAAGGATTCGATTAAGCCAAAAATTAAGATCTGAAATAGCTTCAGTTAAAATCAAAGTGGTGCATTTCTACTGACAGATATTATAATCCAGAAGAGTCATTGTACTGAGACCGAACTCATATCCCTTCTCTCCACAGGAAATTAATTTGGGACAAATCTCAGACATGATTTTCAGATAGTTTTGTCAAAAAAAACCCAGCACTTCTCCAAAACAACAATGACAACTGCTGGACTGGAATGCCATGAATTAGGCACAGCCTCCAGTTAGGAAGACCACAGAAATAAAGACAATTAGTTAGATTTTAATTTTATGAAGCAGATTCTCACAATCACCCCAGTGGCTATTTTAACTACTTTATATTTGTTACTGTACTCAAAAACATGACATACCCATTAGATATAAAATATTTATTTCATATCTATTTATCTGCATTGACTAGGGGATGTTTTTTATTTTTAGCAAGCTGAGAGATTACACATCAACATAGAAAATGTAAAAAATGAAGAAGGGAAGATACCACTCTCCCAGGAGCCATTTTACTGGAAGTTTCTTCATCATTTTATTAAAGCCTGTACAAATGAGGCTGGATTAAATCTAAAAATATAACAAATAATCTGTATTTTCTTCTTTAAGTCTTCAGACTCATCTGTAGACAATTCATGTCATGCCTGAAGTTTGACTGTTTTCTTGATGAAGTCACATATGAGATCACCTCACGACATAGAAAGCCAGTGCTCCCCTTGAGCCCCCAATTCCTCGTCTGCGCACTTGTGTAACGCATCACTGTGCAATGATCATGGGAGGCAAAGGCAGAGTGGCAGGAAAACTTCCAGTTACAAATATTTAAGGTCTATGGTAACAATAATAGAGGCAAATATTCAGCTGCAGCCTCCATGCCAAGAGCGCCAGAGGTTTCAAGCTATTACATAAGCATATTTCTGTAATCTTTTTGCTCCAAAGCTGGAAGTTTTTCTCAGGCAGGGCCCTTTGAAGTTACTTTGAGAACTGGCTCTCTGCAGATGGAAAAACAAATGATTAAACCAGCTCAATAGGGAGTCAGACTTATTGTACATACTTAATTTAAAAAGAAGTTAAGGGAGGGAGAATGGTTTGATTTTTTTTAATACAACACTAGAATGGTTGTTAAGAAGGAAAAATACCACCATCTGAGTTGAATCAGGAAAAAAAAGCAAGCTGTTTTATTAACAGAGTTTTAACTGGGTCAAATATGCAAACGAAACCTTAAAATGACCTGGTAAGACAAGAATCCAATTACAAAGATGGAGTTTAAATAAAATATCCGTTTAACTTAAGTAAAACCAGGTAACACGTCAACATGATATTTCACCAGCAGTCCAGCAAGTCACTTGAAAGAGAGCACCCCAAATACCATGACAGCCCTTAAAGTACTGAATCATTCCTTTAACTAGAGATTGCCCTTCTCAGCAGAATATGCCTTAAGTCTAATATGTTTCTTGGACTTTCCACCTCAGCTATTACGAGACTATGTCTGAATCTTTATGCCTTTTATATAAAGAACATCCTAAGCGCCTTATTAGAAAGGCAAAAACCCCTCCATCTTCTCTTTACATCACAGCATTCAAATCTTCAGGAAGAGCATTTAAGCAGGCATTAAAGGACTACACATTTAAAGTATTTGCTTACTTTGCACTCGCTCCTACTGCTTTACTTCACAATGAAATCAATCATGCCGCAGCCAGAATCCCACAAGCAAAAATCCTGATTTCCATGTGGGACTGGTACATGACCTGGATGCTGTAATCTTGGATGTTCCTTTTCCTAGAAGAAGTATGCTCCTAGGCATTTAGAAAAGCCTTTTCTGACCTAGAGAATTATTTTCCACGTAATTAATTTAAAACTAAGGTTTTGCAAGCCTATAACATACTTATCAGACAGTAAAAAAAAAAAAAAAAAAAAAAAAGTAGTAGAGGGTGAGAAATGAGCAAAGTTCATTCTTATTTTGCCTTAAGTTTTCCACTGCTTTCAGATGGTGTCCACTGCAGCTTAACAAATCAATAGGGCTTAAGCTGGAATAAGGGTTACTGAGGTGGATCATTATATTTTATTATTGGATGAAATAACTCATCATCTTAAGATCTCTGCCTTGAACTGTGAAAAAGGTAAATTGTAAATCTCAAGTCAACAGTCATTTCATACAAGGAAACACACAAGTGGAAAGAAAGCAACTTAAAAAAATATTAGTAAGACTATGTCACATGTTTTTATGAGAAACTGGGAATCTGAAAATATTTGTATCTAGTGAGGAGCTACTGAGTAACTCTCAAGGATATTTTAAATGTGAAGATTTTTTGATATTTACACCTGTGCTAAATCAGCTATTTAGTGTCATTTCACTTATTCACTGACCATTGGAAATATTCCAGCAACCCCTATGCGATAAAGTGGAGATGTATAATAAAGAACAGCCACATGAATGTGATAAAAAATGCCACCAGAAGCCCATTTCTGGAAAAAGTTAGAAGAGGAAAGCACATGACATGATTTAAAATTGTTAAGAGTGAAAAAGTGACAGGATGATTATAGCTGGAACAAGCTATGAAGATCCTTTGCTGACTTTAGCCAACCTGAGGTGGGGGAATAACGTGAACTTGTACTTTTTCTTCCACAAGTGACTTCACCCTGCAAAGAGCCAGAACTGTCCTTGTCTGACACTTTCCTATGCTCTGTTCTCTGAAGACACTGCTCATTTTCAGCCTCATGATACAACCAGGCATTTGGACGACATCAGCATTTATGTAATTCATGATCCATAACTTTGTTCTGTGCACATAAGTACAATTTCAGTAAACACGAGTCTCAGAATGATATTTCAAAGCCACAACAAAACACATTCATATACAGAGGAGACTGCAGAATCAGCACGTCACCTAACACTGTGGAAAGCAATTTATTTTCATCTATTTTAACTGTCAATCTGTCCTGTCCCCTAGTACTCTGAAGCACCTAATGGGAGATGTGGAATTCAGATTAGTTGAGCTGAAAACCAATTATAAAATGAAATGATAAATATGTTTCCAAAGGCCAGATCCTAAAACCCAAGGTACTGGTCTACCCTGCAAAGTAGCTGAACAAAGTGAACATATCTGCATAGAAAAAAAGTACATATCTTACTACAAATCAGAGAATTATTAAAATATCTTTCCATTTTCTATAGAAATGGATGTTTATATAGGATGTCAGTGCTGGACACAGCCAAGTGCATAGCAAAATAAAGGGAAAGTTGTATATTTACGAAAGCCTGTAGACTGACCCCGTTCCTGATGTTATACCCAAGGAAAACATAAAAGCAATAAGGAAATTTAAAATTATATTAAAAGAGAAGCATGCAGACTCCAATAGTTCAATTTCCAGATACTTCACTACAGCTCAAACTCCCTATATCGCACTTGGAAAAGGAAATGCCCCCTATATAAGTATGTAAAGCCAGCCAATGAATGCAGAAGAAATCACTTAGGACTGGAGAACTGCCCAAAATCCCAAGGCCAGAAATCCTGAACAGACATGGAAATGGAAACTCTTCAGAGCATGAATACTTAAGAGTTTTCTCATACTTCTTTCTTCACAAATAGATCACTTCCATCAACAGTTTCTATTGCTGATTTATCACCACCTCATCTCTCCACCAACGTTATGATAGCTCACTTGGTTTAGTTCACTATCTTTTCTCTATTTTCTGCTTACTCAATATAACCAGGACCAGTTTAAAGTCGTAACAGTTTTTACAGTTTTCTTGGGATTCCAGAGAATTTTTATCTGGCCCAATTAATTTTATTTTGGCACAACTATGATCTGTGTTCTGTATAAACTGAAAGAGTCCCAGTACTCTCAACATTAAGGGGTACATAATTTTAAGCTGAGAGGTATATTCTCTCCTAGCTAACCTTGCTTCTGCCGTAAGTGAACTAAGGTAATAAATGGGGAAAAAAATGCTGCCCTACCTCTATCACTGGGATGACAGCCAGGTATAAAGGGAATAGCAAGTAGATGGGATGCAGATGAAGGCAGCATAACAGGGTACTTAGAAGCAGCTGTTTGGTGGAAGGAGATTTGCATACAGAATGGATTGGATAAGAAAAATGAGGTCTAAGAGCAAGCAAAGGAAGCCACTGTTTCTTTACAACTTCTGTACCAGCTTGCTGTTTCATCATTAAGTGAGAGAGTTTAATGTTCAGCATGCAAAAGCATTGGAGTCATCCATAATATTTTTTGCTATAAACCAAGTTCCACAACAGGAAACTTCAGTCCTTCTGCAGATGACAATACTTAAAATGCAGACAGAAAAAGGAGAGAGAAGGGATGGCAAACAGATCAAAACAAAACAAAGGACAGGGTCAGCGTATTCATTAGAACGATAACGTGACTATTAAAAAGAAACCAGACCATCCTAAATGGTACTTGACTATTATAGAATACTGACACTTTCCAGAATCTTTGCATCTATCTTCTTATGATAAATCCACATGCCTTGTCTCATCCCAATTAGGTACTTCATATAGCTCTGATGCCTCTGCCAACACAACTTATGCAGAACTCTTAATTAGCCTCACAAACAAAAAATAACATGTAATTTGTCTGGTAATTATATGTTTCTGTAGCTCCTAAAAGCAACTCATTACAGACATGTCATGCACTTACAACAGATTACCTTAATTTTATTTTCTGTTTATTGAATTACAACTGTCATTTCTAATTGTATTGTAAATTGTGCTGAGCTGGAAGGTGGATATAAAATCCTTGCTCTCTCCTCTTTCATAGTGTTTCTACATACGCAGTGTGTTTCCACTAGACACAAAATCGATGCAGTGAAAACAAAGCGATCCTATTGCTAATTCTAGTCACATGGAGAGGCAATATAGTCAGCACAAATAGTCAAAGCTTTAGTTCAACAAAATTACCAGCAGAAGTCTTGAATCAAAAGTTAGGACACCGAAAAACTAGATAAATAAAACCACCACTGTCAAGTAAAGAAAACAAAAAGAAAAGATAAGCCGCTTTCCACCCAGCAGTCCCGTGTATTAAATGTTTACACCAATATTTTGCTCCAAGATGTATAAAATGCAGGTTGTAAATAGTTACACTGAGTGCAGTCCACGGAGCCAGAGCAGCAGTGGTGTTCTCAGTCATGCTGCAGCACGGAACTTGTGACAAGGAAACAGTGCAGCCTATCTTCAGTAAAAGCCTAAACAGAAATTGCTTTCCTAAACCTATGATGGAGATAGAAAGCCTCAAACACTGACAGTGCAGTCACCTGGTGATTAAGTACCTCTCCAAGAGAGCTTACTCAAAACATAGGTAAAGGGATGCATAATTCTAAAGATGAGAGTGTATGGTCTTAATCTGAAAAAATCCACCTTATCCAGGCAAGTCAAAGATGGTTGTACAGGATCCTGCTGGGAAATTACACTGCTGTCAGACAAGTCAACACACCAAAGCACTGCAAGTTGTAGGCTCTATCCTGAGGAGCGGGTATATCAACGTACTTGAAGATGACAAACTTTTATTCTCTCACCTTTCTTCTCCAATTTCAGCGAGAGAATATGGGAAAAAAGCAGGAAGAACCACTTGGCTGTAAACCAGAAAAACAGACACAGCTATCTCAGGCCTAATTATGCTGGAATATGAAACAAAAGACGACTTTCCAAAGCAACAGAAGTTGTGTTGTAACGGTATGCAGAATATTAGTGTTGTAAGCAGATCTCATCCACAGCCCTCCAATGTGGTTCTTTTTGTATTACAGCCCAAAGGGACTCCACTTTTGTTTGAATTTGCCCCTGTCCAAATAGAGATAATCTTGCTAAGCATTCTCTGTTCTATAAATGCACAGTCAAATGGAGATGGTTCATTTTTGGCCATCCTCTAAAAGTTTAGGTCCAGTTTATGACCTCAGATTTCCTAGGTCAATTTTAGTTCAGTCTCTGTGGTTGTTGAGGAGATGAGGGGAGTAGGAATAGATTACACAAGCTGTCTAGACAGATACATTTTTCAACAATTTATTTAATCTGTATGGGAAGCTTAAAGAGTCAATATTCAAACACAACCTTAGTTACAAATTTGGACTAGAGACTGTTGCTTTTTTCAAGAGGTTTAGATCAGTCACAAAGGTTGATCAGGGAAGCCTGTGTACTCCTCAGCCCATCCCAATAGGCAGCAATGGACCCTCATGCCCAAGTCCCAGAAGGCACAGAACATTCCCCAGAGCAATTTTGCTCTTCCCTAAATAAAAGATAACTTGTACGTCTGCCTTCTTCCAAACACTCAGGCTTTTTGATCACTTAAGCTTCAGTTCTAGTTTCACACAAAACCTGCGAGTCTCAACTTGTCCCTGACCCAATATATCAAATGTCAGGATAGAGGAAGATCCATCACCTTGGGCCTTCCATTACAACTTCTTTCGAGTGCAAATACTCACAAATAAACACTTGCTAGCTGCTGTGCATTTATACAAAAGCACAAAACTTGTCCTAGAGACTGCACTGCCTTCGTGGGGCCACGAGACCCCAGCTCGGTCTTGAGCCTGAGAAGCCAGAGGTGCCCTCGGCTGGAGGGTGCACATTCAGCACAACTGGAGAGATTCTCTGCACTGGAAAATCAACCCATGTCCATCTCTGTAGCTGTGCACCTAGCTTATGCACCTCAACTGCAAGCACAGGGGTTTTCCTCCTAAGGACATTAAGTCTAAATCTAATATAAATAGCCGGTGATGCTGCTGCAGGTTTATTTATTTATTTCAGTGAAGTACAGAAGAAAATATCTCAAGGATTTAAACAAACAATATGATGACAGATGGTGTGGAGACAATCCAGGCTGGGCTCCCTCAGTGAAATCCACACAACTTATAGCTCCAGGAAAGAGGGGAGGCAAAGGAGGGAGAGAAAGGGGCAGGAGGGAAGAGAGGGAGGAGAGAGCACATACAAAGCTGGCCCTGATGACCACAGATATCTAATAAATAAAAACAATTATGGATTGCGAAGTTTCTCTGTTTATCTATACAAAGCTCTTTTTACCATCACTGACGTAGGCAGATCTACCCCAGATATCTCCTAAGCAAGTCCAAAATAATTACAAAGAAGTCCTTCAAAATAAATTGTTAGTTCAAATAAGTGACAAGTAAAACATACTATTTAACTGCCTATTCAAATACATAATCTAAGCATCCTCTCAAAAATAATTAATAGATGAAACATGAAAAATGTGCTTGACATGATATCAAGACTGCTCAGTTCTGTTCACTGCACAATTTTATTAGGATGAATATTTTCAGGTATGTTCTCTGGATATATTTTGATTGCCAGAAATGCCTTACATGCTTTAGAGTAGCCTATCATTATTTTGTAGCTTAAAGGGAATAGTTTTGGATTTCATATTTGAGAATATCCTGGAAAAAGAAATTCCAAAGATGCTACCAGGAATGTCTGCAAGCAGAAAATTATGCTGAAGGTCTGGTGTCCTACTTTTACTGCTTGGGAGTCTGCTGTGTTATAATTACCCATAGGCAGGCAATAGTTGGGAGAGATTGCATGGAGGATCTACAATAGTGACTTACTAGGAATTTTAAAATGCTGCTCAAAACAAACTTACGTATTTATTTTCAAGAACTGTAAGAACAGACATTTTGAAAAGAAAGAAAATGATACTTTGAGATCAAAACATATTCTTACTGCAAATGACTAAATCCAATGCTCCTCTTCTACATAAGAGTGGTTTACAGGATCCTATCCTTCACCCTGGGCTCAGCTGCAATTGTGTCCATTCAAGCAAGTTAAACATATAGGAACTAACCCACACCTGAGCTGCATCAAAAAAACTCAAGTAAACTCTAGATTTCCATTTCCTACAATCTTATTATTACAAAAACTTCCAATCTCTTCAAAACTACCTTCATTCTACTTAGAAAAATTAAAGCAAATATTCCTCCCTTCAATTCCACAAGAGTGACAATTCAAGTGTACTCTCATGATATTTCAGAAAATACCTCCATGCTTTCCTTTGCTAAATTAAGAAGGAAATCTTTTGTGTTCCCTTAAAGAGGAATAACATACTCATCTCAGAAACAGCTATAAAAATCCACACTGGCTCCTGTTGAAAAGCAGGAGACAGTGCATCCACTCACTTCCTCCCCTCAGTAAGACAAATTTCAAGCCTGCTTTTACTAAATAGTAAATGTGATTATGGTATGTGTGCATAAAAGCTATGACTGCAGATTATGAGCCTGGTTGTAAAAATATTTATGGATGTGCAATATAACTATCTTTGAAAAATACATGTAGATTAACTTTTATAGATATGGCCAAGTAAATACAGACATGTAAGAGGTCAGTGCTACATTCTGTGCAGTTCAAAAAAATTAGAATATGTGAAAGTTAGGCCTCCCATAGTATCATTAGTACAGCTAGAAGGAAATAAAGTCAAATTCAACTACTTCTTTAAAAGAGGCAGAAGCTGGAAGAATCAAGTGCAAAGGAATACTGCAAGCTACTATAACCAGACCTGAAACAGCAGTTACATGAATATGGTATTTATGCACTAAAGTATTTATTAAACCACAGTTTAATCTTCCAGTCTTTTGCAGTACCAACCAATGCCAATTAATGTGCTCGGGAGAATAGTATCGTACACACAGCAGTATCAGTTATCAGTCAGGGTAAGAATCAAAAATAACAAAAATTAAATTTAAGATTTTCTAAGACTTTCTGTAAAAATACAGAACTGCTTTTAGGAGCCAACTAGAAAAGTTGGACAGAAATCTACATAATACATTTAGAAGACACACAAATTGATGAGCACACTGCATGAATTACGTTCTCCAGGAAATAAAAAAACAAACCCAAACACTCCCCATTCATCATGACAAGTTTTAAGGCATAAGAATTGAAGCACACCTACAAATAGTACAAATGTGAGGTTGGGCTATTGAACTTCTTTTTTTATATGATCATGGTGCTAGGAGGACACAAGGCAAAGAAGTTGGAAGATGTGTAGAAGAAACTTAGGAGCATCATACAGTCATATACGGATCAGGGAGTGTAATTTCTCAGCACCACAGCCAGAAGTCTGCCTGTGCTCTGATCCTAGCTGCAAGGCTGGGCTGAATATGGTTCACACAACTGCAGTATGGCTTTCCTACCTCAGGAAAGAGGAAAAACAGAGCAATTCCAGTTATGTCTGTAATGAAGTGAAAAGGACAGGTAAGGCAAACATCTGCAAGTATTTCAGTAACACACCTGAAAAATAGCCACCAAAAGGATGAACAAGATTTAAAAGTACAGTTTCACTCACTACTTATTCATAGTTAGATGCCTTAACAATCCCAGCAGCACTACAGGACACAGGACCTGGCAGAGGAGTTGAACATAGAGCCAGCAGTGCACCCTTCCGGTGGCAAAGACTAACCAGGCCACACAGCTTGAGGAGAGGGATTGTTCCCCTCTCTGCTACTCGCCAGGCCACAGCTGCAGTCCTCTGCCTAGTTTTAGGTTCCTTATCCAAGACATCGACATACCTGCGTGAGTCCAAAGGTCTGGAGTGCAGGAGGTGCAAAAAAATGCTGAGGGAACATTTTTCCCCAGAAAATGGACAGGCTACAACTGGTATAATTGTAGCCTACAACTACAGAGACAGAGTTGTACTCAGACTCATAGCAGAAGAACGAAAGCCTGTAGTCACAGTACGGAGGGAAATTCCAATAGGATATAACTGGAACAGGTTGCCCAGAGAGGCTATGGTATCTACATCCATGGAGATACTCAATACTTGACTGGATGATCTGATCCAACTTTGATTTTAGCTCATCATTGAGCTAGGGTTGTGTTAGACAACCTCCAGTGATCACTTCTAACATCAATCATTCTTTGGTTCTTTAGTTACTATTTTAGAGGAGGATGGGCAAAACAGAAAGCAGGCAGTGGTGATAGGGGCCAAAAAGAGTCTATACTAAACAATTAAGTGTTTATTGCCAATATTATCAGCAGAAACAATAACAAAGAATGATAATTTAACCAGATACTTATTTTCTTGAAGAATAAAGATTTATTTTGCATAGCATTTCCAGAGCTGTTTTAAGAGGCATCACTTTGTAATAGCCCTTCTGGAAAAATACTCTCACCTTTAATGCTGTTGGTTATGCATTATAACTGTCAGTACTTCCATGCCAATAAAATACTTCAAGTTACGTATTTCAGATATATTTCTAATGAAAGGTTAGAAAGACTTAATTTTACAATAATCAAAAGCAGTCTGGTTCAAAGGCACAAAGTATTCCTGGATGTACTCACAGTATAATACATAGAGGCTTTTTCCCCACTAGTGAAGGAAAACAAATCTTTTATTATCATGACAGAACTACTCATGAGGTTCTGTTTTAGAAAAATATTACAAATACTATCATTACAATGACAGCATGTGGTGAAATACTAAGTTTAAAACCAAATGCTCAAGTCAGGAAACAGTTACTAAGTAATGTTTGGTTCAAGATTAGATACAGATACAAGACAAATAAACAGCCAGATTGTTTTCAGCATCCTCAAAGGGATGGTGATGCATAGCAGGTTGGCACAGAGGCCCCAGAAACAATTCTCGTCTTGTTTCAGTAGACTATTCCATATCCGAAAATGTTTTGAGTCTGTGGCAGAACTGGGGACCAAAGCCAAGGAGCATGTCATTGGCAGGAGAGATCCTGCCAGCAGCAGGTGAGAAAGTGGGCTGGAGGCAGAGTATGTGGCATTGTCCAATGGGTATCTCTACCATGCAGTTGGGATCAGGTAGGTACGACACATCCTTAAGGGCCACACTGGTTTATTGGTAGGGTTTTGACAGCAGATGTCAGGTGAAGGCAGATTCACAAAACATTCCAGTTCTGTTGGCTTCACATGCTTGTCAATTTTCATAGTCTATACCAAGCAACACATCTCCTCAGCTGGTGCAGGATAACTTTAACCAAACTGAAGCAGCATACAGCCAGCTGGGCCAATGGAGGTAGCAGTCTAAACTATGCAACATTCACAGCAGATGTTTGCATGGGAACTTGGTACTTCAAAAGCTTTATGTCCTGCATTAATCACTACACACACCAAACATCAGCATATCTCATGTTTAGAAACCTAGAACAACTTTTTCTTTTTTAAAGAGAGGGCTCTTCACATGAGATCCTCATTGACATAGAATTTCCTAGCCATAAAGAATATGGTAAGATTATCTACTGAATCACGTCAGCGAAGTCTTTAGCAGTATAGGGCACTATAGATGACTTCATTTCTGTGCCTTGAGTTTAGTTCATGTTTAGTTTAGGACAGTTAGGCATCATGTAACACCCACCTGGCACAGAATTCACAGAATGTTGTGCCCCTTTTGTGTCAGCCTTGTTTGGTAGGCTACAAAGAAGCAGGTACTACATACACACAAACTTCAAGTCAAAGTCATCTAAAACACAATACCATGTAGTACCATGGATTAAAGACATAAATGAAATGGCCCTATTAGTGTGCTAGAGAAAGATATCCACAAGCAGGAGTGGGACAAAGCATCTTTTTAGCATATTCAGCCATCTCAATGTATGAGACAAACCAGAAGACTTTAAAAACTGATCAACTTTACAATTTAGCCAACTCTTTTGTTTCAGCTAAAATCCTGACATTGACTTGGAAGATAGACTTTACGTCTTCAGTCCTTCTCCCCCAGACTTCATCTCCTCTGCCTTTATGACAGCACGTGAATTTCACCTTCAACTCCCAGGATTTCATTCCTAAATTAGTGGTTAATAGAATGACACATGCAAGTCTACTTACTGCAATGTTCCAAACCCAGCTACAAGACACTGCTCATTGCAGAATTCAAGTTAAATATCAAGGTAATTTTAGTTCCATGAACAAACAATTCCTGCAGCCACCTAAAGCTACTGAAGACAGCTCTGTTGGGTTGTCTCAATACACAAAGGAACAATTTTGATTTCCCTAGTGGAAACCTTAGAATCCAAGTTTCAGCACAAAAATGTTTTATTAGCAAACTGTGATAATTCCTAAAATCAAAGACAGTGATACAATAATGGCATTAGCATACAATGAAGACAGTATTAACTTACTGAGACAAGCAAAATAAAGTCTATTTCATTTTCTAAAGACTCCTACATAAAAGTAAAAATATAGATCTATATCAGTAACATCCTGCATCTGCTACCGAGCGTGAAGTTGATTCTGTAAGGATCTCTGCCAGTGTTTCATCACTCGGCACTGGTTGGGATCTTCAAATGTTCTTATCGTGGTATAGAAAAATTCCTAAGCATATATAAAGCCAGCTTTACAAAGATAGGTAACCTGTACAGTAATTTAAATGCATGCAAAATAATTGCCTCCAACTTGGTCACTGCAATCACATTTAAGATAGTAGCATTCACTGTAATGATCTTTCCATATAAATCAAGATGTCAAAGCTATTGTTATAGAAATACTGCTATAATTCAGCACTCATTGTCCTCCTCTTATATGGGGTAAGTTTTTATAGGGAAGCCATTCAAACACCAAGAGAGATATCTCTTATCCCAGTGGAAAAAAGTCTTTTCTAGAGGTAGACATTTCAAAAGTTCAAGGCTGATTTCTCAATTGTAACTAATCACTGCACCTGTCCTGCTTCTTTCCCCCCCCCCCCCCCCCTCAAGTTATGAAATAACATATCTGGCCACTTCATTTTTAGATGATTCAGACAGCTCTTTACTATTCAAGTACTATGCAGAAGCCACTTACAAGGAGTAACAATATTTAATGAACAAGAAATCCTAAAGGGTACAAATATCAGGAAATAAGTTATAATTAACACTGAACAGCCTTGTGTGGGAGCCCCTCACTGACAGCCAGGCCAAGCAGCTCTCCCTGTCAGAGAGCTCAGTCCTGAGAGGTGCTAAGCACCTGCTTCAGAGACAGCAGCAATCACTTCACAACACCAATGCTGCTCTGCCAGAAAGGAGTTCTTAAAAACTTACAATGTTAAGGAAGATGAGCTGCATGCATGAGTCACTTTTGTCATTCCACAGTCTCACAACAGATTACATAAAGAGATGTTTTCCACAAAACTATTTCTCATTATCTCCAGAGTTCAGATAACCCCACCTGGAATTTTCATGAAATAATTAGTAAATACAGTGAACACAAGAGCGGGTTTAAATTTGCAAGATTATTTAATTTACAGACAATAATGGATTACAAAAGTCCAGCTTAATATGACTGTCTTGTTACTATTATTGTCCTCAGATACATTCAGGTCTATTGCTTGCCATTTCTTATAGCACTGCAGAGTATCTTGCTTATGATTTGACATCTTATCCCTAAGGTAATTTTATGTATCTACTATTTTGAGGTTGGTTTTGCAACAAATATGTCATATTTGCTAGTAAAATTTATGAACCAATGAGCAATGAGTGTGCTGGAGAGTAAAATTTCATTGACTGCTTTTACAAGGGATGGAAATCTGAGTTTCAGGCATGAACCCCAAAATATTTCAAAATACTTGATGAGTTATTAACAAGGACACTGCTCCACCTGTTTTCTTTTTTAAAGTTCAGAGAAAGAACTGGAAACAACCTTTTTTAACCACTTGCAGTGATAATTCATGTTCGATACCAACACAGTAAAGTATATTAGACTAGTAAAAGCTTTTAAATAAACATTCCTACCTTATCCGCCATTATCATGGAGGCCCCGCCATGAATTCCAAGAATGGGAATAGAAGTCTGAGATGAAATAAAATCCAAAATCTGAGCTACTGCTTCCTGATCAGTATCATCTCCAAAAACCACTCCGTGGATCTTGGTGCCTGACATCAAGTCACAAACATGTGTTATGATGCTCTTAGGGTCTGTCTGGTTCACCAGAAGTGTCACTACATTGACATCAACAGTCAGGTCTGCTGACATTTCCCTGGTCCAGAGAGCTCTGATATCTCTCTCTGTGATATACTTGGTCCTTCCCAGAATCACTGCAATGTTCAGGATGGGATAACTTTTCTCTGCTCCATGAACAAGATCCAAAGGTGTCAAAAGAGCTTGGAGTACCAGGAGAGCACAGCCAATTTTCTTCATCTTTGCCAGCTTTACTCCCTGTAAAAGTGATCACATTGTATGAGAAAAACAGAGAAAAAAATACATTCTGTATGTCACTAGTAAAGGTTTTTAACTGAAAGCTTCTGGATACAAGGCAAACTTTAGCAGCTTTTTATAATGCATTCTTCACCTTAGTTTCAATTCAAGCCTCTTATATCCCCTGAAAAAGTTGGCTTGCCACTGACAGCATTACAAGTGATCTCCCACAAGAAAGGCAAAAAATGTAGCCCAAGTTCAGAGAAACGACCCATTACAATTCTTCCTGGATCGTCAAAAAAATTAAAACGACTGATATCATTTAAGAAAGATATTATCATCCTTCTCTTTAACCTTGCCGTCCCAAAATAGGTAAAACACAGAAAGCTATTTTTTTTGTTCCTGAACATCTATTTAAAACTTAGCTACAGTCTAACAGGAAGATGTGCTTTAGCTCAAAATGAGAGAAGTGAACCAGAGGTCTGCTGGAAACCCCAGCCCATATACTCTATACATCTCACAGCATCCCAGAAGCATGCTGTTTCATTTCTGAAGATCTCTCCTAGACAGCTGCTGCTCAAGCAGTCGACTGCATTTATGGAACAGATTCAGAAGTACAATATTCTGTCTTAGTGCTTTTCCCTCCTCTTTGGCGGCATCACTTGAGCATCTCTGAACTGCTGATCTCAGACACAAAGTTGTCACCGGTGTTGAAAGGGAGGGTGTTCTGTAAATGAGTATCACTGCACTGGTTTACTTCATGTCTTCAGTCAGACTCTGTCGGGGGCTGGATATTGTCAGAGTAGGGCGGGGAAAGAGATGAGCCATGGAAGTGATTTGAACTATCTGAAGGAGGGAGAAGAGGGAGAGCAGGGCTGACTCCGCGCCTCTCCCTCTGTTTCTGTGCCCGGGGGGGTTCCTCTGCTAGCAGAAGGGAGCCCCTGTGCCTCACAAAGCCGGGCTGGTTGCGGAGCGTCACGCAGGAAGCACTGGCAGCGCTGTCCAATCGGGGGTGGCATTTTTTACATCTCCCCTCTCATCCTGCCAGCCCTATCTCCGTCGTCAAAGCATCATTTGCTGCTGAAACACGCTCCGGGACAAGGGCTTGCTGCATCATCACCTCCTTTCGGGGGCAGACAAGGAGATGGGCGCTCGAAAGCTCATTAAACTGCGAACCGCTGCTGCCGCGCCTCCCGATCCACAGCGCTGCAGGCTGGGTTTCCCACCGCTGCAGCACCTGAGGTAGCACGGAAAGCGGTACCAACAAACGAACCCAACTGCCCGCACACACGAACCCGCTCCAACTCCCTTCAGAGCCCAAGAAATGACAATTCTAGCAATGACGCCCCTCCCCACCCCCAGCCCCTCTCCGCGCCGAGCGGCGGCGCCCCCGGCTACCCAGGCGGCGGCGCCACGGCGCCCCCTGGCGGCAGCGCCCTCGCACGTACCCAGCGCCTCAGCAGACGGAGCGGCGGCGGGCGCCGGTGGGGCGGGTGCCGGTGCAGCCGGGGCTGGTGGTGCCGGTGGTGCAGCGCATGCCGCGGCCGCGGGCATGTCTCGCTCCTCGGTGCCCGGGCTCAGGGGCGGCCTCCGCGCCGCTAGCCGCACGCGTGATCCCCGCCGCAGCCTGCGAGAGACATGGCATCCCGGGAGGGCGGCTACGCGGAGAGGGAGACAGGGCAGAGGGGGCTGGACACGGGACGGGACGCGGGGGAGAAGAGGAGACGGTGAAAAGCCGTTAGTCGGGTTGCAGATTTGATGGAGGAAACAACAATATATTTCAATCTCATGTGGCAGGTGAGCAGAAAGAAAGTGATCACACTCAAAAGTTCTCCCCTTCGCTTAGAAATAAACGCAAGCGGTTCCCGAGCAGCAGCGCCCGGAGCCCGCAGCCCGGGCAAGGTCCCTTCAGCCCACCCAGCCCAGGGATCCCCGCCCTCCCAACTGCCCGCTCGCTTCCAAGAGAAATGCACGCGTTCGAACTCTAAGGGAAGAGACATCGAACCCGGACAGAGCAGCTGGAAGCAAACTAATTCACATGATCGAGGGCAGGAGTTTTCTTGACGGGTTCAAAACGGGCATAATCTGGAAAACAGCTACATCGCTGCGGGGTAAAGCTCTTTATCTGTTGTAACGGAACAGATTCATTCCCAATTCATCATAAACAAGCCCAGGGAGACACACTCTAGCAGATTTCTCCAAGAAAAGCTCGGATTACTTTGATTTTTCATTCAGTATTCCCAGTAAATATGTATAAAGAGACTTCTTCAAGCAACCCCAGTTAAACGTAGGGCGCTGGCGCGCCACGGAAAGGCAACCAGCATTCCCTAATGGGTGCTTGGTGCTGATCGGATACTACGAGCCGAGCACCCAACGGCTGGGTGGCAGCGCTGCCATCCATTCCCTGCGCGGCACTCGCTGCCACCCAGCCTATTCCCAACTACTCGGCGCGGATTCGTGCTCGCCACCACGGTCGTACTTACTGCATTCTCCCTCCACATAGTTCCAGCTTTAAGATCCTCAAAGTCATTTCAGTAGATTCCTTTGCAAACAGCGAAGTGGAAAACAGGTCCCTTAACGCCTCGATTTCATCCTGCAACTTGTTCTCACCGCAGTAAATACAAGACCTGCAGCTCTTTATCGCTCGAAATCCCGCATGATCAAGTTTTAGCAGAGCCATTGCAACTGAGATTTGCTCTTTAGTTTTGGCAGGAGGCATTTAAACGTCTTCATCTTTCTCCCCCCTCCCCCTTTTTTTTTTGTTGTTGTTATTTAAAGGGCGATTGCGATATTGCTGCAGCAGTTCCCCAGGACGGCAGCCTCGGAGCCCCGGCGCTCCCCGCAGCCTTTTGGAAGCGGCGGGGACCGGCAGCGCCGTTCCTGAAAGTGGGAGCGGGATCCACCCGGCGGCGGCGCCGCCCCCGCTCCACTCCAGCGCCCCGGCCCCGCCGCCCCTGCAGGGGCGAAGCTCACGGGCGCCCTGTCCAACCCACACTGATCGCGGCTACTTTGAAGGCTCCCCCTCCGCCTCCCGTTCTGCTTCCACCAGCACTGGCGAATGAGTCAGAGCCAGGCAATCGGGGGAGGGGGTGTCAGAGCCGGGGAACAGTGAACACGCCAGGTTTGGGGCAGTGGAGCGGCAAACTCGAGCGTTCTTCTCCCATTAACAGCCCTGGCGAAAGGCTGGGAGACCGGGAAACCCCGGAGTGTTCTTAATTCTCATGGATGCAGGGGCTGTCAACAAGAAACCCCTGCCACAGGCTCAGAGGAATAAATGCGGAGCAGCAGCTTCTACACTAAAAACAGCTCTAAAAGCTCTAGATCACAGCCAAATACCACAAAAATGCTGTGTGGAAGCTGGATCCATCTGGGCATTCTTACTGTTTCATCCCCCATTCGCTCTCCGCTATTTCTCCATCTCCCACTCATCCAGCACAGCCCTGGTGTCAGACCCACCTCTCTGAGAACCTCTTTCCTCTTTGCCCAGATCACACACTATCACACCTCCTCACTCCGTTGCTCTTCTGCATCTCCAATTTCACCATCCCGCCCCAGCTGGAACAATTTATTGGGTTTTGCAGGAATGAATATACCAGCCAATTACGACATAGGTGATGTCCTTTTTGCCCTCAATCCCTTACAATCGCATGTATTTCTACACTGACTACTTCAGAGTAAGACCAATTCATTTACTGAGACCGACTCCCCGAGGCATCTATGCTAGAGGAAACTTTTAGCTTCAAATGGGATAATGCTAAGAGTCCACTCATTGAAGTTCGCTTCTCACCACATTAAGATGCACAATACTTGGAACTCAGTCCCATTTAACAATGCATCAGTTTTACTGCTCTTGACAGTCACTTCATAAAATTCCCCAATAGGTCTATGCATTATTTTCCTCGTTTGAAAGATCTCATCTCCTAACTTCTTCAGAGATTACTTCCTTAGACATCACATTAGTCTTTCTAAGCCAAGCAATTAAGTAGCTACAACTGTGCCATCTTTTTTTTAAGTTTAATATTTTAATGCATCTTTGCATTTCACCCTTGATGCACACTTTGCTCCTATAAGTATTGCAATGATGTCTGTCACGGTTGTTGGAGAAAAGGTTGCATCTCCATGCTTGTGTAAAGGTTATTTCAGTGTTATCATTCAGTAGATTTACTGAAACAGCACTAAAATTCGGGATCCTCAAATGCAAGAAAAATTCACAATGGGGAAAAAAATGTGACTCTAGCATCTACTTAAAAAATTAAAAGTGATATGGTGTCTCTGGAAAACTCTCCGCATACAATATGCTGTTTACAACACACTGACTGAATTTAGTGGTTTGAAAGACAAATGCAAGAGGTAGCCACTTTTTCTAACTTTAACAGAGCTATCTGATTTTCATTAATCTAAATTTAGACATACTTTAGAATTATTTCAAATATTTTTCCTCAATTATTCTTATAAAAAGTTTGTGAGATATCACATTAAAACTTAGTCCAAATTAATTTAAAAATTAGAATTAGAATAAAGCATTATTAAAAGTTTGCCCAGACTCATTGTGACCCATCTTGACATACGCAGTCTTCCCAAAAGCCTCACAAAATTCAAGCAAATTACTGCCTACGGAGTTGAGTAAATGCTGCAAAATTAGAATGCTATTTTCATAGACATCCATAGTCTATTTCTAGGTACATTTGCACAGTTTAATTTAAGATTAAAGAGAAGAACTGTAAACATGGTAAGAAATCAACTTCACTCAGCAGAAACAAGAAAACAAAATTTGCACTTAAGTGTCTTCGACTTGCCCTGGTGATTTGTGTGTGAAAAAGGAACACTTACTTCGAAAGCAGTGTAACAAACACTTACTGCCCTGCACTTGGGAGATTAAGTTACAAATTTAGTATTTTGATGGAGAACATCTATTCTGAAAGGCAGATTGATTGATACATCAGTGATTTCCTTCTCCACACAAACAGCTGTGCACTTATCAAAAAGAAGCTACAACATAACTTCGAGAAGTTTGGAATCCTGCACTTCTGAGGATATTTTCCAGCTGGGGTTTCCTTACCTCCTGCCTGCTATATAAAACTGTATTTAAAGGCCAGAAACTTTCTTCCTAATCAATGTCTTCCAAAGCAACATTAAATTACTAACAGGTTTCCTTTTCTGAAAATTACCTGTTACAGAGTACTCTTGTCAAAAGAAACAAGCAGCCAAATTATCGGGTAGAAGAAATGTTTCCAAAGGAAGCAAGAGAGGCAAGTGGGGTCTAATGGTCTGGCACAAGGCCATTTCTGTGACTTGCTGACTCATTAGTGACACTGTCTTACTTTCTCTCTCTTTATTTTACTTTACCTCACATGTTAGAGAAATTAAAAGCCAGATTTAACCCCCAGATTCAGGAAATCATCTCTATCCTCTTGCTTTTAGAAAAAGCGGTGTTAAGGCAAATACAATCTCACTTTAAAAAAAAAAAAGTTGTTGTCATGCAATGACACCAAAGTTAGCTAAGAAGAATACTTCAACACATTAGACATCAAATTATTGCCACTATTTTCAGTCGAGGTAGTCTTTGTTGCAAAAGTTTAAGTCATGATTCAAGAAGTCACTAAAACAAATTGCAGATGTACTCAGTAATCCTTCCTAAAGTGGAACACCATTACACAAAACTTCATAGGCTTTGTGAAACAAAATGGTAAGGAGAGGTCACAGGTAACTCGCTAGGTTGAGGGGGAGAAGCTTACTTAGAAATTATTCCAACTTTAAACACACTTTTATTTCCAGCAATAAACTCCTCTTAGATTTAGGAAATATTGCCGTAACCAGTAACAATATATTTAAACGCATCTTATCGGCCACAAAAACCTGAATTTCATCAGAAAACTTTCCAGCAAGAATCAAAACAGATGTTGATATGAAGTCATTTTTCAGTACCACACAGGATTGAGTCTGAAATGAAACAATTTGACTCAATGCATAGCAAAATATAGTAACACAAACTTACTGTTGGGGGCCTGCAAAGTTACATACGTGTGAAATGAACTCACAGTAAATATGGGAAAGAACTCAATTGTTTTCAGCTTTACTAAGCATTTGGTCACAGATGGCCCTCTTATTGAAAACTGGCTTAGCTTCTCATTTGGCAGTGTCCTTCCTTGCACAATTTACCAACCCATGCATGAAATGATGGCCTTAAGCTACTCTCAGTTTTGCAAAGGACATGAGCTGGCTGCCACGGAAAAAAAAGGAGGCAACATCACGGAATGGAGCTTGAGGCTGCTACAGCACTCCAGCTTCTCTGCAAACAGCCCCCCATCAGGGAAAGAAAACCTCAGGGACAGTTCAGCCAGAGTTCCTCCTTCCCACCTCACCTCCACTTATCAGAACTATTTTAGATTCACCAGGATCATGTCTCTGCCTCTTTTATAACCAGTTTCTCATGCAGTAAACCCATTTTCCTATGCAGTTCCCAAGAGGAATTCTCCTTCTCTGGGAAATCACTGAATTAGTCAAATCTAACTCTGAGGGTCAAGCCAGAATTTCATCATTAACTCTGTACTTTTTAATTAAAGATGATCTATTAACAAACAAAACTGTGTCACAGCAATGTGGTCCTGTGAAGACTGTGTCAGTAACAATCCTATTACATGTCCAACTGCCTGCACAAGGTCTGGGCTTAGCAAATTGAACCAGTCGTAAATACCCAGTTTAAGACTGCTTCTTTTCTTCCCTCCCTGCTCTCCCCTCATCAGAAACTGTGAAATATCAGTATATTTCTGATAAAACCTTCTAGGAACACCCAAGAAAACACCTGACCACTGCACAGCCAGTAGAGCTTGTTCATATATACCTAGAAAAGCAGAGGAGCCATCAAAAATCGTCAGTTTAGGGCCAAAATACCATCTCCTAATCCTTCCTGAATTCACTAAAAGTGACAAGTCTTTATGAATCTGAATTTTTTAAAATACTATTTTAAGTCTTCGCTTCACTCACCCCCTGAACCTTATAAATCTGTCTCTTCTGTATCTATTTTTGGAGAGCATGATGGGCTTTCTAGCCAAGGAGTTAGCAGCTTGAATTAGTCTATTTAAAGGATGCTCAGATTCTTGAAATGTGTGACAACAGAAGTGGTTTTGCTCTTGTCTCACACACAACATTCTGTCTCCACATTTGTTAACGGTCTATTTTACAAAGATTTTTATATACCTATAAAAGCCCATATGTATATACCTGATATGTATTTTCAAAAGTTTTATCAAAATTTTGGTTTAAGTCAGAGCTTACTACCATTCTCATCTTCTGAGGAAACAATAAGTAGTTCTACAGCCTTGTCCCTTGAATAAATACTTTTTGAATACTTGAATACTTCTTGAATACTTGAATACTTCTTGAATACTTCCTCAATAAATACTGAGTATTAGGTGCTCAAGGGGCTGGGCAAACTTGTTAGGTTTGAAAATACAGATTAGAAAAATACCTTATGAATCTTGAAGACAGGTAAGCTACTAGTCTTAGCACTGCTAGCATTACTTGTGTAATTAACTTTCACAGAATAAAGTTAATTCACTTAAAATTTGATTCAACATAAAGAAAATACTACTTATAAAAGACAGCAGCATCCTCTCATAAACATTGTTCATTGGTGGTACTTGTTTGCTAAAAGAAAGCTGTACTGAGTGGGAAGCACCAAGATGCCCACACTGCATCTGCTTCTCAGTGCTTCACTAAGCAAATTTTTGCTTAGGGAGTCGAGGCTTTTCTAAATCCAGCAAAATCAAGTTTAGTAAAGGTTGATGAAACTTCTTATCAACACAAAGTTACCTCAGCTCTAGCTGAAAGATATTTTTAAGATGAGTAGTATTTTGCTCCTTGCATCCAACCCATTTCTTGACTGTAGGCACTAGCTCTATTAGAACTAGGTGCTAAAGACTTATGAGACATCTGAGCCAGTAGGAATGGATCCAAGATAGAAAAATCCCCCTTGGACTTCAATTACAGTTGCACATGATGAGTCAGAGCCTTCTGTTACCTATTTCTGCCATACATGTTGTTCACATACAGGAATGCTATTGAGCCCTTTAATATTAGTTTGCTTTAAAGTGCAATTATTCTTCTACGTTTTGCTTTTAGTCTGCTCTTGCTCCAGTCTAAGTAATCACATTCCTTGCTTCCTACAAAAATCAAGTTTCTTGCTTTTCCTTGTTCAAGGAGAATTCTGGGCTGCAGTACTCTACACCAATTTTGATTTTTAGTACATCTAATTAGTTTCATTCTATTGCATTTTCAAACCTTGCATGGCTTAATCTCACTGGTGGTAAAAAATAAAGCAAGGGGGCTTTAAATAAAATAACATATCAAAACACATTTGTCTCCTACCTAAAGTGCAAGCTTCGCTTACCCAGATGACCATATTTCTAGGATATAGTCCTAGAATAGATATCCAAAACAATTATTTCTGTAGTTCGGGAATATCCCCCCAAGAAAAGCAAATGCTATTTCACCTACATCTAAACTTCTGACTGACAATAGATCTTAAGTCTGAAAGAACTGGCTTCTGCTTCTTATGGCAAGGGAGGTCAGACTGGATGGAGGAAGGAAGGATTCAAGGAATTTTCATGTTACTAGAAATACAGGAATTGTCTGCTCTCCTACCTACTTGCAAGGAATAATATGGAATTAACCCTTAGAAGGAGACATGGCTTTCGCTTCTAGTTTCTGTACTGTCAGAAGATATGTTTAAATAGGCCTTTTCCCAGAAAAGTTAACTGTTGACAATCCTATACCTTCCTCCTTTCTTGTCCTAAGGGAACAAAGGAAGATAACTCATTCCTATATAAATTCTGCAAAGAGAGGTCAAGGACTGTACAGGCTTGTTTCTGGCTTTCATACATCATTACTTCTAAACCTCAGAGAGTCACACTATTGCTTTAAACACTTGAGTGGAGATGGGAAGCTCTCAGTTCTCCAGGTGTCACACAAACACAGTTCTACATTGCTTTGAAAAGGAAGTCGAGTTCAGAGGTAGAGATTTATGTGAAACCTATACTTGGGAGCCTCAGTAAAACCAGGGAGGATACTGCTGACCATAGACTTTGCTTGCAATGTTGCTATGTTCTGATCTTTCCAAGCTATTTCAGTGTTCAAGGCAATTCTGTTCACATTCAAATGACATAAAACATTTGGGAAGATTCATGTTATTTTGTTGTTTTCATATTTGAACGCAGACACCCAAATGTATTTTATATTTAATATACATAGGTGCGTCCTTTCTGATAAGCTTTGTTATGATAGACATCAAGAAATATGGAAATTGAAAGCAAAACAAGAGTAACCTTTTCCAAATAAGGAGCCTTCTATGATTTACTGCAATGACTTCATAATCATGACCTCATTATAGCAACTTAAATGGATATGAGTGAAATCTTTGCTTACATTGATATTAAACTGAGCTCATCTACTCTTTGAAATACCATCTGCTAAACTGATACACCCAAACCAAGTATTAAAACTCTTTTTAAACTCATATGATAGACTCAGGTATACCCTCAAGCATATATTTTGAACTATAAATATCCTCAGTTTTGTTTTACCCAACCATCTGTATACTGTGCACACATTCAATGACATTAAAATACAAGCAGAGCTGGGGTTTTTTTTTAGGCAACAATTATGTATGCAAAATCATCTAGACAAATATAAATATCCAAAGGTATTTCACCAACCTATTGAAAAAAATTGGTCCTAGAGTTGCTTTCTGGAATTTGTATAAAATTGCTTAATTTTTATAAGCCACTTAACTGGGATCTTGCTTGGCAGACAGTTGTATGCTATCTACTTTCACACAACTATTTCTGTTCCCACCAGTCCTTTCTGTAACAGACTCCAAATAAATGTGATATATGTAGGAACATGAATATTTTTCTAGTTTAAGCCTGCCAGATCTTATATTTCAGCTTCAAAAATCAGACATATTTCTTGCTTTCTTGATGCTAGCCAGAAAGCTAAAATGCTGGAAGATGATAACCAAAAAGATAAGGCTTAGACCTTCTTGGTAACTGGAGAACAGTGTGCTCTTCCAAGGTACAGAACACTGGGCAAGGGTCTATGAGCTGCCCCATCTGTAATTATCTATATTGTGTTTATCTTTACATACTTGATTATACTCCCACATCAAAATTTACAGACTAGGTGAGTATTTGCAGGGGAAACTGCATGTGTTTCTGCAGTATCCCAAGATATTTAATATAAAACATCTATATTCTTTAAGAAATTTCAAAACACATTTGGTTTACATTAATTCATATGCAAGTATTAAAGCAGTAACTTCTTGACCTCACTGATCTCACTGATTGTCCTAGTCCATCACAGATCTCATTTTTCCAAGTCTTCTTTGATGCAAGTCTGAAAAACCTTAAACATTGTGTATTTTGCTAACTGACTTTTCATCTTCACTGGTTTCAACATTCATCTTTGAACGCACGTGTAAGAGCTGTTCAGCCAGGACAAACACTTCAAGGTTCAAAAACAAAATGAAAAATGGACTCTGTGTTTACTCTTTGAAGATTTTCTACCCTTCACTTTTAGCCCAGTTGAACAAAGTGATCTTTTTAATAACACTAATCCCTAGACTGGCTGTTTATTCCAGCAGTGAATCCTAAAGTTGATGAGGGGGGTGGAATTTCCTCAACAACCCCCATTTTGGGGATGGAACAAGGACATCTTAATTCTCTGATGTAGGAGTTAGCTCAGTTTTTAAGTAAGAGGCATGCAGTGGGGTTTAAGAAATTAATTTTAACCCTTCATTATTATGAAAATATCTTCCTACCATTTATAAGGGTTTGTTTAGTGTCTTTTACATTCTTCAAACCTTCATCAGCTCCACTAGCCACCAGTATGTGTACATTCTTAAAGTCAGGTTTATAGATGTTCGTCTTCGCTCATCTAGAACATCTGTTGCACTCGCTTAATTTGCTTTGCCCTTGATAACCTTATGGCATTGGAAACAAGCTCACAGTTGGCAGAATTTCCCAACACTTACAATCTTGAGTGGTTTTGATGTTTGGGTGTAAACAGTTTCTCTAGATTCAGTGTCATTAAAACTTCACCATCATCAATTACACAGGCACTCAGGAAATTAAATATAGTACTTAGGAGTGTTATTGAAGACAATACAGGAGGATGGACAGAAAAACTTTCCAGAAAAATGTTTAATATCAGTGGCAAAACCAAGTTCAAAGATAACAGGGAAGACTGTTTCAATATGCTTTCTAACATAAACAAGCATCCTGGTTTTTATCTACCACTATTGCAAGTGGTACACTCTCACCCTTCCCTCCATCATCAGCTGCCTCACTCAGTTTCAGCTTGTTTAGATTATGCCAAATAAATACAGAGATATCATAAACACTGATACCTTGCACTGTAACTTCAAACCACTGTCACTTCTTGCCAAACTGAAGTATTGTCTCGTCTCCATTTCCCTCCAGTTTCTTGTTCTTCAGAGGATTATTAGCTCTTATATCTTTATTATTCCACAACCAAGTGAACATTGTTATCTCTGTATCTGTAGAAGGATAACCAAATTTAGCCTCAAATTTAGAAAAGTACAATCTTCCAGTCATTCCTCCACACACCTTATTAGCAAGTACATTAGTTAAGAGAAACAACACTAACAAGTGTCACACAGAGATGCATTTTAGCTACTACAAGAAGACTCAGAGCCCACCACATCTCATCTTCAAGAAGCACATGCAGACTGAAACAGATTGCATATATATCACCTTTGGAGCAGGTGATTGTTAATCTAAGTAGATGAAATCATGTCTATTTTTAGTATCAAATACATCACTCTATAAAATGCTTCTCTTGAAGTGTCATATGCTCAGAATAATTTCCTTCATTCACAAGGGCTTCTGAATAGTTAAAGCTCTGGCTAAATTCCAAAATTCCACTATGACTACTCTTATCAAGCTGAACAGCATCACAGTGTTCGACCTCCCTCTGAGAAAAGAAAAGGGAACAGCAGGATATAATCCACTCCCTAAAATGGATGGAAAGATGGTCTAAAAGTCTAAGGACATTAGAACTACTCAAGGGGACAAAAAGGAGCTCCATATATTCTTTGAATGGCAATTACCTAACAAATGCTGCATGTCACCAGTGTAGAGCAGTCTTGCATAAGCACAAAGTAACTGCATGCTGCACATTGTTCTGTAGGAAAGGTAGACTTAGAACATGAAACAGCTATTTCAGCAGTTAGCATGCCTTGCAACTTCAGCAGAAGAATGACTAAGCTGGTTAAAACCATGTACTGTACAGGCTGTTTGTAGAGTCACTGGTACTAATTCCACTCAGCGAGAGCTCCTCAGTTCCCATGTGATGTTAATGCCCGTCTTCAAGTTTCTTACACTTTTGCAGGCAGCAGGGAATCGATGTATTGAAAGCTTAAGTAGTGCTCAAACCAAATGCCTTAAATTGTCTCAGACTAGGTTTAAAAATTCAGGCCTGCAGCTGTACTGCAGTTGACTCAGATGGCTCTAGAAGACTCTAGAACATAAACCCTCTGGGTTGGACACCATTACAATTGCTGATGCACACGCTAAGGAAAAACTTCTCTTTGGTTTTGTCCAGCTGACCAAAAAGTCAAGTCCAGCATGATACCAAACATATGACTGGGGCTTATTTGCTCTCAGAACAAAATTCTAGTCACTATGTAAAAGAATTCCCCCAGCTTGTACTAATATTTCCAGAGTATCAGTTGGACAGAACTGCGTGTAAAACAGTTGATTCTAGTCAGCTGCCTTGCTTTACAAAATAAAATCTATCCTGCCTGAAACAGCCCAAAGTTATCATTCAGCACAAGCAAGTTATTTTAGTTTGTTTCTGCACAGAAACTACATTCAAAACTGGGTTGAATATTTCCAATACACAGCTATATTTATACTGTTTACACAAAAACACTTTGAGAAGCTATCCACACACTGTCCAGATCAAATTATTTTGTCAAGGTATGATCTGTAGCTACTCTTGAGTTGATAGCATGCAGCCCTGATTATTTAGTAGGCATCTAACAACAGGAAAAGAAAACAAATCACGTAGCCTCGTGCTGATTTTAAAATTGTTACTGGTGTAATGTGATGTAAACTGACAATGCATTGCAGATCCAGCACTGCACTGCATCAAAGGTGAAACAAACAGGCAAAGAATCAGATACAGCTAAGAATAGCACATTTAACTCTTCGGAGATAATCACAACAAATAGTAAAAGCAAACATAAATCAGCTGGAGCATAGGTAGCATTGAAAAAAATCCCCTTAATTAGGTCTTCACCAGAATAACCTGTTTGGGGCATGGGAAAATCTGTAGAACATAACAAGAATGCAGTCACAGCGTGAGTGCACCTTAAGTGCCTTCAAGTACTCTTAAGTATACACAAGCACAACAAATTAGAGATGATGCTTCCATTCTTCCTGACCCTGGTTAAAAAAAGTCACAAAATCTGCCCGGAGATTTGAGGTTTGTTGCTTCGTCAAGGGCAGCACCGAGGTTGCTCTATTTCTCCTGATGCTCTCCTGAGCAGTTTGTGAAGCCTATGGGCGTATACTGTGACCATGGTCTTGTATTTAAGCACATGCCAAGTTTTAAGTGTAATCGTAGCTTCTTTCCCCTTAAGAGTTTACAGATACATCATTGCTATAGTCTGCCTGGAAATGCCTGGAGGGTAAAAAACAAAGGGCACACAAAGCAGATGCCACTCTCTTTGTATCCTTCTTCCCTCCTCTAAACACAGCAGATCAGACAATTCAGGTTTTGGCTGCCATTCCCAAGTCATAACTGAGTTTGTACTTTTCATTCCACTGTAGAAGTTTTAGATTCAGATGTTCTAACTTGCTAAGATTTTGACAAAAAGACTTGAAAGAGAACCTAAGGCATAGCCAAAGCAAGCCAGGTCTCACTGAAGCACAGGCTTCTATTGTTTCACAACTGTTTGAGAACTGTTAGTACCATCACTTGTGAAGAACCAACTCTCTGCTTTGCATGCCAGGACAGACAGCAGGATGGTTTTACCCACCCACTTCTCCGAGCATTCCTCCCACTGCTTCAGCTCCGGGACCATGAATTCACAGTCCCAACTATTGCCATCACTTTAAGTAGGGGAAAATGCACCAAGTGGAAGGGAAAGATACTGCAGCACAGCCAGGAACCTAATCTACCCACAGGTCCTAACTCTTGGACACCAAACCCTTCTTTCCCAGCGTGGGAGCATTTCTGTGTGTGTAATCATTGCGAACAAAATCTATACTGTGTTTACAAAAACTTTAAAAACATACAGCTGCAAGAAGCTAAGTGATCTCTGCACAAGAGTCAAGATGCAAGAGAAAATATATATCCCCACCTGTATTTCAGCATCTCCCAGTCTCTTAACCTGGTTATCCACAGGACTCTTGAGATGGGGCAAATGTTTTTCCATCAGCTTTCTTGGTGCTAAGTCATTTAGTCTTTTTTCCTCTGCTTCTTTATCTTTACATAATAATATAGAAATGTTCTATTTCCCATAAAGGAATCTCCCTCATGTCTTTTAAACACATTAAAGCCGATTTACTTTGAAGCTTTGAATTGTTTATAGCTTCCCCCAACAGAAGCGTCACAAATATTGCTGTGTGAATGAAAGATATTTTCAGTTCACTGGTTAATCCAAGATAGGAAAACAGTATTATTCACCTCAAATCAGAACTTTACTTTGAAGGAAATGCTGGCATATCAAACTTTTAAATGGGTAGCTAAGGCAGATAACATTGTTTCAAAGCACCAGACCAAAATTATTTCTGTAACAACTGGACAAATTCAATACACTTACACAGCAATATCATTGCTTTGGCTGACCAACACCTGTATTTTCTATTGCATATATACATGGCCAGAAAAAATATGGCCTAGTTCTACTCAAAAGTAGATTTTAATTTTGTGTGCCCCTTTATCTGTCCTGACTGCTAGTCCTGTAGGATCCCAGAGCCCCAGTGAAGGTTCCTCATGAAGTATTTTGAGCAGATCAGAGAGTATTAATTGCTGTTAACCACCAGAAGCACATCATAGCATCTACCTTACAGCCTTATTCCCTGGTAGGGCAACCTTTTTAGGTACTGATTATTAAATGTCTTTCTTCTTTAAGGCATTTTTGGGTATATTTACCCATAATACTCTCTACAAACACTGCCTCTGATAACAAAGTATAAAAAAGCAAAATTCCTAGAATTACAGAATAGTTTGGGTTGGAAGGGACCTTAAAGATCATCTTATTCCACCCCCCCTGCCATGGGCAGGGACACCTTCCACTGGATCAAAGCCCCATCCAGCCTGGCTTTGAACACTTCCCGGGATGGGGCATCCACAGCTTCTCTGGGCAACCTGTGCCAGTGCCTCACCACAATAAAATTTCTTCCTTGTGTCTAATCTAAATCTCCCCTCTTTCAGGTTAAAACCATTCCCCCTCATCCTATCCCTGCCCTCCCTGATAGAGAGCGCATCCCCATCTTTCCTATTGTCCCCCTTTCAGTACTAGGAGGCTGCTCTAAGGTCTCACCAGAGCCTTCTCTTCTCCAGGCTGAACAAATTCAACTCTCTCAGCGTTTCTTTGTATGGGAGATGCTCCAGCGCTCGAATCATCTCCGTGCTCTCCTCTGGACTCACTCCAACAGCTCCATGTCCTTCCTGTGCTGACTCCAGAACTGAACGCAGGGCTCCAAGTAAGGTCTCACAAGAGCAGAGTAGAAGGGCAGAATCACCTCCCTTGACCTGCTGCTCGTGTTTGTTTTGATAATGGTAACAGAGAAACATATTTTTTTGTGGAAGGAACTTACACTTCAAATTATTTTATAATTTGAACTGAATTTATTGGGGAATAGTATCACAGATCCTATGTCCTACAGAGGGAAAGCACAATTCTTACAAAATTTTAATAGAAAATGAGCTCTGCATTATAACCTCAGAGCAACAGAAGCAACATCACTGTTAAAAATTCAAATTTTTAAACAAGTATGCAAAGTGGAAATAAGTTCTATAAGATTTTATTTTACCACAAAATGCTATACTTTAAATATAGACCTGATAATACCAGCAACCCCAGGATACAAAAATCTCATCATTACAGAGGGGGCACAGGACTGGTTTATTTGTAACATTATCATGGATACTAGCAACACATTTTGAAATATTCATCTGTTTTTACACATAGTCTACCAATAAGCAGTTTTTCAGTGTCTGTAGTGTACACCACTGTACATTAAAGGAGATAAGATGATAGTTCCTCTTTGCCAAGTTCATTTCTGCTCTCTGAAAGATACAGTAATATTTGTAGATGTCAGCATTCTGCACAAATTGAAAGGGAAAGACTAAGCAACAAGGAACTAACAATGGTTACTAAAGAAAACTGATTGAGTGGGTCTGTGCATTCATTTAGTAAAGAGCAGTAATTTGTTCTCTCAACTCATCAGGTGCTGGCTATTTTGTTTGTAATGGATTATTCCCCTCTCTCCATACTCGAAAAGCTGCATTTATTTTTGTTTTGCATTAGTTTCATTATTATAAATTGTTGTTTGAATCTGCTTCTGACCTAGATCTTAAGAAATAGGATATTTCCAAGCTAGAATTCAGACTTTACATATTCTCTGTGACAGTGACAATTCTGGGGCACAAGCTTAGATTAATGAGTGGGGGGAGGAGAAGTATTGGAAAGTGGGTATTGACGTTTCTTTCAGCTAGGAGTCTGAAATGGAAAAGGACAACAAGCAAACACAAAAACCACTAGATTCATAATGAAGAAATGGGCAAAATCAGGTAGTAAACTAGTTGTACTAAATTGCTCCCTTTAGAATGTTGCATTCAAGGCCAGATAGAAGAAATCGCTTTGCTCAGAAGGAATGAGAAAAGGTCTACAATAAGAGTCTCTTTTTGTTTTCAAAATCTATACCACATATGACTGATTTCCAAGGCTAACAGAATAACAAAACCAAAACATCAGCCATATAATAGTTTGTTCAGAGCCCCAGTTTCCATCAGCTAAAAAATGGTAGTTTCCACACAATCAGTTATGATACCCAGCAGATAAAACAGATGGGTAACTGGCCATTCACAGCCACGATATGCATTCTTGCAGTCTATAAATAACCAAGCAGGGACACCTGCTTCTTGGCAATGCAGTAGAAAGGCCTCTGTTCTCTTCTACTTTCATCCTGTTCATCATGGATAAGGATAAAAAGGGATAAAATAGAATTAACAGTAAAACTTTTCCCTTGCCAAGATAACACATTCTGCCGCTGCAGCCTCAGCACAACTGACAAACAGCAGGTGCCATTCATTCACTTGATTGAAAACTACTCCCTATCTCCCAAATTAAATGTACTCTGAGGGATTTCATATTGGGTTTTGTTGGGGTTTTGATTTTATTGTTATTTTACAGATTCACCTTCTGGTAATTGCACTGAAATCACTACCAAACTGCTATTTATCCTTCAAGCACGCATGTTTATTCAACTAAATGTTACTTGGTTTGCTTTTAAAATCTGTTTTAAGTCAGAAAATGTCATGCTGAAAAAAATTTGGAGTTACTCTGGCCAATTCATTCCTTCTCAACAAAAACCCATAGGAACCATCCTCTAGGTTAGGAAGATGGATAATTTCTGGTGGACCTGCCAAAGGTGACTGTGGCCTTCTGTTACGGCCACAAGCACGCTGGTAATGCAACCTGGTCTCTCACGAGTCAGAAGGATTTCATCATTTATTCACTTCCAATCAACTCGCTCATATTTTTGTGAAATTCGTGAACATTAAGTAAAAGAGCACCTGAAATCCACTGAGCACAGGCAATTGGAGATGAGGAAGAGATTTCTGCCACAGATGTGATTAAAGAAATTGTTTCAGCTATGCAGGTCCCACAGCTGCATTGTCCAAAACCAGCCATGAGGCAATATTCTTTCACAAAGCAGAAAACCAGCCAACGCTATTTGCCAAGAGCCCTTTCTGTGTTTTTTTTTTATTGCTTGTACCCCAACCACTTGCTGTATTCTTTGCAGCTCTGGATGAAATAACTCCTCGCTCTTAAGATTTAGAGTCTTGTAATCCATCAGTTCAGCTTCTTCAGATGCCTCACCCCTCACCTGAACATCATCTTTTTCCTCTGTTTTCTTTAGATGCAGGTCTTTTAAACTCCCTAACGTCACTTTTCTCTATTTTTCATTATGAGCTAATCACAATTTCATTTCCTTTATGCTTTGTTTTCTTCTCCTAGGTATTCTCAGTATCTACCCACCCCTTTCACTGTATAACATAGAGAACATACTAGAAATTTCTCAACAGGCTGCTCTTCTAGCAAATAAATGTTTCCATAGGGAGTACCAGCTCTAATAAAAATCCCACTGATGAATTTCCAGAAAGAATAAGAAACTGGCCCAGAAAGTAGTTTACTGACACTAACCTGGAATACAAAACACCTGACTCAAAGTCTCTCTTTACATAACACTGAAGATATAGGCTCCCAATTCAAGACCTTTGGAAGAAGCTGATTCATCTCCATGCAAAACAGGAAAAAATTAAGTATCAAAGTCTGAAACCAAATTATACAAAAGGAGAAAAGCTTCCTGTCCTGCTGTGCTAACAGTTAACTGTCATTCAAAGAGAAAAGAGAAAAGGAGGACCTAAGGGAATAACCAAAACCCACGTTCTTCACAGCCAATACAGCCATGAAGAATTTAGCCTTTACTAATGACTCATGTGAGTCACCCTGTAAATCCACTCTTGCCTACTTTGACTCCTATTGTTCTAGTCACTGTATTTATTTATTCTATGTATTTTATGAATTTTCCTAAATAGAAACTTAAATTTTTAGCACACATCTATGAAATTGACAAGTATAAATAAATATATAATATATTAAACAGCAGAGCAGTCTCCACATTTACTTCCCAACTCTAGCATTTTGCATCAGAAGCCGCCCTCAAACAAATCTGTCACACACTTAGAACCAAAGTCATTACTGTCATCGTTTGGGCTGTCAGCCCAATTCCATGCAAAATTAAATGACATGCAACTAAACCCCTTAAGACTAACTAAGTTTAAAAATAGCCAGCACACATTCATTCACACCACCAACAATGGCATTAGACCAATAAACTCAAATTTGCAGACTAATGCCCTTCAACAAGCAAGGAATTCTGGCCAAATCTTGATGTGAGAACAATGGTAACGCTCTATATTGCAAGACAGGAGCTTGATTTTTCTGCTTAATTTTTTGAGCAAAGAGTAAAATATTTTACCTTCAACAGTTGAAGAAATAAAAAAGTTACTGTTCTGTTACCATAAATTCATCTTCTCCGTCCACACTAATTATTATATTGCAATTTTAAATGCTCATACCTTCAGAAGTGCAGAGCATGAATGCCATGGTCAGAAGTCAGTTTGGATAAATATGAATGCTTCGAACACTCCTGATCAGTTACTCATCCAGCAGCACTAGAAAACCTTTATTTACTACTAAAGCTGTTATGAAACAGGTATAGTGAAGCACTTTAACACTTATTCATCACTACAAGGTAGAAAAAGCATTTTCAAATGTTTATTTTCCAGCTCTGTATGAGTTTATTTTTAATGGTTTCTTTAGCTTCTCTAAATTAATTTGAAAGGTGATTTCCAACCTACAGTCAATATCTTGTCCTTAGGGTCATAGCTGAAATAATGTTTTAAAATAAAAGAGAGATAATGTCCCCACAATGAATGATGGTGCTGAGCATTACGGTTGTGCATGATTCCCATCACAGCTGAATTTACGTTACTTCCTTGAGTTGCCAGGGACACCCAGTAAACTGCCACTGCTTAATGGGCAGTTTCCCTATTTTATTAGCAGGACAAGTAATAAAGCAAAGGGAATTAATTTGCATTGCTCAAGGATTTTACTCCCTAGCTAATTCTCCTTTCACTTGGATATGGTTACCTATATGGAGAGATACCAATAAAGAATTCTCACTTAAAAAGGTTAATGAATTTTACAGCTTCCACAGTCAAGGTGCTCTGCGGTAACTAATAAAGCAGGAGACAACTGAGAATGCATTTCAGCCCCATACTTATCAAGACAAAAATATAAATTCTTTATATGTACTTTCTAATATATTTTTGCTGTGTAAAATTTGAGGCAGTAGAACTCAAGATTTCAAATCAGAGCTTCTTCTCGAATTCATTATAAATTTCACCTGAAGAAGTAACAATTGACATGTACACCTTGACCTTTCTATACAGCTGTTCTAGGAAAGACAATACACTTTTCAGCCCACACCTTAGCTGGTTCATGATTAGTTTTGTGATTTTTTTTAATTTTTTTTTTTTTTGTTATTTTTGGCCTAGGATGGGGGCTTGATGCAGTTTGGGTTTGGTGTTTTGACCTTCACCTATTGCAATAAAGGAACTAGTAAAGATTTCCACCACTGCATATTCAAGAATTAACAAAGCCTGGATTCACAATCAGTTAAGAACTCTGATATTCAAGAGGGCCACTGATTACATATCCATGGAAAATCAGAAATTAAGTAATAATTTGTATATATGGTTAGGCCCTCAAATTTGAAGGCTGATTTAAATTTAGTAATTTGTCTCATCCTAATTTGTTTTACTTCTTGTGCTTCATTCTGTTGCAAGTTACAGCTTAGCTATTTTCAACATTTAAGTATTAATTATAAATTAACTTTCTTCCAAATGCTGTATCTAGAGACCTTTAAGAAGCATGTCATAAATGAGTGCTTTATCTAAAGCATTCATGAGATGAGATTACACAAGATGTAAAAGCAATGGATTTCTCTATATCAGAGTTAGTCAGATGCTTTATATTAGTATGAAAACAGATGTAATTTAGATTACATTAAAATAAATATTGAATTAATTGCTCTGAAATTCAGTTGTCTTTACTGAAGGGTTGAAGCTGACATCTTTCACAAACCTCCTTCTCGTCGCTGTGCCCACAAACACAGTTTCAAGGAAGCCTCTGGAGGGTTGTGTAAATACCATAAAAGTCGTTCTCTTTCCTGGGGAAAAAAGTTGCACTGCACAGACTTTGGGCATTGGATTTCCTTTACTTGGAAAGGGTAAATTTCCCTGGCACTTTATATTTTTTTAAAAAAATGTGGAAAAATGCCTAAAAATCCCAGATGCTTCTAGTGAGCTTCCAACAGCTGACACTGCGTAGGACAGCTGGAGTTAGAAAGCCTCAGTGGCACCCACTGCTCCAGCAACTTCAGGAATCTGGTATACAGAATCCTCACAAAACCATCACAAGTTGTGCAACAGTAAAGTCTTCTGTTACAGTGGTTAAATCCACATCCACTGCCAATAACCTTTACATCCTTACAGCAAAATCAGACCCCAGGCACAGGGCGGAGCAGTAGAGAAAAAACAGCCAAAAGCTGAACCCTGAATGCTTTGAACAACTTACAAAAAAACTCTGAAAATTGATTTCTGCCTGTTTTGAACCCCCCTGCCAAGAAAAAAAATAGATGGGAGAAAAATGCTAAGGAAATTTCACTTCTAAATCAAACCATCTCTGTTGCTCCATGCTCTGAAATACATTACAGCAACCGACCCCCATCTGAAGTACACTCAAGTGTTTCCTTCTAGAACTAAGGAAACATGAACTTGTTATTCCTGATACGTGGCAATTTTGTTTACATCACAAAACTCCAGTCAAATCTCCCATCAGTCATCTCATCTTTAGATTCAGTCTTTGAGCAAGTTAATCTATAAGTAAACTGTTTTATGTTAACTCTGAGGCATTAAGCTGAGTCAAGGATGTTGGCAGCCAGTCAGTTTCTCGCTGACCTGTAAGCACAACAGGAATTTTAATACCCACTCTACTCATTTAGCTGACCCAATCCTCAACAGCACACTTACTAATTACAGCTTTAAATCCTATAAAGAAGTATCTTTTATTGTAATAGCCTATTACAAACACCAAGCTGTAGTATTGAACATTTTTGGAAAACTGCCTCAATACTAGTTTTTCAGACAGTATCTGCATTTCTGCCATAAACATTAAAGCGCTGTTCGACTCTCGCAGCGTGTTAAGAAAGCACATAATTAACTTTGTATCAAAAGCACAGCCAAGAGCATCAAGAGTGGTTAGCATTTTGGTAACAAGATATGAAAGATAAAATATTCAGGATTTTTCCTAAAATTGAGATCCCTTTCACTGCATTTCCAAACAGGTTCTAAAGAAATGAATACACTGAAGAATCACAATTTGTTTTTCAAAAAGCTCCTACCATGTCCAGATTAAATTAACAGAGACATCCGAACAGAGATGTCAAAAAAACCAAAAGCATGAACAAGTGGATGGAAAAAAAACTTATGGGAAAAGTCACTTTTACTGTCTCCTGCATCTCACATCAGAGAATGGATTTATCCTTGCACACTCTCTATTGAGTTCAGTTTGGGTTTTTTTTCCTGTTACTGACATATGCACCTGAACAGAAATCAAGCTCTTTAAGTCTAGGTGTTTTCTCTTCCACCAGCCCCAGACAGGTAGAGAAAAGCACCCCATTCAAGCAGTGAGCCAGCAAACAGGAGCTGCGAGGATGAAGCCCACAGCTCCTGCTTGCCATGGGAGCTCCCCTGTACCGGGCTGTAGGTTGGTCTGAACTCAAAATGATATTCAGCAAGGTTCTCTAGGCCTGTAGCAAAAGCAACACATTATTGCTATGGCTTTGTATTAACTCATCCTTGCAAACCTCAGGAAACATCAGTCTTTGTCTGGATTTGTCATGACCTGTCTGGAGATTGAGCAGGAGATGGCTATTGCTCACCTTGTTTTAGCTTAGCATTGTGCAATTGCACGGTGTAAGATCTATTGTTACAATAATTGTGTGGTATTTCTAAGACTAATGTAGTGTAATAACAAGTAGGCATTCTGTATATAATAAACTATTTATAACCTCAGAATAACAACATCATGTAAAGTAGTTCAGCCACCCGATGGCCACAAAGGGCTTGAAAGTACAAGAATGGGAAAGTAAGAGAGATCTTTGCTATATTGAACTCATGAATAGTTGATTACTGGTCATTAAATACATGCAAATTTGGGAGCTGGGTAAACCCAGTTATAACAGAGAACAAAGAATAAGCACCCAATACATGTACATGTACATGTACAGCATATTTTACATTTGGGAAATGCAGCTGTAATGTAGAATTCCAGACATATAAAGAAAGAATAAGATGTAAGCATGCACTACAAAACAGGAATAGCCCCAAGTGGGTTCTAGAAGAAGAAAAGAACACCATCAACATCAATGCCCTCCTTATGAGAAGTTGCCAGGCTGCAACACCCTCTCCATTCCTCATTGAGGAAGTCTGAGGCTGTTGACCTTCAGGCACAGAACAGTGGCAAACAGATGAAAATAACACCAGAGGAAAAAGAGGGATAGATACTAAGGTCCATGTGAATAAGAAATTTAACTGTCTTATGACTGAGACCTTTTCTACAGCAGGAGAAAAGTACAACAATAATTAATTCTAGACTAATAATAACTCATTGATTAGACTATTAAGTCTTTAATTAGGCTAACAATAAACTTCTGGCTTTGTTTTTGCATATCAAGTGTTTCTTCAGCCCACAAGATGCACAAGGTGCAGTGCAGCAATTCCTGCAGCCCGAATGAGACTGCACCAGAAGATAATTTTAAAAGGGGAAATCCTGAGTGCCAGCTCCTATTTCAAAGCCTGCTTATAAACTTCAAGTTAAGCAGTCATATATTAAAGAAGAGAACTTCATAAACAGTTGTATTACTGATAATAAATGTTTTAATTTCAATATTTTTCTGCATGTGAGGGAGGTATTTAAAAGTGGTGTAAATCATGCTAAAAAATGTTATTTTTCTTACTCAAGAACTAGTACACAAACTGCTTACTATCACCAAAATTAAACTGACTTAACACTTACTTAGCTCTATAAGAAAATCTGATACCAAATGTGCAGTGAAGAAGCGAAGACACTTAAAAAACTGAAGCTAATTTTCTTCCCTGGCTATGTGTCTATAAAGTACACTTTTAAGTATATCTGTTTTCTTACCCTCCCAAAAAGTTCTCAGAAAAACAGTGACTTACCAATATCTGAAAAGCAGATGATGAGAAACACCATGCTTCAAACAACACATGGGGCTTTTGCAGAAATACCTAGCAAAACTGTTCTGTCTTTGGGTAGGCGTTCCTGCTGTTTGAGATATACCAGTTAAGTGATTAGCATACATATGAGTTTGTGCTGACATGAGCATTTATACTACCAAGTACAAAAATGAAATACAAGAATAATAAGCAACAATTTTATATTTATTTTATGCTATTCAAATATCAGTAACAAACACTACCTGAATAACAGAGATTAGTCAAAACAGTTTTCAGGTTGTGGATATTTATTGTTTTCCCACAGTGCTAGAGCTAATGGGCTCCTGTTTTCACAGGCACATCCATTTTCTCTTTAGGTGAGTTTTGTTCAGGTATCACACCATTAATCCAGTCACTCAGATACTTAAACATCCCTTTAAGTGAAATAACACCACACACAGAATCTTAGAATCCTAGAATCCTAGAATCCTAGAATCATAGAATCATAGAATCATAGAATCATAGAATCATAGAATGCTTTGGGTTGGAAGGGACCTTAATCATCTGGTTCCAACCCACTGCCGTGGGCAGGGACACCTCCCACTAGACCAGGCTGCTCAAGACTCTACCCAACCTGGCCTTGAAAAGTAGCTTCAAAATGATTGTCAGAGGTTAAGATAAGATGTGCAGAGGGTATGGGCAGTATATCACATACACAGTAAGACCAGGGCTTTCCTTAGTTCCACAGCAATTCAAACATAACTTGAAAGAAGCATATAAGGACCCTACTTAGTTTTTCCATATGTATTTCAATAAAAGAACCATAAACAAAATAAGATGTATGTAAAGAGACCAACTCAGAGAAGGCAGTTATGTATTGAAAATTTAGAATAGTAGCACTGAAAACTATTTGCTGATATATGCCTTTTTATATGCATGCATATACGCGGCAGGCTTGTCATGTGCTCTTTCTCCCTCTTAGAGTATTCCCCATTCCTAGTGGGACCCAGTTACCCATAGAGCACTGGGTCTCTCAGTTCTGGCTACTAAAAAGCAGAGAGCACTTAGAAGCATAATCTTGTGAAATATTCCATTTCAGGAACAAGTACTGAAATGGAGGCATTTTTAAAGTACAAATTTCACACACAAAAATTATGTTTGTTGTTATCACTTTGAATGAAAGTAGGATGAAGGCACAGTTCCAGTGGTTTCACTGCTGCAGATGTGAACTCTCAATTTACCTGATATTTTGCTTCCTATGTACCTCCTGGCGTGCCCAAAGTTAAGCTTCAGTGTGTCTCATCATCTTTAGAGACTCACAAGGGCAATTCAGAGAAATACAGGCGAGAAAACTACACAGATATAACCACTGTCAAATGCAAGAAAGATTAGGGCCCTGGAAGTTGCCAAGAGAGTCAAGATAGTCTCTACCCTAAAATTGCCAAGATTCCAAAATTCAGAGAGAAGAATTAGACAGCCATAGCAGGTGTCCAGGATTCAGCATTCTGGTCTAAATAGCACTAAGAAAATAATCATACAAACCAAAAAAACTTCCCTGAATTTGCCCTTACCAAAGAGTATTTTTAAAAAGATCTATATATGATGCCAAAGAATTGACTATTTATATATAACTATTTCAAGTTCTCTTTCCTGCATAATCACTGAATACTCAGTAACAATTGAACTCCTGCTGTACCTGCTCTCTGATGGCATCATTAAATCCTGACTTCAGACGAATTCAGTCACATCCACTGATAAATCCATGCTTAGACATGAACTGAAAGGGAGAGGCAGGACTGGAAACATATGAAATACTAAAGAACAGATTCACTTAATTCCATTGTCACTATCTGAAACAGTGAAATGCATCACAAAGATATCATCCTCACCACTCTCCCTACCCAGATGCAGTTGAGAAATCATTGTATTACCTTTTGATCAGAGATTTCAAGAATATATTTGGATTCTGCAAAATCCAAAGGCATCCTGAACCTTCCCAGACACTGAAATCCACAGAACATAATATGGATGGTTAGTCTACAGTGGAAATCCTGCTGTTAAGGATTCGTGATCAGAGACAGTAGAGATCCCTTAACCTACTTATTGTCTGACCAAGATGCAAGTGTTCTGCAAGTCAGTGATTCTTTTTCCAGAAACCTTACCTTATCATCCAAGATTTGATCAAAAAGAGACAAGGAAGAGGGAGAAAGCAGAGGAGGGTAGAAAAGATATATAAAGAAAGTCCAAATTATATTAATCTATTTTGTTGTTGGTCTTTTAAAAAAAAAAATTGTACTCTAAATTATACTAAAATTTAAATATCACTGTTAATGAATACTCTAAGTAGCAGAGATTCTATTAGTCAGTGTCCAAGATGTTTCCTTATCTCACAAATGAATTCTTACATTTATTTCTGTTTACTGAAATTTTTGTTCACCTGCCACAATCCTGGTTTATAACTTCACTGACTGCAGGAAGGACACTGTCCAACCAAGGTACTGAGTCTGGTTGTACTTCAGGAGATCCTTTCCCTTGTAATACTCAATTAAGTCCAGAGACAGATTCTGAAATAAAAGCATAAACAATATAAGTACAGTAAATATAGAACTGGTTTCTTGTTTTTGTGCTAGTGCACTGTAGCTCATAAGGTACAGCAATTGCAGGCAAGTCGACACCATTAATACATTTGAATAAATGTTTAAAAAGTATTCACTATTATGATGTTATGAGATAATTTGACTAGAAAAGGAAAAAAAATCACCTGAAGCCTTAAGAACATCATGACACATCCCATAACTCTAACTGTTCAGCATAGAGAAGCATATTTTTGCCTAGAACAATAAGCATATGTAACTGCAAGCATCTTAAAGTAGGATGAGAAGGCAATCACCTTTAATTTCTCCTGACACAGATTAACATTCAATTTTAATCTGCTGAATAACACAAACAAATGCAAATATAGCCCCAAGATGAATGATGGACTGCACAGTGCTGTGTTATGATAGAGGAGTTGCCACACAGCCTGAGGTATTGATAAAGGAAGGAGGGCTCCACCCTCTTCCACCCCAACTGTTTTAGGACAGGGTGAACTATTTTGACACAAAAAAGTGCCACACCATTCTTATATGTTGTGTATTACAGAAGGATTCATAAATCTTTGCTCAAGATAACTGCATTATTTAAGTAAAGAACTAGATTACTCTGTACTGTCTCTTATAGTCATGGCAAGGAAAGCTCTGACAAAGCCACACAAATGGAATTTTATTAACCCTTTTTATTTTAGCTGTCATCATAATGGAATTTTACCTGACTAGCACAGCCATCTTCACTGCCTCCAAATATGCCTCATCTACTAAACTACATAAGATGCAATAATAGTCTGTTAAACTTCTTTATAATTTGCAGTCAACAGAGTAACTGCTAAGTTTCACTTGAGCCTCTGGAAATCACTGTATATTCTCCAAACGCTACAGCCACTAAGTAGGAGAGGCAAACTATTTTTAGTATCATGGTGACTTATACAAAATGGTCTTCTGCAACCAAAACTCTGGGAAAAGGAAAGATTAGTGAAAAAGGGAAAGAAATAAATGAAAACACTGTTATTAGGGAAAAAGACTGGGAAGGATAGTATTGAAGAATGATTAATAAGCACAGGAAGGTGCACACAAAGTAACTCCAAAACATGGCTACTAAAACTTGGGGTAAAAAGGACAGAAACAAAGGACATCATCTACGTAACACTGCCAGAAGCTAGAAGCCACATCTCTGAGAGAGGCAGCTGGTTCTTGCTTCCAGTTCCCAAACTTGACAATATAGAAGAACTGTGAGCCCCCACCCCTCACAGAGATGCTCATCAGCAGTGTAGCATCCTGGTTCATATCACTTTCAGAAACAAGCCAAAACAATTCAATCTCTACTTTGAAGAGAGAAATACAATTTCTCTCACTGCCTTTGAAGCTGCCACCTCCATGCTTTTGGATTACCACTCCAAGTGATAATCGATCTTGATTAAGAGTCTTTAAGTTTAGGAAAATGAATAGTGAACAAAAGCAAACCAGCCAGTTATTCTTCGCAACAGCAAATCTTCTAAGGACTCTGGCAACTGAGGATGAAACTACCCTTATCACAGCCAAGAGCAAATGGTCCCTGATCCTCCTCTTTCTGCTCCTGGGACCCTTTGCTGAATTGATACAACTCCCTATCCCAGCAAAAATTATTTCACTTCTTAGCTATGCAGCGCAGTCACTTGAGTTGTTTCAACAGAGGATCTGAAAGCACAACACAGCAGAAGAGGAAGGAACTGCATACCTGGAAGAGGTGGTGGGTGGAGGGGGAACATGCCTTTTTTGGGGACATCGAGCTTTTGGATCAGCTGTTGTGAAAACTGAATATTTCACCCTTTGAGATCTACAAGAAAGTGACAAAATTGCATTATTCCTTTGCTGTCTGGAGAACAGTCACAGTATAAAGGCAACATGATTAAATGAGGGGAGGAAATAACATGGAAAATATTACAGAGATATCTGTTTCACTATTATATATTTTCAATAATTCATGAATAAGTCAATTTAAGTATTTTAGAGCGGTTATAATCAGCAAACTATTCAGTAGCAAGTTACTATATCCCTGCAACCACATCCAAAGTAGCTTTTATTTATCAGCAAATGATGTGTAATGAACTGACACTTGAAGTTTTTAGGCTACATTATCAATGTTGTGACATTTGAGTAAAATTGGGACCTGATTTTCAGATTTTCTTATGCCAAATCTCATTGGGAAACACATGGTAAATTTTTTACAGTAATCTCAGTGTGCTTTTTTCTCCATTGCAACTGATCAAAAGACTCAATTTTGAAAACATTTTCACTCATTCCACATGTATCTCCTTTAGGATTTGTTTATTCTGGAGTGACTGAGTGATTTCCCATTTTCTGCAATATAAAAGTAGTGCATTGTTAAAAGTGTTTAAAGTGGTAGCTTAGCACAAAAGACTGCGACCCAGTTCTACCTGAAAATCTAGAAGGGTAGAGAACAACACGAAAATCTCCCTCATCCTCAGCAGCACGAAAGAGAGCAAGCTTGCAAACTTACTCAATCTCTTCACTCTTAATCCAAGGATTTAAGAAACAACTGTACTTCACTAAGGACAGTGAAGGAAGAAGTATAGGAAAACTGAGAACAAGTTCACAAGTTTCTTTTCCTCATCTAAAGCATCGATGAAGAAAGCCAGTCTGAGTTCAAGGTCCACTACTGGGACAGCAGCCTCAGAAGAATATTAAGACCAGCTGGCAACAAAATATGGTATGTTATTCTGGCTGTGCTTTTCTTCTTGCAGGTTGGTAGCCCAGAAGTCAATTATCCAAACTATATCCATTATTGCTTCCTGTAGAATCCCTGAGACACAAGGCCAAAGGCCCCAGGTAGTAGCACAGTTCCCTGGTAGTTTGTTTCCTTTTTGACTTTTTGATCTGTGGTTTTGATGAAGTACTTCATTCACCACTTCCAGCCAATTCTGACTTACATAAGGCAAGTTCTTTCTTCTGCTACAGCTGATGACCTTGTTATTGCTCTACCCTTTTTTCCCCTCCACTGTAATGCTCATTGGTAAACACAAGTATATATGGTTTATTATTCAGACAAAAAAAATTAGCAAAGGAGTATGGAAAGTGGAAATGCTTGTTGCATTTGCACAACTGAAACAAAATGATCCCTTATTCTGGCTTTTTATTTTTTAAAAAGGCCTGTCAAACCAGCACAATACTGAGTCATTCACAGTGTTGGTTCACGTTCTGACATTCTCTATCAGAGATCTGAAGTTCTATATAATTCCTAGAACCACCCTCCCATATCTCACAGGGAGATGAGTAAAACATCAAGTTTTGTGAGTAACCACATAGCTAAAGCCAAGAAATAATTTAAGTAATTGCTCATCTCTGCAGTGTGTTCATAACAGCTGAAAAACACAGTGCACCTCTGAAAATGGAGGAAGGGCAAGATCAACTGCCAAGGTCAAACTACAGCCACCACTAGATCTAAACAATAGCTACTGAGCTAGAAAGCAAACTAAAGTCTAGAAATGATGTTCTGAAGGACTGGACTTGCAATATCAGAAAGAGTAGCAATTAATGAAAGCAATTTAACCAATACATACATATAAAGCAAATGCATAAGACCATATATTACTCCCATGCCCTATCTTAGTCTCCTAAATAGAGTATTTGCAAGGCAGAGCCTGCATATCCAGCAAAAGACTTCGAGTCATGGTTGGTGCCTCTGCTATTGCTTTACCATTCATCTCTAATGGGGGTTAGTTAACAGGACAGGTTGATGTATCATTTGGACTGAAGAAGCTGAAAAGAAAAATCTGTTCCAGAGAATGGTAATATTTTTTTGCGTTGTGTAATCAGAAGCAATAGAAAAGGCATTGAACATATCTTAATGAATTGAAGAAGAGCTTTTCATTAAGCATTTAATTTACTCAAAGAGCCATACAGAGCAGCACACCCAACAGAGCAAGGGTCTTGCCAGCAAAAGCCAGCACCCAAGCAAGGTTGCTGGGCAGCTTCAGCCAAGAGCCCAGATCAACAGGTACATCCAGGATAATTCACAAGTCTAAGGTCAAGAAAGTCAGTCCACACATCAGGATGAGGCCTGGTGACAACCAGGTCCACGTGGCCAGGCCAAGGGCAGGTCAATAGCCCATGAGTCAGAGTCCAGCACTGTAGCACCCTCAACCAAGCAGGGTACAACCATAGCTAAGGGCCCTGACAACAACAGCAGTTCTAAAACCTGCACTTTTCTCTTTACTGGTTTACTTGTTTCTCTTTAAAGACTGTCTGCCTTCTAAAATAAGGCAAAGATATTTTGCCTTTGATATTGCAGCTATGGCATACTCTGGTGTGTCAGCTTCTTCAGATTCATCTGCATTTAAGTCTGTCCTGGATACTGTCTGCTTGTCCCACTTTGTGCTTCATTTGCCTATAATTTACTCGCTCTTCATTTATCAAAATCTGTTAACCTTTTCTCATCTTGCAATTTCCCCTACACACATATTTTTGTCCATTGAGGTTGTTGCCTACAGCTACACTCAACCACTTTCTGCCCTAAACGTTTGCTGCCATGATCCACCTTTCTCTTCTTCCCCCATCCTTTCTAACAGTATATCTGCCTAATAGGAATATGAACATCTTATCACACCAGTGAAATACACTTAGGTTTTGCCTCTTCTTAAAACTAGTCTTTTTCAGGGACACTCTTAATAATACCCCTAAGAGCAACCTGCACCACTGATTCTTAGTTCTGAATACCAATTCAGATGCTAAATGAGGCAGTAGGTGGATTTTTTTCTTACTATTTAAAACCATCAATTGTTAACACAAGTTAGTTTCTCCCACTTTCAAGTCTGAGATGATACATTATATTACATTTCAAGAAATTAAAGATCTTGCTAAACAGTGAGTGAGTGAATTCACATTTCACCTTTTCTTAAAATTACTGTTCAAGCAGTTTTGAAAGCCCGGATGCTATTTCAGTCTACATAATTCCACAGACATAATTTGGCAACTGTCTCATAAAAGCCTCCTAGTTTGAATGGGTTTAAATGATACCTGGGGCAGACTCCAGTGCTTTGCTACGAATGGGAAGTGTTTTCCTAAGACTATGAATCTTCTTTACAAATATGGACAGTTGCACCTACCAGCCTTTGTATTTCCTTTCTCTTCTGAGTGATCAAATTCCAATCACTGAATGCAGAAAGTGCTAATATTAAAACAAATTATACCATGTAGTGTTAATTTATCTAAGGCAATCAAAAAGGCTTTATGAGTCATAGAAATAGCTCAGGGATTAGAAGCCAAGACCTCCTAGACTCAGTTCAGCCCATTAGCCACTGCATTTCCGTGCCTTTGTTTTGACAGCTCACGGTAACAGAACTTGCAGTGCAATATAACATCCAAAAGCATACAGTGGCCTCAACTCAAAACAGTGGCTTGAAAATGAAGATATAGACATAGCATCTCACTCACACACTCATTTTCTTCTTTGTTTCACAGTATCTCCCAGGAAAGCTTTATGTTAGACACCGTATTGAAGTGTTGGTCTTATTTAACTCCCTGTCCACAACAGTAATGTGTGCTTAGATAACCAAGTGATTGGGAGACCCTTGTGGGAAGGATTACAGCACAGACCCTCGACTTTTGCAGCCAAAGGAGGACATAGGCTCTCAAAAGCAAGCAGCTCTGATCCCATGGTTAACTTCATAAACAGGTCAATCATACCAAGCTGATTCAAAGATATCTTTCTTATTCAACTCGCCACGTATTCTTCTAGTACAGATCAAAGTTTTTTGATGTAGGTGTTAGTGGGAGATGAGAATTGTCATCAAACAGTCATAGTACTTTCTCAGTCTTGAAGAAGAGGCATAAGTTTCTATCAAAGTTTCGGTGCAGTACTACTTTTTGATCATGAATTTAGACAAAAATATCCCACTTTTTTATTTAATACATCTCATCTTTGAAAGATATAAAACATTTTTAAAAAACAGTTAAAATATTTCCACTGTTCATTGCCCTCCAAAATATCTGTAAATCAAAAAGCAAACAAGATCATTGTTCCACTGTACAAAATACTATAAGACCTGGAAGTTATGCCCGTAACATCTTCCCTGTTTTCCCAGAGCCAAAATGTATATTTTTACTGTAACAGTACAACAATAACCTTATTAACATTTGCCTTAAGACTGGTCACACACACAAAGCGATTTCCTTTTGCTAATGAAGCCTACACAAGGCAAGAGGGACAGGCATCTCCACACCTGGAAACTTCTGGCATTAACATCTAGTCAAGAGGAAAACATGCAGGATCCAACATAAGAACACTGGGATACCCTACATATAAAAAGCAGCCAGAATGAGAGTCTGAAACTTCTTGAACACGCTGTATAAAGTGGCAAATTAACTGTTCCAGAATCACACATTCTCCATTATGCAAGGCCCAGCCTTCAGATGCCACAAATTGATCAGCTACTAAATTGCACAGGTTCAAAGCAAATCAGCTAAACGGGAAAAAGCAAGGGCCTAAATCACAATTTATCCTTCAAAGGTCAGAGTAACAGCAGGTAGTCCCATCCAATAATGCTGTGTAGAAACTGTTGCCTTGAGACTTCACAGTAACTCATGAGTTTTGTTCATGTTGCTTAACAGATCTCTTCACTTCTTTTGAGGCTCACTCTGAACTGGCTGACCAGCCACACTCCTCTGGACTCCTCTAGCACTGCTCTGATCAGCCATACTCAAAGCTCAGACACATTTCTTAACTACACTCTACCTACCAGTTCACTCTCATTCAGAAGTATGTCCTGGTACCTCCCTTTCTTCCTCCTTTTTTTGCACTGCCTCTGGAGTTTATCTGAATGTATGGTAAACAGTGTCACCCTGCTAGCATAAAGAAAACTACTTCACCTAACATCTTAGGTTATTTTTCTTCTTTGTTAGCAAATTTATCAACATATCAGACTGATTCCAGAACTGGCAATTAAAGCAGGGAGGGAACATAATCAGGTTTTTATCCAGTTCAGGGGCAGGGGAAGAGAATTACTACTCCTTCCATTACTACTCCTTCCTTCCTCCCAGCAGCAGTAAGCTATTAGATCAGCTCTGGCATTCATGTATTTCCAAAACAGCTATAATAATGTAAGTCAGCATTACCACAGCCTAAATTATCAGTCTGTCCATCACATGGGTGCTGGCTCCACACTAACACAACAACCCTGACTTGGAAAAAAACAGCACAATGCACATCCTGATAGTCAGCTCCCTGGCTGAGATGGATTACACAGGTGCCCTGCGTCATATGGAGGGAAGGGCAAAGGTAGAACTGCAGCAGTGTTGACTTGTATTAGTTCAAGCTGTTGTGTAACAGAACATATAACTACTTATTTAGTAGCTTAAAGTGATTAGAAAATAAAGACTTGGATGAATCAGATTCTGTCAGACTGGATGCATACACAAAAAATGCATAGACGATCTCAATATGCACTCAGGCTGCCCTCAGGCTTGATGTTTAATGTGACCTAACTTATGGTATTAAGGACAAGCTACATTGTAATTTCTAGATGAATCATAGAACCATCTAGTTGGAAAAGATCTCTGAGATCATCAAGTGCAAAAGTACCTGTCCCCTTACTAAACCACGTCCCCAAGAAACTCCTCTACCTGCCTTTTAAACACCTCCAGGGCTGACAACTCCCTGGACATCTTGTTCCACTGCCTGACCACCCTTTCAGTGAAGAAATTTTTCCTAATATCTAGTCTGAACCTCCTCTGGTGCAACTTGTGGCCATTTCCTCTTGTCCTATCACCCGTCACTTGTGAGAACAGACCAGCACCCACCTTGCCACAGCCCCCTTTCAGGCAGTTGTAGACAGTGATGAGGTCTCCCCTCAGCTTACTCTTCTCTAGGCTAAACAACCTCAGTTTCCTCAGCTGCTCCTCGTAGGACACAAGTCTTCCAGTTCAGGCCTTTATTTTAAAGAAAAGTGTATCATCCACTGTGATTACCCAAGTCAGAAGCCCCAAGTTTTAAATGTCTAGCAGGTATTACTGCCAGGGGAATCAAGATACTGACTGAAAGATTAGATAACCAAGAGGGAAGAGCTACAGCAATAAATCAAAGATATGAAAACTCAAGAAAATTATGAGAGGGTCAGGAGAAGTCCTTCAGCCTGGAGTACATTGGATGCTGCTAAGCTTACCCAAGGGAGGCAGCCATAAAAATCTAACAGAGACCATGAGACTCAAATTCTCACTGTGATCATGTAAGCTGAAAATCATTTAAAAGCTTGCTAGGACCTCAAAAGCTCACCTCAGTCTGCCAGCAACCTCATGTTTAAGGAAGACACTGGGCAGGTAGTTTTGAGGAACAGTTTCAAGTCCTCTCCTTAATAAAGGTGCTACATGCCAGTTGTTATGTCTTACTTCTTCTGCATAAATATAACGTACCTAACCTCCTATTGAAGATGGCCAAAAAATCCCAGACTTCATAATTTAACAGACTTTTACTGATTATACTCTAAGGTAGTTGGAAAAGGTATAGTTATTTTGAAACTTATGCACCTGAGTAGCACGTGTCTTTATCACAGCTTACTGGTTCTTGCAAAATGAAGGCAAACATACTCTCATTTTTCTTCTGGAACACTAACAGATGTTGCAAGAAGACAAAAACAAACAACCAAAACATATGGAAAAGCTTGGAAGCTGGTCCCTAGAAGAATGACAGATCTGTAGACAAATATACCTTGAAGCATGCCAACATCCACTATTGATGTAACAACAGCTCCAGGGGTTCCATTTGGGAAGATGTAAGAAAAGGGATGTTAAGTGCACTGACACAGATGAGGAAAATAACTAATCATATTACAGGCTGGAAGTGCCCAAAGAGAACATGGAAAAGTCAGAATTACACAAAGAGAACACAACTTTTTTTTTTAAGTTGACATAATAGCATGACAAGATATTCATATCATTTTTTCATTAGTATTCCCAGTAGACATCCAGTCTCAGCACAGTGCAGTTCATTGCTGCAGTTCAAGGAAGGGCACACAGTCAACAAAAACAGCACAATGAACTCTCAGTTAGTTTTAAACTGAGATCCTAAGTTTGTGATCCAGACAGTGCTGATCTAAAGGCACAGTTAAGTTATGCCATGCTGCAGTTCCAAAGTCCACTTTCCAGAGTATTTTCACTCATGACATTAAAAACAAACAAACTGGAATAGGTCAGAAAAGGCATTTTTCTTTGTTTCTCAAAAATTTTAAAGATTGGAAGTACATCCACAGTATGTTGTAGTGCAGGAACCAGTATAATCCCTTTTGCTCAGGAGGATGTGGCCAATTAATCTGATTGCAGAAGCCATGATGATATTCCTGACTTCACCAGAAAATACTAGCCTTTAGGGATGACATGAATTTTCTGAGCTATCTCATGCCCATTTAAGTGTAAACTAAGATGGATAGTTACAATTTCTATTAAATTTTGCTGAACTTGTTTCCTCCCTTGTGTATACTTGAGTTTTAACTGTTTAAAATTTTTCATTTTTGTGAAGGAAATTTGAGGATTTTTTCCCCTGAAGATAAAGGTAATTGTCAAGTACCCTGTATTATATTTAATCAACGAACTGGTCTTTCTTTTTTAATAGTAGTAGGATCCAAGAGTCACTTTACTTTTAAACTTACAGTGTAAATTTACTGTAATAGCTACTGATGTTTACTTAGATCTGACTGCCGTCTGCAGCTGACATGGGGAAAACATATTAAGACAGAAGTTACAAAGTATGTCCAAGTTTACACATGAGAACTGGTACTTCTTGAAGCACATTTGATGCAAGAAGTTCATATTTTAGAATGGTAATGGCACACTTAACATTCATGACAGGAAGGATAACAAATATCAAGTAATTAAAGACTTAATGTGCCAAACCAGATAACATGCACCACAATATCTAAAACATATGCTTGAGAGCTCCAGGAACTATTTATATTCATTTTTAAATCATTCTTGAAAAAAATGGGAAGCTCCACATTATTTCCAGAAGGAAAGTGGAGGGAAGCTTAGCATTTTGCTTTTATGAAAGGCAGTAAATGCAACTTCCTAGGAAATAATAAGTCTTTGGGCCTGGAAGCGCTGTTAAAGCAAGTCATGAAATTATGGAAGGTCACTAATAAACACAAATAAAAAACAATTAAGCAAAATTATCCAACTTAGCACTAACTTCCTAATGCAATAACTTTTACAAAGTTTGGAAACAAACATCCATGCCCTACAAATTTATGTAGGATATTTAATTATTTAAAAGAACCCTTTTCACTTTTTATTTTGGCTAATCAATAGAGGGTTTTTTCAATTAGTTCTTCCTTAGATCTCCTTGTGCTATTCCAGACCTTTACTAAGAATTTAGACAAACAAGTTAAGAGTTGGTAGGTAAGAGTTAAATTATTTATCAGCACCCTGCCACCACCTCTTGACTTGTATCTCTTTCATTTCCCATCTCTCAGCTTTACTGTAGGACACTTCCTGCTTATCAAAAAACAACAGCACTAATTCAAACTGCTATACTTGATAGGCAAAAGCATTATGTAAAGATCTTTGCAGAGCTCCTGTACAATTCAAGTTCTGATTTTCTGCTTAACATTCCAAGTTTGCTTTCATTCTCCATCTCCCTCCCTGCAAAAGGTAAGGAGGAAAACTCAAATACATTTTCTCATCAAAGATTCACATTACACTGAACTGGACTTTTGTAGTTAGTGCAATTTTTTACAGTTAAGGAGAACAGCTGGATATTTTCTTTTTGGTAATACTTCAAATGTCTCCTAATTTTAGAAGAAGAATATAATCCCTTGTGTATCTTTGTCTTATATCTGTCAGCTCTTTACCTGGAAAGCATATTTCTACAATTTGGATAGATTCACCATTGTTAGTCATATTTAAATATCCACTTTTACTGTGACATATAGGTGCTGGCAGCCATATAGACTCTTCCTACATAGCAAAGTGCTAAAAAACACAAGCCATAAGTGGATGTGGTCGATCTGATTTGTGTCTCATTCACACTTGGGCAGCTCATATAACAGGGCTCAGAACCAGTGGCTGATCACTCTTCCTACTGCTACTCCAAAGCCTCCACTCCATGAGAGCTGAAAACAGAAGGGCATGTTGTACCTTGTCCTAGAGATGGGGAGTTGGGGTAAGAAGGGTTCTCAGATGTTCTGGTTTTCTCTATGTGTTAGGAATATTTTATTTAGTTCCATGGATTATTTAAAACTTTTGGACAATGACAAACTTTAGCATAACGTACCTCTGAGAACCTCTTAAGAATAATTTGGAAAAAAGTCTCACAGGTTGATTGGCTACTTCATACATCATTTGAGTGTATTTTTTAAATAAAAGCTACACAAAATTATAACTTCAATACAAAAGTATTCCATTATCGTTTCATCCCTTTCCTCCCACGCAAGAAAATACCTTAGTACTTTTAATTTCAGTACAAGAACTGGGAAAAAAATAAGATATGAAGGTTCATTCTTTCAGGATGCTGAACGCACCTACCAGCACCTTCAGTCTTTGGGCGATTCTGCTAGTTTGTTTTCGATTGCTAAAATCATCCTTTGCTGTAAATATTATTTCAGAACTGGTGCTCCCTATATGAGAGATTAAATTTATTTTACTTGTTGCAGGGTGGCATTTCTTTTGAGATGTTTTTCAGTAAAATAAGAGGATGACTCCATTTACTCCCAGCACCCAGCCTTTGAAGAAAAACCTTGTATCCAGCTCAAGCAGCAATTGCACCACCTGATGGAGTTATTAGTGGAATCCTGATCATCCTGCAGATTTTTCCCAAGAGCACGTCAGAACTGACCTGCAATTATTAGCTTGGCTGTACATGGCTTCAAAAATTTTTGAGCTGAACTCAATTTAAGATCAGAAGTTTATGTACAGAATAGCACGTGGGAGATATTGCTTACGTCCTTGGAGTGCTGCTTGTCATTACAGCTGGTCATCAGTTAACATGAATTTGAAGCACAGCACGTGTGTTCTGCCCCATGAAAAGATGCAGCGTGGAAGGTGTGTATTAAGGCAGACACAAGACAAGACAATGTCATGCCCAGCATTTAAAAAATAAAAGCCATTCTATGTCCTGATTTAGGAAGATAAGGTTGATGTGATTTTAAGCCAAGTTTTCCAAGTTTTGCGTGTAAATACCTCATCACAGCACTACTCCATTTATCCATAGAGTGTTTATCTGATCTTCCCTGGTGTAAACCAAGTCTGTTTCTGCTATCAAAGATAAAGAACAAAAAGCCATATAACTGAAGCCACTGCAGACAACCAGCCCTGGCTGACTGGTTTGTTCAGTTCAAAAGCATTAACATTTATAGTACTACAGACCCAAGCGTATCAGACATATCCCACTGATCTACTTACACACTAAATTAAGCAAAATTAAGTCAGATTCTCAGCCTCTAACCTCACCACAACCTAAGAATTAACTCTAATATCCAATGTCAGCAGTATTGCAAACAACCTCCTGAATCTGAAACAACTTATATCAAAATCCAAGACTGAGGAGGCAGTAGGATAAAAATTTCCATTTTCTGACAAAATGAAAGAACTTAATAAAGAAGTGACAGCACAACAACCAGCATTAGTTAGCATGACAGAATAGCCAAACTTGCAAGATTCAATTTTTAAAAATATATTTACATTAGAAACTTTAGTTATTTTGCTGAAGTCATTCACGAGGCTTCCATAAATTACTGTTATCAATGGCCATCCAGATTCACCCAGTCAAACACCACAGCTGTCTAAGTCTGGGAGCCAGAATCTGATTCTTTCCTTCTACCTAAGTCTATTTGTTCTGCAGACAAACTGCAAGTGCTTTTCTGAATGAGAAGTAACTGAATACAACCCTGAGTACTACTTCATGCATTTAATACTCATTTGGAAAATGTTAAGAACTACCTGTGACTACTATTGTAAAATTAATTTTCTTTGCCTCAGGAATTTTTTTTTCAGCATGGGTGAATTAGAGCAGCATTCAGAAACTGCATCACATTTCATTTAAAATGTTCTTACCATCAAATTCATGTACTACAAATTGACCTTGTTATTGTTTTTATTTTTCCCTATAGAACAGGACAGACTATTATAAATGTGTCAAAATTCTGGAATGAACTGCTGGTTTTGCAGCCTCTGAGAATCAGCTTAACTCCATAAAAATGACTTTAAATCCTAACTTCAAGATAGATTTGAAATGTGGTCAGAACTGAAATTTTCACTATGAAAGTGGTAAATACTTTGGGAATTGGTCTCTGAAGCTGGGGAGCTGTAACACTGATTCATCAATTGATAGGCTTTTTTTTTAGTTATGGTATTTATTATTTGCATCATTCTTTCACATTTTGTGACTGGCTGAACTGATTGGAAGCTGACAAACTTTTGCTTTCTTACTAATGAAAATTCAAAACTCTGTCACTTTTATAAAACCTTACAATCACTAAAACACTTAGTTAGGAAGAGCATATAAAGGAAACAACCCTTCATTGTTATTTTTAAAGATCTCTCTAAAAAAACGCAAGCAAGCAAACAAAAATAAATTTGTTTGGCTAATGAGGATCAAAGGAGAGCAGGCAAGACAATGTGAATTACTAGTAAACAAATATCTCAGCAGAAACCCTCTAAGAATATGTTCAATAGGACTCATAATTTTTAGATAAATAGGAGAAGCCAATGAGACATTCTAAGTCTGCTAAATGTCACTTCTCCAGAAGATGGAGCATCATGCTAAAATGTTAAACCCAAAAAGTGTAAGCGAACAGAAAGTACAACATTATCCCATAGATCTTTGCCTGTTCCACTTCTGCTGAAGTGACTGTAGCCTACAGGGCAAACACTCAATGTTCTGGGAGAGAAGCAGAGAGCCTGGCAGTGGCCCGAGCCTGCTGTCACTCCTTGTGCTCCCAGTCAAATGCTGGTACCGTGCAGTGGGCAGAGTGCTGGGCAAAACTTTCCTCTTCTCATTCTTCCCAGAGCTGCCCCAGCAAATGCTGCCTGATGCAGGGATAAGGCTGTGCTAGAGGGTAATGAAGCATCTCCAGTGAGAGCTCCAGCCACTCACTCCTATGACCTCTCCAGAGCTCCTGCAGGCACCTGCAGAACCTAATGGTCTGTCTCATCAGCCTTCAGAAGTCATTTGGAGCAGAGCTTCTGCTTTCCTTCCCTTTCAAAGAAATCTAATTTATACATGCAAAGACTGCTTTAAGAACTCAACTGACACAAACTGAATTGAAATAATCAGGGGATTCTCTTCAAAACTGCACTGCTGCTCTGAATTGATTGCTAAATCAGATAGAAGCCAAAGCCTGAACTGAAGCAGATACACTGAGGACACACAAGTGCTTTTACCTCCCTTCAGAGGACAGAGAAGAGGAAATGACTGCATAACAGAACAAGATGAGAAGCCAACCCAACTTTGACAGATATGTCCTTATAAAACTTCCATTTGATTTCTAAAAAATCTTTAAAATAGCCACTTATGAATTACACAAGTTTATCTTGCACTAGGCACAACACGTGCAATGTAGTGTTTGGGCTTGCTAGTACATAAGTTTTTATACTTAAAAACAACAAAATAATCAATTTCTGAAAGTAGCAACTTGAATATTCTTCTCTGTTCTACTTAAATTTGCAAATCAAAATAGCAAGTAAAGGATATTGCAGTACAATGCAGGGGAAAAAAATGGCACAAATTGTGCCTTGCAAAACAAATTTTAGCAAGACAAAGTAGTAATATTGAAAACTGGCAGGTGTTCAATGCCCAGCCTGTGTTTTAGAGACTTTGATTTCCTAGTCAGTCTATCATACACCTAAACTGAATAAGCCTAAACACTGTCTTGTCAGCTTAGCAAGCAGTTACTCTTCTGTTGCTAAATCCTTCCTAAAGACATTTTCATCTTACGTAGAGTTAAAACACCCCTCTCTGACCTATCCCAGCATTCATTCCCTGTTTGCTAAAAATGCCAATCTCTCAGCTTCACTTCCTAGAGAAAAGCAGTAAATCACATTAAGAATTATCAGGCTGACTTGGTTTAGGTTTCACTGATACGACTTTTTTATTTGTAGGCTCCAGCAATGTTAATCACACAGCAATAAAGATTTGAGCAACTCTTCTATAAACAGATCTGCTTCTAACAAAAGTTATAGGCTGAAAAAAGTTGAGTAGACCTAGATGGTCTTGGTCCACAGAAACACACTTTGGTGTTTGAGGCTAATAAGGCTCAAGATCATAGGTAGCAATGCTGGTGTTAATCATTTGCTATATAATCCTAGTAAGAAGGTGTCACTGAGTGAATAGAACAAGGCTAATTCGTTATTTTATTTTACATTTAGGCTGAAAGTTAAAAACTGGTGTCTAACTTGAAGAAGAAGGAAGGGATTACAGGAACAGAATGAAACAGGAGGGTGGGTAATAAATAGATTTTAAGCTAAAAAACAGGCAGTTAAAAATCTTTTATTACCTTGAAATGTCAGGCCATCCCAGATACATGTAGTTCTCGAATCACTTGCTCCATCAGCCTACCAATAGCTTATTTGTCTATGGAATTTCCAGACCTCCTCTAGGGAAGCAGAAACAATGCACTTTTTTGTAGTAATTTTTTATAGTCATTCTTTACAGGGGAATAGGTGAGCTAAAGTCACATGGGATTCTCTGTATTTGGGGGTTATGTTTAAGAGTCACTGAGGAAAAATATACGGCATTTTACGTTCTAAATACACTTCCCTGGGAAATGAGAATTGCTATGTAAGATTGAAGTGTGAGCAACGAAAGAGCAAACAGAGAAACTGGAAACACAATAAATCATTTTGATTAATGAGAATCAGGCATGTTACAGACCTTACAGAGAAAAATAAAAATAAACCCCAAACTTCTCTGTACTTGTAACTGAGTTTGTCACTAGACCCAGCACCATAAAAGATTATAACTTAAAAAAGGTTATCCATCATTCCTCTGTGCTGCTACTTTTTACCTAAGGATAAAACAACAAAAATACTCTGGATGCAAATATTGCACTTTTAAGTGTCTAAATAGCCTTTCACTCCAGCTGTGTTCATCAACACCACTCAGAGCAGACTTGAGATCCTCCAATCATCTTCCTTCAAAAATCTTCCCAAGCTGCTTGTGAGCCAACAAAATGCTACGCATAGTTATAAATGGAAGACAAATATGTACTCAGACTTACATAGACTCTAAATTACTGTTCATTAATAGCTTTATACACTTAGATTAAGAGATTTATAAAATTAATGTAGCTATTGAAAATGAATGGCATCGTTTTAGAAAAATAAACATTATTGAAAATTTAAAACAGCAAGAAACTCTCTAACTCTTGATATTTGAAAGGCAGCAGTGACAGCATATTCTTCTGAAAGTGAAAAATAGTTATAAACTAATTCCAGAATAAGTGTTTTCCACAATTTTTTCCCTAGAGAATTATGATACTAGTAAGTTCCCTTTCCCAAAAATATGTTCTTTAAGTGAATGCTTTCTTTGTTGAACAAATTACTGTAGATTATTAATTGAAATTCCCTGCTATTTAACCAAACCATTCTATGGGAACATTTGCAGCATTTTCTTAATAATCACTTTAGCTAACATCGTTAAATATCTTGACCTATAGTGAATGCATAGGTCAGGATAAATTGTTTTCAAGCATCAGCAACTAACTTACCAAGTCAAGTTCAGAGTTTCCTTGGCAGAAGGAGTTGTTGGATTTGGGACTGTGAGTTAAAAGGACTGTACTGAAGTGGTACCTTTAATCATGTCTGTGACAAAGCATTAACCCTCACAGGGCTAAACAGGTATTTCACATCTTCAGTTGTTTACAACTTTGCATAAAATATAGCAGAGCAAAGCTAAAACAATAGAGGAGTGAATAAAATGGAGGTCTGAGGAAAACCCAAAGCAGTTTTCTCAACTTTGCTTTTATTTTGTATTGCAGCTGGCTGTAAGCTGTTTCTAATTTATGCTTCAGTAATGCCGTGTTAGCACATAGAGGAATAGATGTAAGGAAAACACCTCTTTTCAAAGATTCCAATGTTGACTTTCATGTCTTTCAAAAAGCTTAATAGTTAACTATAAAAATCTTTAATAGTTAGCTTTAAAAAAAAAGCTTTAATAGTAACTTTAAACTTGGAATGATTACTAGTGCCTTTTGTCCACATCAGATAGACCTGATTCTTCTGAAGAGCCTCCGAAAACATTGCAAGCCATTGCATGAAAATTCATTTTATTAGTAAATAATCAGTGGAGAGTTATTTCATTCACCATTAGGATAAAAACAACTATGGGGTGGGAGAGGAGGAGGAAGGAAAGTCATGTGGTGATGACCAAAACTTAAATTCTCCTCCATTCATTTCTTTTCCCCCGGAAAAAAAAAAAAGAGGGTTTGTTAGAACTTATTCTTGCAGTTGTTCTGGCTTACACAAATCTCTATTTCCTAACTAGGGTAAAGGTTTTAAAAGTAATCATAATTTATGCTTAGCTATGTACCAAGTAGGATAGCAAGGGAATTGCTGCTCCAGCATTGGGACATTAATTAGCTGAAGTAATGTTATAGTTGTAGAATGTGTGGAAGCATCCTTACTGTATGCTTACAGTTAGGAGGAATATTCTTCCTCTTTCTTCTTCAGGTTTAGTAGAGACTCTCTCCTATCTCATATGGACAAGAGAGTGTTCTTTCTGCAACTACCCTAAATAAGTAACAATGAAAAATTAAGTATTGGTGTTAAAGGTGGTCTTACAAGCCTGGCTGTTAGAGATGGAAAAGGCAAGGTTTTCTTGGTCTTTTTGGAGTGGGGAAAAGGGAAGTGGTTTAGAGCTTTCCGTCAAGATAGACTTTTTATAGACCTTTTCAAATGAGAAAGGTCGGGCTTTGAAGGAGCAGGCTTCTCTTTCACCACGGGGAGGCTCTATTGTAACGGTATTGGAACAGCAAACACAGAAGCAGGCAAATAAGTAATGCCAGCAGATACCGACCTTAGAAACAAACACACAGAAAACCCTAACTCCAAAACTATTTTCTAGCCATCCTTCCCCCTCTATCTTCTTTTTCCTTTACTTTGTCTTTTTCCTTCCTTTCGCTGCCTCCTCCTCCAAATTTGTCATGCCTAATAATGTGTGCAAACAGTATTTGCTGACAGTATTTAAACTTTTGCCCTATGAGATTTTAAGTTCCAAACCTAAGTATATGAACAGGTTTGTGGTTTTTTGTCTAAATGTATTAACTGGGGGGAATAAGAAAACAGAACGCACACCCTCCATCTAGAAATTCAGTTAGTGCAGTAATGATCCACAGGAAGTAAATATATGTAAATATACATAATGGTAACCTCTTCAGCACATAAGTTGGTGTTCCAAGTTGTTATTACTAATGCATAAGCAGTATTTTCTACTTTGGGGAAAATCTTACTTGACAGATAGAAAATGAACATCAGCAACATGCCGAGTACTAACACACGAACATCAGGTAATCTGTGACACTTCTGTTAGTTTGGAAACTATACAGACAGTAACATTTCAGTAGTTTATATGACACTAAGTATGAATAAATAGTGTAACTGTCTTATTTGTTATTGTTGCTGTTTGTTTAAATAACAACTGATTTTGTCTTGGTGCTTAAACTTTCAATTTCCACATCTTCATCCACTGCTAAGGATCACTGTTTGTCCAGAGCTGGCAGAATTCAAAAGGCCCTCCTCAGAACCCTGAAACTAAAAGAAGCTTACGTGCAAAACCCAAAGGTGATCACGCTATCGCAGACCCTACAGAAACTGATCCAGATGGTGCTTCCCTACACATTTATCACTCGGATCTGTTCCATGAAAAACTCACTAACAATTCGGCATCACATTGGGGAAAAAATGCTGAAGAAGAACCCTTACAAATAACTTGTACCCATGGTTTTTGCATTACTCAGTAGCTGTTCTTTTGATACCTTACACTTAAACGTTCAATGCACTAATATTTTTTCTGCTTATTCTGGAAGGTCTTCAACAAAAATAACTAGGACAGGCAGGAAGAATTTAATTTTACCTGTTCACACAAATACTCAACTACTCTTCCAACATTGTGTAAATATATCCCAAGCTTAAAGACAAGGTCAGATTGCTAAATGTATTGAGCTTGCTACTACAGTATAAGAATTTCTTTTATTTTCATGTACAGTTTCAGAATATATAAAGCATAGAAAATTGTATATGTAAAAGGCATATCAGGTAGAAAGAATATTCCAAAATATGTCTGTCCATTTAAAACACTAGTTCAAACTGGTTTGGTGTTTGTATTCGTGATATGCAGACCATTCCCATCTGTTCTCTTTTATGCAGCATCAAGCATATGCTGCTGTTTGTATACCATGGTGTGCACACTTTTCAACCTTTAAAGGGATGGAGCTTCTACTGTGGAATTTATCTGTGTATTCACATATAAACATCTTCACTTTAAATATTTGCTCTATCAATGACAGTTACTACCAAGGGAAGAAACTGAAGAAGCATATCTTCACGTCAGTGGCACAACAGCTTAACTTACAATTTTACAGGACTATCTTCTAGATGCAAAATAATGTTAAACCATATTTGCTTAAGAATTTCCCTTGCTATTTCGTGGTTGAATAAAACTAGAAAAATACCTAGCTAATAGTCTAGCCACTTTCAACTTTAAACCTACATCTGCTTATTTAACACAAATCCTGCTTGCAAGCAAAATTCAAGTTTTGAATCTGAAATTCTGCAAACTGTAAAAGCACTTTTTTTATAAGTAGGGTAATAATTCCTGAAATTCAGAGCATTCCCACTAAGAGAAAGAAAATCCCGACAAAACACTGGCATAGTGCTAGACTGATAAGGCACTTTGCTCAGACTGATTTGGGTTTTTTACTATTATTATTATTACTCTTAATGTGTTGTCCTGCTTACTGGTCTAATTCCTTAACAGTCTTGCTCGGCTTTCTTTGCCCCCAAAAGACAAGCAGTACATGCCAAAGCATTTCAAGATATTCAAGGAGTGGAAACAGAACTATATGACCTATTAGTCATGTTGGAGACAGTTCCTATACAGTTATGTATCTGACCTTTTACTTTGTGAGAAATCAAGGATGAATTATCTGAAGCAATGGATCAGATCATTAGCTGATGCATAATGCAGTAAGTATCATCTTTAGTAGAACTACACTAATTTATAATAACAACTTTATTCTACATTACATATAAAACCTCATCCAAAACCTATTTACTTTTTCATTGCCTGTGTATTGGGGCAGATGTAGAGAATATACTGAAATAAATACATGGTTAGTGCTCTTAGAAAGTCAGATCTATATTTAAGCATCAAAGCTGTGACTAACCAGAAAAAGCCACTTCATTTTCCACATGGATCTCCCAACTCCGAAATCACCATCACCCGAAGCCAGTATTACACCGCTGAGCAGTTAAGCCTGGTATTACAGTACAGATTTATCTCACAACATTATTGAAAAATAAAAATCAACAAGTCATTTTATCTTAAAAAAACTATCCTGGAACTCATAAGCATAGTAATTGCACTCTGATTTATTTAGTCAGAATGTTTAGATCAAGTAAAATCCACAAAGGAATTTAGAATGAATTTTTGTAAAGGCCAATTTCCTAATGGGTAGACTCTGGGAATGCCTTTGTAAATGATATATTAGCTGTGAAATCACTATATAATAAAAGCCCAGTGTAACAGCCATGTTGCATTTGGCTGTAAAAACCTAAATTCGGCATTGCTTGATTACTAATTTGCTTAAAAATTTGCAGATACCGGAAAGGTAATGCTTCCCCTCCCCCACCTTCTTCCTTCCAGAAGGACACAGCACAAAAATACAGGAACATAGGACTTGAGTGGGGAGTTTCTCTTACTGCTCAGACTATTCCAGTCCCAAGTCGTGCAGTGAATTTGCTGGTAAATTCTCCCTCCAAATACTCTGTATGCTTAAATTAAATGCGAAAGAGAGTCAAGAGAATCATTTGTTGGAATACAAAAAATGAGTTGTTTACTTTTGCAAAGCAAGTGGTTTTAATAAAAGCTTGATGACACTTACTGCACATTATAAATAGCAGAACACCAGTCCTCTGCCAGAACAGACGCGCTGACTGCAGCTCTGGGCATTTATAATTGTTAACTTTTTCATTGTGATCTGGGCCTCATTTCTCACTCCCCCTATATTTATCCCATCCCAAAGGGACACATCTGGTCCAGGAATATAGTTAGCATACTGCTTACAAATTAATTTGCACGGGCTATATTTGCTATCTGCTAGAGGCCAGGAACAAATTGTTAATGTCTAGTAAAGGGAAAACCATTGATGAAGAGATTTGAAAGAACCAACTTGGCTCTGTCCTGCTCAGGCTCCTGACCTGTCGATGCCAGGCATTCCATTAAACCTGCCTTTTTTTTTATTCTGTTTCATATCAAGAACACAGTACATTTTTAGAGAAACAATATTTTTACTACAAAACCATGTAAATGATTATATACAAAATGGTTACTGGAATTTGGTTTTGTACTGCAGTGACAGAAATAACTAGCTGCTGATAATTATTTACGCTTCCTTAATATTAGGTACATAACACCACTGATCAGAGTAAAGGCAAATGCAATCCAGGCTAAGACGAAGGAATAGCCATATCGGCCTTCAGAAACTTCAATGCTGTATTCATGGCTCTTGTGCAGTTCTTCGTGCCTATCTGTATAAATGGAAGCTGCAATCATAACACACAGACCTGGAGGAGGAAGAAAACAGCAAAAAAGTTTAGCATCTTAAAATATTATCAATATACGCAACAACTATTCCCCATCTGTCTTTATGTTGGCTGCCTCCAGCAATGTCCTTTTTTTTTTTGCAGACACTCATTTTCATCCTCAACTCAACTGGGAGCATCTCAGGGCACGTCTCCAGTTTCTTTGGCATGGATTAAAGTTGAAGCGCGGTTGTGTATTTATGTCATTTGCAATGAACACAAAACAACTCTAAGCATCTGGATAGTTTTAAAGACCAACAAAAAACTAAGGAAGTACCTGCCTGTAACAATTACAGAGTTATTTAATTTGTTCAAGGAGTTCAGAATCTGAGATTCTTTCCCTTCAAAATCTAAATTACTTTACTCTGAATAGTGACGTCATCCATGTTTTAACTGCCTAAATGGTACAGACTGGAGCAGTTCATTGTTTAAACAAATCTGAATGATAAGCTATGACCTCAAGAGCCCCACAAATTTCTCATGCAGCTCATTCTTTTTGAAACCTTTTTCCCCTTCCCTTTCCTACTTTCATGCAAACATCATTAAAGTCACAAGTGTTGAAAAATTACTCACATGACAGGAGCTGGATAATAGAGGTTAACACAAATCTTTCTCCTTGCTTTAGACGGAAGAGTTGAAGAATGAAAACCAGAAATGCCACACAACAGAAAATAGTAGATAGGATCATGGTGGCCTGAACAGCCTGAATTGACTGATACTCTGCAAAAACAAAATCAGCCTTGATTAAAAGTACAATTCCTCTCTTTGCCTGCTCCTGCAATGAGCAGAGGGGCAGAGCTATGTTCTGTAAGCAGGAGTTTAGCACTGAAATCACAGGTGCCCCAAGATGCTCACAAGTGCAGACCCAGGCACAGCTCTGATAAGATATAACCAGACAGGATAGCCACACTTGGCACAAAAGATTCCTTTGATTAAGGCTTTTCATCCTGTCAGTTACTTCCCCATAACTAGGAGCTAAAGTAATGAACACATTGGTAACTATATGTAGCTGTTCTGTGTAACTGCTGCAATAAATATGGTCAAGCTAAGTTGCTTTGATAACCTCCTTACAGCACCTCTCCTCTAGCATAGCTCCACTGCAGTTGGCAGCTCTGGGACCAGCAGACAGACCTGAGCTACTCATCGTCTGGTGCCTAATTTCAATGAATTCATAATAACACAGACATCAAATGCAAATCCGTCCCATTCGTGTTAGCTCAGACATGGCTGTGCATAATGGATCTTCTCACTGTAGCACAAATATGCTTTAAACCAACTAGATGCCTGGAAAGCAAAATTACTTTATGGATACGTGGCTCTTCAAATCATCTACTTTAATATATACAAACACTGAAAGTATAGGAATAAAGTGAATGTAACATTTGAGAATTTTTTTATTACTGTTAAGCAGGATGTTGGGTTGTGCTGTATATGAAGTCCTTTGTTAGAACTTCAGCTCGTGGTCTGAATTTCTTCTGCTTTTTCCTCCATCCTCATACACAGTCAGTATTTGTAGGTTCTTCTTTGGAAGCTAAAGTTCAACTCTGAGGCAGATTCTATCATTTCGGCCACAGTTTCAGAGGACTTCACTGATTTTACTTCATCTAATTTTTAAGAACTCATTGGCACCCATTGTTTGTGCCAATTCTCTTGCACTGGGCTTTCAAGTGCACCAGATGGTTCTCTCTGTTTTCCTCTTACAGAAACTGTTGGAAGCTTGCTTTTCCAAAATGAAAAGCCAGTATGAAAGTTTTTAGAAGACCTGAGCAGTTAAAACATACAGTTTTTTGAACAAATACCTTCTTGTCCTTGCAAATTTCATAGCGATTTTAGCAGATCTCCTGCTAAAGGAACTGAGACAGAGGCATGGAGAGACACTCACCTCTGAACTGATCAGTAATAGCCATACAGGTGCTGGTATTCGTGGCACACATTCTCCAGACATCTGTAGAAAAATTATCTCCTACCCACCAGGCCTGCAAAATAGACGTAAAGAGCTCTTACAGGGATTCTGGGTGCCTCCTGAGCACATACCTCAGCTCGAACAAATTTCTGTGCAGTTCTGATAATTAACCATTCAAACTACATTTGAGATATAATGGCATTTTGGAATAAAGGGTACATCACTGTTCACATGCCATTTTCATTTTAGACCTGTGTCAAGTGAAAAAAGGGAATAGAAGGTAACCTCAGACAGCTCTGAGTCCAAGTGATTTTCAATTGTGCAGGCAAAAATTTTGGAGAGTCAGTGATTGCTCACTCCTAAAGATATCTAGACAAGATCTGCTTTGTTCATCTTCACCCTGTTTAGGATGCACAACCCTCTAAGCACAGCATTTTTTAATTTGCAGGAAATAGCAGGATATATATCTGTGAAACAGATGCCCTTTATAAATTTTCTGGTTCCGGATATTGAATTGAATTAATCTAAACTTAATTTTGACAAGTAGCAAATACAGGATGTACACTATGGCATCTGACTGGAAGTGGCTAGTGACAAAGTAACATCCTCCTGTGGTATTTTGATTTTGATGTTTTAACATTTAATGCCAAATAGTACTACAGTGACCAAACAGATTTTTATGGTAGCCTGGGAAATGCTGTGAGCACACCACACAACTGGCATTTCCTCAGGAAACCCATTCCCATTCCGAGAGCTACTCAGGCCTTTGTTTTGACTAGAGTTGGAAAAATATGACTTTTAAATATGAATCCTGGTAGCATCTGCTGCTTAAACAGATACGCCAGAAACCTGCAGCTTACTGTGCAGCTTTGCAAACAATACTGCAATAAAAATTACAATATGTTATGACGGCAGGCATATGTGTGATAGTAACTGTGTTTTAAGAAAAAGCATTACTTTCTCAGGTTGCCATTCATTTTGATTTTGCAGTCCAAGTGCAATATATTATTTTCCAGCTCTGAGCACTATATAATCCTTTCAGAGTTATTTTCAGGACTATAAAAAGCCTCTATAGATGATAAAACCTAGTAGAAGGTGGTTAGGCAGTGTAAGTTTGTACTTGTTTAAAAGTAGCTAATGACACAAATCAGAGTGCATGAGGCTTTAACTCTACAATAATTTGATTTTTATGTAGCAGAATATGTTGCTGTGTCCACTGTCCCAGCTTTCTAACTATTCAAAGGAGAAGGGTAAGACAACCTGCTTTAGTGGTCAATTAACAACCTATTTCAATGGAACAAATCAACCAGCTGACTGAAAGAGAACATCTGAGTTTGTAGAAATCAATAAAAATTGTGGGAAACACACAGAGCATAGACTTGGAAAAGACTATGGGATTCAAAACAGCTCCACTGAGTACAGTAAAGTATTTTCAGCAGACAATTTTTTTTAATCCTAAAAGCCTGAACATACACCGAACCTATTGGAGAAAGACTCCACTACAGAGCTAAGAGTGCTAATCAGGACAGCGGGATGATCTGGAAAGAACAAAACCCAGTCGAGAGCTAGATGTAAATACCAGAAGGTAAATATTTTCTGGTCACAAAAATAAAAAGGAAATTTGAAAAGAACGCAACATAAACTATTCTAAAATTTTGTGCTGAAACTGCTTAACTGAACAGAAACAGATAACTTTATGGTGTCTCTTTGATGACTTAATTGGGCATCTTGGACAACCACTTCTGAGGCAAAGCATACTTTGACTGAAATTATGCCCACATGTTAATCACGATATTTGACCTCATGTACTTGACACAAAAGGACAACAGACTGTCCCATCTAGCTGAACCAAGTTCTGTTGCTCCACCTTGCAAACACAGTAGTCAATTATCTTCCAGGGGAGAATATAAGCTACTTAACATGGCCTCATAACAGGACGCCATACAAATGCATGGCATGTGCCAGTAGAGCCTTATCCATGGATACCAGTAACGTGCATATTCAAAGTGGGTTTGTTTCAAAAAGGTATAAGCAGACCAGTGTCCCTAACAAAATTACATGCTTTCAATAAGCAAGTTGAAGACAATTAGAGAAGAAAAATTTCATTTTTATGAAGCAAAGCAACATCTCTGTGTTTGAGAGAAAAAGAGAAGCAATGACACTTACATTGTCAATAGTTGAGATGAACAGCAGTGCTGCTGAGGTTATGTGAAACACAATAATGAAAGCCAGAAGAATCAACATCCTTGATCTGTGGAGACTTTAGTCTGAGATAAATCTGTTAAAAGAAGAGCATATATGAACAGTCTTCCAAAGCTGTTAACTGACCAACCTGTCCTCGTGGTATTTCAATGTGCCTGTGAGTAGTCAAGGTCAGCATGAGTGTATTTCAGAGCGAGGTGCTGTCGGAGACAGGAACATCACATGCAGTTTGAGTACACAGCATGTTTTTTTCTCCAGAGATAAAAGATTTCACTTAATCAGACTTTACATCAGCATAACAACTCTTTGTTGTACGTGATACGTAACTTGCATCACTGGTGTTAAAATGAATCACAACTTGAAACATAGCCAAGAAGTGCATTTTGCAACCTGCCAGTGGGATGGCTGCAGTGAGTAAACACACAGAGAAGCTTCTTTCTGCGTGCTTTTCCAGCAAGAATATAAAACACTCCTTCACGTTCACTTTTAGAGAAATACTTTTCAAATTACAGCCTTATTTGTATGTTGTGCTCCAATTTCTACTGGCTACGGTAAAGTCTTGTTTCAACCACGCTGTCAAAGTAGGAACAAAGGCAAATTTCAAAAGGATGCCTGTAGAACATGAAGTGCATCAAGAACTACCTCCAAGATTTATTAACAGCTAGGTAGTTCCCTAGGTTTCACAGAGGTTATCGTTGGTTCATATAGTTACAAGTATCATCCACTGATGAATGACTTAAAGCTATCATTTTCTCCAATATGTTGTACAGACTGGTAGGGCCAAAAAACCCTACTAGTCATGTAATAACCCAGTTAGTTACATTATGTTCAGCCACTTCATACTCTCTTCTAGTCTACCTATTAACTTCAAGCCTTTATCTAACCCATTTATTACCATTTAATATCTGAAATGAAAAAAAAAAAAAGAAAAATCTTGTGTACAAAGGAATCACAAACTCTGTTTGAACTGGAATCCCCAGGAAATCTGTGAGCACATACCAAACAGGTTAAGGAAAACTACCATTACTAATACACAGAAAGGTACAAGTGTTTGGTGTATATCTTTTTCTTCTTGTGTAAATGCTCACCAATTAATATATGCTATACTCTATAAGTAATGCACAGTCTTGCAGGTATTTTTCTTTGCATTTCATGTGCTCCATTCTGTAGCATTATCTGCATGTTATCACTCAGCACATTATGCATGTTTCTTCACTTCCTCTGCTTTGGACGCATTCTCTCATGTTCCATGATCCCATTCATATAACACAGCAAATATCCAAATGAAATGGCAACTATGATTATTTTTTTAAGATTTCCCTGATACCTTTCCCTGATATATTTCCCTGATATCTCCCCTGCTGCCATTTACTAGAATCATGAACCACAGGGAGCATTTAATCAAATAAAAGGACTACTTTGACAGCATTTTTAAAGCAGCTCCACTGGCATTCTCATCAGGCCAAAATACAACTACTCTGCAAAACTTTAACAAAAAGAGAACAGACAGCATATAAACACGCTGAACAGAGACTAGAAGTTCCAGATTCATCCTTTACATGTACACCATAGTACAGCGTTTCACTCTTACAGCAAGCACAAAGCCCAACACTACTAAAATGCTTTTGAGAAAATGAAAATTGATTGGATAACCCTATATCCATATCTAATTGGAATAACTGTATGGGAAAGCTAAGTCAAACCCTGAAACAAGGAAAGCAGCTACTCGAATTTTTATTTTTCCCTGTTAAACTCTGCCTTCTTAGCCACAACAAAGAAGTGGCAATTTCCTCCAAAGAGCAGATTCTGCTGTATGACTCAAGATCCCCTGCTTCTAGAAATGTCATTCACGGCTCTCAATCGAGCCTTTCTTGAATGAAAAGAAGGAAGAAGGAGAAGAAGATATTTTGTGGGTTTGTATAATGCCACATCAAAATATTTTCATTGTAAAATGTACCAGTCTTCACACAGCACTCCCTCATCTTGTGGTTAGTTTTTTTTCTGAGTTTCATTGGTTGCATGGATGGTATCTAAGCAGCCAATAGTGCAACAGTCATCTGCCATATAAGGAGAGGGAATTAAGTTGTACTCACTATTATTTTAAAAATAACAATACAATTTGATCTTATTACATGAAGCATCACAAAGTAACTGAGACAGAAAAATGTAACCTAATTAAAACCAACCTTGCAAAATCAAGACTTGCCAGTACAGAAAGATCCACTTAATCTTCAATCAAGTGAATGTTTTTGTTTCACTGCTTTCAGCCATAAACAGAAGTGTTTCAAACAGGATGGAAAATCATGTATGGGTGACAAGAAGACATTTTATGTTTTACCCAAATAAAGACAAAATTGAATTAAAGAGTTTATTGTTTTGTCTTTACAAAAAATAAAGGACAGTAAGAACAGTTTGATGTTTCTGCTCTGAAGATCCTTCATAACAGCCATTTTTAGATGCTTCCTCCTGACTTGCTGGCAACAGCTTCTTTCCTGAGCCACTACAACTTCTGCGTACCCAGCCTAAAACCATGCACAGATACAGGAATTAAATACACTGGGGGAAAGGAAGGAAACAGAGCAATTCCAAGTAACCAATACCAGGAAAAGACAACTTGTTACCCACTCTATCATGCTTGAGCAGAGATCCCAGAAGCACACAGAAAGACCGGTGGACTTCAATCACTTCTAGCAACTTTCTCTTCCCATGGAGACCAAGAAGTGTCTCCAGTTCATCACAGCCTATGCAAGGAGTACTGATGGGTCTTCCAGCTTAGCTCTATGTGACCTGTGTGCAGGAAGAAAAGAGCAGCTCCCTTCTTCGAAGACGCAGGCAGCAACAGCATAGAAGCTCTGATAGTGTCTGCATCCCTCTCAAGGCAGAAACTCTGGACTTATCTCTCAGTGGGGACTATTAGCAACCAGTTCTCCTCCACTCGACAATGCTGGAATTTAAAAGTTTATTTTGGAGACTGAAGATTCTTCTACTCCCTCAGCAAGAAGCTCTTCCTTCTCCGATCCTCTGAGGACAGCCTGCCTGCGTACCTCTCCTAGCAGCAGGCAGCTCCCTTTCTCTATCAGCAAGGGAAGGAGACAGTTATGTTTTCACATGGACAATTTCTGACAACACTGCTTGTGTTAACATTCAGAATTCTTTAATAACTTATTACTAACCAAACACCTTGATAACATCCTGTTTTGCACACTAGCTGTAGTCCTTTCTGTTTCTTATTCACCATTAACTGTTTCTCAGGGGCTTTCTTCAGGCCCACCACTGTTCCTGGTTTTTTTACCAGCAGCCAAAACCCCTGCCAAAGCTTGTCAAACCAACAGCATGGCACCTGCCAGTGGCCTTTGCCTCACTCATCAGAACAGAGGGTACCTGCAAGAACAAGTAAGCTAGCACTGCTGTTTGACCTAGTTGAACTAATTCTGCTCAATGGAACAACAACCAATGCAGGTTAGATCAAAATCCTGTAATCTCTTACATTTAACTTACACAGCTACAAGAAACTATTGCTTAAAAGGGGCTGATAATAAGAACTGAAAATACATTTTTAAATCGCATACATTTGGGATTCTAGTACTTTGTACTACTGAACAAGAGTCTGCAAACAACTCTACTAAGAAGATGCATAGACTCTTCCAGTAAACTTTGGTATCTGTGTGTAACGTTACAGTGGATTCTGTTCTGTTTTTTCCCCATTGCTGTTTTGCAGCAATGCCCAATTACTAGTGCTAATGCATGCTGCTATGAAAATTTTCTTGTTCTTACAAGAGTCTTGCTGAATGAATGAACTATTTCTCAACTGTTCTGTCTTAGTCTCTTGATTAAAGGTAACAATATTTGTATTGATCAAGAAAAGCTTCCTGGGCAGAGGAATTTTTTACATTCTATCGTTTGAAGTAATATGCACTATGTTCTCAAGTCAAGGTGTTTAATGATTTTTAAGTATACTGCCTTCAGGCATGAAGACTGGGATGAAGAAGCAGATATTGCTCATCATTCCCCAAAGTGGTTTAAATTCTTTTAATAGTTTTTACGCACACACAAGAAAAAGTTTTTGGACACTCTATAGATGTCTTTTAGTAGACATGATGGAGCCACTCTTCTCAGAAGTACATGATGAAAAGACTGGAGGCAACAGTCACAAGCTACAATAAGGAATATACCAATTGTGAAAAATGTGTTAATTATATTCAATGAGCATGATTAAGCACTGGAACAAGGCTCAGGAGGCTGTGGGATCTCCATTCTTGGACATCTTCATAACTCGACCGAAGCAAGGCCCAGAGCATCTTGGACTAACTCCCTGCTTAGTGCAGGAGTCTGGAATAGAGACCTCCAGAGGCCCCTTCCAGCTCTGCTCTCCTGTCAATCTGAGCTATTTCAGGAACCTCCCTGTACTAACCTCCAGCAAAGCTCTGATAAAACAGAACATAAAATTTGACTTAGCTCATCTCTTGACATTAAAAACAGATTTGGGGGTTATAGTAAGAATGACACTGGATGTCAGCATGAATTCCTCAATTGCAAGCCTCACCATTTAATACCACTTTACAAACTATGTCGTAAGGCAGAAATGTACAGGTACCACTGAGCTGGAAGTGCAGACTGAATGCAGGAAGAGTAAGTCATGAGAATCCTGCTGAGCATATCCCGATTTGCTGTGGTAACGGGGCTTCCCACAAACGCTGTTGTTAAGTTAGAAGACACTTACACAAAGCACATTGAAAACAGAAGGCCCGTTATATTAACAACAAAGATTTTTTCAATTAGTGCAGAAGAACTGGTTCTGGGTAATACTCCAGTGCTATCTTAGTTTGCCAGGGAGGATAAATGCAGCAGTCACACTTATGTTTAATCTTTTCAGTAACGCAAACTATTGGATTCAGTAATTTCCACTTTCATTAAGAGAGCCTGATGTGCTCTATCAGAGGTGGCTACGGAGGGCCTCTGCTATAATCTTCTAGACGTGCAGAGGCAAGTACCTCTCTACAAGATAAAACAACGATCACAGAACTGCATAGTAAAAAGAAGTATGCAGGCCAGGGTTCCCAACATTGCTCTACTGTGGTAAGCAAACACTTTACAAAACTGGAGTGCTTCTCTATGTCAAACTACACACACACCCCGCCACCAAAATAGCCTCAGTTTATCTTTAAGATAAACTTTATCTTTAACATCCAGCAGTACAAAGAAACCTGCCTGTTTGAATGTTTTCTGCTGTTTATAACAGCAACTAAGCAAAAAGGAAAACTCTGTCTTTGACAGCTGTTAGCAGAAGATTCATCACTACAGTCCACCCCAGATGTCATCCATGCAACCCATGGTTTTGCTTCTTCCCACGTGGTTGAATTCTGCTGCCAGGCTATTTCTCATGTTTGTGCATACCTGATTTTTGCAACCAGAGAAACGTGTACGTAGTACGGTGTGTTTACCCTGTGTTCATTTGCATTGAGAAGGCTAAAGCTTATCCTACAACACTGTCTCTTGCCCTCATTTCCTAAGATCAAGTCAGTTTTTTGTATAATCTTCATCTGAGTCCAGGTATGAAGAAAATCTTAACACGGACAATCATTGCCTGCACTCCTAGAAACACAATGAAAACACCGCAGAATGGCTCTTATTCTGTACAGACCAAGGCTGGAGGTGTGCAGACTGCTCATCACCCATGTTTGATGTGCTGAAGACACACCCAAAAGAAGGCGTAAAGGATCCTGCTAAACAAGTTACTGGACCTGCAGCTTTCTGTACCAAGATTTTTCATTGCAACTAGAATAGCAGGTCTTGGGGCCATCAATAAGGATTCGATTCAGCTGAACTTTCTTGAGGTCACTGGCGTAAAATTCGATCAAAGTAAACCTTCTTAATGATCAATTCTTCTGCCGCTCAGTGCTATAATTAAGTCTGCATTTGTAAAGTTAGAAGAAAAAGTCTGTACACTGGTAGCATGAGCAGTTTGTCATCTTATGATGCTTAGTTTAGCTCAGTGTTCTTGTGCCACATCTCATGGTGTCTCATGACAGAGAACTCGGGAGCTGGGAGTTGGCTCATGCTTTGCCTGTACCGTTGTCTCTAAACTTGCATGAAATTCCCTCGTTGATAAAGAACAGAGTGATAACGTTAATGTGTTAATTTCTTTTCTTTTACCAAATACAAAAGATTCCGTTTTTCTTGTGTGATTCTCAGAACTGGAAGCAAAAGTGAAGTTAAGTCCAGACAGCAGAGTTCAGCAGAGTTTCTCCCAAACTAGCAAAAGCTTTCAGGATTTCAACAATTCTCTCATGACTAAATATCAAACAAAATAAAGGGCAAGAAAATCAGGAAATTTAACACCAAGGGAATAATTATACCAGTTGAAACAACTTACTCCAATTTCATATTCCTTCTGTCTGAGTTAATTTCACAGTTGGGAACACCAGCATTACAAGATATAATTTACTGAGTGATATTCCTTAAAATGAGGCAGGTAATGTTCAAACTCTTATACTTTCTTTCTGCACCTTGCTCTTTCGATGTTCTCCAGGTGCCTGTTGCTCTGACCCTATTCACAGTCAGTGATATCCGTACATTAATCCATCATCTGAGAAATTGCCACCTGCCTGTCACCTAACACATTAGGATCCTTTCCATACCAACTAGAGAAGAATCCTTCTATCATACAAGGAGAAGTCTGGAAAACATAAACACATCCTTGTACCTTCCTTCATTTTTTTTCTTCCTGTGTCATCAATGCACATTTGAAAAGAAAAGACAACTAAAGCAATCTAGTTCCATGTTAGACAATGACTTGGGAGCCTTACTTTAAGGAACCAGCGTTTAAATACTTCACAGGACAGGAGTGCTAACCTTGAACCTAACATTTTGTGTAGATTTACAAACTGCATGCAAAGGTGGTGCTTCCAGTAATCCCTAAAAAAATGCATTGATAGCCCTCTGGTGCACGAAGTGAGCTGCTATTGCTAGAGCTCGCAGGTGTACTACACTGAAACTGAGTTTTCCTTTTTATTAAAGTCTTATTTATAAGTATAATCCAGCAATTAAAATATGGGCCTACCAACAATGCAGAAGTCTATTTCTGCTGATATATTCTCTGTTTTTAGGGAACCTAATACATTGTAGAACTGGACCCTAGCTGATCTTCAGATGCAGATTCCAATACCTGACAGGTATTACAGAGCTAACGGTCAATACAGAAACAATATCTCCTCTTTCAACCAGCGAGCTCTTTAGCCAGCTGGTAAACCTCTAAAAAGTGCTGACTGGTTCTGACCAGAGCTCTACAATATTGAACAGGACCCCAGAAAGGAAATGCAAAGTGAAAATCACAGCCTACACAGCAAACAGGCTTCCCCCCGCAAAGCTTCTTCCTGGTATGAAGCTAAACCTGAAGAACAATGTACGCTCTTCCAAAAATAAGTCCCTTCTTGACACTGGACTTGGAATCAAGAGGACTAAGTGTCCTGTCAGCCCGTAGATGGCACAAACACCATCAGCTCTTTCCAATTACCAACAACCAGTTAACAGGGAACACACTCAAGCCCACAGCTATTTGTGCAACCTATTTTATGTGGAAGGAAGAGAGCTTCTCACTTACACTTCCAGCAGCTTTTCAAAGTCCTTCATCATAAAGCAAGGAAATCAAGGAAATGAAACAATGTTCCCTGCACACAAGCACTGTATGTAGGCAAAAAAAACCAACAAACCAATACAGCAAAAATTAATTAACACTATTTTCTAGCACTCTATTCAAATCACAATGATTATGCTTTTGTAATTCAACTGCAGAAAATGAAACTATGAGCATTCTGCCAGATCTAGATTTGTTGGTGCCCTTGCAGCAGATTGTGTTAAGGCCCAGCAAAGTACAGCACAATTAAAGCAGTTTGCTTCACCAAGTTTCATCATTTTGGCCTGCAGACCAACTGGCAAGACACAGTTTGACTTCATTTTTATCCAGCTTCTTTCAGAAAATCTTACCTTGCAACCAAAGCCCTGAGGTCTGCTTTTTGTGTGCACCAAGATAAATATACAAGCGCATCTATAGCTTAATAAAGCCTTTTGTTATTGTGGTGGCTGGGTGTTTGTCCATCCTGTTGGTACTGTGTGGGGTTCCCTGACCAACAGTGAACATACAGTGAATCAGCTCACGTTCTTGGCCTACCTGTCACCAATGTGTCAGTGGATATTGAAGCAGTTTTTCAGCTCTTTCTAAATCTATGTCAGAAACACTGAATCTCAGCTCCTCCTCCAAAACCCTACCTAGTTGCCAAAAGCAGAACAGACTGTGCTTACAGTTAGGCCGGGCAGATCTTCCTTGGAATTCCTCCATTCCTCTTCACCCTGTTCTCCCCATTATGCTATTAAACCAAAGTCTGGGAAATTACAACCCTTCTATCCCATATGTTTCCACAAGAAAACAAGAAAAAACTGCAGCAAAAATGCAAAGTGCTAGATTTGAGTACTAGACCTAAAGAAGCCGATGTTCTTAATTTATTAGGAATGCTTTTAATAAAGTTTTGACCTAGGGAAGCCAGCACTGATGCTGCTTCTGCAACTCTGTCGGTCATTTATTTGCAAACAAGTTTGGACTGGGTTTAGACTTGCTCCACCACTCCTTTCACTATGGCCTTACTGTGTGCACTGCAGGGGGAAGTCACTCTGCCACAAAGCCTTTGTGGGCAGACTGAGCAAAAGAAAACAGGCAGGACTTATGGGAAAATACAAACACAATGACCTGTCGTGGGCTGGGGAAGTGGAACTTTCAGGGAAAATGAACCTTATGATGTCTTACCTGAAAACCCTAAAAATTAGGCTCAAGCTTAAAAGATTCAAGATAGAGGCATTCAAATATGCCAGCAAAACCTGGAAGGGAAGTGTAACAGCCCCCATATGCTGAGAAGACAGTTCAGCAGGTACAAGACAGACCCTTGACTACAGGCATATTTGAATAATATTCTTTAAGCCTTCATCTTTTCAAAACTGCTCTTTATATTTTTTTTTGTGTTTAGAAATACATTTGCCCTCCTTTCACAGAACAAACCAGCATCTTCCTCAGTAGTAAATCTTTTTAATATCCTTCTGTTTCACTAGAGCATCTTTTCTTGTAACTGCACTTTTACACTAGGTAACTGTATTCTCACATTTAACCTGTTCTATGTCTGCTTCTAAATCCCAACACAACCTACAGTAGTGTAAGATAGGCTGCCTGGTTAGTAAATAACACCTGAAATAGTTATAATTCATTTATATTTCCCACTGTAGTTATTGTTTGTGCCCTCCACCCTCTGCTCATCCACTTGAAAGAGTCACAAGCCTCTGGAAAAATGCTAACAAAACCTGCTCTTTAATGAAAGATATCCCATGGAAGCAACAGTTCAAGAGAGAAGTTCTCAAAGAACACATACTGTTTGAGAAGATTAAGCAGTAGTTCGAAAGAAGAAACTGCTTGTCAACTATAACTTCTGGTTTCTTATAAAACATGAATGTATTCTCTCACCTCTCACAGAGTTACCTACAAAACTTGTTACAAAATGTTTGTAACTCCAAGTATCTACGAGTAGAGCTTAAAAACTGAAAAAAGCACACATCATTTCAGGCATTGAATGCATCCTCGCTGCTCAGCCTGTTTGCTTTAAGTTGTGCATCAAGATACCACTCCAGTATAAACAAAGTTGTGGTACACATTAAAACCTTTTTAACAATCAAGCTGGTCTAAAAGTACTAAAAGCTTGTTTTCATAAGCTGAACTAGACAAGAACTTCTCGTTCTGACTTGTTCATTTTCAACAATGAGGACAGACTGCGGATATACTTGCTTGCAGGTCAAGGCAAACACATGGAGGGAAGAACTGTTCAACCTAAAGATGACAATTAATGCCTGTAAATCAGGTGTGAACACATTTAGGATGGAAATTATATCCCTGAAAGCTGTCAGGCTCTGGGACAATCTTGCAATCATCACAGAGATGATGTGATGCAGTGATTGCACTAGCAGGGAAGTAGGTCTGGTGACCCAAGAGGTCCCTCCAGTTCTGCACTCCTCTGAAGGTCATCCCAACAGCTTCTTTGAAGTCTTACTATGTTTTGCAACGTGTCTGTGCACGATACCAATGCCCTTGGCACTCAGCAGAATTCTCTCCTGTCTTTCAAAATCTTCAAGTAAGGCTGGAAGCAAAGCTGACTGCTGATCAGTACAGTGCAGTAATACCAGCTGTGATTAGGGGATTAATGACACACAATCAGCTTTAAGGAAGGATTCATTTCTCAGGTGGTAAAGCTACAAAGAATAAGCAAGGCCTGTGCACTTTTTTTCTGAAGGCGACTGAAGGGCCACCATCGCCTCCCAACACTCAAGAGCCACAGAGCTCATCACAGCCCCTGCCTCTGGCTCAGGGAATCAGTTAGCCATTTCTCAGAGTTGGGACAATGACATGGGGGTGTACCAATTAGCTATTCAAGCTATGAGAAGCCTCCTGGGAACCTGCTTCTGAAGCAAATAACTGAACTGAGGTGTGGCTCAGCCTCACCCCTGCTCAATCACTGTGTGGCCACATGTTGGTGTCAAGGTTGTTCCCATTCAATACCTTGTCAAGGCAAGGAGGGACAGAGCAGGTATAATACCAGACCTTGTCATCAGATTGACAGATTCAATGTGTCCTCAGTCTGATCCAATGAGCAGCAAAAAAAAAAGAACACCTACAGCATTAACTCCAGACACTAATATAATTCTGAAAGTAAATTTGAGACCCCAAGTTTACTGACTACAGACTGCTGCTTATCCAGAGTTCATTCCAGATACAACAGAACAGCTCGAGAGATTTATGTTGTTCCACCTAATTAACCAACAAACAAAGGCAGAAAAGGTCTGTCTTTCCAGATTGAAAGCAATGCGTTTAATTCAGTAGAAATGAAAGCTGATATTGTTTTAACTTTGGCAGATGCTCTATGAAAATTGCTAGCAATTAAATGTGTTATATTCACTGCTGTAAAATTTTCAAACTGCTTGTTTTGATTTGGCTTTGACTAGCTTTGTATTGAGAAATTTGGGGTTTAGTTATTTCAGAGTTTACACATCATTTATCAAGAGTGTGAAAATACATCTCTATCCACAGCACAACAGTTGGCTATAAAATAAAAAAGAGCAAGCTCTTCCACAACTACTATTTTGTTTCACAGCAAAACGGTAGCATATGATTGAATTTAATACTCTGCCCACCTTCAAAATGTCTTTTTTTCATTCTGATTTGTAATTGGTGCAATTAAAGTACAACTTGAAGGTTACCACATGAACTTGACCAGTTCCGATAGGATTTCTAACTCTTGGGTCATTGAATAGTTGAGCACCCTCATTGCACTGCTCTTCACTCTTGCTTCCCTACTGAAACAGAGCCCAGTCACCAACTGCTACGACCTGTGTCAACCCTGCTCTACCCTACGGCTCCACCCTACCCAGGCTGTCTGCCTGTACAGTACCTGGGTCACTGCAGAGCCACATCTCTTCGTACCAGCCTGAGTGCCAGGTAAAGCCCCAACGAGCACGCTGGCACATGATAAATGGGCAGGCTCAGCCTGCTCTCTTCAACTCTACGTAAGACTCTTCTTGCAGTCCCTAGACTGAGCAAGACTGTGGTTTGTTTCTGTATTTGAATTAAGCAGCTGCTTTGCTGTTTCTGTGGATTGAGAACCATCAGCCTTACAGAGCAGATGAGCCTGCAGACTGATTGCAGTGACCATCATTAGCACAAGCATCTCAATACAGGTATCTGGGGACTTCAGAAAGTCACTTTCTGCCTGGAAGAAGGCCACAATTTTGATGTATTTCAGGACACATAACTGCACTGACCACCTGAGTGTTCATACTGCCCACCTGGGCTGTCTGCAGCCTGTGTAATCCCAAACACAGCACAGTGTTTAAGAATCAGTGAAGCAGACCATAAATATATATCCTATAGCCATCTCTAAGGGGTGTTTGAGTCAGTCCACTTTCTGCCCCACCTACAGACTCCTGTGAACGTCTCTACACAGCCAGAGGGTTATATTTTAAGGTCACACCCAAATTATGAGGCTTCACCTGGCATGCACATACCATCATTTAAACCTGCCCATGAAACTTCATAGGCAAAATAAAAAGGCATAATTAAATTCTCCCCATTCAGTGAAGAAATAATAATTCCTTTGATGGATGAATTCAGGCCATCAGGCTTTCTCTTGAATCCTACACAGCAAGATCTATTTTCTAAAAATTAAGATGCTTATCTTCCTGATGAAGTCATGAGCATCACCTGATATACTGAGATACATTTTACAGAATACTCTTCTCTCTAAACCAGTAAACCTTTCAAGAAAGGTAGTGAAAACTGAGACCCCATGGCAAAGATCACTGGTTTGCTTTCAGCATCTGAAAAACAAACCAACCCTAACAAACACTGAATTCCATGAATGGAATTCCTTAGTGCTATGCTTATGTTTCCCCTGCTTTCCCTCTGAGACCAGTCTGATTTCTATTAAGGCTGTGCATTCCTTTCTACTTTCAAATTCGGCTGTGCTGAAGTATCGCATGGATTTTATATAAAGTGTTAGTACACTCCAGAGTAAATCTCTTTCTTATTAGTTCCTGTATAACACAGTGCCTCATTCTGCTGTGTCTTCTTCCAACAGGAACAGAGCAGTGGGATCTGAAATGTACCTCTTCTGCTGGCTAGCGATACAAAAGATCTTGCCCCCAGAGACCTACTTATCTCTTTAATTAAACACATTCTTGTGCCGATTTATGTGGTGGTGTCATGTCTTACGTGATGCTCAAGATACAAATAGAACAGGAAGTGTAAGAGGAAAACCAAAATATACACAGATCACTGAGGGGAAAAGGGAAGAGTCTCCTTGTGCTGCCATTCTTCTCAATTTTAAATGGACAGAGAAACAGAATTATGAAAGGAGACAGACTACGATTTAGCAAAAGTAGAGGAAGGGCTTGATTCCCCAAATATCCATATGGGACTCATCAGTACAAAATTCCTCTAATCATTGTAGGCATGTCACACCCAAGATGGGAAACAATCTTGAGACAAACAAGACAACAAAGACAAAAGACATGAAAATGAAAGTAAGAGAAAGATACTAGGCAATTGTGAAGCTAGAGGTGCTAATAAATCAAGGGGTGAAGAGTGCATTAACTGAAAGCATGTATAAGATGAAGGTAGTGATGTTAATTTCTTTTAAGCAATGTTGGCCAGAAACAGTAAGTATGGCATCTACAAATTGAGACAGAAGCCTTGTCTAAGAGAATGACGTTGCAGACCTTCATTGCTGTCCTTCTCAGTCTGTTGAACAACTTCCCTTATTAACAAGATTTTAAACCTGTGTAAGCCAATAGAACACACTGTTTTTCATCACCGGTAGATCCACAGCATAATCAACACTGTTTGGGTGCTTATGATAGAAGTCATTCCAGAGACACAAATAAGGCATACAACACCAGTAGCATCTAGTCTGCTGCCACTAAGTTGGTTTTATTTTAAAGGATATTAAGTAGACTGTTTTTTTTCCCAAAAGAGCACACTAACAAGAAACTGATCACCTTCTATGAGTTTTTAGGGCATACTACATTGCTTTTTGAGTTAATGTTGGTGGCTATAAGAAGAGTAATTCCCAGTTTCCTGGCTGGGCAGAGAGCTGACCTGGTAACATCCATGTCAGCCACGCAGCTGACACGATAAAATCTGTACACATCTTTATTCAGCACAGAGGGTGAGTCTTCTCCCAGGTATCCCAACGATCTATTCTCCAACTCATAGTTCACAAAGGGATGCAGAGGATGGTAACTGTGCTTTCAGTGTCTTTGAACCAAAGGCCAAGTCCTTACAACTTTCACTGAATAAACTCCCATCAGCTTCTGGTGAATGTGTTTGCCATACACATTTGTTTCTACTACCACTTTGATTTTACCAGCTCTTTAAGTACCTATAGCTCAGCTGCACTCCTTAGCACGACATTTAATTTGTCACACACTCTCTTACTAAAAAGTAGCTGCATTCTCCAGTAAACTGCAATTCACATTTCTCCCCTCACTAAAACTCACATCCAATACGGCCCCACCGCTTGTGTGGATTCTTGCCTGTCCATCTCTGCAGGCATGTGCCATCTCAGCCTTGGCAGTCCAGCCCTTACAACTCTTTTCCTCAGCTACCCTATCTTGCCTGGACAGCAAAACCTTCAAAATCAACCTCAGAGAGCAGGTCTGGATGGAAGAGTCATTGCAGAGTATTTTAGCTGACAGAAAAAAACATCTGCTCAGGCAGGCAAGAAGGCTTATTTTACATAGTTGACATACCAGCACTGTACATACAGAGTCTGCGAGTAAGCTAAGAGAAAGTGCTATTTTTTCTTCTTTGAACATTAGCCAACCATAGCTGTTTACTTCCAAAGTTCCTGAAGAAACCTCTAAGAAAATCTAATCTCTATTTTACAGATATTAAGTGGGTTTCTCCACAGCCCTGTATCCAGTCAGAAGATACCTCTAAGGCGCTCAACTGCAATAATTACTGATCACTTACATATTGTTCCCAGGTGTTGGGGAGAAAGAGTCTTTCCTGCACTACGCCAACAAACTACTCCTGCCAAGAAATTAACAGAGAGGCTGAGCGGCAGGTTTTGTGCTGGCAGCATTCCCTGAGTAGGAGCAAGCCCTGGTTTGATGTGCTGAGGAGAGGCCAGCCGGACACTTCCCTCCTGGAGATGTCCAAACAAGGAGTTGACCTCTCAGGTCCAATACTCGGTGTTACCAGCACGGAAAGCTGCCGCCCGGTGTAAGCTGAACATTAGGGAGGGAGGAAAAAAGCACCACTGAGAAAACAAACCGGCTCATTAAAGCTGCAGATTGACTCAAACGGAAAAACCTTCAGCGCCGGCGAAAGCGTCGCACCCCGAACTCCGCGCTGCATCACGGATCAGCGCTGCCCTTCCACGGGCCGGGAGGTGCCAGCCCGGGTGCGCGGCTGAAAGAAGGACCACCCCGTGGAAAGAGCCAACTGCCCACAGCTCCGGCCAAGCCTTCGAGCTGCCACGAGTCCCGTTCTCCCGCCCCGCTCCGCGATGCCCTCCCCTCCCACCCAAAGTTTTTTCCGTCGTAAGGAAACCCCTTGGTTTTGTTTTTTTCCACTCTTTCCCGGCGCTGTCCACCCGTCCCGTCCCGTCCCGTCCCGGGTTACTCACGGCGCGGGGCCGGCGCGCAGCGCTCCGCGCGGGCTGGGCCGTGTGCGGTGCCTCCGCCCGCCTCCTGCAGCAGTGATGTCAGAGGCGAGCGGGGTGTGGAGAGAAAACAGCGTCCAGAAGTGTGCGGAGGGAGGGCGGCGGGGCCGGGGCGAGCACGGGAGGAGCTTCCCCCGCCCGTTCCCAGCCCGCCCCTGCGGGGGGCTGTGCGGGGCTGTGCGGGGCTGGGCTGCGGGCGGTGCTGCCACTGGGAGGGGAGCCGGGGGCTAACTGGGAGCGGAGGCGCTGAGCTGGGAGCCCGGTACCGGCTTGGAGGGGGAGCTGAACCGGGCGTCGGGGGCGCGCGTGAGCCGGGAGCCGCTCCGCAGCCGCTGTGCAGTTGCGGGGTGCCCACCAGCCTCGGGAGCGTGAAGGGGCGCGGGAACGGTGCTGCCCCGCGGCGGGGCCGGGGCTTTCCCCGGGGGGAGGCACGGAAGCCGAACGCGAGGCGGAGAGCCCCGGTGCCCATCGCGGGCGGGGGCTGAGGGCAGCGGCGCCGCGCGGGTCCCGCCTCTCCTCCCCGAGATCCCTGCTCGGGAGAGCCTCCTCCTGCTCGGCAGGGATGCTCGGTGTGTCCGTCACTTCTGTGTGGAGAACGGAGGGGGAATACGCGGTTATCGAGCCGTCTGCGGGCAGCTCAGGCGAGCCCCGGGGTTCTCACAGTATCACAGTATCACAAGGTTGGAAAGGACCTCTGAGATCAAGTCCAACCTATAACCCAACACCAACACCCACACTAACACCAACCATCATCTAAACCATGGCACTCAGTGCCTCATCCAGTCTCCCCTTAAACACCTCCAGGGTCGGTGACTCCACCCCCTCCCTGGGCAGCCCATTCCAATGACCAATCACCCTTTCAGTGAAGAACTTTTTCCTCACATCAAGCCTAAACTTTCCCTGACGAAGCTTGAGTCCCTGCCCTCCAGTTCTGCCACTGGTCACCTGAGAGAAGAGACCAATCCCTGCCCGACTACAACCTCCTTTTAGGGAGTTGTAGAGAGCAATGAGGTCTCCCCTGAGCCTCCTCTTCTCCAGACTAAACAGCCCCAACTCCCTCAGTCACTCCTCGTAGGGCTTGTGCTCCAGCCCCTTCACCATCTTCGTTGCCCTCCTCTGAACACATTCCAGCATCCTGACATCTTTCCCAAACTGGGAGCCCAGAACTTGACACAGTATTCAAGGTGAGGCCTGACCAGTGCCGAGTACAGGGGCACAATAACTCCTCTGGTCCTGCTCACCACACTATTCCTGATGCAGGCCAGGATGCCATTGGCCTTCTTGGCCACCTGGGCACACTGCTGGCTCATGTTGAGCTTCCTGTCAACCAGCACTCCCAGGTCCTTTTCTACCTGACTACTCTCCAGCCACTCTGTCCCCAGTCTGTAGCTCTGCATGGGATTGTTGTGTCCAAAATGAAGTACCCGACATTTGGACTTATTAAACATCATCCCATTAGAATCAGCCCAGCTCTCCAGTCTGTCCAGGTCCCTCTGTAGGGCCATCCTACCCTCTAGCAGATCAACTCTTCCTCCCAGCTTGGTATCATCTGCAAATTTGCTGATGATGGACTCAATCCCCTCATCCAGATCATCAATAAAGATATTAAACAGGACTGGACCCAACACCGATCCCTGGGGACACCACTGGTGACCGGCCGCCAACTGGATGAGACACCATTGACCACCACTCTCTGGGCTCGGCCATCCAGCCAATTCCTAACCCAGCACAGAGTGCTCCCATCTAGGCCACGGGCTGCCAGCTTCCCTAGGAGTCTACTGTGGGAGACAGTGTCAAAGGCCTTGCTGAAGTCCAGGTATCCCACACCCACAGCCTTCCTCTCATCCACCAGGCGAGTCACAGGGGCATAAAAGGAGATCAGGTTGGTCAGGCAGGACCTACCCCTCCTAAATCCATGCTGGATGGGCCTGATCTCTTGGCCGTTCTGCAGGTGCCACATGATTTCTCCTGAAGCTCCTGCAGAGTCTGCAAACCACCAGTGCCGGCGGCAGTAATAAACCGTGTCTGTTTGCATCCCAGTTTTCACAGAATACGTGGCAAAACAGTTGAAGTAAAGACTGTTGCCGGCCGGGTGATGCTGTTCACTCACAAGCAGGATGAAGGCTGTAATTCAGCTGTTTGGCCGCCTCACAGGTTTTCGTGTGGGCACAGCCCTTGCTTCCTCCGAGAGCCAAAGCTGCTCGCCTGCTGCTCAGGATTAGCGCTTTCCACTGAGAAAAGCTGGTGAGGAAACTCGGCTATTCCAGTGTGGCTGTAAACCTCTCTAGTTTATGTTTGTTTTCTTTTGTGCCTTAAGTTCTGTTACAGTTCTTCACAAGCTCCTGCTAAGGTTTGGGTTGGATGTTACCTAAAACTCAGCTAGACCATGACATTGGATTCAGACCAAACTCACATGTGTTTCCCAATCGCAGAGAGTACCTGTTCTGTGAGAACTGTAGTGAATTTCAGCAACACCATCCCTCTTCCTAAAGTCTTCACACAAATAGCAACTATTCTGTTGAGCAAAACACTCTCTCGGTTACTACTCAAAAGCTGGTAGCATGATCTCACTTCATTGTGCCTTCACCTCTTCTGAAGTGCAGCAGAAGTGGCCACGTACCACTGTTGGGAATCTCACACGCTGCTAAAAAGTAAAATTACAGCAAAACTGAAAGAGTTGCTTTGGCAGTAAGTTCCACCAACTCCACCAAACTCTACCAGCAGTTCAACTGGAGTAAATGGCCTTTGATGGTATGGTGATCCCTTTCTCTGTGTCATTTTCACTGTTTTGTATTAGCTTTAGTGCTGTTACAACTACTAAATGATAAAAAACCTCCTGCATTCATAAATCACTTCAAAATCATATAGAAGACTATCCAGTGCCATAAACAGAACCAACTGTTCACTGAAACTTTAGGTTTCTATATGCTCATATATATTCCAAGTTTCGGGGTAGGAGGTACTGTCAAAAACCTCTAGTGGCTGCTTCCTTTGTACATCACCTGTTTTCTGGTAATTGCCTTGTGGTTAGACTGGATTAGGAATTCAAAGTGGCTCTGAGGGGAGATGCTCATAGCTTTGGGAGTGAAGGAGCAGAAGTGAGACTCTTGGGAGTATCAGTGGAAGAGGCAGCCTCGCTTGTCGATTTCCAAGAATTTCAGGAAAGAAAGCGGTACCTCAGATTGAACCAGCCACTGATAAGTGTAAGCAGACTCATTTCCACTGGGCTGAAGCATTAGAGGGAAGTTGCTTAAAACATTCCCCTCATACAGAGCTAACTCTGCAAGTGGAATTGTTGTATGAAACAGAACACACGATTTTTAAACAAAGATGCTGTTGCTTACAACTTAAGTGACTGGAAAGGGGAAAATTGACTATTCCACTTCATCATGTACTGCATTAAAGGTGCCGCTTGCTAGAAAGTATAAAATATTGTCCCTGTAAGAAAACATTTACTGGTAAAAAAACCCTCCTTTCTTTTCCCTCAATTTCTCTTGTATTTTTAATTGTTATATAGTTGTCATTCATATTTTATCTTAGCTAGAAGCAAAGAATAAACATTTTTAAAGCAAGATCAACACGCTGTCAGATGACTTCAGGCTGTTCCTTGAAACAAATTATCCAGGTTCTGGTGTGCTTTGAGTGATTTTTTTTTTTCCAAATGCAGTGCTAAGTGTCTGAAAGTGGTGTTGACCTTTTCCCTGCCTTTTTCTTCCCTTATTTGCATGAAGGATGACTGTGTGAGGTTTGAAGGAAAAGGAAGCATAGCCAAATGTCTCCTTCTGCCTCAATAATCTTGTCTTAAGAAACAAGCTGTTTGAAAACAGAGTTACTGACAAAAGGGCAAACACAAGACAACCGTTCCATGCCAGTTCTTCCTGCTTGTCTTGCTGTATCCTAGACTGTATCTTTGAAACCAGATGGAATACATAAATGAACAGATGTATCTCTTCCACTACCAGCTGTTAGAGAGTGGACACAATTTGCTTGTATATTTGAGATAAGCCTTTTTTTCCAATAGGTATAATTCCCTTTTATATATGAGGAGTTTTCAGAGCAAGGTCTGAAAGTACAGACTCAGTAGCTGTCATGAGCCAGACTGTGTAATGAAAATACAGGCTCAAATACAAGTGTGCATTGAATGTTGAAAGTCCAATGTGAAATAATTTACAGACAATTTTCAGATATGTAAAATGGGACAGTGATATAAATGTTGGTCTCATTAATTTGTAATATAAGGAGTGCAATAGTAAGTTCTTTTTTTTCTTTACATTTAGTGATTTCATAGTTACACTTCATGCCTTACCATGTACCTATCAAAATTACCAATCAAGTTCAGTATTTACATAGCTAGAAGGGATCAGGGCATGCTTTCTGCTGTTCAGTAAGAGGTTGTAAGTGAAAGCACATGCTAACAAGGTCTTTGGATTTATCTGAACAGGAATAGGAGGGAACGTGCAAGAGAGGATCGTGATTGCCAGTGACTCCAAGAAGCCTTCAGAAGGAGGGAGCTGCTGATCAGTTGGATAAAAGTAATTACTTGTCCAAATCCTAAGCACTTTTTGGTAAAAATGTCTCTGCCTAGACAGGCTGTAATCTGACCTCTCTCAAAGTGGAAATACTATGCCAAAACTCCTACTAAGAGGAGCATAAGCATCCTTGTAATGCCAATCTGTTAGTTTGTTGCAATGAAAACCAATGTACCAATCAAGGACTTTTAGCACAGTAACAATACTGGCACTGTGTTTTTCTTTAACCATGTGTGTAAAAATCCTCCAGATTATTGGTTCAGAGTATGCAACACTAGCAAGCTTTTTTCATGCTTTCTTTTCAAAAAGAAGTTACATTTACTGCCAAAGCTCAGCCACATATTCATAAGTAAAATTGATGAGCTAATGCTGAATGGTAAGAGGTTTCATCAATGAAAGTGAGTTCACATATAAGCTTGTATGGTTGTGCTGTTGTTTTTATTATGGAATAAATAGGTATGGATGCATATATTCTGTATATATGCATATATATATATACATATATAGATGTATATATAGAGAGGTATGGATGCATATATTCTGTAAGGAAGACTGAAAGTTGGAGTCTTGATTTTGCTCATTGCCATTGATCAGGAAATGAGCCTCACAAGTTGAAAGCCCCAAAACTGTATATTTAGGGGGGGGAAATCCCCCAAAACCAAGCTTGCATGCACGAGTGATTTCAATCCAGGAATCTGAACAAGGGTATAGAAGCCCTAATTTAGCGTTCAGATGGGAAACCAAAGACTCATATCTTCCTTAAGGCTTTTCAGACATAAATAGTAAGACAAAATAAATAGTAAGATCATCAGTAAGACAATGAGAGTAATTTTCACTGCAATTTGCCTATTATATTTTTTGGAAGAAGTTATCTAAAAAGTGCATGGTATGTTGTTAGATTTCTCCTAGTTTCAGTCTTCCACTTGGATGGATGCTGAATTATCCCAGTCGTTGCTTCCTCTGGCTGCAAGAAACCTCACTGTTTGAGTGTGAACATACTGCTGTTTGAGCTATGGTTTTTCCATATTAGTTTTTCACATGAAGAGGAAGTAATTGCCAAATACTTAGGGAGGAGTAGAGTGAACTTCAAAGCATTCTTAAAAGAGCACTGATGGAAGAAACTTCAAATGTTTCCTATGTTTCTTCCATCAGTACCTACTAGGTGCAGCAGCATGGGGAAAATTAGCATTCAGCTTAAGGTTACTTGAAGGTCAGCTTATAAAATGTCCATTTAAAAAAAAAAAAAAGCAGTAATTTGTAATACTTTGCCTGGCCGTTCCTGTGAACAGTAAATTTTTGCCCACAATTAACAGAGCTGTTCTCCACAGAGCTTTCCATGCTGCATCTTTTATCCTTCCATTATTTGTCATCTTCTCTTAACAAAGACTGACAAGCAAAAAAGCTTTGCAGAAATACTAAATTGAGGTTCATATTTTGTTTATTTAGAGTTAAAAATTTTTACAGGAAATTCTATAAAATAGGTCATCCTGAATAGTTAAAAGTTAACATGAAACATAATATTAATAATTAATAATATTAGCATTGGAAATTTTAGAAACTGGGATTCCGAAACTGCTTGCCTTGGAAGTATCTATCCATTATCATGTGATGCATGTAGTGTTTGGGATAGAAAAACCATTCCATTTACCATGAAAATACATTATGTCTTTCAGAGCAAAGTCACACTCTGCTAATGCTCAAAGCCCAGATGAATATGATTTCTTCCCCAATTAAGAAGTGTGCTGTAGAATGATTCCAGCATTGGACAGCTCTGTGAGGGGAGGGATGGAGAAAGCAATGAGAAAGTAGAGAGTGAAATGGACTTTTCCTCTCTCGTGGTTCTTTAGAAGTCCATAGAAATGGAGCTACCGTGCCTAATGTAGAACATCATTCCATTAGTCACCTTCAAGACCACTGAGGTACATCAACCTTCTCTTAGCTTTGTTCACCTTCTCCTTCCCCTCTGCAGGTGTCGGAGGGTTCTTTGCTTTCATCCCTAAGAGCCCTCATATACTCAGATAGTGTCTCAGATCTTTACAAACCTTAGTGTGTCCTTGGTTAACCACCTTACTCACATACTTCTTCCTACTCCAGTCTTGGGAACATTTTATCCTCACCTTTAAAGGAACATGATGAGATTAAGTAAGAGCAGCAGCTTCTCAATAATCCTTAGCTCCCTGAGAACTGAAGATCTGGTTTAGGCTTGCTGAGCCCAGAACAAGGAGGCTAAAAGGAGTTCTGACAAACTTACAAAATCTTGAGGGATCTGAAAGTGTTTCCTTTTTCTCATTCCTCACTTCCATCTCAGCTAGTGTTCTTCTCCACTGTTTTTTATCCCAATGTCAGCTTCCAGACCAAAAGACGCATGAGTCCAAAAATATTCCTGAAAACGAATGCCTTTAGTTAGCTGCAGTAGGGCCTTGCTGAAACAACTGAGAGGCTTGGACATAAGCAGCACAACACGTCAGGGAGTTACGTTTCATGGTTTATGTACCAAACTTATATAGGATATATTGATTTGAATTTTTGTTTGCCATGCTGATCTCCAGCACCTGCAAATCTGTGCAGATGATATTAAATGGAAAGGAAGAGCTGACCCTTCCTTTCTTCCATACTCTTGTGTCTTCTCCACTCTTGAAAAATGTTTTTTTTTTTGTATTAATGTTGTAATTACTTTAAGAAAACCAATAAAACTGTCTGACAAAAACTAGCCGAGACAAACTGTAGTGCTGCCCCTGGAAATGTTATTACTGGATCAGGCCAAGCCATTTGCTAGTGCAGTGATCTCATTATTAGAACTTCTTAAAAGCAGTATTTCAGAAAATGGTTATGGATGATGGTAGGAAAAGCATTGAGTCCAAGGGCCTCTAAATCAGGAGAAGATTTTGGTGCTGTTGGATAGTGAATCTATTAAGTCAAAAGTTCTATGGACAATGATAAATTAAAAATTAGCTCCATAACTGGATCTAGCTATTAGAATTCTTTAATATTAGGATTTGACAACCCTAGCTTTGTTTGGAAAAGAAAAGGAAATGAATTGGTAAGGACTAAAGGCAAGCTACAACACAAAATAAGTTGTGGCAGTACAGTACAGTATGTCAAGGGCTTAATGCATTAGAAATGAACCTGTATGTTGCTTACCATCCTGCCAAAACAATTGCAATAGCAATCGAACTGTCTAAACATATAGCTTTACAAATCAAATAAATAAGAGAACAACTTTGGACGAGTCACTCTGCTAAAGATATGAGTACAGGAGACTAAATCTTGTTATTGAAGAGGGGTAATAAAGGACTTGGCCACAGAAAACTTACCATTGTTTGAAATCTGCAGGAGTGTGTGGTTAAAACGGCAGGACCAGGATTTCATTGTACAAACAAAATCCCAAACAAGGTCAGAGTGCCCTACAAGAAAACACATTTTTGAAAAGTAGCCACTTATGTTGCTTAGAGGAAGAATATATTTTGTCACTTTGGTTACTGACCTTATCATCCAAAAAAGCACAAATCCTTAATCACTCACAAATCATTAAGAATTAAGTAGAAAATACGCCTATTTGTTCCACCAAGAGAACTGCCCACTTTCACCACATTCCAATATCATCAAATATTTAGAATGTGAGGAATTAACAAATCACATTTTAATCTACCTGTGAGGCAAAATAAGCTACTTAGCATTTTTATTTCTTATTAGTGTCCAAACACACAAGGAAAATTATGCAGCAAAGGCGAGGACACAATTTTTCTGTATGAATCTGTTCTGCAAAACAAATATGTAAATAAACAGCTCTTGACTCTGATCTGCCTATAAGATAGTTCTGTTGCCCTCCACATGGAGCAAAACACAGCATTCCTGCAGCTTTCTCTCTCAAATAACAAACCCACTGTACAGATACACTTTTCTCCGTAGAAATTTTTGCACATGCACACATGTACACTTTCAAATATGTACACATAAAAATTCAAATCCAGGAACTGTGTCATCTGAAAAGAATTTTTGGATTAGTGTATTTTTAGCACACGCTACAGAGGCTCTCATTCTGTACACCGTTTGGAAATTCATCATCTTTGTTTGTTGTTGTGATGTGTCTCTATGCATGTAAGTGTTGGCTTTTTCTAAGGTTGTCTGTTAGAAGAACACAATATTTTTATTCCTGACAAATTCTTATGTAAGTTTAAATATTTTAATGATCACTTAACTAAATCTCACAGGAAAAGCAGTGCAGAACAGGGAGAAAACTCTGCAGATTTTAACACTTGCTGAAGTCAATGGAATAGGCATTTAACTCTTCATGGATGCATTGGGGTGCTGCATGAGACACAGACATGGCAATGAATCAGGTTGTGCCTGCAGATATGCATTTTTAAATCTCATTGACTTAAGTGGGTGTTGCCACATGCACGATTTGGACCTGATTACTCTTAGAGTGGGGATTGTTTTCATAGTGATAGCAAGTAGTAATACTGAATGGGCACAGCATGAACCTCATCATTAATAAGAGCTAAGTTTTTAGTGAATTACAGGCAATTTAAATAAAAAAACAAAAATTTGAAGTATTAACAATTCTGAAAATTTTACATTTTAACTCCTACTACATAAACGGCGCATAAGGATATCAGGAAACACCAGTGTGCTGTAACTCTTGCAACATTATTGGAAGACTCAAGGCATTTATTGCTTTCTCAAAGACAGTCATAGGAATGTGAGATAACCTTTTACCCTCATAATAAAAAAAAAAATAGAAAATGTACTTGTCATCTAAAGGAATCCCAAAATTCCTTTTTTGAAACCTGTCATTTTTTAAGTCAGCCATAAAATATATTGTGACCTGACTCATGGCTTTTGAATGTTGGTCCTTGCCAACACTGAGAAGTTATTATAAAGATCTTCATCCAAAAAACCAAAAAATACTAGCAATTCCACAAAGCAAGTTAAACTGTATTGTAATAGCTGGGACCTCTATATGTATTCTAATTTTAAGTAAATTTTGTTAAGTAAATACATTACAGCAGACTCTAAAAATCAGGTTGATATAAAAGGAATGAGCAACATATACTTATTAATTCAAACAAGAAGCCTGTTAATGAGTATAAGAAGATTTCAAGCTGAGAAGGAAAGTACTAATGGGCGAGTTAGGTCTGTCTATACTGGGCTTGCAGATCTGGGTGTGTGCAGCCCTCCTCCCCTTTCCCTCTGACCCACTTGCTGTTTCCACAGGAAGGAAACACATACATGCAAATCAAAAGGAAATATAAGTGTGCTCCACCAGGACTGGCATCTGCCTTTCATTAGAGGTAATGAATGAGTTGGGCAGTTCGAACAGCATCATGGGGAGCAAGCTGGATAGTGGTAGGATTTAGATCAAGGAGCAGGACTTTACTGAAGGCAGGAGTAGCATTATAAATTGTAAGTGGAAATTATTAATGTTGCAGTTTTATTTTTAATTTATAAGAGAGGATATCAGGACGTTCAGTAAGTGAGATGAGGCAGAGTATGGGATCTGTGCAAATAAGTTTTAGATAGCTGAAGGGGCATCAGGTACATACCTACAGAAGATGGGGAGACCAACAGTTACGGTCGTAGCCCCATGGTTCAAGTGGAAGCAGAAAGATTTGAGTGAGATTGATTCGCATGACTTGTGCATTAGCTGTGTTTGGGACTTGGTTTTTCAACCCTGATCTGCACATACTTGTATTAAGAAAGAAGGAGTATTTGTCTAATGAAGAGGAGAGCAAACTTAGCGAAGCTGAATTTCCCCACCGATAGGAGGTGAATTCTCTGGAACCAAGTGCACTTCTGGGAAAGCTGTTTCTTTCTCTCTCCCGTCTCATTCCAGGACTTGAACACTTTTAACTGTTCCCTTGCCAGACAAATGTCATCCACCACACAGTTGGATCTACTTCTTTGTTTCTTGCATTTATCCTACAATCAGTCTAGACTTGTCTAGCATTGCTTTGCATTCTTGGCAATTTCAAGGAAACATATGTCTTGCTGGCTGCAGGAGGGCAGCTCGGATTGAACGAGCTGTGGCTGGAGTGCCCAGGCTGGCCTGTTTTCAGAAAACCACAGCAGCTTCATCTCTTTTCCCGTTAAGAATTCCATTTAAACTGTCTTATGTTCTTTTCTCCATGCTTAAAACATCATGTAGGATGTTGTTTACAATCTTATGTATGGAAAAGCATATTCACATATAATATCTAGCCTTGCAGTTCTTCCTCTTTCACTTAAACTGAGCAACTAATAGCTGCTAAGATACAAGGAAGGGCTCTAAGTGTTGTTAGAATCTGCATCTCATTTTTGTTCCCATAAAAAACTGTTTTGTAGTGTGGATTCATAAAGATTTAATGGCAGATAAAATCCAAAATATTTCAGAAGGAAAGGAATAACAGGAGTTCACACGAGGTTTTGCAATTTATTTCCACAGAAATTATGTAAATTACTTGGTCTGTTTAGCCTACAGAGTAACCAAAGGGGCCAAGTGCATCTCTTGAACATGCCCTGAAGATAAAAAGCTTGGCAAAAGAGCACTTGCAGCAATGATTAGAAGCTTCAAAATCAGATGATGATGATGATGCTTATTATTAGAGATTGGGCAGGTAACCAACCACTCCTCTTGAGGAGCTCATTGAACACTGCACAGGGTTTAGAGATTGCTTCTCTTCTGTGGTAACTTATTCTGTTGGTTTGAACACAAGTTCAAGACTGCTGAGCCTTCACTTGCTTTACTCAACTCATAATGCTTAGGAGGTGACTTCACTTCTTAACTATGCAATGGATTTTATACTTACCTCCCATCCAGACTTGTCAGAGAGCTTATCAGTCCACATATGAAGAATTCTATGAAGCTTTCAAGGCAGTGGTTACAATTATTTCCATAGATCTGATATGGTTCTTGATGTAGTGCTTTTGCATTACTTTCATGCTGAGTTGAGATTCACTTGGATCTGAAGAACAGTAAGAAAAAATCATGTCGGAAAAATGTTGGTAGGAAGACTGAGAGAAGCTTGCCTAGCTGAGTATTTAAATCTTTCAAGAACAGAAATCCCATCATCTGTATGTCAGCCTGTCTCAGACTTGCTGTACCCTCCTGGTAAAAAAGGTTTTCCTAGCATCCAGTCTGCACCCTCAGAGCTGCAGTTTATGTTCATTGCCCTTGCTGTATTGTTTAACACTACATAGGAAAGTTTGGTCCTTGTGACTTCACAAATCCTTTTCAAATCATTCTAGGCAGTTAATAGAATGCCTGTTCGCCTCCTTTTCGTCAGACTAAACAAATGCTCTCTTTGTAGGATATGTGCAAAATTCCCTAAGCAGTACAGAATGGAAGAAGCAGGGACAGATTAAAGGAAAAAGGCAGGTGAGAGCAATGTGCCACAGCAGCTGTGACTGGTGAGAGGCTCTGCACCACCAGCGAGGGAGAGGTGAGTGAGTGGTGCTTTAACATGCACAGTTCACCAGAGGGTCAATGTTCTTAGCAATGACTTGATTTAATGATCTGAAGATATATTTATGTCATTAGATTTTAGGCACAGATAAATGAATCATTATATACGTATCGGGAAGATGAAAATTCTGTTTGCAGATATTTGCAAAGCACGAATATGTGTCTAACTGTCCCCTACTATTTCTGCTTGAATGTGTTAATATACACCTGGATTGCTCTAGGAACAAAGATCTGTGAGCCCATAGGGCCCATGTTCTGGAGACCTCTCTGTGAAGGGAAGGACATACAATATAAAATCTATCAGTCAGAACACATAATAATATGGTTGGTTGATTCTCTAGCTGAAAGGAAGTCTGGGAATATTATTTACTTTCTTATCCTTCTTTTTAGTTGAAAGGTAGAAGTGCTTTCTATATGTTCTCAATACCTTTGAGTCTTTTCCTCCTCACAAACAGGACAAATTAGCTTGTTTCTTTACTCTCCCACAACTTTGTAGGACTGTTCTACACTCAGTGCAGTGCTGCTTTGCAGAATGTGTTGGAAGGTAAATGTCTTGTCCTGAGCAGTCTTTTATGTACGAGGAAGCTATTGTAGTTAGCAGATCAAACCAGACTTCAGTTGTTGTGAAAATATGGACCTAACAATGCTTTGTAGGTTCACATGGTTGTGGGTTTGGTGGGATGTAGCAACATTCTGTCATCAGCATTTAAATTGCTTAAGTTCAAAAGCTGTATGGGATTTCTGAATTGTTCCTGAAAGAATATATGAAGTCTGTTGGGATGAGTCATTTATCCCATGTACTCTAATCTGAGTTTCCCCATTAGTCTCATCCATTGATGTTATTTGTCTTAGGTTTCTTCATTCATTTCAGGATGGTGTTTCAGGAGCTTCTGGGGAGTTTTTTACCACATCTTAAGAAAATGCTGCGTTGGCTTTTAGTTTGCAAATTTCTGTTTCGAGGTACATTTCTCTGTTCTGTTTTAACAAGCTTTGTCTGATTTGAACACTGTATGAACTGAATGGAGACTGGGTTTTGTGTGCCAGTTCCTCCCAGTGGGTCCATGGCCAGAGTTACATACAATTTGTTGGGCATGTGTGTCCAGTGCTGCAGTGCCTGCTGTGCCTGGGGGGCCGCAGTCACAGAGAGGCATCTCCAGTCATTGTCCCAAAGGGGATCAGTTCCACTCCCCCTTCAGCCACATGTCCTGTTTTGGTAGCCACATGACCAACTTCTATTCAAGCTCTGCTGATGTGGTTTAGGAGAAAGATAATTCTGCCCATTTAATAAAGAAACTCTGCTGATTTTTTTTTTTTTAATTATCTATTTAGAATTAAACGTAGCTGGTATTCTGCCTTCACTGTGAACAGGCTTAACTCAAGCCAGTGAGTGAGACTTCCTGTTTGAGCCCCAGAAAGGTGCAAATATAAAAAATCATAGAGCCACATTAAGTTTCTTCTTCATGTATTCTCTTTCCTTACTTCGTCAAGCTCTCCTTTGGGACAGGTTGTTTCCCTTACATGAGAAGAGCAGTGTTGATTCCAGTCAATGTGTTAGGAAGACAGTACTGAAGTTCAGAAAGATCTGGAGTGTGAGAACTTTGAGCCTTTTCTGATACTAAAGTCTTCTGAATAAACCGCATCAAGCAGTTTATTCTTCTATCATTTGGAACCTATTTCATAGTCTCTTAAATTATAATTGCAAAAAAAATGTTCCTGTATCTCTTCTCATTATTCCTCTTCTACTTATGCTCACACTTTCAGCCACCATATTGACTTGTTTCCCCCAATTTATCAATACATTCCCAACAATGATACAGAGCCATCTTAATTTAATTGCCAGAATACATATTCAGTTCCTCCTGTGTTTAGCCTGTAACATTTGTCTAACTCCCTTCCCTCTCAGGTTTGCCTAAAATACTTGCTGACTGTTTGTCCCACTGGTTACAGCCTGGGAGCAAAGTGCTGATCACAGCTGCTGAGACAACCCAGGTGAATGCCCTGAGACTGGCGCTGTGGACAGACCAAGCATGTCCCTGCCTCGCTTGCTCACCCAGGTGCTGAGCTGGCCCTGGCAGCAGCCTCAGGGTAAACAAGGGGTGGAAAGGAACCTGCAGCCCTGAGGTAGATACGGAGGAGCAGGAGACAGAGAGTCCACTGAGGTACACAACACAGCTCATTTTCTCTGGTGAGACTTTCCTATGAACAAGGAGCTTCTATTTGCTAGGACAGCTATCAGCATTTTAAAAATCAGCTTCATCTTTGCAGCTAGCTGCACTTACTACTTGCTTCAGGCACTAATTTAATCAAAACACACACAGCAAGAGCTCTTATCTTTTTCTTGCAAACCACAAGTACTGTACAGTGTGAGTTCAACTTCTTCAGCCCAAAGCATGCTGCCATATGTTAGCAAGGTGCACTTGCGAATAATTACTTCCACCTGTGAACAAAAATTACTTCAGTAACACCTAAAAGACAAGACTACTATACCTAAAAAAAAGCATACTAGAAAGAACATTTTTCTTCCATAAATAATAGTCCAGCTGTGCGTGAGGGCTATTGTGAAGCTCTGAATACAGATTCATGTCCATTTTAAATGCCATAAACTGCTCATCACACTCTGTACCAGATGATTCACTTTTTCCAACCGCTTCAATGTTGCACATATGGAATCTGTTGTATATTGTCAGATAGTACTGCACTATGTTTCATCCCTTTGTGTATATAAACCATGCTGAGTCTTGCAACCATTCCTATAATATCCTTACTTCTGCAGTGTTCCTCTCGGGAGAGAGAAGGCAAGGCTTTTTCACACTTCATTTTGTACTCCGAATATGGGATCTAATTAATATATTAATCTTAATTGTACAAGGACACAGAAAATTACTTGATCCTATGTTAACTTGCACAGTTTGACTTCAGAGTGCTTAGCTTGTGATCCTAAAATTACGTTCTCTTTTCAGATTGTAGGTTCTGGATTGGTTGGCTTGGTTGGATTTGGTTTTTTTCTGTTGTTTTTTTTGTGCCTTAACTTTTTTTAATCCCCTGCAAGTTTTGACAGTTGCATTTGTAGAAGATAAAAGCTTCTCCTTGTGGCATAAGGCCTTCTCATCTGCCTTAAACAATCTGTGTTTGGCAAATGGGATTAAAGTTTTTCCTTGCATACAAAACAGAAGTTTAAAGTAATCAGCTGTCAATAAACCTGTTGGCAGTTGTTCCAAAATATTCACAATAGTTTATAGATTGCTATGGCTGATTGGCAGTGCTCGCTGAATTCCTCAAGAGGGTGGAATTGGAACCACATCTTGTGGGTGTGTCGTGAGGAACGAGGGGGCTGTGTGGATGTGTATCTTCTCATTTCTTCTGACTTCTAACCTGGAACTACAGCAACCTCTCATTTTTATTCAAACCTTTGGATGTGAAAGGCTTCAAACTTTTTTTTATGTGTGTGTCTGTACTCTAAATTACAGCAGCAGCTTTCAGATTAAGACTGTCTTTTCAAATTTTCTGTGTGACTGGTTAGTGTGGTCTCCTTCCTTTGGCTTATGTTTGTGGCCAATTAAGCACTCTAAATTTCTTGTAGCTTTGTCCAAACAGGGAAGTCACAAATATAAGCCGTAAATTAAAGCATAGCATAATGAAACTATTCTTAAAATGTTGAATCACTTGTGTTGAAAACATTGGGGACTGATTGAACTTGTTGAAGAGCCAGCACTGGAGAGTTATTCCCTCATCCTCCTCCCTCACATGCACCTAAAACTAGCCTGACAGGTGAGAAACAGGCTTTCTGGTGTGGTTTCTTTGCCTGCTTTGATAGTGCCTGCAGCTCTGCCAGGTGCAAGGTGTGGCTGCATGAGAGCTGAACTGCCTAGTGGTGAGTTGTTTATCTTTGCTGGGAAACCTGTGGTAGGGAACGTTGAGCTTAGACATTTTGCTCACCTGTGGTGAAAGCAGCCCCAATCACTGCAGTGAAGGTGCATCAGTTAATACTGAATAATCAAACCCATAATGGAAAAATAAGAATTTGTCTCTTTGGCATTTCACTTTTTTTTGTTTGTTTTTTTTTTTTTCCAATGGCTACGTCCAAAGATTATAGGTTCCATGAGAATCTAAGGGAACAACACTCTCCACCCTTGCAAAAGCAGAATTGCCACTTTGTGACGTTCCTACTCAGTTTTCTGCATATTCGGAATAAGTAGTGATTTGGTGGGGGGGTTTAAGAAAAAATAATCCCACAGTGACAGTCTGCCTTGAAGGCCTCATTTCACAGGCACATGATCAGTAGTACAGCCACCTGAAAAGCAATTCTACTGTACTCAACCCTGTACCAAATTACTGCAGTAGTTTTACTGTTGAATGGGAGAGTATTTGTGTGTGTCAGTAGATACTGGAATGCAAACCTTTATTTCGTAAACAAATTAAGTTTTAGTATAAACAAGTTGCTGCGTTTTGTTGTTTTAATGGACTTGAGGACAACAAACGTTTTCACTTGTTTTTTTATCATCTCAGGTTGTTTGTATCCCATCTCTCCCACCGTCTCTTCTTTCTCCTCTCAGAGAAAGACATGATTATGTGAGAATAAAAGTTTTCATTTAAGAGAAAAGAAATAAAAGCAGTCTTGTCTGGCTTTTCAGAAACATGAGGACATAAGCATTATAGGTTCATCTAGTAGGTAAAGACACATGAAACACTTCTATAAATGACATCATGTAATGTAAAGTACTGTAGGAACCTGTTTCTTTTGAAATCTTGCAGAATGCAATATCACTTTTCAGATCTTGAACTTCCAGTGGAATACTCATATGAGCTTTTCTCACGAATTTTCCTAATAGCTTTACCTAAAATGATTGCTTTACATAAAATACATAAGGGAAAATACTGACTTGTCAAAATTCAAATGCTTTTGTGGGAACAAATAATTTTCTTGGGGTATTTGACAGGGAAGGCTTCTTCTCAGCTTAATGAGGGATCTTCTACTGCATGTCCCCCATGTCCACTGAATTTGTCTGTCCTTAAGTTTCTGCTCACAGTTCTGCTGGCAGCCTTACTTGGTAACTTGTATCAGGTTTTTAGTCTCTCCTGCTGGAGTTGTTCCATTTCTTATCTGTGCTAAATATCTTTCAGGACAGAACTGATTATATGTAGTTGGCTTAGGCAAGTCCCATGGTTCAGATTCCTGTGCTGCTGTTCCTAGCTTATGCCAGGCCTCTGCCCTGGGAAGTGTTTGCCAGTCATCTGGTAGTTGAATAGAGATGGGCTGAGGATAAAGCTCCAGTTCTGAGCTGATCAGTCCAATTCATGTTTTATCCTTACCTCTGAGCAGCCTCTCTCTGAGGCTGTTTACCCTTCTAGGTTGGATCAGCATACACACTCTTATTTGTCCTCACCTGCTTCGGGAGCGGGGTACTCAAATGGTGGCATCACGGGATGTAAAACTGTTTCCTCCTCTGAATGAGTCCTGTCACCACCATACTTAGGGAATTCAGTAGGGTGCTATAAGTTTTAATTCTGTGCATTTTGATTCCATTGATCAGAGGTCTGAATATGCAATCTTCCTCTAACAGCGCTAGTTTTCAAGTCCATAAAGGTAATACCTAGTACTGTTTTTCTCTTAGTTGAAGATAAGTAGTAGAATATGTTCAGTAGTTTAGAACTGCCTGACACTTTCTGGCCTTCCAAGAAAGATGGAGTCTGTTGGAATAGTCTGCCTTGCTGTCATGAGGACCTGCCAATGAACTGTTTTATACATTTCAACATTTCCATTTTGCAGTTTTCCATAAGACGCTGATTTTTTTTTTCACTTCCTTGGATAAATGCAAGTCACACACTTGAAATTAACCCAAAACTAAAGAATTATTAAAAGGTATGTCTGCTTTCAGTTTGTTGTTTCCTGTTCTGATCATGAAATTTGAATCAAACTTGGTTTAAAGATTCTACAAATCAGTGTTAAGTGTAGCTGTATCTGCTAATGCTTCTTTGAAAATGGTATGACTATAAGCTCTGTCTTCTGGGGATTTTCAGTACAGCCAAGACATTTTTGTTGCCAAGATCATAGTTCTTGTTCTACTTTCTCATTTTCCCACTTTAAATCGAGCAAAGAAAAATTTCTACATAGTTCTCACTAAAACCCACAGACTAAGTGTTTTAGTGTTTTCTTTTTGTGAGGAAAAGATGGTAAAGATATCAGTCTAAAAGAAAAAATTGTATTCTCCTGTATTGAGACTGACTTTTTTTATTACACTGAAAAAGAATCTTTAATTACAAAGACCTGGTTTATGATTATTTGATTTTAAAATCTCTATTGATTTGCTTAGTAAGATTCTTCTACTGCACTGTAAAATGTTTGTAAACAGAAGACTTAAAAGGATGTTCCAAAGCAATATTGATGTTTATCACAGAAGAATGAGAATCATACAAACTGTTATCTTCCTCCTCCTGCCACCCGCCCACCCATCCTAATCACTTGAATCTTTCTTGTAGAATCATTAAAAAAAAATGACTGTGTTCTGGGATGCTCAGCAAGGTAGGAGTTTAATTTTCTACAGGTACATGAATTTGTTTAAACCTAACATACAGTCCCTTCTAGGAGTGTGAGAAGACTTTCACTAGTTCTTCTGTTTCAGGACTTTCTTTGACAATAGACTTCAAAATTCTGACACTTAGAATTAAAGATGAATGTGGCCATTAACAAACTCTTCTTTCAAGAACTTTGTACTTCTGCAGGGTAAGCTCATGCTTCTATCTAAAAATCAGTCTGCCCTGCTTGCTTTTGTACAAATCCTTGCAGTTCTGCTCCTCTCCAATCACTATAACTAGGAGGAGTTTAATTTGCACTCTGGCATTTGATGACCTACTGGCTGCAAATCAAAAGCTTTGTAGTAGTAACCACAACCAACTTGATCAAACCTTTATACAGTGAAACATCAATTGTTTTTTTTCTTTTTTTTTTTCTTTAAGTGGAACAAGAGAGTAGAACTCAGCTTCTTTTCCTTGGGCAATAATTCAGAGTAAATCATCTAAGTGGGTCTATGTTTAAAAATTGTCCAGGCCAAAGCCTGCTGAATTGCAGCTTCTGAAGCACATCCACAAATATTAAGCTATTAGGTAAATTGCAATATTGCCAGATGTCCTTTCTGTTTAAATTCTGAGTGGCTTTCTTAGGTGGCACATCCTCATATTTGGGCTGAAGTATGAGTGGGTGTGCCAAAGTGGCAATGCCTTTCTTATCATTTAACACAGTGATGTCCAAATATTTGAGTTAATGAGGCTTGAGTGTGGCTCGTGGTACATTCTCAGTTAGAATAGAATGTGATATTACAGGATGTTTTCTGAGAAGCATGGCAGTTTTTACCCTGATGTCAATGAGGTTTAACAGGACTTTGAAGAGTGAGCATCCTCAAGTGATTTGGATATGGAAGCAGAGGAATAAGTAGTGCTTTTGCCAGATGCAGTACTTCTTTTTACCTGCATATTTTTTGTGGTTCTAGCCATTTGTTTGAGTTTTCTGTGATGACTTGTGTCTTGGTAGTTATTTAGACTTCATAATTTCCAGAACCTTAGCTTTTGCTTAAATATGTAGTAGAAGATTTGTCACTGCTTCTTTCCAGTGTTATAAAGCAGAAAAGAATATGAAAATTTTTATTTCAGTACAGTATGAGGATACTGAACTGCTGACCAAAAGACAGGTTGATAACACAACTTTTTTTTCATGTATTTTTTGTCTTTGGCTGTAACTGATTTTCAGTGTTGAAAGCTCACTCTGGTGGAAGTTATGACATGGTACTAATTTAAACAATCATCTCTAGTGTCAAGACTTGGCGTGTCTGAGAAGAAAGCCCTGCCAGTTTCAGCTATGATAATTTTAGTAACACTGTCTTCCTTTTTACCCAGGAAGAACTGGAGAAGATGAAATAGTAAAGGAGAGTATTTGGATTCTGGACCTATAAGTGTTTTTTCTGTCAGGCAGGTGGCTGTGGGTGGTGCAGACAGACTCTTCCAACCTTCAGATTTTCTAAGAAGAAAAGGTTATTGGAATTCCTGCTTCTGTTTAACTATTGTAAAGAAGAAAAAGGAAGGTTGAATTTATTCTGTTCAGTGGATGGCCCGCTGGCCATGTGGCACACACCCACCCCTTGGGCTGCAGTGCCAAGAGGCTTTCAGTTGATTCCAGTTGCTGCTATGAAGGAAATACCTTTAAAAGACAAGTGAAAATACAGACATTTAACTGTAAGTAACCTGCTGTGCAATGCACAGGGCTATGAATTAATGCGAACAATATTTGGATGCCTTCAACTATCTATTTTACGAGCTATTTTGTCCTATTTGTTGGTAACTATTAAGCATCCTGTTAAATTGCAACAGTAGACGAAAGGTGAAAATGGTAAACAAAAGGGTAAAACACAGGTAATTCACTATTAATGCAGCAATAACCATTGAATAATGTTAAAGATGGCATTGAAGTTAATTAATTATTTAGAGAATATCATCCAAATTCAACTTTTTTATTGTCTATTTCTCTAACCCAGTTGCCTGACATTCGAAATTTTTGGGAATTTCCAGCTCCTTCAGGTCATGTTCTCCCTCTTGCCAAAGTCAGTGACTAGACTCCCATCTGTGTTGTAAAGGCAATATTCGGTATGAGTGTTGAAGGGCTGGCTTAAACAGTAGGAATGTAATTCCTGAAGGAGGGAACAGCTTTGTCACCAAGACTCCTACTGGCTGGTTAGGAAGAATTTCTTCACTGAGAGAGCAAGGGCTTGGAACAGGTTGCCCAGGGAGGTGGTGGAGTCTCCATCCCTGGAGGTGTTTAAAAGATGGGTAGATGAGTTCCTTAGGGATATGGTTTAGTAGGGAGGCAGGCACGGTTGGACTCGATGATCTCAGAGGTCTCTTCCAACCTTGTGATTCTATGGTTTCTAGGTCATAACTTCATAGCAAAAATTGCCCATAATTACAGGAGAGCAAAGAAAGCACTTCCTTGCTGCTTGCCAAAGCTCCCTCAAAGTACTTAACTCAAACTTAATATTGATATTTGTTCAAAAATTAAGCTTAATTTGAACCCAGAATACAGAAACTTAAGCCATGTGTAGCAGTGCCACCTAGTGTAGTCTGTCAGTTCTTGGTTTTCAGGGTTAATAGAATTTTACTCCTGTTGTGTGTTGACTCTACAATGGTTTGGGAAAACAAACATTACCTCTATGTTGGAGAAAGTGTTAAAGAGGATTATCTTGAAATCTGTACCAGAATATCTTACATGAGACAAGCTATTACCTGATGGTTTGTTTCACTCTTCTTTGCAGAATTAATGACAAAATATTTTTAATCCATGCACAATAGGTTATTTCCTTTTTGTCAGGTTTAGCTATTAAGATGAAATGGACAGGTAGGATGGAGCAGTGTTTGGATACTACTCTTGCTCAAGAAATATCAGCTTGATATTGCGGATATTTATTGAGGATCAAGAATATTTTGTAAAATATTATGGAATAATATTCCATAATTCTGAAATAAAATGAAATAAAGTAGGATTTATTATGAGCAAAACTGGTAGAAATTTGCCTGCCAATCTACATAAAACTTGATTTGGGAAGTGGAGGAATAGAAATAAGGATTAGCTTACATATTTCAAACAGTAAATGTTTTATCCTGTGTGAGAATTCTGAAAAGAAATGGATTTCAACTTGCTGTGGCTCTTAGCAAATTGTTGTAACTTATAATTCTCACCCTAACAGCTGTTTCTCGCTGCTAAGTTTTGGCTCCTAGTTGGCTAAGAATAGCCCACACGAGTCGAAATCTTGTTATTGTGACAAATAAACAAAGCCATGAAGTGTTTTTTTTTATTTTCATTGATTGACTAATGAAATCTAGAGAATTTTATCTGCATTTTCACCGGTTTTAAGAACACAGATTTTGTTCTGTGTACCTCTATCCAAGAGGAAGTTCATCGCTGCAGCTGGAGCTGCTGGGAATTGCATGTTTTTTCTAGATTCCCAAAGGAAACACTGTCGGCCAAAGTTAGAAATGGCAGGAGGACAGAAAGCAGAAGGCACAGCTGCTGACTTTATACTTACATAGGATTTGTGCTGCCTGGCCTTCTGACTTAGCTGATGAAACTCTTCTCCAATTAGGAATTGTTTCCCTGGTGCTGTCTTGTTCAGTTTCCAGAAAGACCCCATTGTGTGCTGGAGACTGCAGAACCACCTGTCTGAGAACCAGCTCGAAATATTACCTCAAGAATGGACAGGACTGCTCTGTGCATCTCAGTCTTGTTTTTTAATGAAAAGTTCCTTAAATATTTGTATGCCATTTAGCATTTATTAAATATTATAGTCACTGAGCCTTGCAGAGAGTACTAAATGCTGCTTATGTAAATTAGATTTCTGTGGCACTCCCTAAGTGTTCCCTGTTCCCACAGGATCTTATCTTCCACTTTCTCTGTTGAGTATTTCAAACATTGGCTTATCTATGTCCCTCCCCATCATGCACTTTCCATTCTTTCAGAAGTCCTTCTGCTATAACTTGGTCTTGGCTCAGTATATTTTTGTTAGTTTGTCGTAATTTGGAGATTTGTTTGTACAGTACTTTAATCAAGAGAGTCCTATCTCCTGAACTTTGAGCTGCATCCCCCCAAGAGGGGATTATTGTTTTGGCTGTTAGCAGTGAAGAGAATGGGCAGTGTTTCTGACTCGAGTTCAGCATTTCACTCACATCTGCATAAGGGTTTATATTAGTTGCTCTGCTGTAGTCTATTAATGTAGCAGTTTTGGAAGCTCTGGAGTTGAAAGGCATCCAGGTAACTTTGAGTTTGTATAGCCTAACTGACTTAGCTTTTTAAAAAAGTACATAATGTATTAAGATATCACTGACACCGTAGCTGGTGATTCTGAGCAAATGTTATCAATGGCAGAAGTATTTCAGAGTGCTTTCTAGCACTGATAAACAGCTGATGGCTTTGAAGACCAAGGTCTTCAGGTAGAATCTGAAGCATACGGGAAGAAGGGAGACCTTTGTTGTTGATAAATGTGAATTATCTTGTGTTGATTTTACTTGATAATCTACTGGGGATTAATGGTTTATACAGAAAATAAAGTTCCTTCCTTTCTTCTCTGTTATTATGATTCTGTGATGTATGGATTTTATCACCAACTAACCTTGTTTAATTATTGGCATTGTTTCACAGGCTGTTCCCTCTCTCTCTTGGGTTATGAAATTAAGTTTTGAAAGTGCAGCAGAGGTGAAGATCCTGATGGCAATGTCTTCCCAATGCTGTAGTAGCCAGCCTGGTTTGTTTTGGTGCCACAGCCTGTATTAGGTCCATCCACAGACCCCTTCAGGGTAGTCTGCTGCCACAGTCAGCAAAGCTTCATAGCGTTGGAAGGTGATTGCCTGAAAACCCACCTCACGGCTTTGCTTTGATTCTCGAGGCAACCCCATCAAATAGTAAATGTACTTGTATGATCCTTCTAGATCCAGGGTGGATTTGTGGATGCCAAACTGACAAATACGGTAAGAAGAATGTGTTTTGGCCCAGGGAGACTCAAAACTAAAGAGCAAGCACAAGTTAGGCAGTCTCCCAAGAGAGTCCAAAATCATGACTGGTACTTTATGGTATCTCATTGGCCTTGCATCACCAACAGCAGGGTATTGTACAAGTTAACTGCGAGGTGGCAGCATGCTGAGGGATACAGTGAAGAATTTACCTGGTGGAATATAACTAAAATGTTTATTTTAATATTTTGTAATATTAAAAATCCTCCATAGGAACATATCAGGACTCTTTAGATTTGAAAAGTTACCAGGTTGTCAGGTATTCCTAAAAGCTGGAAAAGTTTTTCATTTGATACCTTCCAGAAGGACATTCCTTGTCCATTTAATTGGTGCTGGTGGGTTGGGTTTTGCTGCTTTTTTCTTGTTGTTCTGCTGTTGTAAATGAAAACAAAATACTGATGTAATCTTATTTTATTATTATTTGATTATTTTTAAGGATTCTAAAGGGAAATTTCAGATAATGTGTAGAGACGAAGGTGGAGTTGATTGTGGTAGAGATGAATTGGAGTGGAGCTGAATCTTTGAGGCAGTGACAGGCTTTACAGAGGGAAACTGTGTGGAGCTGGAACTTTGCCACATGTAACATGAGTGGCAGTGTTTTAAAACAGGTCATCCTTACCAAAGGAGTGAACAGCTGAATTCTGACTATAAGTGGAGCAAAGCTGTGGGAAAATGAATTGCCTATGTCTGCTTAACAACTGTACTTGAGTATTCCCCAAGCAGATAAGAAATGTGGACACTTCTAAGAAACTTCCCCTCAAGGTTCTCTGTATGAATTGCTTTTTGGACGTTAACAGCTATGGTGTGAAGGGTCCCTTGAGGTTGCATTTGTTTATTGATTTTATATTTTTAAAAATGCATTTAAAAATTTTATACATGTTTATATGTTTAGGGGAAAACAAAACAACTTTGCTCTGCTCTTGTCTGAACCAATGTTTTGCCTTTTGAAAAATCTCATTCATTAGCTGAGGTATTCGGCTTAAAGCATTAAAGGTTTTGATGAACTTCTTGTTCTGTTTCAAATATTAAAGGATGCAGTGAGAAAAACAGGAGATCACACTATGGAATTTGGTAGGGGGATTTCCTGGAAGAAAATTGTTTCCAATTAAAAAAAAAAATCATTCTGCAAACAGCAATTTTCTTTGTCTTGAAGATGCTGTGAGCTCTACCACATTTTGATGATGATAGAGTAGGTAACAATCAATGTTTTTCAGTCTATGTCATATTTTATTCTGTCATGTTTCAAAGCTTTTCTAGAATATTAATAAAAAGCATAAACAAAATATCCCTTGCAATTCATAAAGCAGTAAAGGTTTCACATAAAATAAGGCTATAAAATGTTTTAGGCTGAAGATCAAATTTTGTTTTCACACTTGTAAGCAACACAAATGCAACTGGAAAACTAAACTAACATGTACAGCAGAAGATAAATATTCTCTGCCTATCTACAGCAGAAATGGGCATAAACAAAAGGAGACAGGGCCAGTACCTAGAATGCATCTCTTTCCTTTGGCCAAGTTTGTTTTTTTTTTCCTCTGGGCTGATGCTTTGATAAGAAAGGGTTATAAGACCTTGTGCTGACTTCAGAGAGAGCTGTTGCATTCCATGTCCTTGGCTGATCTCCTGTTGCTCCAGCTGAGCTATGACTTGAGCAATTTGACTGTTTAAATTTTCCAGAGTGACCCTAGCCATGGCTGTGATACTAGGACTGTGGATAGACTTAGCTGTGCATTGGCGTGAGCATCAGCGTTTCCTAGACATAAAAATAAGAGAGCAGAATGAGGTGAAGAAGGATAGTTTCCCCCTCTGAGCTGGAATTGCTCGCTTTCTGTGATACCAGAGTCAGCTTTAAGCTAACTGACTTAGGTATGGCTGTGCTATGGCTGAGATTTTTGTCTTTTTGTGGTGTTACCATATCCTCAGTCACAACACCTTGCTTTGAGATGCTGCTACACATTCCAATTGCGTATAATTTAACATTTAGATTTTTAGCTGAACTTGACATCCCTAGAGGCTTTAGAGTTTGAAGACTTTCTTTTAATTAAAGAATTGTCATGCCAGGAAAGCAGCATTTTCCCAGGCTGTCTGCTGCTGATGCAAAGTGGCACACTTGGTTTGCAAGTAGCATAGAGTAATGCCCTACTGAAGGAGTTGCACAATTCAATTGCAGAGGCTGAGGAGCACCTTGATTATTAGTTACCTGTATAATGAGAACTATTTTAAATCTTGGCTGCCAGTCCAAGGAACTTAAATAAAAGATCAAACGACCCTTTCCTCATGCTCCCCCCAGCCCACCTCTTCCACATAGAGAAACCCAGTTGTGGTATTGATGGAGTAGCCAGGGTGAAAGTATTTTGACTGCTCTGTCATGAATGGGTAACAGAACTGCATCTCCCTTTTTCTTTCATTAGACAAGCACAGTTGTGTTTGTTATTCTGAGTAAGGAAGTGAACACACTTCAGATTTCTGGAAAATTTTCAAGGTTTTCTATTCTGTGTAAAAGCAATTAAAATGAAATCTACTGCTTGTTAAAAGCAGCCTGTGCCCAGAGCCGTGGCACAAGCCAGTATTACCATGAGGGGAAAAGAGAGGGAGAAATCCACAAAAGAGAAATGCATGTGCAGGATTATGTCACATCATACCAATGAGAAACATGTGTGAATAAAACAGACTTCAGATCATTAAGAAATGCTGATGAGCAATCCCTCTGTGAAGGAGGTGTTACCTTACATACTGGAGTCCAGACACTGAGTAGTGCAGCAGGGAAGAAAAGTAACTCTCACGGTTTATTGTGATATTTTAGGCATAAGCACAACCCCCTATCAGTAGAAATCTTTCTGAAAAATTGCAGCTTTGTGAAAACATGCATAAGATCTAGAGTAAAAGGAAAGAAGAAATCAAAAATAATGGGTAAATTACACAATCACACACAAGTATTTGGTTTGTTTCACATGTCTTGACAGTGTATTTATGCTCATAAACGGGGGTAAATGTATTGTAGTTGAGTCTCATGACACCATCCATGGTCAGGCTGAAGCTGTGAGAGTTCTTAGATCTTCACTCAGTCACTTCTTTGCCTCTCCTCTTACAGGAGATAGAGAGTATTTCTGTGGGAAGTTAATTTTAATTTTCCTGAACAAAATAATAAGATTTGGATTCAAACTTTCTGCCACAGTGCCTGAACACCATGAAATTAATTTCATTAGCATTTACAGGAAACACAAGCAACTGCAGTGATTGAAGTATGCTCAAGCATTGATGAAGTCAGAGATTTTCACACCTTTTGGGTTTTTATCTTATATCATTGAAAAACTGGCAAGATATATAGGAAGGGGAATCTTGTTTATAACATGTAATAAATCTTCCTATAAGTGACGTTATCTACATTTAAAAAAGCAAACAAACCTATATAGAAATGTATGTTATAAATGAGATTTCCCTAAATCACAAATAGGACACACATGTTTGTAAATGATGAAAATTAACCCAGTAAAGGTGACTAATATAGTAGATTGATTTCCTAAGGTAGCAAATGTTCTCATTTGCCTTTTTGAGTAACTTGCGAAGAAGAAGTAGGAAGATCTTCTGAATGTTAGATAAATCCACAATGGACTAGAGCAGAAATATAGCTTAAGGGGGTTTTATTCTTTTGCCTTGAAATACTTCTAGACAACGTGGCTAGGTAAGCTTGGGGATTTTCACAACTCTTCTGTTTAACTCTTAGTCAGTAACACAATTCACTTCAACCTCTGCAGTTTAAAATGCAAGCAGTTCCTAGCTTTTAAGAACATGTATGTAATGCAATAATAGAATGTTTCTGTCTTCACATGTACTTAAGGAAGAACTAGCAAAGTAAGTCTTAGGCTTTGAACTTGGATTATTGTTTCTGTTTATTGTTGTAAGTTGACCAGCCAGTGAATAGTTTAAGTTCATTATGTTGATGTATGGGATGTGTTTTTGAAACCAGGGCCTGAGTACTTCTCGGATTTCTTCATCACTTTCCAAGAGAAAGCAGTGGCAGAGAGCTATGTAGAAAATCACTGCTAGCCTATTGTTCAACCTGAATGCATTCAAGTTCGAACAGCTCTCGTACTGCTGGATCTGAACCCATATTTATGTTTTATGGCAATGCTGTGATCTGTGCTGGTTATCCTGAGAGGGCTCAGCTTGGGTCAGTTGAGGTTATTAACAGATTTTAAGAAGTTAATATGAAACCAGTGCTCAGTGTTTTTCTAAGAGATGAAGGGAGGTCAATGATAAATTAAAAGTAACAAGTCTCCATTGCACAGCAGCCTTGAAAATCAAACTAGATTGTGACTGAGAGGATGGAGTTTTGGTCTTATTTTGGGGGGGGAGTGAAGAAGTAGGAGGGGCCTATTTTACTTTGCTTACATCTCAGAAGAATTAAATCTATAGCTAAACAAAAGAAACAGATGGATAGTGTTACCACATTAAGTCTTTGTTTGCAGTTCATTATTAAGCAATATACTTGAGATCTGCATGTGCTTGAAAAGAGAAAATGTAGGAACTGCACTACAACTGCATCTTTACAGTCGTAGTTCCACATTTACATCTTTACAATGATGGATCTGAGTACTAAAGCCTCAAGCTAAAAGGTTATGTTGCACCTCTTTGTGGGTGTGGAAGGACCTTGACTGCCAAGGAAAGCGTCCAGGACTTAGTAGGGGATCACTGGGAGAACAGAGACAGTGCCAATTAGATTCATGCACTCAAGATTGTTTTGCAATCAAGTCGTTGCCTGAGCCTTCTAATGTAGGCTAAAAGATTTTGGCTGGACTTCATGAAAAGTCAGAAACTGTCTCTATTGCCTTGCAAGCCCTCAGGAAGACTTTACTTAAAGACACATGCAATTGAAAATGTGCCAACTAATGAAACAAAAGATATTCTGAAATGGAAACAGAGCCTCCTGCATCTATGCACCCATCCATCAGCCTTGTTACCAGATATGCCCTCTACTAGAGAGTTTCTGACAAGTTCTGCCTGCTTTACAGCCTCATGAAGGACGTTTGTCTTTTACCAACTGTCTCATGTTTGGAAATCCCCCATTTTCCTGCATAAGTACCAAGATGGAAGCTTCTAATATTCTCCATGGAAAATGTCACCAGAATTACCACAGTTGCTACCAAAGCATTCAAATGTAGCATCTGATTTGAAGAAGAAATTTAAAAACAAATAATGCTATATTCTTCAGTAGAAAGAAGCTGTGGTGGAACTAATAATTTAAAACAAATCCAGTTACTCACAGTAATTACCCAGGTAGTACACTGTCTGTGCAGATGTGCAGTCCAGGGCCTGTGACATCTTAGAGTAGATAACTTCTGTCACCCCCTCCATGCTCCCTTTTCCTATAAAAAATTAATTCTAATTCTGGCAAACTCCTTCCATATTTTATTTTCAGCTTTAAACACTCAAAAAAAAACACTCAAAACTCAAATTCAGGAGCTGAAACAAATGGGTGGTTTTACTTTAATCAGCATAGTATATTACTGCTTAATTTCTGTATCTTATCTTTCAGATTTTATAGTTCAAGTAGAATTTTATTATTCGATTAATGGAATCAAGGCAGCATACTTACTATACAGTAACATCTTCCAGATGATCCATGCTTTAATGAACCAGTCAGTAGTGATTTTTTTCTCTGCCAGATTCCTTTGCCACTGGATCTCTGTGCTGCTGTTGAACAAGGAAAGAATAAGGCAGTGGTTTTAATACCAAAGTCTTCAGAGAATATAAAATGGAGGATGTGCAAGAGCATCCAAGTAGAAACCAAGGGTAGAGGCCAGAGAAAAGTTCCAAAAGTAACTGAACTAGAAACTGAGAACACAATAAACCCTTAAGTAAATCACAGTTGGCTTAGTACCTAAATGGGGCTCTGAACTGCAGTTTTGAAAAATGTAATGCTTTGAACACAGATGTATCAATCTTTGTGACTGCATTGTCAAAATAAATGAGACACTCATAACCTGCATGTTGTAAAGGAAAAGTCAACCAGTTGCCAGTGCAAACAGATTGCAGTGAGATTAAACCCCTAAACTCAGCACTCCCTCTCATTAAGATTAATTAGTTGCCATCAAAAGCATCAGAGAACAATATTCACAGGCTCACTTGGGTCTCCAGGGCATGTGGGAAGATAAGTGGCATGTAGTAAGTGCAATACTTTTCACTGAGCAAGCACAAATGTTCTTTTCTTTATCAGAACAGTGATCCACCCCTTTCTTTACATCAGTCCTGTTCTTCCATCAGTCCTGTTCCACCTCCAGTAAAGGAATGAAGAATCTCATTCCTGTCCCTCTCCTAGCAAGCAGTTGTAACAAATAGTTCTCATGTTACAGCCCGTAGCTGCCCGTTTTTCCAATATAACTTTAAAATCCACCCACTGGTGCTTTTGGACTATCAAAGGTGGAAGCTGCTATGTACCAACAAATGTTGTGGTAACTTCTCAGTGTAAAACTAAAGATCTTTGTTAAATGGTTGTAAGATCGGATTATTGCTCATTCCGGATTCTTGCCAGATTCATTCAGTATAAAATTACTGCATTGAACCTGTTCATCCAGATAGTTTGTTAAGGGACCAGAGATGATAAATATTTAAAAACTTCAGGTTTATGTTCTTCTTTGTTAATAAGCTACTGAACAGTCTAGATGTACTCTTCTGCCAAGTGGTATGATTTATACCAAAGTTATATGTTATTTTACAATCCACATCTGTATGTGTACAAAAATACACTTTCATTATCAAATGGAAGCACAGTGAAGTCTTAGTCCAAGTTTGTCTTCCGTGAATAGATGGCTTCAAGGAATGCTTGGTTTTGACTCTCCTTGAATACAAATCCATACCAGGCATAAAAGACCTGCATGATAACCTTCCACAGGCTTTAGAGCTGCAAGGATGGCTACACTCTGCTGGAACTAAGGAACTGCCAGTCATCATGGAGAATGCTATGATAAGGAGGAAAGTGACTTTTCCAAGAATAGACTTAACCTGTGAGTAAGGGAAAAGCAACTGGTTGTGTAGCTTTCAATGACAGATCAAAATTTATCTATTTCACTTTCAAATATAAGCTTTCTTGTAAATGCTGATTAAACACAGCAGAATGGTCCCAAACATCTAATAAAAGTTGATAGTGCAGCGTTAGGTGATGGAATATACTGTCTTAACTTCTGTTTGTTTAATAGGAAATGCACTGAAGAATAGTACGGTAGGGAATAACACACTTAAATATTGTGGCTGTGTATATTCTATTGTTGAATTCTAAGCAGCTCTATTTCCTTTTCTACTTTTCATTTGTTTGTGGTGTTCTTGACCTAGCTGCTGTTATCTTTGTTCACTAAAACAATCCGTTATTATGCAAACCTTAGTAATGGCTTTTAGATGGGAGGCGGGTGGGGAGGGAACAAATGAAAAAACAGGTGTACAAAATATTACCAGAAAGCTGTAAATATTTCATGAAAGGAAAGCAAGGTTCAGCTAAAGTTGTTAAGGAACCAAGCCATCATAATATTAAAAATACATAGCTGTATGTGTTCTAATAAGACAGTACCTGAATTGTTGAGTTTGTAGGGAGTTGTCTGCTTGCCAGAGGTGGATGTGGAACTGCAATGTGTGAAAGAAATCAGAGGGGGTAAGACATGAAGTGATCTTTGACTTGCTGGATGGGGTACTTTTTGAGACCACAAAAAGAGAAAAATCATTCAGTTGAATGAAGTACACTCATAGTTATGGGATCAGAGATATGGATGGAAAGTACCTCTGGCCTAATCTCTAATGTGAAGCAGGGCTATTGCTGTCATTAGATCAGATAAGCTGTAGCAGTCTTGAAAACGCCAAAGATGGAGACATTTCTCCTCTCCCTCCAGAGGAAAAAAACATGACCCTGCCTGAGAAGTTGGATTGGACCAGGTGACCTCTAGAGTTCCCTTCCAACATCGACTATCCTTTGATAGGGGATGTGGGAATGTACCTTAATTGAAGGCTCCTTCCCTTAAATGTTAGGGAGGGAATACAGGTTCACAACCAAGTGTATGAGTAATGTTGTATAGTGACCTCTCTGAAGATATAATGACTTACTAAAATGTATTCAGTTAAAGAATAGGTATTGTAGTGTTGCTTATGAAATGTGACTTAAAGTGCTCTATGAGCCTTGAAGAATGTTATCCATCTTGAAGATCACTTAAACTAAAAAAATGTCCAAGGACAGACCATCCAGTCAGAAAATTGCCCAGGCAGAGATAATGTTAATGTCACCCAAGCTGGAATAAGTGGGAAGAAATGAATGTTATATGAAGTGAAGACAGTGGTAGCTTCAGCTCTGAGCAATCTCAGCGGAGATAACTCTCTAGCTCTACAGTAATGTGAGGTTGCTTCTGAAAGTCAAAACTTTGGATTCAATACAACTACATCACATTTTCTCTCATATCTGCTCCTGGGACATGACTCAGAAAAGTCTTGAGAAAGCTGGGAGAACTGTTTCAAGTATGTTCTGTCTTATTGTTTTGGTTTTGATAACTTTTGATTCCCTATTTTGTAATAAAGAATGTAACCTTCTGCTTTGCTAGACTAAACTTATTTGCCTTTTTGGATTTGTCTAGCATTAATGATAGCTTCATACTATTGTGCCAAGTATAAAGCATCTTGTCTTTTTCCAAAAATAGCTGTATTTATTATAGTATAACAGAGAAATTGAAATCCAGAAAAGGTTCAGGAAGCCGATTCAGGGTGACTTTCCCACCAAGCTGCAGAGGTTGATTTGATAGCTGATATAACCAAGAGCTAAGTATGAAAGAGAAATATCAGCCAGTAAACAAGTACAAGGCAAAATACAATTCCTCTGTCTACTATTTCATGTATTTCATGCAGTCCAATTTCAGCTACATTGTGTAACTCCAGAACTGGCAAGGATGTGCAGAAAGGGAATAGTTCTTCCATTGCTTATTTCCAAAGAATTTTCAGGAGATGATACAATACCTTTGCCTGATTTACTAAAACACTGTAGACAGGTGAATTTCACCCATTTAAGACTAAATAAAGGAGAATTGTCAGTAAAGGTCTTGTTGGAAAGTCTGGAGGAGTAAGAGATACTGAATAATCTGATCAACAAGTGAACCAGCCCAGAAAATAACCCTGTTCTTCCATCAGAACTCTATGTATGTGAACAGTGTTTACACCCCTCTATTGTGTAGCTCTATGAAATATCTACTGATAATACCTCAAGGCAAGATTAAACTGGAGTAGTTGTCCAGAGAATGGCAAAGAGGATGATTAAAGCTGGTTCTTTTCATCTTCCTTCTCTTCCCTTCTCTCTTACTTAATGTTTTGCTTATCCTCTAATTTCAAGACATATCTCAGTGGATAAAACCTGTTGTGGGAAATAAGCAAACAACATGCTTACTCTTTGCCTGCAGTTGTGCATTCAGTCATGCTTATCATATCAGTCTGGGCATCCAGTTTCATTTTTTTCCTCATTAGACTGATCATATGCTTTCAAAATTAAACATAGGCACTTGGCAGGAATGCAAATCTCTATATCTGGGCTGTGGGAGGAATATCCCTGTGGAGGGGGCCAATGTAGATAAGACTGAACTGTTTCAAAACACAGAGGAAGCAACAGGCAAAGAACTCACATTTGGGGTATCCTGTAGTATCACATGATATTTTGTAGTATCATTAGCTGTAGCATTTGATGTGTATTACTGCTGGTAATGCAAATTAAGGTTCCTGCTCATTCCTTTTATGACAAAATTTAACCCATTGGATTGAAAGGGAACACTAGGATCAGGTCAGCCTTGCCGTTTCTGGTAACAGTGCAGAAGTAGCCCACTCAAGAAGGTATAAAGGAGTTAACCATATAGGCCACTGGACTGCAGAATTGCTTTTCAAAACCATAGAACAAATACAATATAAATAAAGATGATCCCAAAGCCACAGACGGCACAAAAGAATGAAGTTTACCGCAAGGATTTGGGCCACAGCAACAATTACAATATTTGATGAATAAAAATTCAGAATCTTCCCAAGAAAGGATGTTTTCTGTGCTGGAGAGGACACATGTAGATGTCTCAAATCCCAGCCTTAAGTTCTAGATCTGTAATACTTTTCCTTGCAGCACCTCAGTTTGAGTCCTGCAAATTCCATATTACTCCTGCCAGTCCATGCAACTATAACATTGCAACAATCAGTAACAATACGTCTATTGTTTGAGGTATGTGGGTTTCAGACTGTTAGGAATGATGGTATTGCTTCTTCATTCAGTTAGTTAAACTTTTTCTAAGTCAAGAAACAGCTTACTTTTGCTGTATGCTGAAAACTAGGTAGGGTAGAGTGTAGTTATGTAAAAAATGTCTGAATTGGACATGGATTTGTAACAACCTTGCAGAGCTCGATTTCACTATAATACATGAAAGTAACTTAAATCTGAGTTTAGGTACAGACCCAAACTAACCAAAGAGTATAGCTTCCAGACTCTGGAGTTTTAGTACCTCCTGAACACATTCCTCACCTGAGAAGGACCTTAATATCCATTAATTCCTTATGCCTATAAGTAGATATGATTTATTTCAGAACGCTTTGATAAGTTCAGTCGTGAGCTAATTTGCACACCACCATCACTTTCCACCTTGGTTTGCTAGGGCCTCTGTAGATTTTAGAGAAGAGACTGCTCATCTTTGGGGGGAGGGATAAGGCAAGGAAAGGGATTATATGTTTGGGCTGATGAGTTATGGTTCTGTTTGAAATGCCCTTAGGTGCCTGAGAACTGTGCACAGGGTGGATGTAGGTAATGAGGCAGGACTTGAGATCAAAACCCTTCCAGCGTGTTAGTAAGAGGCACAGTGTGACACTGCAGAGTGTAAATGACACTAGAAATACCATACACAGGCAGCTGAATCCTGATCTCAGTGTTCAGTATGAATATTGTCTTAGCTTGTGGTGTTCTTTTGAGTTTACAAAGACAGTAGCATTGCTCTAGCAATAAAAACAAATATATTTAAAATTTGTTCTTTTCCACTGGGTGCATTGAGTGATGTGTCTGTCTCTAATTTCCTAGGTTTTCCTGGAAGTATTGCATTTGTGATTTGTTAAGTGCTTTTCTTTTATGTGGGCAGATCTTCGTTCTGATCAGAACAATAACAGTAGGCAGCCTGGAGCTGGGCCCTGCTCTTCGAGGTTCCTCTTCAGATGTCTGTGGAGATCCTGACTCTGTGCTTACGTGTTTCTCGTTTTCTACTGGAACCAGTTGTCCACACACTTTGCCTGCCAACACAAATCCTGATGTACAGGGCAGAAGCAGTCAGTAATTTAGGGGATCCGAAGGGAGAAGTTAAGATTGCAAAAGCACTAGGTTAGAGGATTTGTCAATAGAAGTAGGCCATTCACCATAGCCTGCTAGTATAAGTACCAAAGAGGTTTTATTTGGTTATCTAATGTGTGTATGCATTCTTGTGTCACTGGCAGTCCTATCTAGAGGCTAATTTTGATTTAACGTTCTTCCAGTAGAAAAACAAAAGATCTAAGAGGGTGGTTTGCTTGACAGACTATGGTTAAGTGATGTACTGCTGGGATTTGCATAGGACTATATAGGCAATATGCTGATGGAGACTGCTTTGCCTGAAACCTTCTAGTGGTACTTGACTCACCACCTCACCATGCTGTTAGCAACTGTGCAGGACCTTTAAGGGTCACCTAACTACTGCAGACCCAGCAAGGTCAGCTTTTATCAAAGGGAGTATAGAAAAGGGTAAACAAGAGGAAGAGAAAACCCTTGCTTAAGAAAGGGTAACTTCAGGCATGCCAAGGTCTGAGAGATATCAGATCTGGAAGAAACAAGTAGACCTCAAATAGCACAAGGAGATGGATTTGTGATCTGGTTGGTGTGAAAGAATTCATTTTTAAGGACAATCTAGGGACCATCTGTAGTACTGCTCTGACAAATAGGACACATGATTTCAGGGATGTATGTGTTAGCAAAAGCAATTCCATTAAAATATACCTAGATTCAATCTCACAGCTGCTTCTCCAGGATAATGAATTCCAAGGGGCACAGATATCCACTGACACTTGGCAGAAAGTCAGCATGGACATCTGGGAGAGGGCAATGCCACATGCACATGCTGACAGTGCTCTGTTCAGCAACTGCCTTGCTTCACCTGGCTGCTGCCATGGGACTGCAGACCTGAGAGGCTCCTCACCAGGCTCCCTACTGAAGCACAAGCCTGCTGTTTGCCAGGGCTCTGCATTTCACCTCTAAGCATGACCTAGTAGCAGTGCTGTGGGCAGGGCTGGAGGGCAGGCAGCAGGCATCACAAGCCCAGACCTCCAGAGGTGTGGAAAGCTGCCAGGCTCTCACTGCTGCTTGCTCACCAGTGACTCACGGCTGGATGTTGTCCTCAGGCTGGCACAGCTGCTTGGTGTTCCAGTTTGGTCTTGGGGCAGCCCAACGTAGAGAATTACTTCAAGGGCAATGAATACTGACTTTTTCCTCCGTTTCTAAGTTTTTAATGCTCTGTGTATTTGAGGTTTCTTTTATATTTTCAGTACTAGTTTTCTTGGTATAGTAAAATATTTCTCCTGTACCTGCTTTCCATCTCATGAATTAAGCATTCTCTTTCATAACAAAATTAATATCCAGTTATACATTGAGATGATACATGGATAGCAGTTAACAGGAAAAGCACTTTTCATTCTGAAATGAGTAAAACTTTGAGTTTCCTTTTTTGGGGGGTGTAGAACAAGATCCTGTTAGCAGAAGGTGTGAAAAAAACAACACTTGGTTTAACCCATTGTAGTTGTGATTGTCTTTCCTACACATAACTAGAGGTTAATAGAACATAGTATCTGACAAAACCATAAGAGAAATATACATGGTTTAACAGTCATAACCTTGAGTTTAACCTCAAGGTCCTGTCTGAGTGAAAATTATGAGTAGACATGTTTCTTTTTTTTCTTTTGTAACCTTAGCCTTTAATGCTTTGCAGGTTAATATCAGCAGGCTTAGGACCTACAGAGATCTTCTGAAATAAACAAAATTTGGACATTGTGAACCAGGAAAAGGGGGAGGAGAAGTTTCAGTTCTTTGTGAAACGCTGATCTATATGAGCTGTATTAACTGTTGCAAGGTATAAGGCTCCACAAACTCTAATAAAACTAGTGATCAGTTGAATATGGAGCTCCTGCAGAGGAATACACATATAGCAAAACTAAGTTGGATGGATGTTTTGGCTTATATTTCATTCAGAGGAATGCAAACTTAAAAAGGAAAAAAAAGTGTTAACCAGCCTTTTAGCAAAAGACTGGAGAATTTTGTCTTGAGAGGCTGTGATCTGTGCTCTAGAGTGACTAATGCTGCTAGTGCTTGTTTTTTATCTTCTAGATTAATAATATGAAATATCTTTAATATTTATAGGGAACCTCATCCAGTGCTGCAGAGGGAAAGGATGAGCAGAAGCTTCCTGGGGTGTCAAGCATGTACATAGGTGCTAAACGGTCAACGTGCAAACTGAGAGTGTCATTTCAGGACATTCAAGACCTTAAAACAGAGGTGTAGCTCACTTTTTATGTTGTTGAAGGCAGGATGTAACTGATTTAAATACACCTGCTGCTTTTTTTCACCACCTGAGCAGATAAGTTTCTTTTCTCCTCTGCTCATGGAAGTGTGAAACAACTTTAAGCACATGACCACCTCCTGTCACTCTCTAACACACTGACATTTGTTGTTTTGTATTAAATGAGGCTCACATTAGGCCCATGCTCATTCTTTGTGCCTGTCTGCATTAAGTCATGACAGTGCCACTGTCTCTGGGAGGACAGCCTGACCACAGAAATAAGGAGGAGAGGTGTGTGCACACATATAGCTGAAGAACTAGAAGTGTATTTTTTCAAAACAGTGCATTTGTGTTTTCTTTATAGTCTTCTTTTGAATTAAAATTAAAGCATAAAGTTGGATCAGCTTTGTAGCTTAAAATTAGAATTTCTGGAAGAGTGCTATAGATATCAAATGGGATGACATGATTTGACAGTGATGGAATATCTTCTGTCCTCCCTATCTGAGACAGAATTAAGCAGCTGAAATAAAATCTTTAAAATCCTTAATGAGGCACACATTACAGGATGTTTCATGAGAGAAGTGGAATGCTATAATAATCATTAAGAAGCAGAAAGCACTAATAAAGAATGAATGAGGATCCTCAGGTGTAATAGCCCATTGTATGTTAGCTTAGCTTAACCCCTACAAATGTTTATTTTATTGTACTGATAGAGAATTTCTTTAAAATGTGTCTGGGGTTGTCACTTTCTCCTAGCCAACCAATGACAAGCAACTCTTGGAATTTCTCTGTGCACTGCTAGATATTTCTCTGTCACCAAAGTCTTGTCTAGTTTACTTAATCTGAAAATTAATCCGAGCCTCGTTGTGTAAAAGTGATCTAATAGCATTGTGATTGTCCATTTGAAGTTAGGCTCTAATAACAATGTGAAGACAGGGAGAAAAAATATGTAGTGAGTAGAAGGAAATCAAACAAAGAAAGCAAAAAAACAGGGCAGAGAACCTGCTACACCCTTCTGTGTGTAAATCAGGTCGTTGGGGAGGCAGTGACAATTCTGCTTGGTGTGACAGTCAATTAGGAATTCATAAGTGATGGCATGGTATTAGAATGGTAACTCAGTCCCAATAGCTGCTGTGTCTTGGAAAAGGAGTCATCCATTGAGGAAGAGGAAACTTGATTTGTAATTGCTTTTGGTTTTAATTGATGGTAGCTGTTAACATCAGCATCCTCGGGCTCTGACAGTCTATTAAAGAGAGCTTAGTGGGATGGCTAAAATGGAATTGCAGCTGGGAGGAACACGTGGCAAGACAGTGAGAACTGCCAAACATCATGGAATATCATTAGTGCAGCAGCTTGCACAGATCTGCGCTGCGTTCTGAAAAAGACTCTTCAAAACAAATTTTACCCCTCATTACACATCAGGAGTAGAAATGTAGACAAATGAGAGCTTTTATTTTGCTTTCCAGCTGAAAGTATCCTCCCAGAAATTCAATGGCTCATAATATTTAGGGGACTTATTCGTACTTTTTAGTAATGAGACATTCTTTCCTCTTAATGAAGTATTCTGCACTCTGTACAGCTGAGCTGCGTAAGTGTCCAAGTCAAGTGAAGTCTTAGACAGCAATGATAGCCAAAGGATATGTTGCAGTGGTTCATATCATGTGTTTTGCTAAAAAAAGTTGATATCTCTTTTTTTTCTTTTTAAATTTTGCATTTACATCTTTATATTTGAGAAGCAGCAGGAAAGCAATACTGTGGCCACTTTATATGGGAAATGGCATTGAAGGACTTTCATTTATCAGCACAGGAAGCCAAACATTAAGAAAACTAAAACCAGGAAATTGGGATTTTATTACATACAGGATAGTAATTAGGCATTTTATGCTGGTTTACGGTAAAGTATTCACTCTGAGAGGGATCTGATTTTTGAGGGTACCTGTAAGCAGGGTACCTGTAAGCACGGAAAGGAAATAGATCCTCAAAGGTCTTCTGAATGCTCAAATTCTAATAAACAGCCAACTTTACAATAATCAGCTATCTGAAAATTAATGTTTTCCTAGCAAAGAACTAGCCTAAATGTGTCCCAGTTAAACTGTTATGTAAATATTTGCATTTCTTCAATGATGCATGTTCAAATTTACATAGTACTGTTTTGATTACTTAATATAATTATAGAATTTACATAAATGTGCATGAAAAGCAGTACAGCTCATAATTTCCTCCTCTCAATGTGTCTTATGTGCTTTAAATTTATCCAGGAGAGGGATGTATATTTTGTAATTGCAGTTAAGGATGGTATGTTCCTGGTCTTCCATGGCTTATGGAGCCAGGGTCTCCATCTGTGTCTATTTTGATTATGTATTGTTAACCAGCTCTTTGTTAGAGTGCAATGTACTGATCTATGATTTTGATGTGCCAGTATTAAAATCTCATTAAAATTAATTAGCATGAAAAGACCTTTTTCAAAAAAAAGCCAAAAACTTAAATGGAAGGTGTTCATCTGAGAGACCGGAATGCGCTGTGTTCTATATTAGGGAATAATTGTACTTTGTGGTATTACAATCATAGAATCATAGAATGATTTCGGTTGGAAATGACCTTAAAAATCACCCAGTTCCACCCCCCTGCTGTGGGGGGTTACTATGGAAATTGTAAAACTTGGAAAAATTGGTAATATTTTACAGTGAGCATTCCAAATTATTTGAGAGAGTTAAACTTTGTCTCTGGTGCAAAGCTCTGCTTTACATTTGAATGTAGCAACATTTTAAAGGGAACTTCAGTTCACTATTCAGCATCTGGATTAGTGACAACAAGCATGTGAGACCTAGGGAGTGTGGATCAAGGGAGAGCCCAGCAAACAGACACAGAAATAGCTTGGACCCATTTCTGCTCCTGTTCTTTAGGTTTAACAGCAGTCCAGCCACTTGAATGTCTCAAAGACCTGGGAAGTGTGGTGTGAAGCAAAGAAAAAGGCAGTAAAAAGAGGTTTAGGCAATGAGAGCAGTTGATTCAGGATAATCAAATAATGAGCAATAAAGCCCATTTGGGTTCAAGTAGACTCTGTGTGTTGGTGTCTCCTTATTGTGCTACCCTTGGGAGGATGGTGTGGAATCAAGGCAGCTGGTGCTCTATCCTGCAAGTTTATTTGGGTTTCCTGCAGCCGTACCAGGGAAGGAGGTTTTTTTGGTTGGTTTTTTTGTGTGTGAACATGGTAGGTATTATCCTGTACTGTACTCTTGTGGTTTACAAATGGCAAAAATATAAAGGGAGCGTGCATTAGTCCATGTGCATGTGCTGTCCCCTTTCCTCCTAAAGCCTGTGAGAGCGGATAAAAGGCTTTTCTAAACTGTCAATGGATTTGTTTGCCAGATGCTTTCCAGATGAGTACAGTGAGGGTGGAGAAAGGAGGACTTTTGGCTCAACATGACTCCTTTGATTCTTTTCATATTTCTTTCAAAACAAGCTTTTGTTTGTTTTTTAAGGAACAGGGAAAAAAACCTTGGCTAATAGAAGGCTTTTTAGGGGGAAGATTAATTTGAGTAGTGTGGTGTAGAAATATTGAGTATCTTTTTACCTCAAGAGTTGGAGGAAATTCCTCAAAGCTTTTTTTTTATCCTCCAAAGGATTTTAATTTTAAAATAAATGGATGTTAGTTTTGCTAATGTTGAGAAATGTTCTGTATGCAAGAAGTCTGAAAATAATAAAATTGGCATTTTGATTACTTGCATCACTTTTTTCCTCCTGTGTCCAGTCTGTAAGAGGCCACTTGTTCAGTGCACTCTGGGAAGCAATAATGGAAACAAGATAGTACTTTGTTTTCTGTTTATATTCTGACATTTCTAAATAAGAGAAGAATGCAGAACACTTGTAGAAGAGATTCTTTTCTCCTAGTTTTGCAAGAAATATCAAATCAGAAGCTTGACTATGATGACTTTGAATTTGGCAATGATATGTTTTATGAGAAATATTAGAAATGCTTAGAGTCATACATTGTAAACCTCTCTACCCAATATAAATCCCAGACTGTATTTCCTTCTGAAGAAAAAAAGTCTCTCACATTTTCTGTGTGTGACAAACTACTGCAATATTTGTTCTACCAGTAAACTATAGCACATATATCATAAAGATTGAAGGTTCCAATAGGTAAAGGAGGAATTAAAGAAGTGATTGACTGTTCATTACTGTCATTACTGGAAGTGGAGCACAATTTTAACAAACCAACCAAACAAAAACCCCATCTTATTCCTGTATAAGCTTGTTCAGAGCTCATTCATGTGTTTGGTGCTGAAGGCCTTTAACGATAACAGAAAAGGACTTTGCACCACCAAAGTGTGCACCCATAGGTATGGTACTAGAGCCTATGGCATCCACAATCCATATTCAGCAGTCAGGAACACAGACTTCCATAAGCAGTGGCTGATTGGCTGATAAGTAACATCAACAAATCTTGTTTGTTAGTGATTCTTACTGGTGAGCTATCAGTGTCATTTCCTTCTACTCACAAGGGAAGGACACATGTTTCTGTTTACAAATTGTACTTTGTGTAATTGGCCAAGTATATTATCCAGATCTTCATCTTCAACATGCCTATGGAAGTGTTTTTAAATTACCATTCTGCTGGAAGTATAAACTTAAGTCTGGTGCAGCTTGATTGTTTTGCTGTGAGGAAGCAGGCAGAAATAATTCAAATGTTGGTTCCCCTTCAACATACTTTCCATAAGTCTCTCCAAAGGACAGACTAGTTCTTCTAGTAGTGGCCTGGGAAAGAACTGTAAAACACCTCAACACAAAGAATCATGGGCTAAGACCATGATCTGCTGTTTACTGTAGAGAAGCAGGCAAGTAAGGGAACAGAAAAGGCATAAAAAAGCACATACAGTTTCGTAGTGAGAATCCTTAGCATGACTGTACACCACAGACTGAATTGCAGGTCTGGAATATCTCTTTGTCAGTGCCAAAAATGACAAATATCAGTGTATTTGCTCTGTAGCTAATGCTGTTCAATACAATTCTTTCACTTCATTACTGAGACAAGCTGAAAAGCAAACATCACAATTTGCTTAAGCTGCCGTTGTCAAATTCCTCAGGCAGGAAGGAAATGCCTTCTGCCAGATAGTTTGGATGGTAACTATTACATTCTCTGCTTCACTCCTGTACATGAGATAAAATTATGGTGATTCCTGTAAAGCTTCCCCTGTCCCTGCATTGCCAGTATGTTTCCCTTACACTTACACTCACACAACTTGTTCCAAGTTACTCTTCCCATTTGGTACAATCAGTTATTTGTGGCTCAGTGCCTCTTGTTTCAGTACCCATCACAGTACCTCATCTAGCTCTGTGTGAGTCTGTTACTGAATTTGTTTCAGAAACTCCACTGTGTTCATGTTTTTCAAATGAAATCTTAAGATTTCCATTCTAAGATTAGCATTGAAAAATGAAAGTCCTCTGAATTTGGAAAGAGAAAAGAAAAATCCACTCATTGTAGACTCTAATTTCTGGCTCATTCCTGGAAAATAGTTTTGTTTAAGTGTAGCACTACCAATTCAGGATTTCACTGGTTTCAGTTTACTGCATAATTTATTTGTTAGGTTGGATTTTTCCATTATAAATTATTTTAGAGGGTCTTTTTGTGGTTACTTACAAAGCTGAGAGTGTTGTAAAGTAGTTTTCCCAAACACACCCCTGGAGGAATGGTGAGAATAGGTGTTTTTCCTGATGCCTGATAGGATCACAGCGTGCTTGTTAGCTCATGCTAGAATTACAGTCTTTTCTTGGTTTCTCTAGAGAATCTGCAGCTGGGTCAGGAATTGCACTGTGGGATAAAGCCTTCTCCCTCACAGTAACAGCTTGCAGAGGCTTCCTCTGAGCAGAAGTATCAAACCAAGAACTATCTGATGTAAAAGGAGAAACTGAGAAACACCAGAAGCTCCTTTTCAAGCTTTTTAATGCCTAAAATATAGAGCAAGAATGCAAAAAAGCAAAGAGAGCCTAACCCATCAAAACTGATTAAAGCAGTCACAAAGGTAGGCTTGGCCCTCTCTTGTGCTATTCCTGCGTTCATGTTTCTTAGTTGATGGAAAATTGCCAGGGAAATGATTGTTCATTGCAGTCCTCCCAGACTTTTTTCCTGGAGTCCTTCTAAATCAAAAAAATTCTTAGCTCAGAAACAAGGAAGCTGCAAGGATAAAATCCAGAGCAGTTCTAACAAAGATCCAGCATTTACTGGGGAGAGTGCTGGTGGTATGGGGAAGAGAATACACAGCATGATTCTGATTAAGTGACTTCTAGGCAGGCACCCAAACCTGAAGGAAACCATTCATTCCAGAGGATGCATTCAGGCAACTCAGCACTTGGTTACTGGACCAGTTATGCCTGTGCCATGGTTTGTTGATTCCTTGTGGGTGGGGGAGAAGCCAGAGCGGTCCTTGCCCAGCAACTCAACCAAGGAACTTGCAGGAGCTGGAAACCAGCAGAGATGAGGGAGGGAACACGTGACATCTGACTGTAAAACTCTTCATGTTAGCCAGCTCCTTATCTAACAATTCCTATATTATTCACTATTACCTTCACCAGGTAATTGCCTAGGAGTTCCTAAGTGTTATACCAAAACTCCTGATAGGTTAGAGCTACTACATTTCCCTAGTTTAGAAAGAAAAAAATGTTGCCTTCATATGGGAAGAAATCAAGTTACTGGGTGTTTTCTGCCTGTGGTAAATCTGTATTATTTATCCTCTTCAGTTGCTCGCCTGTCTGTAGCTGTAGTGTCTTTTTGGACACTGGTTCTAAAGCCCTGCATATTATTCAGCTCCAAAAAACAAGTCTGTCACTGTCTCATCAGTTTTTCCCCCTTCCTCTCATCTATGCCTTGAATGTTCCCCAGCTGGAGAGCCCTGCTTTGTCAAGCTATTAAACATCCTTGCCACCAGGCTCAATGATATGTACCAGGGGACTCTACAAGACTGATAGGTATAAATATTATACAAAGTGATGGCTTTATGTAGGTAAAGCTGGTGCATAAACTCAGTTGTCAATGCCTTATACCAAGAATAGTTCTTCTACTGCTGTTGGGATATGAAAGATTAATGAATATTAATGTTGTGGAGCTATCTACCAGTAATAAATCACAGTCATTTAAAGTTTGTGCATAGAACCTGTGGAGCTCTCCAATGCATAACTACAACTTCACTGCCCCTGGGGAGAACCAGGTAGCAATTCTTCTGCACAAGAGCTTTAAGACAGAGTATGAAAAATAATGTATCACTTGGAGTTGTCTGCCTGGCAGGTCTGTCAACTTCCCTGCATAAACTGCAGCCCGGGAAAAAAATAAGAATTTTCCACCCACCACTGGATGACCTGTTTAGCAGCAAAGCCTTGTACATCACTTGCAACTTAATGAACAAGCCAAACCCACTCAGCAGTCTCCCCTGACACTTAACTGCTCTGCTAGGCCATATTATTCCCAAGTTTTCCCTTTGTATAAAGTTGCTTGCTCAGGCACTTATTCTCTCTTCAGTGTTCAGGATCCCAGAAACCTCAGCTATACCAAAAATCTTTTATGAAGTATTCAGAGAACATTTTTAAAAGTCATTCCTCCATCTCACTATAAACCCAGACTCTCTCTGCTCAGACTAACAAACGTGAGCAGAAATGTCTGAACTGATATTTTTATCGGGCAAACCAATCCATTTCTGCTCAGTCCAATGCACAAAAGTAACTAGTACAGATGAACTCTTTCTATTTTCCAGTAGACTTAAAGAATAAACTTTTTTTAAGATTCTAGAAGAGGGAGAAATATTTTGTGGTGCATGGCATCTATTAGTAGTCACTCACAAAACACTATCTGTTTTGAGCATGGGTTGTATATCACTTAAATTCCATCGTACCCCTGAACCTGTGTAGCTTAGGGTGGCACTTTCTAGTGACAAATTCCAGCTGGAAAGCTAATCATTTTTTACAACTTGCCCTGTTCATAGGAGCATGCATGGCTTTGCAGACAATGAGGAGGGCTGTGCTGTGCAGACAGGACTTGTGGCACTGGCATCTAACAGCTTTAGCCCTGGGTCCATTTGGTACGTGTTTACCTGTGTGAAGTGGAAGCATGGTGGTGCCCTTTCTTTTGTCTGTTGGGTGGCAGAAGGGAGGGGCCTGGCAAGGGTTGTCTGGTTGTCTCTCCTAGGTATGAGAAAGGTGAAGTGAGGACACTGAGCCTGAGCAAGCGGAAAGGAGTAAAAGTGGGAAAAGAAGCACGTGTGTTGTAGCTCCCAAGGAGAGGGGGCAGGGGAGGGTGCATGGATAGGGAGCTTGCTAGAGGCAGGTTAGAACAAGCAACTGCAGCTTCAGCAGACTGAACAAGCAAGAGCACAACCCCAGCTCTGCGCTGGCTACAGGCACAACTGAGCTTCCTCAGTGGCTGCTCACTGCTCCAGCACAGTTCTGTAAAACACTAAAAAGTGTGCACAGGGATTTCCACGACCCCCCTAGGCCCTCCAGAGAAAGCTGTTTCTTATTCCTTCCTTCAAACGGTCAGAGGCAGGATGTGTAGCCATCATCACTAATTTAATTCCATTGAAAATCCATTGCCTGAGAGGTGGGTGTTTGCTTCAGGCATATTGCTGGTGCTGCCAATTTAGAGGTAAACAACATCCATAATGAGTGTCCACCATGGCTACAACTGTTAACCTGCCAATGCTCACGTAGTTGTCATGGTATCTGAGGAAGATAACCAAGATAGGTGGTTACCTGATAATAAAAGCTGTTCCTTTCAGTGTTGTCACAGCTCCTTCAAATGCATATTCTGTTACAAGAGGATGAAGAAAGTTTTTACGTTGCAGTGTGTGCAGATCTGATGCATTATGCAGAAGTTCATGAGTGCATGTCCCCAGACACCAGTAACACTGCTGTTCCTGCTTGGAGCTGTCAGCAGCAGTGAAGCAAAAATTACTGTATTCTTCCAAAATGAGTTTTTTTTCTGGTGACTCTTCACCAGCTACTTCTTGTTTGCATAAATCTACAACAGTGGTTTTAGTAGACCTTATAGTAGATCTTGGCATAGCTAAATTGTGAAAACTTTGTGGTATCCAATAGGGGAACTGTGAGCCACTGCAGGTCCCTGAAGTATCACAGTATCACAGTATCAGAAGGTTGGAAAGGACCTCTGAGATCATCAAGTCCAACCTATAACCCAACACTAACACCCACACTAACACCAACCATCATCTAAACCATGGCACTCAGTGCCTCATCCAGTCTCCCCTTAAACACCTCCAGGGTCGGTGACTCCACCCCCTCCCTGGGCAGCCCATTCCAATGGCCAATCACCCTTTCAGGGAAGAATTTTTTCCTCATATCAAGTCTAAACTTTCCCTGACGAAGCTTGAGTCCATGCCCTCTGGTTCTACCACTGGTCACCTGAGAGAAGAGACCAATCCCTGCCCGACTACAACCTCCTTTTAGGGAGTTGTAGAGAGCAATGAGGTCTCCCCTGAGCCTCCTCTTCTCCAGACTAAACAGCCCCAACTCCCTCAGTCTCTCCTCGTAGGGCTTGTGCTCCAGCCCCTTCACCATCTTCGTTGCCCTCCTCTGAACACATTCCAGTATCCTGACATCTTTCCCAAACTGGGAGCCCAGAACTTGACACAGTATTCAAGGTGAGGTCTGACCAGTGCCGAGTACAGGGGCACAATAACTTCTCTGGTCCTGCTCACTACACTATTCCTGATGCAGGCCAGGATGCCATTGGCCTTCTTGGCCACCTGGGCACACTGCTGGCTCATGGTAAGCTTCTGTCAACCAGCACTCCCAGGTCCTTTTCTGCCTGACTCCTCTCCAGCCACTCTGTCCCCAGTCTGTAGCTCTGCATGGGATTGTTGTGTCCAAAATGAAGTACCCGACATTTGGACTTATTAAACATCATCCCATTAGTACCCTGCGTTAACACCCGTGTCTTGCTACATAGTGTTAACATTGACAGGCTACTGAAATCTAGGGAGCTGTAGCTCAGCTTAGCAATATGTACAGATTGCTCATAAGACAGGCAAGCTCCAAAAGCAGTTGAAGCACATGCCACGAAAATGATCTGTGTATGCAAATATGGTTTTTAGGCAGTTAGCAAACATATCCTCCAATCTAGTAAAATGTGTGTAACACGTGAAGGGTGCTTGTGGGTAGTTCAGGTTGAATTCCACCTGCTGGTTGGCCAACCAGCAATGTTCAGACATCGAATAGACCAGCCTTGTGGCTGCTGCCTCTCACTCTCCCTTAATGAGGGGTATTTGACTGAGCTCTGCAGCTGTTCCTCAAAGGAGTGCGACTGGGAATGGACCCTGGAACAAGGAACCTGGGCCCAGTGGAAAACAGCAGGACTAGTAGTGCCAGTTACAGGTTAGGATGTTGAAGATTTAGAAAGTGCTGATGCTGGAGGAGAAAGTGGCCAATAGGACAGATAGACTGTATTCAAAGCATGCAGCACTATTGAAACTGATGGAGGGAATGCAGCAACCATAGCAGCATGGAGCTCAGTTTTGGCTGTTAAACAGGTACAAAATTCTTGATTAACAATTAATCAGCTCAGTCCATGTGCTGCAGTTGCAGCAGCATCTGCAGTGCAGGAGTCTCACAAACTGTCTGGACATGGGACAGTCCTTCCCTGAGAGATTTGGGAGTGTCAGGGCATTTAGATCACTTCTCTGTGGTGTGCACACAGGAACACAATAGATGCAAATAAAACTCCTGGGTCCCTTTTTACCTTGTTTTCCTGTACAGTGTGTCTGTGAATGTTATACTGTGTAGGAACATCGGGGGTCACGTACACATTCCTGGCACCGGGTCAGGCACTGGGGAACCAGAGCTGAGACACTCATAGGTGGAGCTGGCTGAGATCGCTGCAAGTACAAGTTTCACAGACTTCTCTCAGAACATTGCCTGCAGGGCACAGATGTGATATGGGGGGATGAATACACTCCTCTCTTTGTTGCATGTTTTTAATAACATGACTGGTTTTGTTTCTTTAGCTGAGCTTTTAAAACAATGTTTTTCTTCCTCCTACAGAGCCATAACTGCACTGTAGCATAAGAACTACCTGGATGTTTAGCTTGAGCACTACTAGATACCCACTAAAAAAATGATTTTCCTTCTTGCATACTAAAGTACAGGACCAACCCAGGATGTGTAGGTCATTCTGCAGGGGTTGTTGCAGGGTGCCTGTGATCTAGGCAATCAGCAGCGTGCAGGATGGCTTTCGTGGCCATAGCCCTGAAGCACAGCTCAGTGGATCACTTGGTACTCTGCAGCGTCACCGAATCTCCCTGCTTTTGCTGCACCAGCTCTGCTTGGCTGTGGAATAGCTGTGATGGGCTTTTAAACTCTGGAGAACAGTGACTGCTGAGACTTATTGTCCCACCACCATCCTGACCACGCTTTGCTTGTTGCCCTCTGCCCTGGAGATCATATTCACCACCAATTTTCTTTGTTTAAAGCCTGGTTTTCTTTTGCTGAGTTTTCTTATGAATGTTCTTTTCACAACATTAAGAAACTTCCCACCAGAAGACAAGCTCTACCTTGTTTATTTAAGCATATTTCCCTTCCATTTTTTCCTCTTTAAAAAAATCCATTAAATACTGGGGGTTGGCGATAGCCCCACAAAAAAACGATGGGGATTTACACCAGATCGACATGGGGATTTTGTATATGCTTGAATTTCTTTGCATTGACAACCAATGAAGGACTGCCTTGGTATTTATAAATACCAAGAGAAAATCCAAATGAAAGTTCAAACCACTGTGTTTTCTCCTCTACTTATTTGTCTAATATGGATACAGGAATGTTATCTGTGTTTTTAAAAAAGAAAAAAAAGATCAAAGGACGTCATAGGAAGACTGGATAAACATTTATGGGCTCCACTTGACAAATAACTAGAGCTATAAAGTCCAAATAGTTAGGAGGGTCTTTCCTTCAATAAATAGTGCTTAGATCAGTTGGACCTGTATTGTATTCTCCTGACTATGTTTTAATAGGTTTGGTTTATAGTATAGCTTTCAGCAGGCTTGAGGCCAGAGAACAGATCTGAACTGGTAATGCTCATAATAAGGAGCCAGTGGTTATTTTATGACTTGAGAAGAGCAGACGTGTTCTTACATGATGTGGGACCCTAATTCAGCAATACTGAAATTTCTTCCATTCTTTAATACTTCAAAACCATTTGCATTGCAACATAGATCTGCTGGTTTACATTCTCTCTAAATTTAAATTATTTATTGCACAGTAAAGCATTATTTATTTGTTATTGTTTTTTTTTTTCATTGCTGGAATTAGTTGTACTTTTACTGTAAGTATTTAATCCCTTGGTTTAAAAAAAGAAGTCTGTAGTCTATTTGGGATGAGTTGCCTTCTTAGAAGAATTTTGAGGGGAAGAAATGCAGAAATAAACCAAAAATTTCATCAGCTAGTGCTTTGGTTTTGGAATCCAGGTCCAGAGCATTCTGCTTCTGCTTTCATTTGTACTTCTACCAAGTTACAGTTTTCCTGTTCTCATGAACCTCTTCTATAGAATGTGTTGCCCCATATGCTTTCTCTCACAATAATGGAAGAAAATAACTTAAAACCATTGTGTGTAGTGACACGCAGGTATCGTAGCTGCCTGTGGGTTGAAAAATCCTCAGAGTGAATGTTGCAGAGGTCTGAGTCAGAACATAACCTTACCCAAGACAGTAGTTACTTATCAAAATGCTACCATATATTCTTCATTTGCTTTGGGATTTCCTATTACATTAGTGGGCCTGCATGTGCTGTAAGGAAATACAGAACTGGAGATACTTTTGGTAAAAATGGAAATGCCAAAATACACCACTGGAGTGGGAGGAGGGATGGAGTAGAAGTAGGTGTTGAGTGGTGCCTCCCATGCTATCCCTCTTAATAAAATTAAAACACAGTAATGTGATGAAAAAATGAAATTGTGCAACTGTATCACCAAACTGTAATAGTGTTTTAATAAAAATTTCCAAGCTTACCACTCTTCTGTCTCTGTAGTTAATATTCCTTGTCTCCTGTTATTCACACCCTAATATCCTGTGCTGAAAGTTCATGCCAAGCTTTAGTGAGTAGCTATACTGGAAAGACTTGTCATATGAGCACCATAACATATATTGACTGGGGACATCACCTGCAAACTCTGTGTGGCAAGACATTTCACCTGTACATGACAAACTTTGCTTCCTTGCTGTGATTTTAAATATTTTTTGTTTAAAAAGGAGGCAAAAGGTACTAGCAGATTTGTGTAAAATAGGCTACTGTAATTATGATCAGTAATCTTGTGGCACTGAACTGGGATTATCGTTAGTGAAGATACTTAGATCATTGTTTTCTTACTCTATTTGGAAGCTGAGTCCATAAACTTTTATGAGCTATAGTTTAGATAATGTTAGGAAATGGTTTGTCTGGAACTAAAATTATCTCATTGTTTGAAACAGGCAGGGACAGGCTTTGGTCTTTTCTGCATTAGTCTATCTGCTATAAAACTGATCTTATCAAGAATTATGGAACTGTATGTTAAATTTCTGGTTTTATACATGGAAATTCCTGGCTTCTGGATGACTGTGGCTGCATGTGAGTACAATAATTAATGATCTAGTTCATGAGAAGAGAGAACCATGGGAAAAAAACCTGGAAGAATGTTTATATTCTGTTGTTGGTTTGGGTTTTTTTAAGAGATTCTCAGATTTATCTGGGTGAGTATCTTTATGATTGTCAGAAATGTGTTTCTGGATTAAATGCATTCTGGAGGCTGACTAAGTTATTTTATGCTGTAAGTTAGTGGCAGAACAAGACTACAATCCAGCTTTTCTGTATTATCCATCTACCTTGACTTTTTAGAAGCCAATGGTGACTTATTTCTAGCCTTTTTGGATTTATAGCCCATGGACTATAAATATATAGTCCATATTTTTTAAGTCCATGGAAGTCACCTCCTTTTCGATTGCATAAAGAAAACGGTTTCCTTCTGAAAAGAGAATGTACTCTATCAGCAAATTGAAATGTGCTGCATATGTGGATAACACTAATGAAAGACAACAGTGCTTTCTTCACTGTTTTCTTTCTACTGGGATAATGTACTTAGTATCTTCTGGTCAGTTACAGTCAAGGAAGAAGAGCATTTTTATACAGTTATTTTTGCAGTACCCAGTAAAAATTTATTCTTGCTGATAGTAGCTGAATCTCAGGGAATTGTTGTACTCATGTAAAATAATGCTCTCAAAGAACAGCACTAACTGTCATTGATCCATGGGTTTAGGCAGTCACTCTTAGTAGAGTTCACACTGTGTTCAAACAAGTTCAGCGTTGTTTGCACTGACAATGTACCAAGTAAGCACTCCACCCAAAAGCACAGCCAAGATCTTGGAGAGAACATTGTTGAACAAAGGCACAGTCAGGAAGGAGCTAGAATTTGATGTTCAGAATTATTGTTCAGCCCCACCATTTCAACCTCAAAGGCTCCAAATTTTTGAATTCAGGGCTTTGATTCAGGCTGAATTTTCACCTAAATCGATAGCTTTCAGACAAAGATTTTTTTTTCCTCTTTTTTGTTCTTTGATCAAGAAATGTTAAAAGAATTCAGCTCTCTTAGAAGTGCCTCTCTTCTGCTATGTATTTATTAATTGAGTTCTTGGCATTAGGAAGGGAGAAACTATTTCTAGCTATTGGAGTAGCTGTGTGAACTGGGAAAGCCTCCAACTTCTAGAATCATATGTAAAGTCTTCAAGAAGATCCAAATTTCCAAATAATTTTTACTCCTTTGCTTGGTCAGCTGTCAGTATTTGATAAATAGGGTGGGACTATTGTCAATATTGAACAGCTCAACACAAATATTATTCTTCATAGACTGTAAAAATAGTATCTGAAATGCAAATCAAGTGCTTTAGTCTATGGTTCAGTAGTAACAGAAGCAAGTGATAAAATCGCCTTTGCCTCCATACAAAGGCATAAAAAGGGAGAAAAATGTTGCCAGTGGTAACAGTCTTCACTGCTGGGAAACAAAACAGTGAGATTCCTCACTCCTCCCACCTAAGCTCATGTGCCAAGGGAGGTTCCATGTTAGAATTTTGTTGCGAGGTGCTTCTGAGTAAGGAACACAAGGGATGGCTTAATTCAAGCCAGATTGCCAGCAAAGTCTTCAGTAACAGAGACCCCGTATCGCCAGTGGCACATCACTGGCAGCCCTTGAATTGCTCTGCAGTCATATATTGCAATTCAAACCCAAGTGATTTCTGGAATTTTCCCCATATTTGGAGAAATTGCTCCCTGGAAGTCATCATTTGGCATTGGCTTGCTGGATGGAGCAGCCTGCACTCTCCGTAGTCATATGCAACATGGCTATGGCATTGTCCTCATTTAGAAAATCAAGATGCAGTGTAGTCAACGGGAGATTACACTCAATGGGCATCAGACAGCACCACACACAGGTGGCAGGAGGGCAAGGTGCCCTCACAGAAGTCAACCAGGAAAGTAGGGCCAGCCACGGAAAATGAGTATCAGATGTAGGCCTGGATGTCACTTCCCAGTCCCGCGTTCCAAAATGGTTTCCCGTGATTTAAAATTTTAGAAACGTCACACTCTGTAAAGGGTTTCACATAATAGCCAGGAGATGCCACATTGTTAACTGAAGCCAAGAAACTGAGTGTAAGGTGTCTCGGCCCCACCAGGCTCAGTCGAAGCGGAGGTTAAGTCGCGAGGCAGCGCCGGCACCGCTCAGCCTGGCGTGCCTCGGCAGCGCTGCTTTCGCTGGTAGCGAGATCAAGCCACCACCCACACAAAACAAAGGATAAGGAACACAGCCAGTTTATTCAGGAGACTTTCAAACCTGGTATTGTTTGGGATTTGGCTTTGATCCAGCATAAAATGCATTTTGTGTGTTCTTAGAGCTGCCCTGTAGAGAGGACCCCGAGGCAGCAGGAAACAGCTCAGTTACTAGAATTGTAGTTTGCTGGTTACTTCGTAAATGAGTGTGAGTAATCCAGGAAGAAACACAAACAACAGCAAAACGTTATTACTCCATTTTGTCCAAAACAGTCAGACTGCTTTACTATTAGTTAAAACTAATTCTGCCTCAAAATCCTTAGATTTGAGGATTACTGCACTGTGCTTTCCAACTGTCATCCAGAAATGTCAGATCTCAAAGCCCATTCAATCTTTCTCCTCTCCACTACACAGAGTAGTGCTCCATCACGAAGTAGGAAGCTGAGCCATCTTGACTTACAGACTGAAGAACAATTTCAGTGCACTTTAAGCACATCATGTTCCTGTACGCTGATTCTATTCCTGCTTTGTCTAAACTTTTTCATTAGCCACAATAGAGCAATGGTACTGTCTTTGCTTGCAAAGTCCTTTGAGATCTAGTGATAGAGAGTACACATCTAAATAGGTAAGACCTTTCAGACTTAGGTAAACATCACATCTGTCACAAATAGGTCATATAAACAGTCAGATTTTCTTCATACTTAATTGTATGAAAAATCAAGATAAAAAGAAAAAAAAAGAGGTAGAAATGGAAAGATTCCATCTCGATGAACACAGGCTATGTGTGTACCTGAAGTAGTTGTACTGAAATTGCCTTTCAGCTTTCATGATTCTTCTCTGATTCCAAACACCAAATCTAGCATTCCTAGACAGGAGGAGAGAGTAAGGATGGGGTAAGCATTTAAACTGGACTGTTCCAGAGAAGGACTGAATCACAAATGGCATGTTATCCTGAACAGCTAAATCCTTCATTGCACTAATCCTATTGAGAAGTATGGTGTTTGAATATGACATTTTCTCTAGCCAGTAGCTCACATATGTCTTGCAGTATTTTTTTGCTTATTCTAGTGTGGTCTAATTCTGTTAGAATAAGTCTCCTAATTCTATTTGAATTAGTAACAGCTACAGCGGATAATATGAAGTCGTTCAAAGGAGAGAGGCATGATATTAATTTTCATTAGTTTATTTCTACAGGACTTCATTATTTGAGAAAACAGAATAATAATTTCCTTCAGGAAATATTTGCAACCTTTGCAACTTTTATATCATGCACTAAGATATCAAAGCTTACTATTCAATTGTGGCCAGTGAGCCACGGGGTGCTGGGGAAGACTTTGTGTATGTCCATGTTCTTCTTGTCAATGAAAAAGCAATCTGACTCCACAGAAATCTTATATTCCAGAATTTATTTGTTGAGGATCTATATCTGCAGCGTGTCATTGACTTGCAGATGTCACTTTAAGGTCTGTAACTTCATCTGTGTAAACTTCAGTAACCAGCCTGGAAAGAAAAAGAAGGGGACAGGTTGCTCACGTAGGTTCAGCAGTCCCTCACAACATTCCTTTTTTTGACAGGCCACATGTTTCCGGCAGGATTTGAACAGCTGTCTTGGACTGAACCAATATGAAAATTATTTGCTAATCTAGTTTGCAGAGCACCTAAAAGAAGTGATGATTTCCTGCTTGTGTTGACCTTCAGCAGCAGATTAAGCCACTCTGCTTTGATATGTCTTTCTAATCAGTCTTCATTTGCAGCCTCTAAATTCTGTAGCCTCTCTAGCACCAGCATGGGTGTGTTGAGCACTTACATGTGGTCCTGCAGAACACATTTGGGACAGATGTTACTGGAGAGGATTGGTGTAGTCCATGACAGCTTAAAGTTGTGCAGCAGGACGTGCTAAACAGTCTAGATTTGGTACAGAAGCCTGTTAACTGGTACAAGAATCACTTGCCAGAATAACCATTAAATGTGGAGATCTGAAATCAAGATTTCTGTGAGCTGATATTAGGCACAATCCTTCCAGTAGCTTCTCAATGGAGGTGTGGCAAATCTTCTTGTATAGTCACTGAGCTGGTAAACCCTCTTTAATACTGTTAATTTTGCATTTTGTCTAATATTCTATTAATTACTCAGTGTACTATAGACTATAAGAAAGACTGTCTTTTCCAGAATTCACTTTAATTTGTTTTGGGATAGTCCTAGTTATTTCAGCACAGAAAAACTAGACTTTATTAATTTGTTTCTGTCTAACCCCTTCAACTACAAAGTTGGCAGCACACACAGAGAACAAGCGCCAACATCAGCACTTCCTTTTAAATAAACAGCAAACTCAGATAACATTTACTTTACAAAGAGGTGGTTCATTTGAGATTTTCTTTCTCTCTTACAGTTGATTATTTAAAAGCAATAAATCCCTAAAAAGCAAATTAGCAAATGGTTTTGTTTTCTCTGATAGGATTTTATTTCTAAGAAAATGCATTATATTTGAGATGTGAGCTCAACCAAAAACTGTGATAGAAAAATATAAAGGGTCCAAATTTCCAATATTCTGTTATAAATCCTGTTATGATGAACAAAACATTCAATGATTTGGATCAGCTAAATTATCCAACATAACCTGGTCTAGATTAGGGAGCGGTGGTAAAGCAAATTTCTTATGCATTGGAGGAAGGAGAATAGGATATGCTAGTTATCTGTCAATATAACTGCATCTAGTAAACAGTATACTTGTATAAACATCTTGGTTAAAATATTAGAAATCATATTACACTGACAGAAAACTTATCTGAAATTTTTCTGGTTTCTCACAGCTGATCTGCATCTAGAACAGGTGCGATTTATGTGGTAGGAAAAGCTATTTTTTGGATATGAATTCATATCCAAAAAAATATTTGGTGGCAGAGCAGAGCGTGAAGTTGAAGAAATCTAATATATGGATGCACCAAAGAAAACATCAAGATCCCATTAAGTAGGTATGAGGCTGCTAAAAGATCACATTGTAGAATTAATGGTTTAAGGAATAAGAACAAGTGAAAAGATGCCAGTACAATAAACTATGATTTATTGGCCCTTCCTTGTTTGAATAGAATCTTTCTGAGCTGGTAGAACACTGTTTAGGTAAAATAATATAAATACTCAGTTTAAGCATAATGTACTTCATTGAACTCATTGTTTGAGAAGCTATTGTAAACAGTGGGATATTGCTAGAGACAAAAACAAAAAGAGAATAGTTTTCTACTTTTCATAAAAATATGCAAAATTCTCTTACTGGGCTGTGAAATTCTCTCCAGCTATGGAAGGAACCTTGATTTAGTAATTCCTTAGAAAACCCTCACAGAATATTTTGAGGATAGTACTTCAAATAAGATCTACTCAACAGGGTTCTTTTGGAACACACTAGTGTGTCCCAGCTGGACTGGAGGGAGATAAATGGGTTTCAAATTCAGAAGACTCTTGAGTGGTTAGGAAAGGCTGGCTAGTACCTTGTATATCCAGAAAGACACAATACACACTGTACAGGGAGTCATAGCACATGGATCACCAAGGTGATGCCAACACGTGCTGGGAAGCCCCCAGCTATATAACCAAAGGGTACACCAAATGAGCCAACCTGTACAAAGACAGTACTGGGGACTATAGAGTTGAAAATTAGTTGAGGCAGTAAGAGATGCTGCCTCATTCTTATTTGCAATTAACTTTTTAAGAAAATTGACCATTATATACTTTTTACACCAGAAGACAGAATTTTGTCTGGGATACCATGTTTCTAAAATTAGGTATTTTCTAAAGTGAACTCTTAAGTTTCATAAGAATCGATTCTGTAAGTCCCAACTCAGACATGAGAGTGAATCCCAAAAGATTTCAACCACCAACAAGCAACTGAGCTCTTAACTTTCCTTGGGGAGAGACTCTTAACAGTAACTACACACATTGAACATTAGATGTTTTGGCCCCTTATTTCAACATAGCTACCTGGATATTTCCTTCTCCCAGAATTTGTATCCCAATGTAATGAATGCAATTCAAATATCATCAAACTGATTCACACTCTCACTAAATTTTGTGTTCTTGAGTGGCTGATGAAGGAAGGGACTGTGCAGTCTGGTCTTTACTTACTGAAAATGAGAAGCACCACAGCAAAGTTCTATATCGGGTCATTTAGTTCTTTTTTCCAGGCAGGTTTGAGCCATTTTCAGTGGGTGATCTTTTGCCTTTATGGATCTCTCCAGTAACGTGGTTGTATCTTCTGTCCCGAAGATTTCCTGAAGTATCTGAACAAAGCAGAGCATTTTTTGTAAGCCTTGTGCAATCAAAATCAGAACTCAGCCCCATTTTAAACACTCCTATTGGAACTTACTCCATTCTGGCCTGTCATTATGCTTAATTTAGGGGAGGAGTTAACTATAAACTCAGGTCAACTGGATGGATTTGTATAATACGTTGGCTTGACGTTGCCATTTCTTTAAAAGGACATATGGTAATCAAATCTCACAGGAGAGCCAGAAGGGGGGGGCACACACATTTATACAGCACATGAAAGCTTTTAATGAAGTTCTTCCTGGAAAAACATGCAACAACTTCCACAAAGAAATGCACCATCTCTTTCCTATACTAAAACTAAGAAACTTGTAAGCAAATGGGAATATAAATTTATTCCAAGCAGAATAGAAGCACTGAATTATTGTGATGGGGGAAATTCCTGCTGTGTTTCTGTGATAAAGCCATTTCCATAGAGGCAGTGTTTATAGCTCTACAGGGACTTATTTCCATTTTGCCTCATTACAAAAATTCCAAAACAATAAAATATCTCCCCTCTGAAATTGTTTCATACTCTAAGTATTCTGGGGACATTTGCTGCAAGAACATATGGACAGAAGTCCTATTTTCATACTGAAACTAAATTATTAAAGTTTTGAAAACTCCACTGGCAGCTGCAGAGGGAAGACTGTCTTTCTTTGAAGACTTATTTTCTGTAAATGGAGACAATATGGAGTGAAAAATCATCAAGAAGGAGAGGCCCATGAAATTAGTATAGCATAATTTTTAATTGCAGTGCATGTTATCATATAATCTTATTATCCCTGAGAATCCTAGAAGTCCTTCCTGTATGTTTTCATCTGTATGAAAAAAAAAAAAATGAGAGAAATTGCAAGGGAAAACTTTTATTCAGTCTTAAAGAAAGAAGGAAGAATGTTTATATTCAGGTAACATCTAATTTATCAGGATTCGTTACAGCCAATGTGGTCAACCTGTTCAAGCATCTCCTGGAGACAGCTTTAAAATGGAAGAGAACAAGTTGAACTAATGTGGTTTCTCAGCCAGTTTACTAAAATCAATGCACCATTTTTAGCAACCACTAAAAATGGCATAATATGACTTAAATCGTGCTGCTATTTAGATTTTGCCTACATGCTAAGTTGTGCCAGCTTTACTAATGATGTGTGTGGTTTGAAAATTGAATTAGTTCCTGCTGCTGAAAGGTTATTTATAGACAAAACTCACAGATTTAAGGATGCCAAGAACCTGCACCCCAGTCCAAATCTTTGAGGGCTTTTTGACATTGTATAGTAGAGCAATATGAAAGATCTCCTGGCCAGAACAGTCAAAACCAGTTCGACCCTTACAGTAATGTAATTTTTGTAATAGAGGGATCATCTCACACCCTGAAAGAGCAGCCTATGAACATAATTGTGCTGATTTGAAGCCAGGTCTGTGCCCTTTGTGGACCCGAAGTAGCCTGAGCGCATCTGCACCCAAAAAGAAGACTTTATTGCTTATAGACTGCAGGGGAAAAAATCTGGTTTGTTATGAAGGGAACACAGTATTGTAGAAAGTGAAGCTAATGGTAGGCAACTTTTCCCAAAATTTTTTTTCTGCCATGGTTCCTTCTTAATTAGTTAATCCCTGTGATCTAGTTGTATTTTACAGGAACTATTTATGTAGGTAATCAGTGCATTTTGGTAGCTATTTGTTTTGCAGAGGAACTACTTATGATAAGAGCACATTGTTAGATGCATCATTTTACATCTTGTCTACAATTTTATCGCTTATACCTATTCTATAGATAAAAAACAAGGGGAAGAGACTTAATGAAGTTAAATGCCTTCGTTACGCAAGTTGGGGGTGTCCTGTGTAGGGACAGGAGTTGATGATTCTTTCGGGTCCCTTCCAACACAGGTAATTCTATGATTCTATGAAACCCATATCCTTCCTTTTCCCTGAAAATACCAAGGATTTAGGGTCTTCTGCTGCTCAGAATGAGAATTTTAGTAGTTTGTGCTGTTAGAACTTTGCTATATAACTACTCTAACAGAATCCAGCATGTGTCCACCTGTACATGACAAAGGCAGGTCCAGCTCCTGGATAGGCTGCTGGGGATTGAGCGGATGTACGTCAGTGAGATTTTAACAAGCCGATAAGTCCTATCCTTTCCTCCCACTGTTCACCTTCAGTACTCACCAAAAACACCAACCTCCTGTGGGGATGTACCAAGGTAAAGAATATGCAGTGCTTTTAGAGGTCACGCGCTGCTTAGCAGGGTCCTCCTTTCCTGTGTTTATGTTACAGCTTCTGTCACTACAGCGGTGTTTCCCATGCTACGCCTTACTGAGTGCAGCGAGCCAAATGCACTGTGACGTGGTTCTGTGACCTGCAGTGGGGTATGGTGAGGATGTTGGCCTCTTAGATCAATTCTACTTACCATTTGGAGCAAATTGTAAGCAGATTTATTTTTTTTATTAAAAAGTGTAATGCAAAGTAAACCCAATGAGACAAAGCAGCACCTATCTCAGCCCAGCAAGAACCTGGCAAAGTTGTGCCTCGGTTTCAGAAAGGATTGAGTGGGTTATTTGTTTTCACTTATTTTGGAACAGAGGACTTGCACTCTCAGTTCAGATTCTGGGCAAGGCCTTTGTGGTTGAGATGTTGAGCTTTCTTGGTAGTAACGCTTATTCTCTTGGGCAGCAGGAAATGGTGATTCACCTCTGTGGAATAAACCTATCAATGAAACTGCAATTAGAGCAGCCCAGAGTACTTGGTTAGAAATTAACCATGACTGTGAAACCAGTTCCCCAGAATGATGCCACAGTTTACAAATGTGCTCATGTTCTGGTAAGCATGTAATGTAGTCATTGCGCTGATACTTTCTGTCCTGTGATAATACGAATCAAAACAATTCAATATATTCAATTACTGGAGTTAGGTTTCAAGCTCTCTTACACTTATTATTAGTGCTAACTGTTCTAATCAGGTAAGAGAAGAGGATGAAATTATTATTTTCCTGTAAGAAATATTTTCTAGTCCTCTTTTTCTTTGAAAGCAGTATAGGTATCTTGTGTTTATTTCACACATGGAAGGAAAGCAGGAAGCAATCGAAGGGGATGCAGCATGTGCAGAGAAACATATTGCAGCAGACTCTGGAAGTATTGCACAAATTCAAGAGGACCAGGGAAGAAATTCAGTAGTCCTCACTTTTTCAGATAACAGTGCCACTCCTCTGCCATAAATCCTTATTATGTAAGGATCGACATTCCAGTACTATGTGGCAATGCTTCTGTAATGGTTGGGTGCCTTTTAATCTTTCATTTTGCTTGCATGAAAAAATAAATGACATATCAGTTTTGGTTTTAAGATGCAGAAGGAACAAGCTGATTCTAGTACGGAAAGCAGCAAGCAGATTGCCCGTGTATAAACTGTCCTCATCTCTTGGAAAGGGGATTTTATTTAAGCTCAGCTAGCAAAAAGAACTACAGAAGAGTACTTTTCTGAACCCACATTTTTCTCATAGCTTTTTCTGATGCATTGATATATGGCCACAGTGAGACTACAACAGCCAGACCATAAAACCATGCATTTCAAATTCAGTAAGAACACTTCAAGTGCCTGAGTGTTGGTAATCATCAAACCTCAGGTTTGTTTCCATTCTTATTGAGCTGTGCTGACAGGCAGTGCCTGCCTGGGCCTTGTTGCCCACTGTACACATGGCAAACGTGTACGAGGTGTTCCCTTAATGACACAGAAGCAGGAGACTGTGGTGTCCTCTCCTTTTAGAAAACTCAGTCATGTATGCACTTCCTCCATAAATAATGGCATATAACTGACATAGGACAATAGTGGCCTTGTATCTAGAAGTGACTCAGAGCTTTTAGAGCTTGCACAACCAGCAAATTCACACAATGTTAACATTCGAAAAGAGCAAGCTCTGAAGTCCAAACAGAAAATGTTTCTCTTTATTCAGAACCCAGTAGATCATTAGTCATGAAAAGAGAGCTTTTATCTAAAAGCCACTGGAAACTGTTTTACGTCCGACTCATAAACATTTTCTGTCAGAACAACGTGCAGTAACTACTCTCTCGTGCCACACAACTCCACAAAGTGCTCTGGTGTCCTCATAAAGGTAGGAGTAGTCTGCAAGTACATTATGCAAAACCAATCGAGGAGTGCTACTGAGCAAATCCCTCATTCATTTGCTAAAGAAAAACATTGGTTAAACTTGCTTGTGAACTCAGGATTCAAACATGAAACTATACATCCATCTTCAAGCCCTGTTTGGCTGAATGTAAGTGGATGTGGTTTAGGTGCATTGTGTGTTCTCAAATTTTTCTTACTTTTTTTTCTTTTTAAAAAAAAAGCACTGGATTTTAAGACATACAAAGGAAAAATGTCCTCAGGGGAACCACGCAGAAGCTTTGTACAAACAATTTTTGATTACTCATTCTGGCCACACATTGGATAAAATGATTTAGATAATGTGCTATCCATGAACGGATTGGTAGGGAGGATCAGCAGATAGTGTTGCACCAGGCTACGTCATTTCTGGACGACCTCCAAAGGCAGGAGGCAAAAACAACAAATGCTGAGCAGTGTGTTCCTAAGAGAGCATGGTGAGGCATTGGCTCACGCAGCTGCCCATCCGGAAACTTTCTCTTCCAGGATTTGAGTAAAGTTTTGTGCTGCAGCATTCTTGAGGGCTTGTAGAAAGCTACACTCCCACTCTCACTTCAGCAAGGCCACGATTTTTATAGGCAGGATACAGTAAGTCCAAGAGAAAGAGCTGTTGAAGTCAAACATGTTTCATCGTGTAAAGAGGGTGGTATTATGTACAACACAAGCATTTTTAAAATACTGAGCCCTGTCAGGAATGAGATTCTTCCTGGTCATTAATGAAATTTCAACCCAGTCATGGTAAATTTGCCCTGGCTTTTGAGTCAATGCAATGCATTTGTCTCATGATCTGTTGGAGCCTGAAAACACTTCTTTTCTAGAAAAGCTATTACATATGTCCACCTGGTCTTTTCCAACCAGACGATTCTGTGGTTCCACAAGATGGGTAGATGAGTTTCTGAGGTACATGGTTTAGTAAGTGGACAGGTACAGTTGGACTCAATGATCTCAGAGGTCTTTTCCAACCAGATGATTCTATGATTCTATCTGTTTCCTGCAAGACAGCCCTTTCTGAGATTAAGGAACAGTTTTATAAATATATGTCAGCACACCTGCCTTGAGCTAAATCCTGCTTCATTTGCAAGGATGTATGAATTGCAGTGCGGTGCAATATGAATTGAGTACAGATGGATTGCAGAGAAGACAGCAGTAATTGTAGCATCCACCTCAGTTTCTCACACATAAATCTTGTGGCAGTTATCCTCTCTATGAGAATGCCAACAAAGTCTCCCATCCATTCAATCCAGGCTGCCTTTACTTAGCAGCTGTGTGTCCCTCAGTGTCGCATTTCTGTCATTTTGCACATGAAGAGACTTGGATTCATGGCAACCTGAATACATCCTGATGGGCAATGGCTGTCACTTGATTATAGGAACTTTAGCCTTCCCCATTTCATGTTCCCCTTAGGTTAATCCACAAAGAGGAGCAGTGGTTCATGGCCTGCTAAAGAGCCAGGCTTCTCCTACACAGCCTCTCCACTTGCCCATCGTTCATACTCTGATGTGGTCTATGCAAGTATTTATGATTTTATGAGATTAAGCAATGGTTTTAGGAGGTAAATCTGGTTTTATCTTCAAGCAAGTGCCTCAGCTTTCATTTGTAATTCCTCTTGGTTTGTAGGCAAAAGTCTGTTCCTAGCTTAAATAATTATTTCCACCTTCAAACAGGTTTTCCCAGGGAAATTTGAGCTACCTTCTCCAACAAGCACATACCTTCCCAACTGCTTCTGAGTCATTCTTCATCAATCATCTGAAAAACTTTATTCTTAAACAGGTTCCAATATTAAATTATAAGATTGACTGTATGCCCAGCCGCCATGAACAGATATGAAAAACTGTAAATAAGTGAGATTGTAAGGCTTTAAAAACAGGGAGGAAACAGAAGCATTAACAAAAGTATATTAAAAGAAGTTATGTGAGGATACATTAGGGTCTGAGATGAAAGCCTTTATGGGGCAAGTACCATGGGGAAGGTACTCCCTCTACTACAGGCACACTGCTTCCTGCAGCTCACAACACTGCTTCAGCTCTCCGTGCTTCTCGCACAGGCACCTCCCACTGTATTTTAGTGTTTCCTTATGCTCCTGTTCATAGGAACAGGCTGTGTCCTTTTCAACAGCCGTAGGAGGGCTCCTTCTAGTACTTTTCAGATAAGAACTTTGAAAACTATTCCAGAGGCTGGTGGGCCACTGAGGTTTTCCCAACTGTTGTTCCACATTTTGTGCTAGTTGTAAAATTAAGCAGGTTCATTACTTGAATTAGAAGAAAGTTGTGTAAATATAAAATGTATTCAGTTCTTCTAGCAACCACATAAACATTCTGAATGGTTGCCAAGACAGGAAAGGCTTTTTCTTGAATTTATAAATAAATTTAAATTTAATAAAAATGTGTGAAGGATGGAGATGCTGAGGGGGTAACTTATTTAAGAGATGGAGTAACTTACTAAAACAAAATACTGCAGGGTCTTCATGTATAGAATAAAAATATAGCAAGCAAAATGGAAAGTGACAGCTAATTTTCATCATATATTGATGTCATATAACACCTCTTCACATCCCCAACATAAAAACAAAAGAGTTGTTTCTAAAAGCACACATTCTCAGTGTGGGTGGAAATCTCAGAATCATGGCTACTCATTTATTGGAGTGGGTGGTTATTTTTTTATGATTTTGCTAAACCTGTTCCTGTTTTCCTAGCACCTTTCTGATCCCTGCACTCCTGGGCAGTGCAATGGCAGGGCTTGCAGGAAGGGTGGTGCTGGGCACTGTGCCTCTTGGCATAGAAACCTTTCTGAGCCCAGAACTTGTGCTGGAGCTGGCAGAGATAATCTGCTGTTTAGTAAGGTATGAATACTGGGCTATGTAAACACGTCACTTGCTGTCTGGTCTGACTGATTCCCAGAGGTAACGCACGTAAACATTCTGCACTATTGGTTATTTCCAGGAGACTGAAGCCAAAGTAACTATTTACATTAATATTAATTTTATGGAAGAGATACAAACATATTAACGAGGAGGTGGCACCATGATTAAGGGTCTTCCTTCTTTTCCTAAAGATTTGTGTACTTATACACCAGATGTCAGATATATTTACCATAAGGTCTTCTGGCATAAACTAAGTGGGTTTTGAGGCATGCTGAAGATGACATATACCACCCTCTTCTACTCTGAGTTCTGTTCACCAGCCTAAAAATCTGGTCCTAGAGGAGCTCTGAGCCTGACCAGAGCCACACGTTGTGATTATTCTCCAAGAGTCTATTTGCATCCTCAAATGACCACATGCTTTGAGAGTCCAGTACAGACGAAACACAGTGGAGCTGTGATACCTTCTTTGGTTTGTGATCTAACCCTTGCCAAGTACCTAGCTAGAGCTTCTGGGCTTCTGCTTCCAGCACCTCATATTTCCAGGGTTCTGCTGTCCAAATTCTGGATGAGCCTTGCATTGTTATGACCAAGATCAATCCCAGAATCAAGTAAGATAAATAAATCATAGACTAGATCAGTTAGGACAGAAATGGAAATGGGGCATTCTTAGGGTCAGAATGAAGTCTTAGTTATGTACTAAGTCTGCACTGCCTGCAGGTCACTAGCCTATCCTGTAGAAATTGCTCTTTGTAAGCCAGTGCCTGTAGAGAGATTAGAGCTTTCAGAGAGAATGGTGACTTTGATTTTGAGTTCCTGCTGCTAATGAAGCCATCTATGTGTGGCAAGGTGTTGCAGTGATTAATTCCTTTGCTCTGCAAAATAAGTGCTTATGTTTTCCATCTAGATTTGTCTGTCTTTTGTTCAGCCACTGATTCCTTTGGTTTTGTCTGCTTAAGCATAAAAGTCTTCTATTATAATTCTTTTTATTTCTGTATAAATACTTGTGGATTTCTCGAGTTCTTGCTCCTATCTCAACCGTTATTTGGATAAGCTAAATAAGTGTCACTAGTGCTACTAGTATCACCTTCTTCAGCCTTCTAAAGAGAAAGTTGAGGAACTTATTCTATCAGTTGCCTGCTTTCCAGTCCTTTAATCATTCTTGCAGTTGTGACATCTTCCAGCCTTCGGAGCTGCAGTAGGAAATGCTTTATATCACATCTTTGCTCCCATGTACTCAGTTTGATTGGCACTGTAAAGTTGGCAAATTTTCTTAGTCCTCTAGAAGAAAATCAAGCAAAACTAGACATGGAATAAGTTTACATAGAAGTTCTACAGTGAACTGGACCAGGATTCATATAAAACACATTTTTAAGGATAGCATTTTCCTTCTGCATTCAATTAGTTCCCTGTTCAAAATTATACAAAAGCAATTTAATCCTTTTTTACTGTTCCCCTATGTAAATCACTTCCCAGACTTCTGATAGAGTTTGTCAGCTTCCCCAGCCAGCTTCTCAAAAAGAAGTGGCAGGCAGAAAAAGCCAAATAGCAGACAATGAATATCTGAAGTGAAGAGAACTCAGACAATTTCCTGAATACATCAATGAAGTAACAGCGGAAGCAGACAGCAGCTGGACTGAGCATGTAGAAAAAAAAAGAATCACTGCCAATCAGTGCTCTTTGGAGTCTCCACTTGTGTTGATCTGAATTTGGAGCCTATTAAGTATTGGGATTCAGACCAAACTTCAAGTGGAATAAAGGGTAAAACCACATCTGATCTGCCCCAAGACAACACATCTGTAAGTTGCTAAACCACCCTTCTAACTTAATGCAAATTGTGGTAGGTTTTATAGCAAAAAATGTGGTGGGACAGGTGAATATGTTTTATAAAATGATAGTTTGTGCATGTTTTCATCATGCATGTTGTTCGATGAGTAGAAATTGAAGGCATTTGGTCTTGTTTGGACTGTTTTATACATGAAAAAGGGCAAAGACTATGTGCCAAGCAGCCTGAATGTTGGGATTTAAGAAAGTTATTTAATGATCCAAAATCTGTTTTTCAAATGCCTATCAGGAAAAGTTCTAAGGTGTGCCTCTTGGCTTACCTGGATTAGAAACTGTGCGTAGCTAAGACAAACTAGCTGAAGTCTTTTTCTGGAGACTGTATTTTGTTCATATTCTTCTACATATGATGTGTGAACTTAGGTTAAATTCTGTGACAGAACCAATCGGTCGCAAGAGGCAAATTCTTGGAGTCTACTCAATTTCATTTCAGTAACTCAAGGTAAATGGTACAGGAACATGTCAGAAACTGAGGTACAAGTCCACCAGCAGTACTGGAAGCAGAAAAAATGTTTATAAAAACAGATGGTATGCTGTGCTGTTTTTACTCTGAGACTTGTACAGTTTGTAACCTGAAATGGAGACATTATGTCATTGATGGAGAAGGTCTTGGCAAAATTCCTGTCATAATGTTTGATAGAAGTAAAAACTGGATGCCTTCATCACATAAATACATTCTGTAAATTATAGAAGAAAAATGTCTAGACATTAAGGAAGACAATACCCTAGAATAAAAACCTAAAGAGAATAATAATGGATCACTATTTTTCTTTACATTTTATTTATATGAGAAATAAAAATTTGGAGGAGAAGGAAGTGCTGGAAGGACTGCTGTAGATTGTTCATACTGAGCCTTCAAAACATAGCTGTATTAAACTACCATTGAGCTAGAATATCAACCCAGCAACCTTCTGAGCAGCAGTCCTGTGAAGGGCTGCTGCAGACAACAGCATCAGGGAAATGAGGTATATGGTGCAATAAGAGTAAATGCCTACTAAGGGAAAAATCATTACTCTTTGGAAGTAACTGATATAGCAAACTGCACGTGGAATTCCTTAGCTTGCCCGAGTAAATTCAGAATTAAATGTGTCTTGTTCATTCCTCTATTTTTATTCCTGTTTATTGTTTTCCAAGCAATAAATGAATAGCACTCTTCTCATGTAATCTCACATGTGATATAATACTGTCCTCAAGCAAGGGAAAGAAAAGCAGGAAGAGAAAAGCCCTTTAACAGTTAAGTAAAGCAATGCAAGAACATTCCAATAGATCATTACCGGAGCAATGCCTATGTTCCTGTTTGTCGTGGATTGCCCTAAACAAGGATGAAATAATGACATTCTGGGACAGAAAGTCAGGACTGTAAACATGTGGCCATAAAGTCATTGTACATATAGGCAATATAAACTAAATATTTAAAAAGTCAGGCCAGGAGAAACATTTTAAGCACATGTATGACAAATGTTAAACACAGCACACAACATAATCACCACCACAATATCAATGACAAGCACTAGCAGAGCATACTAATCACAGAGTTTAATTAGATCTCAGTCTAATTAGATGAGTTTTTACAAAAAGCTCAGTTCCAAAGGAAACTAAATCTTTCCAAGACCAACAGATGAAATCTACAATGTAAAACAAACTGTTGCACCTGGTGCTCTATGCTTTTAAAGAGCATGCAGTGGACCACAAGCTGAGACATTAGGCATTTGGTTTGTAATCTTAACCAGCTGTTCTTTTATGTGCAAGTGATATAAACAGAAATGTGCCACATCAACACAAGATCATTTTTAGATCATCACCATATTCACGCTATTTAGTCCTTTATGTATTTTTTTATTCTTTCCTTTGTCAAGGTGCTGATTTTGGAAACAAATGGTTGCAGGAGGTTCCCTTTGGGGCATCTTGTCTGGAAGAGATTTTGCTGTTCACAAATCAGAAGTATTTTTTATTCCAAAACTGGCTCCAGACCTCATTAAATGAATAGCTTTTCCTGGTTCCAAAACAGCAAATCTTTTCTATGCTCATTTTCCTCTCATGTTATGGAGCTAGCCTGCTTAGTTAGGAAAATAATTTTGCAGAGAGAAGGATGTCTGAGGGTGGCAGTCATTGCATGAGAAGTCAGTACAAAACCAACCTTTGGAAGATTGCCTCACTTCTTTAAATGCTGAAAGCAAAATTGTGGCACCCATTGTCTAATTGCTATTGGATGTGAGGGGAATGGGAACTGTAGTAGCTGCATTTGACTATAATCACATCCCGAAAGAAGAACAGAAGTGTAGTAGAATTTAAGATGCAGCCATTGGCTGTGTTATTAAAGTATATCCTAGCAATATTTTTTTCTGATTGTTACAGACTGTACTGCAAGCCTGGAGAAAGAAGAAAGTGTATTCTGTTACCCTTACCTATAGGTAACTGTAAAATGAGCACTCCTTACTCACTTCTGCCTTCTCTTGCCTTTTCCTTCCTCTTGTCCTTTGAGGTATGTCATGAGCAAGAGAATTAACAGGACTTCTACCACCTAACTTCACCCACACCTTAATCAGTAATGTTTTTGCTCAATATACCTGTTGCATTTTCCTGTCTTGCACTGACCAGCCTGAATCACCATCATATGTGGCTTTCTTCTCCTCTAACATTTTGTTATTCTGATGTAACTACATTACTATGGAGTGTACGATAAGTAAAGTATCTCTGCTACATACGTGTGAACAAGTAACTGAGCAGTAACAGCAGCATTAGTTCATGGAGTTCAATCTTTTTTGATATTTTGTTATCCATGTATACCATGCAAACTAATTGTTCTTTAAACAAATATGATTACTCAAGTTTCTCCAGATAATTATTGCTATTTAATGGTGTAAAGGTATAGTGACTTTTTTTTCCATAATATACCAGTTGTCAGCAGTTTTGTCATTTATCAGCTGGACTCCATCACATATATTGATATCTCACAATGCACTTTGTGATTCCGTATGTGCACCCTGTGCTACAAGTTTTTTTATAAAAGGAGCAATTAAGAGTATTAGAAAAGATCGATGGAAAATGTGAATCAAATATTTGTAGATTAAATCCATGTGAAACTTGGATGGCCAATTCAGGGATTAATTGCTCTAGTTGTCTAGACCCTATATATAACCTAAACCACACAATAAACTACATTCGACATCTTTCATGTCTTTCAAGCTGTGGGGGGGAAGAAGAAAACATTATGTGCTGTGACTTAACACATATTTAGCTGGTTAGTTTGCGTTTTCCTAAGAGTCCCTAAAAATAAACTGAAAACATCATAAACTACTTATGGCAAATGGAATGGCAGAACTCTATTGTGTCCAAATGTGCATTGAAACAAACGAGTGAACAGGAGGCTCTTCTACAAGAGAGTTGTAGTGGGAGAACTTACTGAACTCTGACTGAAGTTGTAGAAAAGTAACCCAGTGAGTCTTGCTAGCGTAACAAGATTTTATCAGTCAGTACAAAGGCAGCACCTCTTGTTAACTTGAGAATATTATGTTTCAAGATTCAACTAATACACTTCAAGCATGTCAATTATTTCAGTTAAAGCTTACTGAAAACATAATACAGATAGAGACTGATACAGGTCTGTTCCCATTGGTGCCATTCCTACTTTGTATAGTATGAAACAAAGGCAGAAGGAATGTTTGAAAAGTTCGCTGTCTGACCCACTCCAAAATATCAGGCTGTGACTGACCACAACCAGGCCAAAACTCAGGTTAAAGATGTGGAAGTGAACATAAATGCCACACTCAGGTCTTTACAAATTGGGAAACTGAGGGACTCTCAACTTGTAGTTGGTGCATCAAAAGTTACTCCGTTTGGAGCTAAATCCACCACTTTCTCTCTTGCATTGCTTAGCCTGCTAGGTCACTTCTCCCCTTACCCAGAAATATTTAGCATATTTGATGACAAGGTATAGATATTTTACTCTCCAAACTGAAACACGGAGACAAACTTCTGTCTGCATTCAGACTTTATTCTCCATACAAAACTTCCTTCTAAGGATTATGCCTGCATGTTAAATTCTGCAAGGAAATGTCACTATTCATTGATTTTCACATTTGCTTTAGATTTTAATTGAACACTGAGAATCGAAATTAAAAAAATACTAGTGCTTGTATTTTCCAGGGTCCCTTTTTTCAGTTTTTCATAGGGAATTCCTCTCTCTCTAAACTGAAGTACTGATCTTCCTAAATTATTTGGAATTCCTTAGTGCCACACATTTATTTAGGCAGTTTTAGGTAACCAAAGTGCACAAATCAATGTACTAAACCAAAGCTTAAATTTCTTACAGTGACTGACCCAGACAATCTCTATGTACTTTCTGCAGGGTATTGGTTTGGGTTTGTTTTTTTTTTCCCATCTACAACCTGATGATTATATTCATATTCTCATCAGAATATTAAATTTCCAAGTAGGTTTCTATCTTGGCTACCTGAAATACTTACTACTTAATCTATTATCTCACATTGCTTTTTCAGACTCTAATTTATCTGGCTGGCTCCAATGAGGCAGAAAACACCTGCTCCTTTCCTGAGTGCTGCAGGTATGTCTCAGTCTGCCAAATGGTTGCAGGAAAATGTTAATGAAAAATGGCATTTCTTTGGATAGTGGTTGGTGAGAAAGCAAAAGGGCTGCAAAACTTATCCACATGCATCTGCTTTTTACTAGAGCTGACAAGAATAATTTTATTCATTGCTAATCCTAGAAGTAGGTAGTGTTACCAGAGTCAGCAGAATGCCTGCCAAGTTTCCTTCAAATATGCCCTCATTTCAATAGTGCATGAGGTGAGCTTTTAATGAAAAGCAGAACGTAAGTAAACAAATAATACTGATTTTTTCCTCTGTTTTCCAACAAGACAGACTCATCATTTGAGATTGTGGAGTACCTTCATCGTTCAAATATTGCTGTTAAAGAGTGATAAGGGAACTAACAACTTATTGACACAAAAATACTGCCCTCTATTGCAAGCTGCTTTTCTTCTGCTATTGCTTTTGGAGCAGATGCAGGCCTTGATGAGGCCACTACTAATGACAGATTTAAAACTCTGTACAAATGGGACATTTTAGTTCAGCCTCTAATGCTAAAGCTATGCCAAATCTTTATGTTCATCCTGTTTAATACATATCTCTGTAGAGCTTGATAGCCTAATTTCAAAATAACCCAAGCTATTTTTCCAGAAAATAGATATAAAGTCCTTGGTGTACATTCTGTTTACCACATCACACTTAACTGCACACCTTAGCTGAATTTTTATTTGATTGGCTGTAGTTTTGAACCCTGAAGGCCACAGAACAGAATAAACCAAATCCAGAGGGAGATAGCTGTAGAAAGGATTTTGAGGGCAAAGAGTCAGCTGCAACACAATTGTAAATGATCATCCTCACTGAAAAACACAGTGCACTGCACATCAATGCTGTAGGTGCTGCAGATTGCCAGCTTCTGCCTGGCCCCTGACAGTGGCAGCTGTTAGGAGGCAGGGAATAATTGTGGATGGTGGGCAGCTTCACACCAAGGAAAGACAGGGCCATAGGGAGAAAGAAGCCACTTTTTCTATATCCCTTCTCAAAGATAAGGTTGTTACTTGTGCTGTAAACAGGCCTTCATTTACAGCAGGAACATGGAAAGAGAAGGCTACAATAGCCACTCATACTCACGTCCCATCTGCTTTCTCCACTCCAGATAAAAGTGGATGCTGTCCATTTTGTTCCTCAGGTTAAAACACTTCTCACCAATAAAATGGACTGAGTTTTGTCAGAAAGATCCTGTTCAGGGCATGCTGTGAAGGGGAAAGTCTTACCTTAATCTGAACCACCTTTAATGCTGTTATGCTAAGCAGCCAATTGCTTTCATTAGCTTCCTACAATGCTTCATTTTACAGATTGCTGGCATTTACAGTGGCTTAAAAATGCTTGGTGCTGTAATTTAGCTACAGGGAGCAGCTCTACCATTCAGCCCTTTAGCCTTTAGCAAGTATTCCTCAAAGAATTGTATTTAACTCATTGCACTTAATAATGTTTGTCATTTTGATGACAGCCAGCCACAAGGGTGAAAAACAACTGGTAGTTGTGTGATATGAAGGAAAGCCTCAGAGCAAAAGAGGACAAAAAATTATAATTGTCTCGGGCTTTGCTCTTCCCCTCAACTGTATTCATCTTCCATTAAAAGTACGAGAGATAGGAGAGACCTTCCTCTGATGACTTTTCTGCAGTTTAAAATATTGAGTCATTTCTCAGAGAACTTACTTTCTAATTTTCCCTTTCAGCCTTATGGCTTCTCTGGCAATAAAAAACAAACCAAAACTGTTTCTGAATACCAGTGCTCTAAAATTGCATTCATGACCCATCTTCTGTGCCAAAAAATTTAAGCATAAATAATTATTTGTAATCAGGCATTGTATTTCACTATCTTAAGAGTCCTTAAATCAGCACAGATTTCTTCTAGGTTGAATGCAAGACAATTGCTATACATAACTGTGGAAAAGCTTGTTAGCCTTCTTTTTAACTTGGGATTATAAAAATTGAGTGTATATATATGCATGACATTACAGTATATCATGTCTCAGAAAGCTACCATGGCATTACACCCCAGCTAAAAGAAGTAGAGGTAATTTTAAATAGCTGGTTATTGTAAGCTAAATTTAGCTTCTCATGATGTTTAAAATATAGACAAATGTACGTGCTATCTGTGGGGAGGTGAGGTACAGGCAGTGGAGCCACACACAGTGGACAGGCACCAGGCTGGGTGTATAAACAGCATAAGACTGATACTGCAAGTGCTCACGCACATAAAAAAACTTCCCCTTGCAGTAACCAGTGGAGCTAATTCTCAGCAGCTGCCCAGGAGGGTAAAGTTATTCCAGAGTATGAGAGATTGCAAGAGTGCTGGCAGAGTTTGCAGCTGAGTTCAGCCTGACCCAAACACTATAAGAAGCCTATTTTTGCCCAGATGCCTCTGCAAGAAGAACCTTTGCTGTCTCGGAGGGAGGGGGGTGCTGAGGAACAGATTTCCTTTTTGGTGCTTTTTGTGGGGAATGTTCTATATAACCTCAGGAACAGGAAATGATCTGTTGGCCCCAAAAGAAAAATATTTGAACACGTACCTCAGTTTAAAATGTGGAAAGTCCTGCTGACATCAGTGAATCTAATCCATATGTTTGAAAGGAAGAACAGACCTAAAGTGTAGTACTGAGCTGTGGTCTAAAACAGAGCCAAATTTTTCAAGGGGAAGGTGCAGTATAAATTTCTCAGACACATCTTAAAGGCCAGTTCCTCCCACTCCAGACATTTTAATTTGCTTAAGTGTTTGGATCCACTTACACATAACATTTTTTTCACTAGTTTCCCAGAGAAGATAATTACAGAGCAGTAAGTACAGAGGTTGTACAAGTATGAAGTGGTGATGAGCATTCACCTGAGATAAATATACTTGAAATGGAAAATGGGCAATAGTGTATTTATGAATGACTGGCAAATAGAGGCCAAACTTCTCAAATACCTTAACTAAATGCACTTCTTTTTCTAGGTGGACAGTTATTCAGAAGTTTTTTTGGTGGGTTGTTTGTTCTTTGCAGAGTTCTTTCTAAAAAGCTTGTGACTTTTCTCCAGGAGAAAAATGGAAATCTTTAAAGGACATGAATGTATTGTGTGCACTTTTCCAAAGCCAAGTGCTTGCACTGTTTAATCCCTTTTCCTAGACACCTAAGTCTTACTGGTTTAACAGCCATTCAGATGGCTGTTGCCACATCTACAGTGGTTGGGCGTCTGCAATTAATTGTAACAGTACCGCTAGAACTTTATAGATAGGTCATGAGAACATGAAGGGAAGGGGCAAAGATTGTTGAAGACCTTGGAAAAACTCTCCTCCTCATAAGACAGAGTATGGTTCTGTGGTTTAGTGCTCATCTCTACATAGATTGGAACCATTTTGAGGTGGGGATTGTCTTTTGCTGAATGCTGGTAAGGTATCCACTCTGAGTGATTCTGAGTTGGTCTCCTCAGGGGATTCAGTTTTGCAGTTCACACACACAGATTTTAGTCAGGGTGCTGTCAGTTTGTGCTGGGGGGGATGAGCAGGACAAGGAATAATCTACAGAGTTTGCAATCTGTAATTCAGTTCTTAGGCTGTGATGTTAGGACTGGAAAAGAAGACAAGGCCATGCTCAGGAACAAATACAGGAAAGACAGAAAGGGAGTAGTGATTGTGATAAGGTGGCCAGGGATAAGGTCCAGGTTCCATCACAGACTGGTGCATGCTTCCTTGTTTTGGAAAACTAATTTATTATTACTTTATTAATTTTTACATACCAAACACACTGGCTGCCTGACTGCTCAGAACTTATTGCCCAAGTTAAGGTAGAATAATCTCCAAATGAATGTGCCCATTAAATTAACAGAAATTGTCTGCCAGCAAGGCACAGAAATGCATATATTCAGAATTACTATGAAATATAGCAATGACATGATTATACTGAGGAATTAGGTGCTCTCCTAGGTAAGCAATTCTGAAACACACAGCAAAGCTGCTAACCCATAACACTTCCCTTGATGCTGCTAAGCCCCAGGCACCCAGAGGGCCAACCATGTCCTGGGCTGAATCAAAATGAGCACGGCCAGCAGGTTGAGGGAGGAGGTTCTCCCCTTCTGCTCTGCTCTGGTGAGACCCCAGTGTGTTCAGTTCTGGAATCTCTAGCATAAGAAGGTTATGGAACTGTAGGAGAAGGTACAAGAGGAGACCATAAAGATGCTCAGAGGGCTGAAGAACCCCGGCTATGAGGACAGGCTGAAGGCTGGGGCTGTTCAGCCTGGAGAAGGATCTGGCGAGACCTTAGAGCAGTCTTCCAGTACTGGAACGGGGCAACAGGAAAGCTGGGGAGGGTCTTTTTTCAAGGGCGTGGAGTGACAGGATGAGGTGGAACTAAAATGGAACTAAATGGGACGGGGGAAGGCTTAGATTAGACATCAGGAAGAAATTCCTCACAATAAGGGTGCCGAGAGCCTGGCGCGGGTTGCCCAGAGCGGCTGCCCCATCTCTCGAGGTGCTCGGGGCCGGGCTGGATGGGCTTCGAGCACCGTGACCCAGCGGGAGTGTCCCTGTCCCGGCAGGGGTGGGACTGGGTGATCTGAGGTCCCTTCCACACCATTCCACGAGTCTGTGACGATGCAGGCGGACTCCACCGCTGCAGTTCCGCTGGCTGCGGAGGGAACGGCGCCGCCGGGGATGGCTGGGGGTCGCACGGGAACCTGCGCTAACCCCACACCCGCCACAGAGCCGCCGTCAGCAGCGCCAACCGCACGCCCTCCCGCACGCCCTCCCGCACGCCCTCCCGCACGCCCTCCCGCACGCCCTCCCGCACGCCCTCCCGCACGCCCTCCCGCACGCCCTCCCGCACGCCCTCCCGCACGCCTCGGCCACCGCCGCCCCGCGCGCGCCCCCTGGCGGCCGCCACTTCCGGCGGGCGGCGCCCGCCCAGCCCCGCCCCTGCGGCGCGCGCCGGAAGTGACGCGGCGCGGGGGCCATGGCGGAGGCGGCGCGCGGGCCGCAGGCGGGCGGTGAGCAGCAGCAGGCGGCGGTGGGCGCGGGCCGCTCCCCGCTGGCGTCGCGCTGCAGCTCTCGGTGTCTGTTGCAGAGTGCCCCGGGACTAGCAGCGCCCAGGCAGGCCGGGCCGCCGCCTGCCAGGGATGCCCCAACCAAGCGCTCTGCGCGGCCGGCGCCGCCGCCCCGGACCCGGGTGAGGAAGGCCCCGCGGCGGCGGGTGCTGAGGGGCCGGGCTGGGCGGGACGGGACGGGACTGGGTTGGGGTCTGACCGTGTCGCCCGCAGCGGAGGCGGCAGAGCTGCGGGAGCGGCTGCGGGCGGTGAAGCACACGGTGCTGGTGCTCTCCGGGAAGGGCGGCGTGGGGAAGAGCACCTTCAGCGCCCTCCTGGCCCACGGGCTGGCGGCGGATGAAGCCAAGCAGGTGAGATGGGGGCCGGGAGAGGTGACCCAGCCCCGGCTCCGGCCCCGGGGCTCCGGGCCCCTTGCCCCCCGGGGCTCCGGGCCCCTTGCCCCCCGGGGCTCCGGGCCCCTTGCCCCCCTGGCTCCGGGCCCCTTGCCCCCCTGGCTCCGGGCCCCTTGCCCCCCTGGCTCCGGGCCCCTTGCCCCCCTGGCTCCGGGCCCCTTGCCCCCCTGGCTCCGGGCCCCTTGCCCCCCTGGCTCCGGGCCCCTTGCCCCCCTGGCTCCGGGCCCCTTGCCCCCCTGGCTCCGGGCCCCTTGCCCCCCTGGCTCCGGGCCCCTTGCCCCCCTGGCTCCGGGCCCCTTGCCCCCCTGGCTCCGGGCCCCTTGCCCCCCTGGCTCCGGGCCCCTTGCCCCCCTGGCTCCGGGCCCCTTGCCCCCCTGGCTCCGGGCCCCTTGCCCCCCTGGCTCCGGGCCCCTTGCCCCCCTGGCTCCGGGCCCCTTGCCCCCCTGGCTCCGGGCCCCTTGCCCCCCTGGCTCCGGGCCCCTTGCCCCCCTGGCTCCGGGCCCCTTGCCCCCCTGGCTCCGGGCCCCTTGCCCCCCTGGCTCCGGGCCCCTTGCCCCCCTGGCTCCGGGCCCCTTGCCCCCCTTGCCCCGGGGCACCACCCAGAATTGTGGCTGCACCAGTGCCCTGTTGCCATTCACAAGAGGTCTCCCTCCAACCCTAATTGGAGTAGCAGTATTAAACACCAGCCAGGCCAGCTGGCAGCAAAGTCCTGTGGCTTTTTTTAAAATGGTTTGGAAACAGGAGTGGTGAGATTCTCACAGGCTGAACTCTGTCCTTACTGCTGCTGTCACAGTGGTTCCAAAGAACGTTTATTGATATGGTAATAGATGCTGTATATAAAAAAGCACCTATATTATTCCCCTCTCTTTGAGGCTTGCAGTCATTCCCTCTGTTTACTGTCCCAGTGTATCTGTTGTGGGATTTAGGCTTCAGGAACAGTCTTGTGCGTGCTGTTTTCCAGTGCTGCAGGTTTGTTTTCCAGGTTGCTCTGCTGGACATAGATATTTGTGGGCCATCAATCCCGAAAATGATGGGTCTAGAAGGAGAACAGGTAAGTGAAAGCTCAAACGTGTCATTTAAATGATTTCTGCTCAATTTTTCATTAACGTTTTAGTGGTTTGTAGACTTAAAGCTTCCAAAGGTCTGCTGATTGGGAAACGTGAGTGGCAACGAGTAGGGAATTAAAGAAGGTGAGATGGAGAAGTTAATTGTAATTTAGTCTTTCAGGATGACCGGTTTAGCAAACCAGCTTTTGCTGCATATCAGCCACATATTCATGACTACTTAAAACTTAGAGTATTGTATTAGCCTTGCTTATTAGCCCTATAATATTTTATGTAAATATTTAAAGTCACAGGTAAATTTATTGCACAAGTGTTGAACAGTTGTTCTTCGCTTATTAACAGAGCTGTGGCTCTTCTGCACTTTTAACTTAGCTACTCCAGTAAAGCAGTATTGTACCTATAGGCTTAGGTTAATGTTTTATGTGAAATCTGTATTTATTTCTGCTTTAACTTGCTTGAATTTTCAGGTTCATCAGAGTGGATCTGGTTGGTCTCCAGTGGTAAGTTGATGCGATTGTTTCTGAAAGTCTGTTGGGTTTGTTTGGGTTGGGCACCATCTCTGCAAGTGAGGGGGAGCAGAGGGTACTTCTATTAATTCTTTTTCTAATGATGTAAATATACTATAGAATATAGTATATGTAGATCAGTGTTGAGTTTCTCTTGTTAATCTTGATAAACTATTTTAGAAACATAATTATTAAGTATTGCTTGTTTATCAACTTTGCTACTATGCTATGGGCAATAACTGTAAGTTATGTGCTGTACAGTATGTCAGCTTTTCAGTGACGGATAAAAGGTATCTTTACACTCAAGATAAACCTTATTAGTCCTTAGAAAATGCAGGGAAGGCTTTGCAGGAATGTTGATTGTCCAGAAGTCACCTTTAGTATGTATGCTGTTAAAAAGAAAGCTGGATGCTGAGAGGGAAAGCTGCTTTTATCTTTTTGTTGTCTTTAGTAATTCCATAACTCGTGTGTTTTACTACAAGTAGATTTTAAGTCTGTGAATGTAGTTGGTGAGCATTGCACAGAAATTGTCGTTTTCAGTGTTCTTTGATAGAAGCATAATGTTCTCTGTCAATTTTTTGAATGTCTGCCTTCCCCCACCAGCTGCTTTTTTCTATAAAATCTGGGTTTAGAGTTGGTTTCTCTACTCTTTCTTTACTGTTCTCTGGGCTGTACTTAATTTCTCTACTTCTCTTTTAGTATGTTGAAGAAAACTTAGGTGTTATGTCCGTGGGGTTCTTGCTTAGCAGTCCTGATGATGCTGTCATCTGGAGAGGACCAAAAAAAAATGGTGTGTTTCAAGTGTTTTCAACAGCAATTATGTACTTCAAAGATTAAGTATCGTGAGCTTGTTTAATTATTGTAAATATAGTGTAGTAAGCTATAGGAAAAAACGAGTGAATGGTTACTTGTTGTCTTTAGTCAAACAAGCTCATTTGATGAAGGTAGAAGGTTAAATGCTGTATTGATTTTTTTAAAGCCTTGGCAAAGTAAGCATTTCTGTACTTAAGTTGACAACTCAGAATAATGTGCATACCTGACTATAAAATCTGAACAAGACCCAAAAATTTGAAATAGAGGGAATTTTTTTTTTCCTCTTCCACGGTCTTATCCTTTCTTTTAGGGCTGATCAAACAATTTCTTCGTGATGTGGACTGGGGTGAAATTGACTACCTGATTGTAGATACACCTCCAGGAACATCAGATGAACACTTATCTATTGTGCAGTATCTGGGTGCAGCGCATGTGGATGGTGCTGTTATAATCACTACCCCTCAGGTATGAGAACTTAATTTACATTGGTAGAAGCATCGTGGCAATCAGAGCCAATATTGGTTTAGAGTCTGTTTAACTTCACAGAAATGAGGTAGCAAATCTAAAGGAGTTGACTTTTTTTGTTCTGTGCCTACAGCTGGCTGGTTTATGAGTTAGGTTGGTGTCTTTAAGTGGAGTAGGGGATCAGAGTTGGTCGCTAAATTACTGAGCAGGTCACAATCAAAAGCTGTCACCATCTGTGTGGTGAAGGGAAATGCAGTATTTCACTTCCTTCTTCTAGATTAGAGTTCCCATCAGTGTGAATCTTTAATTTACTTGCTAGGCTAGTGGCTCAGTGTTCAGCAGTCAGTAAGAAGTTAAGGGATAAAGTGTGCGCTGTTTGACAAAAGTGAAGTAGCCTGTAGCCTCCAGTAGGCAACTTTGAGCTTAGAAGAAAAATCAGCCCCCAGACAGCTGAAACTCAAAATACATGAAATTCAAATACAGGTTTTAAAGCCTGGTTTGGAAATGAACAGGAGATCAAATTGGCAAAAGACACCTGGTAATTCTACACCAACAATATAAAGGCAATGAAACGTTGAGGGTGATATCAGATGGGTGATGAGGGATAGAGGAGGGAACAGGAGAACTGAATGAGGCTGGGCATATATGTGAAAAGTCAGAGGGGTTGATAAGCTATTTGAAATTTAATTTGGAAAGAGATGACAAACAAGCCTCGTTCTTCTTGTCCTTGCCTGATCTGTTGAGAATGCCAAGAGTCTGTCTGTAAACTGAAAAAGTGAAAAAATTTATATTTAAAGAACTAAAGATACAAGATTAATGGAGGAGATAAAGCAGAATCTTTACTAGAGTTCAGTCAGATTTCAAAACAACCGCATTCCGTAGGCTAGAACTGTTGTACCTGTTCTGTTCCTGCTCATGGAATTGTTGCTAGAGCACAGGTTTACATTCTTCAGAATACAAAGAGACCAGTAATCTTCATTGTGAACTTTCTTTAAAATAGCTTTAAGGATGTAACATAATGAGTTCAGCATCAAAATGGTACAGTCAAAATAGTAATGTTTCCTAATGTTGGTAGGAAGTGTCGCTTCAGGATGTTCGGAAGGAGATCAGCTTCTGCCATAAAGTGAAACTGCCAATCATAGGTGTGGTGGAAAACATGAGCGGCTTTATATGTCCGAAGTGTAAGGTAAGGCTATCAGTGTATTACAGCAGGTCTATCTTGACATTCTTTCTATGTAAAACATTGTTCCAAAAACCCTTTGTTCTCAGCATTGCAATATTGTAACTTAGATTTTCATGTTGTGCCAGAATGAATCTCAGATCTTTCCCCCGACTACTGGAGGTGCAGAGAAGATGTGCCAGAACTTAAATGTTTCCCTCCTGGGTAAAGTGCCTCTAGATCCTCAAATAGGTAATGTTCCTGTATTTCACTGCATTTAAAGTAAGTTTTTTCTGCCTGTCCTGATGTTATTGCTGGAAAACCCTAACATGGACACTGAAAATAGAGTATTAAACATTTTGTCTCTTAGGTAAGTATCCACTTTTAGATTGAACACTTTTCTGAATTAGAAGTTACTGGAACTGTGATATAGTATGGTGTAAAAAGAAGAAAGTGCTAGGATAATTTTCTTAGCCTGAACCTTCATCTTGTTCAAGATCAGATCATGCATCTTTTCAGCTGTGTAATATTGTTCAAAGTCCAACACGTCTTTCTTTTTGGTGTAACCACCTGGAAGTGCAGACTGAATACAGTCGTAACTGTTATGAAGAATAATGTCTTGTAGACATTAACTGTTAAAACCAGTGCTTTAACTTGACGGTTATTGGCACTCCCTGAGTTCTGTTGTGGATAGTGAGAAGGCTTGGTTCCTTGCCCAGTAGCTGTTAACAACGCTTGATTTAGTGACATCAAGGAACAGGTCGATACTTCCAAAGTAATAACTGAATGTTTCTGCTGGTACCATTCCTTTGTGAATCTGTAAGCTGTAGTTGTAGTTAGATTACTTACATAAAGACTTTTAAAAGGAGTAGAGGCAAATGTGTAACTGGTAGTGGAATAAATGGTAAAATAAAGAAAAAATTATCTTTTCCCATTGCTTTCCTTCCATGATTTTTCTCTCCTTCCAGCAAAAAGTTGTGACAAAGGCCAGTCTTTCTTGTCTGAAGCACCCGAGTCTCCGGCTACATTGTCTTACAGGAACATCATTCAAAGTAAGTCAGAGAATCACTGTGCAAATGAATTCTCTGTTCTGAGCAGTGCTGCAATACATAAAGGTGCTCAACAGAACGATGTTATTCTGCCACAAACAGTAAAAACAGTAGAGTGCACAGCAATTATGAAAGTAGCAGGTGCAAGTATTTTGCTCATTTCTGTACATCAGTTATGACAGGCTTTTAAAGTGATAACAGAATTGTATTTAATAACTGGTTTCAATGTTTGGCTTCAGTCATTAATTTTCAGAGAAGTGTGTGTGTACCTGCTCACACAGGAAAGTCCCAAGATTCTCCAGCAGGCCTGTGGGGGGATGCTCACCATAACTTAGCGTGATACCACTGGCCAATTATCACTTCTACTACTAATTGTAATTGTACAAAAACCCATACAAAAACTACCTAAAGAGCTGGTGGCCTGCAGTTTAAAAATAGAAACAGCTGGGAAATTCCTAAAGCCATTTTTGCTCTGATAAACACAGATTGTGATATTTGTACCAACGAGAGACAGTGATGCAGCAATAGCAAACTCCTGATATGCACCTGAAACATGATTACTTTTTTCCTGTCTTTGTAGGGATTCAGGAATACTGTGACCAACACCATTTTCAAGAAGAAAAGATTATCTGAACTATGAATGGAATAAAAATGTAGTTCCGTGTTTAATTATAGAAAAGTAACTTATGCCTTGAATTAATAAAAGGAATGTATTCTTTTTGTATATTACAAATAAATTCTTAATATAAATGTTCTTGCCTTAGTGTTTTTCCATAGTTCAGGATTCTTGTAGCTCACAGGTGATCTCAAAGCTTGCTTAGGAAGCTGTAAAACTGAATCTCAGGGTTACTTATGCACAATCTGCATCTAATGTCACAGTACTAATAACCAGAATAGGAAGTTGGTGTTTGAAGACATGCGTATATGAGATTTTATTTAAAAGCTGAATATAAAATATTCTTTGCTCACATTGGGGCACTGTGTCTACATGGAGTAGCTTTTGTCCTGCCTTCTGCACCAGGATTAATTGTAATGCCTACTCTTACTGAGTAACATCATTCAAGTGTCTTTCCTTTCAGTGGTAAAGACCTGTACTTAGAGTGAAATTCAGAGTAGTATTGTCTTCTATTTTTATAATTGGCATCAGTTTTAAAATAAAAACCTACTGGAGTCTGGGTAAGTAAATTATAGCACAATATTTATTACAGGTATAAGATTAACATTTTAATTATTTATGCATAAGTGCCTGCTTAACACACAGACTGCATGAACCTGCTATGTCACTCCTCTTCTTTCTTCTACTCTATTCTAAGCCTGAACACTAAAGACACTGAATGCTTATTTTTTTTAATAACTAAGAGGCCCCTTGTGATTGCAGTTCCTCTTTTTATTGAGGAATCAAAGCTTTGAGAAATTGGTAGGAGAGACTGAGTGTTTATTCTAGTTCCAAAATAAAACAAAGGAGCATTGTCTTTCAATTATATTCTGATTCTTGGTCAAGATATAACCCAGCAGATTCATGTTTGTTGGCAGGTATTTCTCTTACAGAAGTGTGCTCTTGCACACACAATGAGCAATTTCTGTGCCTACAGGAACTGTTTTTTGCTGAAATTTTAAGTTCAAAGGCCCTAAACCTTTCATAATCTAAAGATGCAAACACAAGTGACATAAAATCCTCAGTTTCATGCAAGCATAATTCTGGAAGAGCTTTACTTAAATATCTTCATGTAAAGAACAGCTTTCATAAATATGTTTATCTAGTGCCTGTCTTCCCATGTTCCTCGATGCGGTCTTCTGAAATTCTCCGTACCTGCCCTGTGGAATGAGCACAGGGAGCGCGGATGTTAGCATGACCTGGTGTGTGGGAATCTCCTGTAACAAGCAGTGGAGAGCCTGGTGGAAACTTGAGGGTTGAAGGCCACCCTCCCAGCTGTGCCTAGGGAGGGGCATTGTAACACCTCAGCAGGCACCCCTCCCAGGGTTTGACTTCCATGGGGCTTGGAAGCAGCTCAATTGGGAAGCTTCAGCCAACTTCTTAGCACAGAGCAGGGACATGGGGTATGGCCCTTGTGAGTGAGTTCCACAATACAGGTATTTTGGAGGATAAAGACAGCCTTGCCAGGGGATATTTTAGGAACTAAGACCTGGGAAGAGTCAAAACCAACAGCGTGAGGGGGGTCGGTATGTGACACATCATGGGCTGTGGCTGACCAAGCAACTCCGTACTTACTCTTGGGAGCATCTGCTGTGATGAAAAACCTTGAAGAGATTCTGCTGATACTTGTTTGTCCTTCTAATTTGCAGTGAATGTATCCGTATAAATTAGCACTCTGAAGGGAGATCCCAACTATCACAAGAGCCTGTGGACAAACAAAAGTTGAGCTGGGACAAATACACCACTGTATACAGTGTGTGCAGAACATATCTGTGCATATGGGTGGGTATATATCACAGTATCACAAGGTTGGAAAGGACCTCTGAGATCATCAAATGCAACCTATAACCCAACACTAACACCCACACTAACACCAACCATCATCTAAACCATGGCACTCAGTGCCTCATCCAGTCTCCCCTTAAACACCTCCAGGGTCGGTGACTCCACCCCCTCCCTGGGCAGCCCATTCCAATGGCCAATCACCCTTTCAGGGAAGAACTTTTTCCTCACATCAAGCCTAAACTTTCCCTGATGAAGCTTGAGTCCCTGCCCTCCAGTTCTGCCACTGGTCACCAGAAGAGACCAATCCCTGCCCACTACAACCTCCTTTGAGGGAGTTGTAGAGAGCAATGAGGTCTCCCCTGAGCCTCCTCTTCTTCAGACTAAACAGACCCAGATCCCTCAGTCACTCCTCGTAGGGCTTGTGCTCCAGCCCCTTCACCAGCTTCGTTGCCCTCCTCTGGACACATTCCAGCATCCTGACATCTTTCCCAAACTGGGGGGCCCTGAACTGGACGCAGTATTCAAGGTGAGGCCTGACCAGTGCCGAGTACAGGGGACGATAACTCCTCTGGTCCTGCTGGCCACACTATTCCTGATGCAGGCCAGGATGCCATTGGCCTTCTTGGCCACCTGGGCACACTGCTGGCTCATGGTGAGCTTCCTGGCCACCAGCACTCCCAGGTCCTTTTCTGCCTGACTCCTCTCCAGCCACTCTGTCCCCAGTCTGTAGCTCTGCATGGGATTGTTGTGTCCAAAATGAAGTACTCGACATTTGGACTTATTAAACATCATCCCATTAGAATCAGCCCAGCTCTCCAGTCTGTCCAGGTCCCTCTGTAGGGCCATCCTACCCTCTAGCAGATCAACCCTTCCTCCCAGCTTGGAATCATCTGCAAATTTGCTGATGATGGACTCTATATGTACATATGTACATAGGTATATACACATGCTATACAAGGAGGATATTCCTTTCAATAATAAATGACCAAGTAACATTCAAGTCCCCAGGAGATCTGAAAACCAGCTTCACTGGTTTATTTTTTTTTCTTCTGCTGTTAGTGTCCTTTCACTGAAAAAAAAATGGGGGAATTTGCTACAATTTAAAAGTCTATAATTTTGCCAGCTGCTGAAGGTTCTCAACTTCAATGAAGGAGTTGACATGCAGTGACCCAGTGGAAGTGGGGCTAAAACTGACTGATCTGTGCCAGAGGGCAGGGCTTGACTGTAGGAAACTGATCTGCTGAAGCTATCGTGTGGAATGTTCATATTGTTGGAAGATTTGTTTCTAAGACCATTGTAAAACTGACAGATGTGGGTTCTCCTTCTGCTAACGTTGTCTTTTAGGTCTTTCAGGACTCCTGGACTTACCAGCCATTTCAGCTTCAAGGAGAACAAGGTGCTAAAGAGAAAGACTGTCCAAATAACTGGACAGATAATGAGACCAAGCCAAAAGATTCGAGCTTCAGCTTCTGTTGAGGCAGCTATTGTAGGCACCTAGAAGGCAAATTATCAAATTGCTAGTCACAAAGACTAAATCCACAATCAATAACAAATCGACAGAGGAGGAGGAATGGACAAAATTACTTCTTTGCTTAAATTTCACTTATAAGCATGGAAGGAAGACTGAATTAAGAAGTACTTTTCTGTATGCTGCCCCACTGTGCCTGACAGCATTTTCTTTTCAAAACGAACTGATCTCCGTTCACATTTACATGAGATAATTATTCCTTTTGTCAATGCTATATCCCAGTAACACTACAGATAGGATTTTGAGGGCAAACACCTGTTGCATCAGCAGCACACCAGGATTTAACTGCTTATTGTTGGTGAGTGACTTGGAATATTTCTAAGTAAATTCCCCCACAGAAGAGATCTTTGAAAGGTGCCATAGGATTGGCAAAGGAGGCAGGGGGGATGCCTGACTTTGGAATGTAAGAGAATTGCAGGTATACCAGGACCTTGCCATGGCAAAGGATTTCTCACAGATAAGCCATGAAAAAAATACAATCCACTCTAATCTACACATTCCTTCTTGTGGTACTATGATTTTCACTGTAATCAAGTTACCATTTGCCTGAATTTTTGAAAGGTTTTAACCCACACCAATGCAATAGCTTTGCAATTCTAGGCTAGATTTAACAAACTGTAATAGGTAAACCAGGCTGGCTCATTTTACACTAATTTTGAGGTCAGGGGGTCATTTTACAGATGCCTTTGCTTTTTAGGTATGTAAAAAGCTCTTGCTTACTGTCTCGATGTGCCAAAACTAAGAAACTCTGACGGTCTTCTAGTTTCTTTGTTTTCATGCAGGCTTGTCTATTATTCTTTCCTTAGATTACAGGAAGAATATTAGCATCCGTTCTGCTCTTGGCGGTGCGCAGCCACGCTGTGTCGCTGCTGCCGCTGCAGGGCTGCTAGAGGGCACTCCCGGCCCGCACCCTGCCCGCGCTCGGCACTCGCTCGGTGCCCAGGCTGTGCGCACAGCTGCGCTTGAAAGGAACGTCCTGGGGAGCAGCACTTGAAGCGCTTTCTACCAGGCTCTTGCCTGAACGGGGCTGTGGAGAGGGTGTGAGTAAACCTGCAGCCTTGACTCTGGCAGCGATGCCAAGGGCCACCTTAGTGTATTCTTGCTCAGGGTGTTTGGGGAGCTCTCACAGTACCAGGATGCTCTGTGATCCGGTTCTATTGCCCACTATATTCCATGAGCACGAATAAAACCTTGGTGTTAAAATGCTGAACTGGAACAACTCAGCATTGCTTTCAACACAGATCTTTCCTGAAGAGGATTCTGTGTTGGGATTAACTATGGGAAATCATAGAATCATAGAATCATCTGGGTTGGAAGAGACCTCCAAGATCATCAAGTCCAACCCTTTGTTCCATGTCCTTGTGATTACTAGATCATGGAACTAAGTGCCACATCCAGCCATTCCAATGCCTGTTTACTCGTTCTGTGAAGAACTTTTTCCTGATATCCAGCCTAAACCTTATGTTATTACAAAATGTTCTCACTAGAAAATAAACTACAACTACCAGAGAGGTTTCATACTGACAGTATCTTACTATGAATATTTATTCTGCTGATGAATACATATGATGACAATGGCATGAGACCAGTTTTGTTCTGAATGCTTCCAGGATGTAACAATCTGATGTGCTTGCAACAGAACACTTATCTTCTCTAGAAGCTGTACAGAAAGTAACGCTTACAAAAGTGCTCTATTTGTTAACTTATTTAACTTACTACCAGCTTTACAAGATTTCCTATGGAGTTTGTTTGTCCTGTGCCTATCTTTATTAACAAACTTACCCTTCTTGCTTCAAACATCCAATGGCTTTTTCCATCTTCGTCAATCTGATTCCACCAACGCAAACCAACCAAGAGCCTTCCTGTCACATTCTAGTGACAGAAACAATTATTTGTGTTAATCAGTTGCATAATTCTCTTGTCAGGCTAACATTAAAAAAAGTCAAGCATGTCTGAAAATCATATTAATTTATCAAACACTAAAATCAGTTTTAAAAGCTGTGCTGGCTCCAGCACAACAGTTATTAAGGATGGATGGGTTGCCACAAAATTAGAGGCCTGTTCTCTTCTAATATGATAATTAGCAAAATAACACTGACTCAGGTAAGAAATTACAAGATGTATCTTTCCTAAATCAGTTAGCTGGAGAAGCCCCTGATGAATAAATTTCTTCTGTAAGAGAACTGCCAACAAAAACACACTGAAAAATTCAAAGGTTAGTTCTAGGCAAGTAAGCTGCATCGAATCAAGCAAATAACTTAAGAAAATATTTCTGCACCTGGATGAATACAGAAGTTTTCAGCATGCTGGAGATGCAACAGTGCTTCAGTTCTACGGAACAAAAGCCTTATTCCACCTGTGGAGTCCCTGGGATTCTGGGCTGGCCTGACCCAGCTGCTGGCACTCCTCCACACTGGGGCTGGGCACAGCATTGCAGCTCTAGACATCCGCTGGCATCCACTACTGCAAGTCAGTATTATTCGATTTCTTTTTTTTTTAAGGGGGAAAGTATAGATACAAATCTATGTTCTCGCCGTATTATTAGCTCCCATCAGCCACAGAGAACATGGTTATAAGCAGTAACATTAAGATATGCAAATATCTTAATTAAAATGCACTAGACATTTAATACTGTGGCATGAGGGACTTGCTAGGCCTTGTGGATGGCAAATACTGAACTTTGCAAAAGGGAGTGGTTCTACTTGAACAACGAACAACCTTATCTTGCAAGACAGATGGATCGGTGGTAGTCTCTCCATTCAGCTGAGTGACCCCTGGAGTGAGGTGGATGTCTCACAGCCTGATGTCGCTTCAGTCAAGAGAAGAAACATCCCCAAAAGCACATACTGAGCTCCTTGCCCTGAAGGCATGGTGAACCACTAAGTCCCCACTTCTGATGACAGGAGCATCCTTGCCATGAGCCAATCAGCACATTTTAATTGACTTAGTCCCACCTCACCAAGAGGTGCCAAAGAGTTTTCAAAAACAATTGGAACCTAAAACCCTTTATGCGGGAGAGGACCACCTTACCTGATGGACAAGTCAACAGGCCTGACCCTCTCTTCCCACCCAACATGGGATGCCTTTTGGGTAAGAATTGTGTGCTCCTGTCTTTGTTGGAAGATTTCCACAACAATAACCACTAAATCCAGTTTCAATTGTTACTTCATATATATACACACACATATACATATATATATACACGACCATTGTTGACTGCTTATATCCGTCTAACACTAACGCGACAAACGAATTTATCAACAACAATCCCAAACTTTATTTTTATCTCTCACCTAAAATAAATTACCCACTGTTTACACTAATTCTGACTGGTGGTTAACACATACACACGTATCACATAATCCTTTAGTCATAAACTGTCAACCAAGTCTGAGACTGGAGATGGATCCAGCTGTACCTAAGCTCCTCTCTGAGGGGAAACTTAGAAAGCATAAGGGTCCATCTTGAACCTTGTGACTCAATGGGAGGGCATCCCTCAGTCACCTGCCAGAACTGTGCTTATCTAATGTGACAAATACGTCTACAGATCACAGTATTTTTGTTACTTTTACCAGTATATATATTTCCTTTTCTGTTTTATTTAATGGCACACATAACACTTTCAAAGGCAATTACTGTTCAGGGTCATCTTACCTTAACTGACCAAAAGTCAAAGGAGAGAAGGAGGAGAATAGTGACAAAACAGGCAACAAAGCTGTTGCTGAACCAGTCACAGAACAAGTAGGTAATAATAGCACTCACTCGGAAAAACAGGTGGAAAAAGGTGGCCAGAGGGTGCCTAGAAAAATACAACGCAGAGCACTTAGGAAGTTATGGGACAAGAATATTCTGGCTTTGAGTAATGTGGTCTAGTTGAAGGTGTCCCTGCCCATGGCTTGGAACTGGATGATCCTTAGGGTCCCTTCTAACCCAAACCATTCTATGATTCAAGGCAATTGCCTCATTAAGCTCCTCTACCTCTGTAAACAATTAACAGAAGTATGGCCTAGGACATAATCAACTATTCAACTATTAAATTTGTTATTTTGTGCATAACAATGATACAAATAATATATACACAATTATAATTATTTATAATAAACTTAAATTACAGTACATTTAAGCCATACTAGTCATTAAATCTTTAGTGTAATATTATTGTTCATTAGCTGTTTAACTGTTCCAGTGATTATCTATTCTATAGTGCAGTAATACACACACGACTGGAGAAGCAAAAATGATGCACAGCTGTAGTTTATATTTGCACCTGATCATGCCCATGCTAACCCCAAACTTGCCAAAAACTTCTGACTTAAAGCTAATCATGTGACATTTTAAGTGAAAGGAGCTTTTTATGCCATACACAGACAAGTGGGTGGGTGCAGCAGAGGGAATATTTTGAAAGCCAGATCATGTCTTGCTACTTCAAATGTTGCTCTCATTCAGACAGATGCAAGAGTTCATTATGTAAGTGGGATCTTGTGTCAAATAAGCTATTCATAGAACACAACCCTGAAGTGCAGCACGGTGGACAGAGCTTTCGTAATCTATCAGTGCTTCAAATGTGAAAGTAACTTTGGAGAAGTAGTGTTTCGTTTTAGCAGTCAGATGATGAATTACTGTTTGGATGCTGAACCTATTCCAATATCAAACTTTGAAGGGTGTTTACTAAAAATCCAGTATTTTCTTGGACTTCTACTCATCCTGTTGCTTCTGAGCATCCACATAGTGTAGAACTGGAGCCCTGAGGCTAAGTGACTATATGTTTGGGCGTGTTTGCACAAGATTCTTCAGAAATATAAAAACAAACTTCTGTGTAAACAACTTAAGTAAGGAGTTTCATTTCTGTATTCTACACCAGAGTATTTTTCAGTATGAGATTATCTTTTACTGCTGTCACAAAGGAAAAAAACCAGTCTCTAGTGAAATAAGCATACACAAAGCAGATCAATTTGCCTGTCTATGTTATTGGATAGCGTGAACCAGTAGGAACAGATCTCTAGAGTAACTGGTTCTGTGGACCTCCTACCAACGTTTCAGGGTCGTTTCACTTCAAGTTAACTCTGGTCTGGATCCACAGACTGAATCCATGGCTTGCATGCTGAAGACAAACTCCTAAGCTGAATTTCCCAGTACAGTTTAATCCTTTAGGCTGCACCCCAAGACTGCACCAAAATGTAAGCCTTCATTTAAAATGTATGCTGCTGGTAAAGCACAGAAACAATGCAACTATGGGAACGTTGATCTTGTGTTGCAGCTGACTCATCGTGTAGCTGCAAAGTCCAATGCACTGGAAGGGCAGAAATGCTTCGCCAGACCCTGGTAAAATACAGTAATTGTATTGTAAAGCTAAGTGATTGCTTGTTTGCACATCTCAGATAACATTTCCATTAGGTTTAATGTCTCTTTTTCTTTGATTATGTCTACAAGAAATAATAACATTGTAATGGACTAGAGTAAACTGGGCCAAGGCGGGAGGGAAGAAAGGAATAAAAATTAAAGCTGATTATATACGTCATTGACGAGCACATGCATATGTACAATTCCTTTTGACATGAAACTTTTCCCTTGGCAGTCTTTGACTGGAGATTCTTCAAAAGCCATTGATGGAACAACAGCTCTGTCGCCTGGGAGCTTGGCATGGACCGAGCTGCAGGTGCCACCTCTGGCAACATACCAGTACGATGCTTACCCTGACAGATGACAGAGGTCAGTGGGCAGGAGTTTCTTTAGTAACAGCTACAAGGATGAGATATGCTATGATCTACACAACATCACGTCCTGCAGTAGGAAACCATGACAGTTGGATTGCAAATAACACTGTTTCCCTTCAGCTGGGTGTGAAATGCAATGCTGCAGCACTCCACACACAGTTTGGTTTGCTGGAGATGAGCGTGCTCTCCACTTCCCCAGCCTAACAAACTGCCGATGGGCTGGGTGTGGGCTGCATGATGCCCTGCTCTCCACTTCCCCAGCCTAACAAACTGCCGATGGGCTGGGTGTGGGGTGCGTGATGCCCTGCTCTCCACTTCTCCAGCCTAACAAACTGCCAATGGGCTGGGTGTGGGGTGCGTGATGCCCTGCTCTCCACTTCTCCAGCCTAACAAACTGCCAATGGGCTGGGTGTGGGGTGCGTGATGCCCTGCTCTCCACTTCTCCAGCCTAACAAACTGCCAATGGGCTGGGTGTGGGGTGCGTGATGTGCCGCTCGCTCCACTCCTACAGCCTAGACTGCTGTTTAGCTGGGTGCGGGGTGTGTTACGCCCTGCTCTCTCCACTCCTCCAGCCTAAACTGCTGTTTGGCTGGGTGCGGTACGTGCCATTCTCTTCACCTCTCCATCCTAGACCGCCGTTCGGGTGCCCGTGGGGTGCGTGATGTGCCACTCTCTCCACTCTACAGGCTAACCTGCCTAAACTGGCTGGGTGCAAGGTGCGTGATGTGACCTCTCCATGCTGAACCCCGCCGTTTCCCTGCCTGCGGGCCGTGATGTCCCGCTCCCCCGCAGCCCGACCCGCCGCCAGCCCGGCTCTGCGTGTGTCACACCCCGCCGCAGCGCTGCGGCTGCCAGGGCTGGGGGCCCGCACCGCCCCGCCCCGCGCGCCCCGCACCGCCCGTTTGAGCGGCTGTTCTCGCCTTTCCCCGCACCGGCCCCGCCGCAGCAGCGGGTGCGGTCCGGGCCGCGTTCCCTCGCGCGGGGCCGAGGCCCCCGGGCCCGCACCTGATCCTGGCTTTGCGCAGCGCCAGCTCCTCCTCGCTCCCGAAGTCGAGGGACACATCCTCGGTGTCGTCCAGCAGCACCTGCGGGGGCAGCGCGTCAGCGGCACGCACCGGGCAGCGCCCCCCGCCCCGCAGCGCCCGCCGCTACCTGCTTCATCGCCGGCCGCGGGATGCGCGGGGAGAAGGGCCCGCGCGGCGGCTGCGCTTCGGCTCGGCGGCGCCTGCAGCTGCCGCGGCGGGGCCGGGGCGGCGGGGCCGGGGCGGCGGGGCCGGGGCGGCGGGGCCGGGGCGGCGGGGCCGGGGCGGCGGGGCCGGGGCGGCGGGGCCGGGGCGGCGGGGCCGGGGCGGCGGGGCCGGGGCGGGGGAGCGGCTGCGCGCGGAGCTCCCGCTCGCCGCCCGCCTCAGCGCGGCTCCTGCCGGGGCGCTCGGTGCAGGGTTCCAACGTGACCGCTCGGCCGGCGGCGGCTGCGGGGTCACCGCACACTGGGTGGGACAGGGCTGCGGGGTCACCGCGCTCAGACAGCGACAGGGCTACAGGGTCACCGCACGGTGCCCGGGACAGGGCTGTGAGGTCACCGCACTCAGACAGGGACAGGGCTGCGAGGTCACCGCACAGTGCCCAGGACAGGGCTGCGGGGTCACCGCGCTCAGACAGTGACAGGGCTACAGGGTCACCGCACGGTGCCCGGGACAGGGCTGTGAGGTCACCGCACACTGAGTGGGACAGGGCTGCGGGGTCACCGCACGGTGCCCGGGACAGGGCTGCGGGGTCACCGCACTGAGTGAGACAGGGCTGCGGGGTCACCGCACACTGAGTGGGACAGGGCTGCGGGGTCACCGCACGGTGCCCGGGACAGGGCTGCGGGGTCACCACACTGAGTGAGACAGGGCTGCGGGGTCACCGCACACTGAGTGGGACAGGGCTACAGGGTCACCGCACGGTGCCCGGGACAGGGCTGTGAGGTCACCACACTCAGACAGGGACAGGGCTGCGGGGTCACCACACAGTGCCCAGGACAGGGCTGTGGGGTCACCACACTGAGTGGGACAGGGCTGCGGAGTCACTGGACAGTGCCCGGGACAGGGCTGCTGGGCCACCGCACTGACCAGGACAGGGCTGCTGGGTCACCTCACACTGACTGTGACAGGGCTGCGGGGTCACCACACTCCCCCCAGGACAGGGCTGCTTAGGCCTCGTGCTGAAGATGACCCCCAGAAGGATAAAGTAGCAGAGGGAAAGGGGCACGTGCTTCCCACAGGCTTCTCAGTTTTGAGCAGCACAGCTGGCACCAACAGCCCGCTTCGCCGCCGGTGCTGGGTCAGGCCCCAGGCCCTGTGCCCCTGTCGAGATGCAGCTTTGCGGGCAGTCCCACGTGGCCAAGGTGTTGCAGGTGCACTGCTGGGGTAGTGCAGGTAGCTCCACCTGCCACTTACAAGATTCCTCTTGTTTTTATTGAAAGTGCAGATGCATTATACAGCAGAGACAAGGAAGTAGGAAAGTGAAATGAGACAATTGAGCTTCAGGGTACGGGTGTGGGTTTCCTAAGGGTAGGAAATGGTCCAGTCAATTTAGTATGACATAGAGGAAGGTTGAAGCGTTGGAACTAGGTGGTCTTTAAGGTCCTTTCCAACCCAAACCATTCTGTGATTCTACAGACCACAGTCATTTGTAGATCTGACTAGCTACTAACATTAAATAAGCCTGCAAAATATCTTCCCAGTCTTTTCTAGAACACCTAGCTAAACCAAAATGTATCTATTGAGTAAATGCAGAAGTTACTAAGGTGAACATTTCAAAAACGTGAATTGGAAATTAGCTTTGTGCAAGATTTGTTAGTAGAGCAAGACAATATCTAATGCATCAAAAAAAACCTGGTAGATCTGTTCTTGGTAGGATTTTTAATTGTAGGGAAGGGCAAAGTGTATTTTATTACCAGTAATGTTAGTATTGTGGTAGTTGTCTTTTGGCCTTGGTAGGGATAAAACAATGCTTCATAGTGAGACAGTGATACAGCAGACTGGCACTAAAAAACTGAATAGGCAGACTGTAATTTGATGAGATGGCTCACAACAACCTACAGTATTGAAAGAGTTAAGGAGGCTTTTACTCCCGAAGAAGATATACTCTTTGAGAGCTATCATGAGAAACAATTATTAAGTAGTCACATACATACCTGAAGCTGACCTCTACTTCATTTACAGTATCAACATGGACTTCTGCTTACGAGCAACATACTACAATAACTCAAACAGAATCAGCTTCTGACTCAGAAGCAGCTCCTGAAACTGTTGACAGAAGCGTTAAGCAGTGGAAGGAGGTCTCACGTCTACTTGACTGCCAGATTATTCATCTCAGCTGCTGTTATCAGCTCTTATTCCACTTCAGCTCAGTTCTGCCAGCAAGTCTGACTTGAATTTAGTAATGCTGTAATATTGCTATTTTGTCTGAGTCATTGCATTTTTGTTCTAAGGCACCAGAAAATAACTGTGCTATGTTCCTTATCAGATAAAACAGTACTTGCCTCTGTCGGAGAGATGACAGCCTGTTACAACTTTAGGTTCCCAATTTGCTATTCTGGTACTGCTAACTGATATCATTAGAGATGAAATTATATAAATAAAAAATAAACAGAAACTGTGTTGGTTTTTTTTAAATTTTAAAACAGATTAATGTTTTATTATTTTTCCCTCCTTGCAGTGCTTGTCTCCACTGATTCACTGTAGGGGTTCTGTATGTTCCTAACAAACTCTGTTAGATAATCCCACAGAAGACTATCCCTACACCATGCGAATGGTATTAGTAATGTTCTCTAAAAAGCTATGTCTAATTATGTTGTGTGATTATTCAGGGTATTGTAGGCACTATCATTGTCTTTTAGAGCAAATTAAGACCTATACAGAATTTGTGGTCACTAGAGGAATCATTGGTCAAACCAAGAATTTCTTCATTTGGGCATTGTTAGAAAAACATTCTTCCTTATTTTAAAATAAATACATGTAAGTAAAACCTCATTAATAGATTGCAGTGTTTTCTGGGATTTCGCGGAATAAAATGTCCTGTTTTCAACATTCTTTTCAGCATTTTGATTTAACTACAAATTATTTGAACACTGGAGGAATTAGCAACACATTAAAGGTGAAGCTCCTAGGGAAGCTGGCAGCTCGTGGCCTAGATGGGAGCACTTTGTGCTGGGTTAGGAATTGGCTGGATGGCCGAGCCCAAAGAGTGATGGTAAATGTTTCATCCAGTTGGCGGCCGGTCACCAGTGGTGTCCCCAGGGATCGGTGTTGGGTCCAGTCCTGTTTAATATCTTTATTGACGATTTGGATGAGGGGATTGAGTCCATCGTCAGCAAATTTGCAGATGATACCAAGCTGGGAGGAAGAGTTGATCTGCTAGAGGGTAGGATGGCCCTACAGAGGGACCTGGACAGATTGGAGAGCTGGGCCGATTCTAATGGGATGATGTTTAATAAGTCCAAATGTCGGGTACTTCATTTTGGACACAACAATCCCATGCAGAGCTACAGACTGGGGACAGAGTGGCTGGAGAGTAGTCAGGTAGAAAAGGACCTGGGAGTGCTGGTGGACAGGAAGCTCAACATGAGCCAGCAGTGTGCCCAGGTGGCCAAGAAGGCCAATGGAATCCTGGCCTGCATCAGGAATAGTGTGGGGAGCAGGACCAGAGAAGTTATTGTCCCCCTGTACTCGGCACTGGTCAGGCCTCATCTTGAATATTGTGTCCAGTTCTGGGCCCCTCAGTATGGGAAAGATGTTAGGATACTGGAATGTGTTCAGAGGAGGGCAACGAAGATGGTGAGGGGGCTGGAGCACAAGCCCTATGAGGAGCGACTGAGGGAATTGGGGCTGTTTAGCCTGGAGAAGAGGAGGCTCAGGGGAGACCTCATTGCTCTCTACAACTACCTAAAAGGAGGTTGTAGTCGGGCAGGGGTTGGTCTCTTCTCTCAGGTGACCAGTGGCAGAACCAGAGGGCATGGACTTAAGCTTCGTCAGGGAGAGTTTAGACTTGATGTGAGGAAAAAATTCTTCACTGAAAGGGTGATTGGCCATTGGAATGGGCTGCCCAGGGAGGGGGTGGAGTCACCAACCCTGGAGGTGTTTAAAGGGAGACTGGATGAGGCACTGAGTGCCATGGTTTAGATGATGGTTGGTGTTAGTGTTAGGTTATAGGTTGGACTTGATGATCTCAGAGGTCCTTTCCAACCTTGTGATACTGTGATACTGTGATACTGTGATGTAACTCCTCAAATATTGCTTCAACAGCACAAAATTTAAAGATCGTTACACTGAATTTATGAATTGTGATTTGACTTTCACATTTGTACGCAGGAAAACCTTGACCATGTATAAAATATCTTAAAATCTCATTTACTTGCTGATTGAAATATATAGTATAAAATAGTTCAAAACTGTGTCATTTGCTGCTGTGTGCTTGTTATAACCTTGCAGGCAGTACTCCTCCCAGACCAAATAAAGCCTTTCTGTCATAGAGGCTTGGTACGGATAACTGTGAAATCTCTTCCGCTTTCTGTTTCAACAATAAATAGAACCTCCCCTAGGATGAATATGGCGTCACGAGATAAACGTGAAGTCAGCTGATTTCTCTTTTTCTTTGGATCGTTGCCCACGTTGCTGCTCTGGCACAGTGTCAGAGCCCTGCCCTGTAAACTGTGCAAGGATATCTTGAGTAACTCTACACTTGTTGCTCTGGTTGAAGTATCTCAGTGGTGTTTACAGTTAAGTGTCCTGCTCCTCTGAATATTGGAATATATTGTTACTCCAAGAGTAATTCTTACCTCATTGGCATTAACTACACTTACAGGGTTTGCTTGGAGTTCAATAAAATGTTTACATTTTGAGGAGGTAGGCCAAATTAGAGAAGATAATAGATGGCTTCCTGATAGCATTGTTGTTTAATTACTTTTTAAAAGATTATTCCCTGCTTTAGCCCAGAACTAATTGCTGTGGAATTTCTTGAGTGTGCGTACCTGAATTATTGTAATCAGCTCAGTATCAACAGGGGAGAAGCTGCAGCATCTACTTGATAGATTAGGATAATGACTTCTAGGTGGATGATATGTAGCAGTATACTTTCAGTAGAGATGAAGATCTGTCATCAGTAAGAAATGGTTAACTGAAAGATATGTCAAAGAAGTTTGAGCTCTAAATATAAATTGAGATTTATTTTTTTTAAGTAGGCTATATTGATCCTTCATTCAGTTATGTCTAAAGAGATGAAAAATATTTTTTTTAGTATCTTGAGAGCAGTATAAACACCCATTATTGCACAGTAACTGGTTTTGATTCTAAAAAGTGCAGTAGTATCTCTATACCTTTCAGTTAGGAAAAAAAAATAAGAAAACAAATGTTTTTATGAAATAGCTTATTTTATCCTCTGTATTTACTATGTGGGTTTAGGCCTTATTTAACTCATGGTGTAGGAATCTCTAGTGCAGTTACCTGAGAGACAAAATAATTTTGCAGCGATTAATGAGTTTACTTCAGTATCTTTTTCTGTTGAAACTGTACAGTGCTTGCTTAGAAACAGCCAGAGCAAAGGCAGACCAATGCAATCCATCACCTGTCTTGCAGCTCAGGGTGTGTTTCTCCCCAACATTTGGATGCAGACTTCTTAGCATGTTTAGCTTTATGTATCTCTTTAAGTTCAGAGCTTCAGCCATTCTCAGTTGCAGATCTTGATACTTGTAACTTCTGCAAATCATCTCTTATTTCTCATTTTGGGAGCTCCACATAAAAGGAACTTGGGCTGTTTGGACACCTGTCAAGTTTGGTTTAAGTATCTTCATAGATCCACTGCAGTAAGCAGTGACAGTTTCACCAGAGGTAGTACCTGTGGTCCCTTCCCTCCTTTGCTATCTAAAAGGCCTGTACACATTCTCACAAGTATCCAATACCTTTCCTGGCTGAAGTCAGTCCTCTATAGGCTTGCTGAGAAAAAAAACATATAAAAGTAATCTTAAGCCTATTAAATAGAAGACTCTGAGGGTTATCACAGTTGAGAAACTTAGTACAACAGGAAATTAATATGAATACTGTTGCTGCTGCTTTCTCTGCAAAAATAAATGATGAAGTTGCTTATAAAAGCTGTAAGCTGCTTATTCATTAGGGTTTTGGGTTTGTTTGTTTGTTTGTTTGTTTGGGTTTTTCTCCTTGCTGCTAGCAGTATCTACCTAGTCCTGTTCAGATCTCTGAGGTTCTTGCTGGACAATTCTTCAACCACTTCTTTCACTGGCAAGGTCTGCTTCATCTTTTGTTGTGGAGGCTGTGGTTAAGCACCTTTTGCTACATTTGGTTGCATTTGTTCTTATTTACTCTAAATTGGTGTCAGGAGGTTGGTAAAGGCAATAACTTTTTCAGGAAAAAGTAGAGTGTAGACAAAACACAAAAAAGAGAAGTAAGAAGGGGTTTTTAATCTCGTGATGCAATGAAGTGAGAAACCTCTACCTACAATTCTTAGTTCTTTTGACTTGCAGATCTTTGTGAAGCAGACTGTGGAACCTACTTCTACAGCATTATTATTTAATAGTATCTTTCCTTAATTTTTTATTACATTTTTTTCTAGCTCACCAAATAGCTTCAGCTCCCTAAAATTGCTTGTATTAAGTCACAAAGAAATGGGAAGGGTGTCTGAGGAATTAAAATTCACTACATCCATAGTTTTTCTGTAGGCCTGATCGCACAAAGAGGATTTTTTTTTCAGTGGCTCCAGAAGAGACCACAATTCCCTCTGCTGCCTGAAGGGTGACAAGCCTCAGCCTCCCTCCTCCAGAAGAGGAGGAAGCTCTGGGCTGTCCCAGAGGCCTCCACAGCTGTTCCTGGGAAAGCTATTCTGCCTGAATCCCCAGGTGCAAGGTGAAGCATTTGTTTCTCCTGTGAATGGGCCTGAATTCATGACCAAACATCTTCAAAATCTATAAATAATCACTAATTACAAACACTGAACTAAATCTTGGAAGAAGGGCAAAGGATCCAAACCTGTTTGTTTCTCAGAGAACGTACGGTCTGGCTTTCATCCTTAATGCAGGGCAGAGCAGTTCCAGCAGAAGGGTTTAAGAGTTCCCCTTCCCTGCAGCAGAGCAGCCCAGTACTGTAGGACTACAGAAACATGGACCTGAAGCTCTTGAAAAAGGTAGTGGTGTCCAAAATACCACATTCACTGGCTGCAGTTACAAGAAAAACAGCACAGCTACTGGAATGAAAGTTGTGGTAAGCGACAGTTTATTCAAGTGAATAAAGGTAGAGCTACTGTGTCTGATGTGGATTTTAGTATCTTTTATGTCTAGTGTGTGTGTTTCAGTTGACAAAAATCAGAAACACTGTAGGGAACCCCCTAAAATATATGGTCTCTTCAACTGTCAGTGTAGTATTTTTGTCCATTTTTTTTGCCTTCATCATTCTGAAACTTGACACAGAGCTGTGGTTTTGTGCACCTCCTTTTCCTTGTTGGTTTGTGTTTGCATTTGTATTCTGTTTCCGTTCTTGCTCTGTTTTACTTCAGTGTAAGGGGAATTACAGTTTTTGTGTCACACGCTCCACAGCATCAGTG